>CM029018.1:3114358-3774469 GCA_016801055.1 Panax notoginseng | reverse complement strand
AATATCGTGACCAAGTCTTGGATGTATCTTCTTCTAATCAAATAAATTATGTTTCTACCTTTTTTTGGGTTTGTTTGTCGCGCGTGTGTGGGGGTGGGGGAATCTATTAAAGATGTCACTACAATATTCAATACATTTACAAATTCAGATCCACATCGAAGAATTTCCAAACACAGAGTTTCAAGGTTACCTGAATTATAGCTGAATCCTTGCATTCATGTTTTACATCTATCTGAGCATTTCGTTCTTTAAAGTAGCGGGCTCCACCTAAATGAATATTAGAGAAAGCATAAACATAAGTTTTGGTCCAAATGAGTTGAAAACAGAGTCCTACATAAAATGTAAGCCAGTAAACTCCCCTATTGAGGCTAATCATAGACTCTGTGGTGCCGTGGTAATCCAGTAGAAAAGAATAGATACTACAGACTCGTGGGAAGACTTATTTACCTGTCACGTACTAGACCGGAAATTGCTTATACAGTTGGAAGACTTATTTACACTGATGCACATTGGGTTGGCTCTATGGAATATAGGCGTTCTACAACTGGCTATTGTATTTTCATTGGAGGTAATTTAGTCACCTGGCGCAGCAAGAAACAAGCAGTGGTTGCTCGATCCAGTGTTGAGGC
Organism: Panax notoginseng; assembly: GCA_016801055.1. Classification (NCBI taxonomy): domain Eukaryota; kingdom Viridiplantae; phylum Streptophyta; class Magnoliopsida; order Apiales; family Araliaceae; genus Panax; species Panax notoginseng. The sequence goes on along the minus strand of CM029018.1, from coordinate 3,773,840 downwards.
AGAGTACAGAGCGATGGCTCTTGGTGTGTGTGAACTTCTATGGACTCAATATTTGTTAACTGAACTGGGACTTGCAACAAATGCCCCTATGAGTTGTTTTGCGACAACAAGGCTGCCATCAGCATTGCTCATGATCCAGTACAACACGATAGGACAAACCATATTGAGATTGATCGACACTTTATTAAAGAGAAACTAAGTAAAGGCCTCATTTGTATTCCATATGTAAAGTCGAGCGAACAACTTGATTCACCCTATTGTTTACAAGTTAGGCATGAGGAATATTTATGCTCCAACTTGAGGGGGAGTGTTAAAGTTGTCAACAGTTGGCTGTTAAATGCCATATAAATCATGAAGAATAACAATGTTGATATTTAATCCAACTTGAGGGGGAGTGTTAAAGTTGTCAACGGTCCTTTTGTTTAAACAATAGAAAAAAGCAGTAAAATGTTATCCCTATAAATCAGAAGGTCGCCAACTGAGATAAGACAGACAATGCCATATACTGTTCCAGCTGCCTTGGGTGTTTCTGAGTATAATCTTCCTATAAGTTTGTCGCACTTACCTACCTCGCACCCATGGATAGTGTAATTCTTTTTGACAGTATATTGTACAAGAGATTCCGCGTTTGTGGAATCCCATGCTCTAACAGCAGAGCCATATTGAGAGCATTCAATTCAAATATAATCACAACCCTGAATTTGAAAAACGAGATTGCAAGTCATTTTTCTTGCAGCTATTAAGTTCAAGGTAAATGAAAAATTGGTTGGAATTCCTTTTTTTACCCAGATTTATTGAAGAAGGTGTTTAGTTCATCCCATTTGTACAAGGGAAGGCAGCCCCGACTGAAACCAAACAGCTCTGAGGTGTTTTTAGTAAATGGGGTGCAGGGTTGCTTGTGAACTTCAGTATCATAGATGACTTTGTCTTGCAAAGTACCACCTAATCTAATATTCAATGGTGAAAAAGCTGCATAATTACTAGAATCAGTTACTTTATGGCTCTGATTATTCATCATCAGGAATATAAAAGAACTAAAAATCAAGTTAAAATATATGTCATCAATACTGAAAAGTATTTAAAGACAATTTTACCTTTAATGGCATTTAAGAAAATCTCATTCTTAAAATCCTGAAAAAAAAAAAAGAAAGAAAGAAAGAGGAAGAACCACAAAATTATACATAATGAGTTATGATTACAATATTTAGTTGTTATTGTTGTTGAAAATTTACCGATTCTCTTGCACAATGAGCATAAGCACGTATTTTCTTTGTTCCGGAGAAGCTTGTGGACAGAACTTTTCTTCCCATCAGTCTGTGCCAAAGAAGAGCACTGCAAGAAAGAAAGCATATCAAACACACAGCCTTAAACAGGAATTGTTCTGCACCTGGGAACAAAATGCATGCCTCTTATATGTGCATTTATCTATTTATCTGTTTATATATACGCATTGGGAGTCATTAGATAGAGAAAAGCAAAGAGAAATAGAACGTAAAAAAATGGCAAGAAGAGGTCATAATGTGGAGGTAAGCTTGTTTGCTTGCTTGCTTATAGAAGACAGCAGAATTGCTTAATTTGAAAGTGAAGACGATAGATAAGATACTATCACTAGGAAATAATGCATTTGAAGCAACCTAGCCAAAATTGGATAGTCAATTCCACAGAAGGAATTCACAAGTTTATACTTCTTTTTTTTCATTAGGCATTGACTGAAAAAATTCTAATCACCTGTAGTAATCTGGATTTGGTACAAAGGTAGTAGTGTTGAGTAAACCATAGTTTCCACCTATCAGTGATTGTCTGCAGTATGTCTTGGTACCATAAGTCACTGACATGCCAAGCTGATCCAAGTACCTAAAATATAATGTCCATGACAACATTACCTGACAAACCATTAGAGTTCCAACTCGAGCAACTATCATTTTTAACCACCACTTTTGGGGGAGGTTGTCTGCAAAACAACGTTAAAAAAGGAAGAGGGAGTTAGAGAAACAAAACAAGGAAAATGAATGTGAGTTCACCGAAATTTAAGAACCAATTAGTTGAGCAAGTTCATATACCTTCTTGGAAGGCATCTCACTTTCTTTTTTTTATGAGATCCAGATACCTCATTTGGCAGTTTCAAAGAGGCAAGAAGAGGGTATAGCCTGGCAAAGTTATCCTGTAGCAAGAAAACAATATCAAAGTTGCAATATATGGAGCAAAGATCAAACAAAGTTTAGAAAATGACTAAAGATGTTCAATGTTTTCTATGCCTTGTCTAAGTATTCAGGAAATTCTCAGAACAAAGCATTACTGTCGCAAAAAAGAAGCTAAACTGCATATACACATACAGATTAAATCAAGATTGATAAAGAAAATCATCAAATGGGTAAATAAAGTTCAAAATCCTCACTAACTACCAGCAGTCTTCTAGATGTGATGGTTTAGTATGATGAATTACAGCTAGCTTGAAGGCATTTGAATGATGAAAGAAAATGTCAAAATATAAAAGATAAGAAACTTATCCTTTTTTTTTCAGACTTTATACCAAGCTAGTTTTCATGAGACATGACAGCAAATCTGTATTTCTGCAAATCAATTATTCAAGGCCTAAAGTCCAAGCTTAAATCCTGCAAATATAGAAGATGGGTTAGAAACAAGTAAAAAACTAACTTGCAAGAAATAAAAGAAAATGTTAAAATAAAAAAGATAAGAAACTTATTTTTTTTCACTTTACACCAAACTAGTTTCCTTGCTGGTTGTGCATTATCAACTCAAGGCTGCAAGCCAAATATTTAAACTCCAAATTCCAAACTCAAGCACTAAAGCTAGTAGTTTGGATCCATTTCATAAACCAAATTCCAAAATGCTCAAAAGAAAATCCAAAGTTCCAAACAAAATAACCAAAGTCCAACAGTCTATGTTCAACAGTTCAATAGTAAACAAAGTAAACAGTTCAACAGTTCAATTTAAAAACAGAAATGTAAACAACAATGTATCACAATATCAACAATATATCATCCATAGTTTTCATGGCGTCGTCTAGGCGTCCTGGTATTGGAGAAGGGTAAGGCAACGCCTTGGACGCCGAGCAGCCAAGGCTCACGCATTGGTAGCGGGCCCAAGTTAAAGTGATTAAGTCATTTTTTACCATGACTCATCATAACTCGTGGACTTTTCCAATTACCCAAGTGACTTAACCCATGATCTTAACCTAACTCGTGATCTTAACATAAACATCTCTAGGATATATTCAAATTCGGAAATTCAACCACAAGTTCAAGTGTTTGATTAAATATAAATGCAAACATATCTAAAATACCAAACACAGTCTCAACTAAATTACTAAAATAAAATCCATGAAAATTAACAAAAAACATAAATCATCATCATCATCAACATCTAAATTCAAATAGACAAGAAAATTTAGTAGTGTATAACATTGGCCGAAAAAATCACGCCCAAGCTGTGGGGACGTGTGTTGAGATATAGTATTGTATAACATTTTAATATATGCATACCAGTGCAATCTAGGCATGCTTTTTCTAGGCAACAATTTTTTTCGTTAAATTTCATATGCATGTATCAACTAAGTGTGCGAAGCTCGTTAACCAGTGTTGGCAAGTACCTCGTAAATGAACCTCGATCTCAAGAAGTCACTACAAAGACCACAGACATCTATTATTGTGCAGTAGATGTACATATTAGGACTACCCATATCTTGCTTGGATGCTTCAAAGACATTCAGAGCAGACACTAAGTCACCGTTCTTCCCAAATTGAAGAATTATGTTGCAGAATAATATATCAGTATTTCGAAAATAACGAGCATACGTGCAGAATGTGATAAATAAGGTACAAGTAGTGGCAAAACACGCATGAAACCAAGACACATATCTAATTTCAATAGTGTGCTATCATTTGTAGTAGGAACATAATTTTGTTGACAAATTAATAGAGGATTTCACTATTCTTTTTAGCCTTTTAACCTTTAAATATATAATATGGTTATGCATGTGCAAGGAAGACATGGACAGAAAATAAATTTAAAAAATGAGTAAAAAGCATCATCAAAGAAAAACAGGGAGTCCTAAAAATCATCTTGTAGGAAATGGACAGAAGAGAATAGGTTAAATTTAGTAAATCTTAAGAACACAGCAGAGCAGCTGGAGTCAGCAGGACTAGATGTTGATCAGCTACTGACTTTTTTTTAATCATTATGATTTGTTACATTTATTAGAATATGACCTTCTGTAAACTCCCAACAAACACATTAAAATGCACATACACACATCCCGCTAAGACAAAGTAATAAAAAATATATCAAACCTTTTCATTTTCATATCTGATGACACCTATGTCTCCTTGATTTCTTCATAGGGACATGAATGATATATAAATTGGAATATAAGATTCACTCCATATATTATGAAGGACTGCATGTGTATAAGATACATCATAGGGATAATACTAAAATCAAGGTCATGTTAATAGAAGTCTCACTCGGGTCTGCAGCTGTAACACGATAAAGTAAAATAAACATCCAAGTCTCCTTGTAGTGATCACAACTAAAAAACACTCTTGATTTTCTGTGAATGATTATTTCATTCATGCAATCCAATAAAGATGAATTTTTGCAAAGGTTGGAGATAATGAGACCCGAAACAATAAGTACAACCATTGATGGCAACATTTAATAGCAAGAGAGAACATAAAGAAAATTAACCAAAATTATGTTAGGATAATTAAAGTTGGCAAACAAAATTGGCCAGCAAGCTGGGTGTAGTAGTTATAGCCAAAAGCCATATTTGAGCTGACCCATTAATAATTGTTTTAATTTTTCTAAACAGGAAAATAATGGAGTACATAGCAATTGATTCAGGAAAGGAAACTTGTTAAAAAAAATGAGTTGGTTCATGCTTTAAGTCTTAAAGAAAGAAGACAAATATGTAGGATGACATGAAAGATTATATATTAATTTAGTTCCATACTTCAAACTGAATATACTAAGAAGATGAACAGGTTGAAGAACTAAGGAGATGCATAGACATGAGTGCACATAATTTATGGTAGGCAGTATGCATAGTATAAAACAACAAAACAAAACATCACAAAACAAAACAAAAAAATCAAAACATAAAACCCTGAACCAACAAAACATCTGTCATGACATACTGTACAATGCAAGTTATCTCATTGGCTACAAAAAATCACAAGAGACGCTAATAAATAAATCACAAAATAAGAATACAAGAAATTACCACCAAGAATCCCCATTAAATCAACAAGTTCCTCCACTTCACTTCGTTTAACAATCCGGCAACATTCTCTCCGAAACGCCTCTTTTGCAGCCCCGTCAAACAACTCCAAACGACCAATTCCTAGCTTCTGACACCACTCAACGCATACACCAGTCTCCTAATCTCCCCTTTTCCTACCATTTCAACAACTCCCATCGAAACAAGCTCGGAATTGAGCAAAGCCACGAATTGGGAGGGTTTTACGCTTCTCCCAGAAGAAACCGAGAAGAAACCGCGCGAAAAAGGGCGAAGAACAGCGGGAAACGGTCTTGTACCGGACAGAACCCATATAACCTGAGGGAACCTGAAAACCCGTCCATTAGTGGGGCTCCGACCCGTAACTGTACGAACTGTAAAATCACTAAACCTTAACTGTACGCACTGTACACCATTTCCGTACAGCAGAGGAGGAATAACAGCAGAGAACTAAGAGCGGAGCGTGAAGGCGCGTCGGAGCTCCGATTTGGTCGAGCTTCCTGCGACCAACAAGCCCCGATCGACTCTGACCAAACCTCAATCACATGACACTCGAGTACTCCAACAAAATCAGTAATAAAAGGCAGTCAAGATGCCGCTTAATTTGGGAGATGGGTTGATAGAACAAACTGAAAGCCCTTCGGCTAAAATTTGTTGTGCCACCGCCAACCTTGCCGGACCGCCACTGGCAACAACTAGGTTCACTTCAAGGTCCTAGTTTCTGGAACAAGCTATAAAATGGCACTAGTAGTGGCCTTTGCACAACCGTTCTTATCCCAATTCACATGATAGAATGGATGCTGATTTTTTTTTTTGAAAAATTCATCTAATATATATATATATAATATGTAACACTTATATTTTTATTTTTTTATTTCATAATGCTTTGATTATTAAAAAATGAATATTTTAAGTGGATCAACTAAAACAATTTGACAAGTTATTTTGTAAATTGTGTTTTGTAAGAGTCTTAAGTACGGGTAGGGGTGAAAATAATCTTGAGTCGATCCGAACACCCTAATGTTCAAGCTCGATTCATATTAGAAAATTTGTCTTCAGGTTCGACTCGAATTCGAATTGATAATTTTCAAGAATGCTCAAGTCGGAGTTACTCAACTTGTTTTTAAAAGATGTAATTCGCGAGCCTTTCTATTCGAGCTCGAGTCTGAGATGGATCACACCAAAATGAGACATAAAAATTGGAAAACTTTAATTTTATTTACATATAAAAATACACGCTACAAAAATTACAATGATAAATTTACAATATTAATTATACTATAGTACAATTTCTAGTAACATCATTACATTTATCCAATCTCATACATACACATTCTCGTATTGTGAGAATGTAGGGAAAAAGACATAGTTTAATCAATATTGTGAAGATAATGGAATAATACATCAAATGACACTTCTGTATTCACCCCAATCAGATGGTTTAACGAAGGGAAAAAAATAGAACTTTGATTGATATGGTCAGTGCAATGTTACTAAAGTCCGGATCACCTGAGAACTTGAGAGAGGATACAATTTTAACTTCTTACTTTATTTTGAATCGAGTAACCGTGAAGGATAATGAAAATACCCCGTTTTGAGTAATGGAAAAAGAGATCTCCTCAGCTAAATTTCTTAAAAGTGTAGAGGTGTTTAGTAAAGGGAGTCATGCCCGAACCAAAAAAAATAAATTATGACCTAAAGTTATAAACGTTATATTTATAAGATATTCTCAAAATAGTAATGCAAATAGATTTTTGGTTGTGAAATATGAAATTAGTGAAATTTCTAATAAATACCATAATAGAAGCTAGAGATGCTACATTCTTTGAAAATATTTTTCCTTTTAAGTCTAAAATTGTTACTTAGCCCTCTAATGTTAGAATTCAATTTAGTGATCAAGGTTTTCAGATTCGGACCGATCATCGAGCCAGAAAAGGTACCATATGGATGGGTTTTTGGTCCAACAAGAGGTCGAACCGTTATTGACCCAGTGACGTCATTAATATATAATAAATAATAAACACATAATTAATTAAATAAATAAATTATTATTATATATTATATATAATATTTAGTAAATGTGTACAAGTAATCAATTTATCTACAAAAAAAACTAAACCTATTTGTACAATGTTTACTTTATACAATTAAAATAAATACAAAATCTAGATGAAAAAAAAGATATTAAATCATGATCATAACTCAAAACTAAATAGTGGTAAAATCAAACACAAATAAACATAAACATCTCTAGGATACATTCAAATTCGAAAATTACACCACAAGTTCAAGTGTTTGATTAAATATGAAAATACCAAATAAAGTCTCAACTAAATTACTAAAATAAAATCCATGACACTTCATTCACAAAAAACATAAATCATTAAAAAGAGGTTGAGAAGGTGATGCTTCTTGCCAATTCCCATCATCATCTTCATCTTTTAACCCACGAGTACCACTTCCACTTGCTCCTCCAACTCCACCATGTTCTTCAAATGTAAACGGGTTACGCAATGACAAATTTGAGAATGACGTAAAGTCTACATCATCATCTAAATTCACAATGTCTTCTTCTTCATTCAGTTCAACATAAAACAAATAGACAAGAAAATTTAGTATTGTATAATATTTTAATATATGCATACCAGTGCAATCTAGGCATGCTTTTTCTAGGCAACACAACTTTTTCATTAAATTTCATATGCATGTATCACATTTGTTTTAAAAGGTAGAGATTACTACACCTTAATTATGTATATCTATGTAATCTGGACATGTTTTTTTTGTGAACACAACTAAGTTTCATATGCATGTATAGATTACGCCATAAATGCTTTACATAAAAGAGCTAAATTGCTGATGCAACAATGTGAGTGTGTCCAAAGCGCCAATATAATTATGTGAAGTGCATTCAAACAGTTTCAGTAATGGATTAAATCACAACTTTACATATTGATGTAAAATCTTGAAGATTTCTAGGTAATGGAATCCATACTTCAAGTTGTAGTGTTTTCATCTATTGCTATTGCAATCATATAAAGGACCACAGGGACCAAATCAGATCACCAGATACAAAACACAGTAATTGTTATTACTGGTACTAACTGGAACTAATAGAATGTCTTTTCTGTAACACTCGATGAGATCACCAGATACATATTGAAGATATTAGTGATGTTGAATTAGTTGTCCGTCACTGCCGCTAGCAGACTCAGGAAGTCTAATTAAAGATGCCATTAGCAGAAAGCAAGTATTATCCCTGCCACTTTTATACTATGTAGTAATAATGTAAACAATACTAGTTTTTGGTGATTGAGTTACCAGCATACCCAAAGTTCTACTACTAATGCTACTTGGGGCTTAATAACCATAATGCAGAACTAATTAACTTGCACTTTCTGAAAAATATGTGCTGGGAATCCCTGATGCCAACGATCTGAACAATGGAGTTAATTGTAATGGGCAGCTGAACTGAATATTTGAGAAGGCACAACCAGCTCCATCATCAGTTTTTAAGTCATCACAAGGTAATACATCTGCTGCAATAAGAAGAAAAATTCCTTCAGCCAAATGTTACCGCTATCTTTCAATTCTATGATGAGAATTTATATCCAATAAGCTTTCATCTTACATGTTAAAATTTCTCTACTTTGACTTGTAATTGCACAAGAGAAAATTTCCTTTTCAACATCACCATGACCATTTGAATGTCCTATATGAGTTGGTTGCAGTTCAGCTTCAGACCTGCTGCATAGCACATACATCAGCTTCACTACATGCTGTTTTATCACATGATATGTGGTTTATGATTGTTGATCCAGTACTATACTCGGAGTTATCTGGAGAGTCTGCATATAAATCCGATTGCTTGCATTAACCATCAGTTAGTATATTGTGGTGAAAATATCCTACTTAAGCCTAAATCCAAGTCTGGGCCATGGTTACTACCTCCAAGATGGTCGACCGCCTTCTTTACTACTCTTAAAGTCCCCTGCCAAGTGTTTAGAATTCTCAAGTTGATAATCCATATCAAAAATTCTTAATCTGATCACATCGCCTTCTTTGCTTAAATTGAGAAAATCTTGGAGAGTCTGAATATAATACATGATGCAATATTAGCCAGTATGGAAACATGTGCATGTTATAGTTATTTAGAGAGCCTCTAAGTTAGTGCACAACTACATTAAGCTCATTTTTTTTTGTAGAAATCATCAGCATCACCGCAACCATTCTTCTTGAGAGCATGACACAATTTAGTGAAAAGTTTCCCTTGAAATTCTTGTTCTGAATATTTTAGTAACGGCTACAAAGTAAAATTTAAAAATTTAACTTTTGGTTTGCTTCAATCATTGAGGTGTAAACTGTCATTGATACACCAAGAAAATGAATCATATGATTTTTGCTATCAGCAGATTAGTGCATTATAGTTGAAACATAAAATCAAAATACCAACTTCTTACCTTTCAAGCATTTTTAGGACTCTGGTCTGTGTTCTTTGTGTTAACTTTGAGGGCAAGCGAGCTAAGCAGTTGTGCTTGTTGCATTAATGCAATAATCTTTGGGTCATACTTCTTGAGTTACATTCTTTGAATCATGTCATTACTGACTGCTTCTGGATCAAAGAAGGATAACTACTCAGTTATTGTTATCAATTATGCAAAATTAAAGCTTTTGAATTTTGAAGATGGATACTATGATGACTAAAGAGTAAGCAACTTGATCAATCTCTATTACAGTTTTATTGTGATATATTACCAACTTTGGCAACCCTTGTGGTGTTGTTGACATAGTTTTGAGTTGTGCTGTAACAAGATTCATATTGCACTTGTGCTGTAATGTAGAATTTAGTCACTGTTAGACCGTTACTACTATACTAATTACTACTAATTTCAAAGCTGAAATTGATGCATGCTATTACTGCTAATTACATGGAGATGCTACTGCTGGAATAAATGGAATGGGTTTATACAGGGCAACCAATTCTATTACAACCAACATAAAGAATGGAGTACTGAAGACAAATACACCAATAAAAAATATGCAACTAGCTACTAATTGGTGGGGTTAAATGCTTTCTAAGTCAGTGTACTTTACGTCAACTTACAAATGGGTCACTGAACTTTTTTTTCTTACAGTCAACTCATTGTACTCGACTTTTCTAACACAAAATTAAAAAAACCGTTAATTGCTTTGACTTTAACAGAAAAAGACAGCTAAGCTGCTGAATTGTAAAAAAAAAGTTGATGTGGCAGTGATTATGCGACGTGGTAGTGATTATGTGGATTTGGAGGCAAATTTTGTTGAAGAAAATGAAAAAAATATTTTGAAGTATAATATAAATTTAAAAAGTGCATCAAAAAACAAGAAAATAAATAAAAAAATATATTTAATTATTTTTGTAATTAATATCAAATAAAATTTTATTTATAATTAAGTCATTTATAAAATACAAAATCCAAAAATATGCTAATTAAAATTAAGGGGAATGTGAAATATATTTAGGGGGAAGTGAAAGAAAATTATAATAAAATCAGAAAATTTAGCAAAAAATACATGGTAGAAATTAAAAAATAATTTCATTTCATCACATTTCATTTTGATCAAAATCATGAATTGGATGCAGTGGTCTAAAACAAATTGGACAATGCCATTCACGACCATCACAAATTTACCCACCACCAACAGCCGCCACCACATCAGTGTGTTCACCTCTATAACCACCATCTATTTCTCAATGCCCAGTCGCCCACCATTAACAACACCACTTCAGATCTACAATCACTACCTATATCCCACCTATGCACCACCGCCACAACCACAACACAAAAATCCGACCCGCATCACCACCTCACCACCACCTATGTACTACCACACCACCAGATCTGCCAAAATTTAACCCCACCACCACCGTACCACCATTTAGCATCACAGGCACCAACTACTATCGGACGGAGAGAATGGAAGAGGATAAAATAAAACTGACCCAACTTAGATTCATTTATACCCTGTTCTGTACCTTTTATTCTGAGAGAGAATCTTGTAGTAGTAATAGCAATTGGATTTTACACCCAATAAGAACTTGTATGGCAAAACTAAGGATTTAACCACTATAGTTGACAAGTTTTACTTGATGCACAATTGAACTTTTAATTTTTTGAATTACCCCATTAAACAAATTAAAATTTTACAATTGGATCAGTTTGTTAACTAAAGCTCAATTCTGTTAAATTGAACGTTAGTTTTTTGCTACGTGGCTTTTTAAAAGAAAAGAAAAATGACTCAACTTTGATGGCTCAATCCAAGGTGGATTACGCGGCAAAAGAAAAGTATTGTTAAACAAACCAAACCAACCAAACCAAACGAAGCCTGAGTCGAAGTTCAGAGAGAGAGAGCGAGTGAGACGATTGCTACAAACTAGTGTTCCAGCATTGTCGAAGTTCATAGAGAGAGAGAGAGAGTGAGCGACGAAGACGAAGGCGCGATTTGATCTGCTAGGGTTTTTTATGCAAATCTCTGGCGAAGTCGAAGGTATGTATGTGTTTGTGTTTAATTTTTTTTCCTTTGTCGAGATTCTTCTGTAAATATTTGAGTTAGAGTTTTTTTCCACTGATTATTGTTCGATTTGTGTTTAAATGTAACACCCTTAGAATATCTCCTGCAAATATCTAAACAAGGTGTTTATTCCACTAATTGGTTTTCGATTTGGGTTTATATGTGGGTTTGGGTTTATATGTAACACCCTTATGTGTTTTTTTGGACTTTTCATGGTACATGCTTAGAATAACTGATGTAAATATTCAAATTAGTTTTTTTCTTCCACTGATTGTTCTTTAATTTGGGTTTATATGTCGATTTGGGTTTAAGTTATGACTCAAATTTGGTGCACGATTCATGGGGAGATAAAGAAATAGATCAAATTGAGCGCTTGCATGTAAACCTTCCTTGAAAAGTGGAAACATTACAAGTCAGTGGCGGACCCAGATTTTTTTAACTCTTCGGACCAATTTTATTTTAGGGGAAAAAAGCAAAACAAAAGAAAATTTTACCCTTACGTATAGTGAAATTCTAAATAAATTTTGAGTAATAAAATTTTCTCTACAATGTTTTCAATATATATTGACCTTTAAAAAAAAAAAGCAAACAGTTAATATATGTGTTTGAACAGATGGCTGAAGATTAAGTAATTGTTTTCTTATCTCTAATCAAGTTGAGAGATATTTCATAGTTCAATTGGTCACGTGCTAACAATTTCACTGCTGCTCCTTTCCAAAAAATGTGTCAAGAAACGATTAAAAGTTTAATTTCTACCCTCTACTTTCTTTGTTTTCTCAGTCACTAAATAATAGGTGAAAAAATTGAACTTTAACTTAGATAATTAAGAAATCAATTCTCATTGCAAAATTCATACCACCACAAACACTCTCAGTTTCATCTATAACTGAAATGAAGCACAACATTATTTAAGGTATTGGGGGTTCGAACCAACAATTTCTAACCAAATTTTGGCTCTAGTTTTGTCAACAATTTCAATTATATTGACAAAGGGTTTGATCCACTTTAAACTCTCGATTCCATGATGCGGGTCAACAAAGCAGCTGCATCATCCTACCCATTAAAAGTTTGAGAATAGGTCGAGGACGTTGTGCCCCCGATGCCTAATCATTGGCTTTACCTAATAGAACTCACACCCCGGCTCTAGGTATCTTGAGGGAAACTTCAGAGGGAACCACCTACTAGACGGTTCAGTTAGTCTTTCGCCCCTATACCCAAGTTAGATAAATGATTTGCATGCCAGTATTAATGCAGGCCTCTACTAGAGTCTCCTCTGGCTTCGCCCCGCTCAAGCATAATTCACCGTTTTTCGAGTCCCGACATACATGTTCACACTAGAACCCTTTTCAGAAGAGCAAGGGGTGCACCCCTCAGGGGGATCGCACCAATCAAATTAGTTACACCTTACACCTCACAGGTTTACTCGCCTGTTGACTCGCAAACATGCAGATTCCTTGGTCCATGTTTCAAGACGGGCCGAATGGGCTACCCGCAGGCCAGTGTCAGGAACATGCAAATGTCAAAGCATGTTGTGAGGCGCGTGCTGTCAACCACGATCGGCGCAACGATGTCTCCATAGGCATATCAACAGCCCTGACTTTAACCACCGCACCAATACGCACAAGTCCTCTCCCCGAGTCGATAGACAAACCGGTTCATCACTGTTCCACATTTGACCGGGCCCCTCGCCAGCCCCCATCAACTTCCCTCCCGACAATTTCAAGCAATCTTCGACTCTCCCCAGTATTTAGCATTGGATGGAATTTACAGCCTGATTAGGGCTGCATTCCCAAAACAGCGTCTCGTGGTGCGATATATATCATAAACAAAAATCACAATGTCTGGGTGACACAGATTGAAATTCAAGTGTGTACATCAAGTGATCATCTTTATGGAACTATATAAACTCGGTAAAGTCCCAAGTCCAAACCATTTCCTAACATATATATACTCTGCATGTAAGATGAAACTAAGAGCACGAAAATTGGCACCCTCCATCCATTCTGATCCCAAAAGTGCATAGTTAGATATAACACAAAACGAAAAGATGCCAAGATGCAAAACATGTAAAAGTTTAATATATGCCTTTCACTAGCAAATTGATCTATGCTTAGTTTTACAATACTTGGTTTTAAACTGATGTAACCTATCGTTTTGATAGAATGAATTGGTAATATTAATTACCTTGTGCTTTGGTGACACTGGAAGAGTGAGCTACAAATTCCTCTATAAAATAAAAGTTAAGGCAACATGTTGCTGTTTGAAATTTTAATTTAACCGTACTCAAATATGGACAGTGCTCACCTAGCCCCAAAATCATAAATAAATCAAAACATTAAAAGCATTTCCTTTCACTTTTATATCCCATAAGCCGCCTAAACTAATCTAACAGCTCCTATCTATCTATCTAAAGAAGCCAAAACAGATCTGCTTCAGCACCCGCATATATATATATATATATATATATATATATTATTAGAAAATCAAATTAGAAGATTTTATGTCAATACATAAAATGATTGAATTTGTTCAATTGCAGTTTTCAAGAAGCATAGGCTAAACAAAGCCTCACATATTATATTAAAAACTCTGTATACATCAATAAAGGCTTCATTTTTCCCCAATTCAAGAAAGGTCATATTACAACAAACTCAAAGGGAAGACAGAGACACAGATGCATTAATTAGGGGTAAAATTCCCAATACTTACAGGAATTGGTTGGAACATTAATCCGGAACTAATTTTTTTTTTAAATTCCTGATCATTTTGATTGTTTTGTCATTTTTCTAATATTGCTGAGGTGGGATTTTACAGAGGCTTGTTGGTTAGGTTTTGTGCTTGTTTGGATGTTGTTTTGTATCTCCAATGTTATTAATTTGTTTCAGTTGGGCTTGGGGGGTGAGGGTGCAGGGGGGGTATGGCCCTCCTTAAAGATCCTGTACATACTTTTTGTTCTATAATAATACATTTACTTACCAAAAAATTAAATAAATTAAGCACTCTGGTTAAAAGCCTTTTGTAGCAACTAGTGACTTAGCACAACTTTTCATTCTATATAGCTAGATACAGCGTACAAGGGGATTAAGAGAACATGCTCAATAATTTTTGCACCTTTTTTGTTTAGAAATAAAGAAAGAAACATATGGATATAACTTTTATGCTGTTTATAACTCCTGAGAAATTTAAAATTCTTGTCTATAGCTTATTTAATTGTAAAAAGATGCTTGATAGAAAATCAGAAGCTAAATTTACTTAAATAACTTAACTGAGCGTTCGAAGTACTACAAATATACGCATCGACACTGAAGCTGGAAAATATATTCAAATAGTACCTGGTCAAGAGACTTGTAATCATCATCAATTCTTGTGCACCTTGACTGAACCTGGCTTCTTCTATCTGAATCAAAGTAACTTTCAGAATATGGATGGCGGAATGTAGAACCAGAAATTGAAGGAGACAACCATATGGACGATAAGGCTGGTCTCCTCCATGGAAGTATTTGATATGTATCCATACAAATATATCCTCATGTTTAAGATGCTTTTAAAATAAATATTATCGATTTATTGAAATGGTGGAGCAGTCATTGTAACAATCAATGGGGCTGATTGATCAAGTACATCCAGAAGTTGACTTAATTAAAGATAATGGTCAGATTTAGCTATTTGGTTAAGGCAATTCAGAAAAATCTATTTTACATCAAATAGCATTAATAAAACAAATGACAGGAAGGAAGAATACCAACATTCATTCAACACTAAAGCAATCGAACTACATAGGCAGTTCGTACTAAATGATCAAACAAGAAAAGGGAAAATGTGTGTTAAAATTTTTAATATCTGTGCAAATGTACATATATATATATATATATATATATAAATATATATATGGGAAGGCACTACAGCAGTGATCGAAGATCTATTGGTGAACGGGAACCCAGTTGTGCAGGTTTCTAAAGGAAGTGAAGTAGACGTTTTGCTGAACAGGACACCATTTTATGCTGAATCAGGTGGTCAAATTGGAGATCACGGTTTTCTATATGTTACTGAAGCTGAAAATAAGCTACAAGCTGTCAGAGATAGAGGATGTGCAAAAATCTTATGGTAGCATATTTGTTCATAAAGGTACTATTAAGGAAAGAATCATAGAAGTTGGCAGAGAAGTTGAAGCTGCAGTAGATGAAAACCTGAGGCAGCGAGTCAAGGTAGCGGTGTAACAGATGTCTATATCTCTTGCTAAATATATATGTTCAAGCATAATTGATGGAAAAAATAGAGAAGTCTGACAAACTAGAAAATCTCGTTGTATGCGTATCATTGATGTTAATTATGTGGTTGGTCTTGGGCATTTATAGACATGTTGACATTGTTTGCACTTTTTTTGCAGGTTCATCACACTGCCACTCATTTGCTGCAAGCAGCACTCAAAAAGGTAATAGGACAGGAAACATCACAAGCTGGTTCGTTAGTGGCATTTGATCGTCTTAGATTTGATTTCAACTTTCACCGACCTCTTCTCGATAATGAGGTCATGCAAATTGAAAGTCTTATCAATAGGTGGATTGGGGATGCTGCACTTCTTCAAACTAAAGTGATGCCTATAGCTGAAGCTAAAAGAGCTGGAGCAACTGCAATGTTTGGAGAAAAATATGGGGATCAGGTTAAAATTTTAATACTTTCTGCTATCTCTGATAACAAGATACATGAAACTTGAAAGAAAATGTTTGTAGCTGGAATCTTCTGTTTTTCCTTGGTGAAATGTCTAAATAATCTTGTTTACCATCCTAATACATCATACCGTTGAAATAGGAAACATATAGCTGACCCAAGTGGTTAGGACAACAAAGGTTTGTTGAATTGAGTTAGAAGTGGAATATTATCTAAATCTTGATAACCTGGGTTTAACACATGGGGAGAGAAAAACATTTACTTTCAGAAGCAAGTACATATAATAGGATTTTTTTTTTACAGAATTCGTCATTTGGCCTGCTAAGTTATTTGATTGTAATTGTCAAAATCAAGATGACATACCAGTTACCGGGCAAAAGCCACTTCCTACGGACTTGTTGGGTTAGGACTAATAAACTTATTAGGTACTTGGGTCAAATGCTACTTGCTTCTCACTGTATTTTTCTTTTTCATTATCTCTTTTTTTCCTCGTCTAGTGTTTTGAGATCGGTTCTTAGACTGACAGATCCAAACCAAATACAGGTTGTAGAGATTATGCAAGCTTAGTTATACGAACGCTGACACTATTTAATCTTGAAAACTTTCCCTTGAGACCTTCTGTTATGAAAGGAAAATGCCAAGAACAGTTTAGCACAAGAAGTACATCAGGTTTCTCAGTCGACCATATATTTTAGTTATAAGCTTATAATTCTCCTTTATCCATTTTCTAAGGTATAATAATTACTCGATCTCATTTTTCAGCATCAATACAACCTATTACTGAAGAAATTTTGGACAAGTCCAAGGATCTCTCAACAAGTGGGAATTCCATACACCGACGATTTCTTGAGTTCTATGCTTCACGAGATCATGTCCTTCCAAGTTCTCCTCTTGTGCCAGATGATCCTACAGTTTAAACCTATAGTCCTCGGACATGTATTTATATTTGGTGCACCATTTTTTTCCAAAAGCCTGTTGAGAAATTCTACTTGTACTTTCCTCTTTATCTATTTCCATTTGTACGAGTTAAAAATCCTTTTTAAAAAGTTAAGAATAGATGGAAACCATGTACAATCAATGAGCATATGAGTAAAAACATTTACTTAAATGGATGATCCCAACTGCATTCAAGGCAAACCACGTATGTCTTAGCTCTATAAAATACTTCGAATTCCGAAAAAGGTGGTTAACACATCATAGATTGTAAGCATAATAAGGGTGCAGTGCTTATGATGCAGATACAGAAGAAAAGATCACTGAACCAAATACCCTAACCAGCTTAGAGAAATACCTCGATACCTAATTATGAGCAGGCTTACTAAAAGTTAGATGTTGTCATCTGAATTCACTTTTAATTAAATAAAACAAATAAATTCAAAACATTTATTATCTGATTCAAAACACCATATCTGACCTTTTAACTATCAACTCACTTTTGTATCATTTAAGACCACTTTCTATCTTTAATTGCAAGGAGGGACCGTCATTTGCACCAGGTAAGATAAAAGGAACTTGGAAGGAGTAAAATGTTTAGAACAAAAGTAATGTGATGGAGCAAAGAAAAAAGGGAAAAAAGAACTGATAATCAAACATACCATATCAGGACGATGATTGATATCGCCTGTTCATATGGATTTAAGGAATCTCCAAGGTGATGCAGGTTCTTACGGTCTTAAGATTGTGCACCTGTCCATTCGTTGCTCTTAGTGCACAATAAGATTGGAAGATTCCAGCCCAGCTCGGGCTAGAACATCTGTCACCTACAATATATGCTTAAGTTTAGTACCAAGCTCAATAACCAAACTGCAAATTGCTAGAAAAGTTCAATCTTCAAAATGACAAATAAAAAAAGTCAAATTATACCATCAGTATATGGCAACGAGGCAATGAAGTTATACACTAATTAAGCCAAAAAGCTGCATAAATATTTACGTGTACAGTATATTACTCCTTTGTACATGGAATATAAAAGCCCACTAATATTGGGAAGTATAATATCTCTTGCCTTTGTATTTGTGCTCACATATTTTGAACAAAGGCAGCAGATGAAGACAACACATGACGATCATATGCATTCTTTCCTGAAAATGTTTAATCTGTAACAAACTCAAAGGGAAGACAGAGACACACACAGATGCATTAATTAAGGGGTAAAATTCCCAATACTTACAGGAATTGGTTGGAACATTAATCCGGAACTATTTTTTTTTTAAATTCCTGATCATTTTGATTGTTTTGTAATTTTTCTAATATTGCTGAGTTGGGATTTTACAGAGGCTTGTTGGTTAGGTTTTGTGCTTGTTTGGATGTTGTCTTGTATCTCCAATGTTATTAATTTGTTTCAGTTGGGCTTGGGGGTGGGGGTGCAGGGGGGGTATGCCCCTCCTTAAAGATCCTGTACATACTTTTTGTTCTATAAAAATACATTTACTTACCAAAAAATTAAATAAATTAAGCACTCTGGTTAAAAGCCTTTTGTAGCAACTAGTGACTTAGCACAACTTTTCATTCTATATAGCAGCGTACAAGGGGATTAAGAGAACATGCTCAATAATTTTTGCACCTTTTTTGTTTAGAAATAAAGAAAGAAACATATGGATATAACTTTTATGATGTTTATAACTCCTGAGAAATTTAAAATTCTTGTCTAATGCTTATTTAATTGTAAAAAGATGCTTGATAGCAAATCAGAAGCTAAATTTACTTAAATAACTTAACTGAGCGTTCGAAGTACTACAAATATACACATCGACACTGAAGCTGGAAAATATATTCAAATAGAACCTGGTCAACAGACGTGTAATCATCATCAATTCTTGTGCACCTTGACCGAACCTGTCTTCTTCTATCTAAATCAAAGTAACTTTCAGAATATGGATGGCGGAATGTAGAACCAGAAATTGAAGGAGACAACCAAATGGAGGATAAGGCTGGTCTCCTCCATAGAAGTATTTGATATGTATCCATACAAATATATCCTCATGTTTAAGATGCTTTTAAAATAAATATTATCGATCTATTGAAATGGTGGAGCAGTCATTGTAACAATCAATGGGGCTGATTGATCAAGTACATCCAGAAGTTGGCTTAATTAAAGATAATGGTCAGATTTAGCTATTTGGTTAAGGCAATTCAGAAAAATCTATTTTACATCAAATAGCATTAATAAAATAAATGACAGAAAGGAAGAATACCAACATTCATTCAACACTTCAGCAATCGAACTACATAGGCAGTTCGTACTAAATGATCAAACAAGAAAAGGGAAAATGTGTGGTAAAATTTTTAATATCTGTGCAAATATATATATATATATATATATATATATATATATATATATATATATATATATATATGGGAAGGCACTACCATTTTCACACATCTCATGAATAAAAACTACTCCCTCCATCCCAGATTATTTCTAACTCTTGTTTAAGAGTGTATGTCATAGATTTCAAGACTTGTAAAAAGTATATCAAATATATTGATTATATTAATTAAATATATATATATATATATATATATATGTAATTATGGAGTCGTCTTAAAATCAATGTTGCATAAGAGCAACAAAAATGTGGAACAGAGGGAGTATATG
Source organism: Panax notoginseng (assembly GCA_016801055.1). Classification (NCBI taxonomy): domain Eukaryota; kingdom Viridiplantae; phylum Streptophyta; class Magnoliopsida; order Apiales; family Araliaceae; genus Panax; species Panax notoginseng. The sequence goes on along the minus strand of CM029018.1, from coordinate 3,753,765 downwards.
ATAGCCGTTACCATGCTATAACAAATGATTAATATCTAGAGTTGAGATTCAAGTACCTTAGAGTAACTCCTATACTTTGGCAAGGAGAATTTCCATGGCCCGAGGAACCTAGATTCATACTACTAGAAGGGCAAGATGCTAGTTCACATGGGTCATAGAGAAGACTAAGTCATGCTGAGAAGTTAAAAGTCCATACTAAATGAAGAAGATAATGTCCAATGGAGGAGGAGGAACAATTTGATTGGATAAAATGAGAGAAGGAACTCGAGCATCACAAGCTTGTGTTTCCATTCCCTGAAGGTGTTAACGCTAGCAACTGGATCGAGGATTGTTAAGAAACAAATTGTGAAAGAGCTCCCATATATGATGAGTATGATGAAGAATCATTCGCTGAAGGTGATAATGCTAGCAACTGGATCAAGGAGTGGGAAGAAACAAATAGTGAAAGAGCTCCTATATGTCAAAGAAAGAGCATACCATAACCTAATGTCAAAGAAACCATTCTTTGCAACATTTGCAAACAATGATAGAACAACACTTCGTTATTGTACTCATATATATGAGAAACAAAAAGTTGCAATAACATTGAGTAATTAATAATTTCAGGAAATATGATTACTCATATTGATGATCTAGTATATTCGCATAAGTTAAATAAATCAAAATCTTCACAATTAAGTTATGTATGATGAGCTACAGATGAATCACACACCTGATACCCCCGCGCGTAGAGCACCAGTTCAATCTTGCTTGTATAAGAACCTTTTTTTAAGATCATTCTTGATTCCGCGAAAGTGAACAAGCATTTCTTCCATGATAATTCAAAAGTTATACAATTACGGATTTTTTTAATTCTTTTTACTTTCTTCCTTTTAACTTGACAAAGTACTAACTGGTATGAGATGGACTACAAATGACACACTCAAACTTCAAACAAAGGGTCTATTAAGATAACTAAATGTTCATAATCAAACTAGAAGAAAGAATGGGGGCTATGGGCACAATGACAAAGATTGCTTGATCATTACTTTCAATGTATAAATGGCCCTTGGTGAGGTCCATGAATTAGAATGTACAAGAATCAGAAAAAAAATTTGGTATAACATACAAAGAATTATTTTAGTGAAGATATAAAGAAGAATAAAAGAATAGTTAGTAATGAATGTGAATCAGATAAAGATAGGCATCTCAATCCTGCCTCCTTGGATTCCAAAACTGAGTGAAAAATCAGTGATACTAGTGAAATAGATTCAAGCAGTCAAAACTAACGAAACAACAAAACCATCTCCAGCAACTAAGATATAAACTAGCAGTTGACTTCAGAAAAGTTCAGATCCATCAAATCTGAGCAGAATATGAATTTTGAAACTTAAGGGATTTCTTGCTTTTATAAAACATATTTGGAAAGAAACTGAAATTGGGTGATAATTTAGTAGTGTGACAAATTTAGCGAGCACAAGCTCAATTTAGGTTACTCCCAACAACGCAGAGCCATATTTCCTCTTACACTTTTAAAAAGATATACCAATAATTAATAATAAATCTTGAAAAGATCGGACTTTTATCGCCGAGTAATTACTCATAAATCACCAAGTATGAGAAAAAGTCCGACTGGAAAGTCTGGTCAACCCCTCGTGAGAGATGACAAAGCCATTATAAGGAAGTTAATACAATAATACTTGAGGTGAACATATACAAGTGTGGGTTAGGCTACATGCTAAAATTATAAATAAATAATATTTAAAAATAAAAATAAAAACACATACAAGGGAGAGAGAGAGAGAGTAATATTTTGTGCTTTAAAGCTCTAGAATTTATTGGGAAGGTAAAAAGAAAGGCATAAGCACATATAGAGAAAGAGGAGTTACCGGACTTGAAAGGTAATTCAGCCCACTTGCTTGAAGCTCAAAATTGAAAGTGTTGGACAATTGATACAGTTGATACAGTTGCAGAAGAGAATTAATTGAAAGTGTTGGATAATTTTAAATCATAAAAATACCATCCATGATGACATGTTAACATTTACTCAGAAATACACAGATAGATTATGAAATATTTTGTTTAAATTCTAATTTGTACTCGAGGCATTTAAATGTTAAATGATATGCAAAACCACAAAAGTAAAAACAGAAATTCTAGAGCAGAAATAGAAACGCATACCAAATCATCATCTTCGGTATTGTCTCCTTTTTCCACTACTCTCCCTAAGGATTATATTCTCTTCTTCAAGCTGACCACATCGCTCCTTTGCAAAAGCTAGATCTGCTTTGACCGTGTTCATCTCCCGAAGAAGAAGCTTTGCTTTGGCAGCCAAAGCCTATGTTTTTGCTGCCACTAACTAAATAAAGAAACGGCACATAAATTACATGCATAGGATATTCAAGAAAGCCACATAATTCATGAATAAGTTGCAGGCATAGTCCGACGCTTAAATTGAGTTACAATCCCAAAGAAAAACTATAGCATACAATATAAGATCCGTACCTTCGAACAAAGCAGCTAAAGCAGATGAAAGCGTGGAACCAAATCAGACCCCAATCATGGAGCCTCCACTACACTACCAAAAATCTCAAATAATACAACAGATAACTGGTCCTCTTCCTAATAATTAATAGAACAATAATATAATGCATCGCAAGCACTAATATATAAGTTAAGCACTAATATTTTAAATCTTGTTTACAATTGTTGTTGATAAATAATAATATTCAATAATTGCAATCAAAATGTGAGCACAAGTCTTTTATGTTTTAAGATAGATAAAATGGGCCAAGCAAAATAGAAACAATTTCATTGGGCTGATGGAGAAAAGTCTAATCTCTTTTCCATTGTGAAAAGTATTTATTATTTGTACCAGCCAACTAAATTATGAAATATGATATCAAAGGAATCGTTAAATTCACTCCACTTTCATAGCGAGCACATTTAACATCTACTAAAGCTGATAAAAAAACAAAAACATTAAACATCTCCTTATTAAATAATATATCACAAATCAGATGCTAGAATGAAGCAATTGGAAACGGCATCTTAAGTTTTGTTAGGATATACCAATTTATACACTTTTACAAATAGCTTATAGAAAAGATCAATAGAGAAATAATCCACAAAAATGAGAAATACACATTTTTTATTAACTAATTTCAACTAATACATTGAAAAGTAATTGGTACATTGTACTTACACACATCACGACAAGGTAACATGTTCGGAAATCGCATCCACCAGTCTCCTAATCTCCCCTTTTTCTACCATTTCAACAACTCCCATCGAAACAAGCTCGGAGTTGAGCAAAGCCACGAATTGGGAGGGATTTACACTTCTCCCAGAAGAAACCGAGAAAAAAACCGCGAAAAAAAAAAGGCGCAGAACAGCCGGAAATGCTCATTACCGCACGGAACCCATATAACCTGAGGGAGCCTGATAACCCGCCCCAAAATGGGGCTCCGACCCGACTGTACGAACTGTAAAATCACCAAACAGTAACTGTACGCACTGTACAGCAGCTTGAACAGCAGGGGAGGCCTAACCGCAGGGAGAGAAGAGCGGCGCGTGAGGGCGCGTCTGGCCTCCGATTTGGTCGATCTTCCCTCGGCCAAAAAGCCCCAATCGACTGGGACCAACGTACTCCAACAAAATCAGTAATAAAAGCATATAAATTGCACCACCTGAAACCAAAGTCCTAGGCAGCCAAGTGATCTGTGGCTTCCTTGGTCCTTGATGTCCGCATGTGGCTGCTGAAAGTGTTAGAAGTCTGGAGGGAAAAATATAATAAAGACGGACACACAAGGTCAAGACTGAAACATAAGAGAAAGTTTGGATTTTGGAAGTATGAAAGGATAAATAGATTACAAAAAGGAGGGAAACAGACAAGACTGAAGAGTGCAGTGCATGCCCTAATCCTACCAGGATAACATATGGCTGAAAATATAAAGGGAAAGTTTGAATTTTGGAAGTCTGAAGGATAAATAGAGTATAAAAAGGAGGAAAACGGACAAGACCGAAGAGTCGCAGCCACAAAGTTAGAGTAGACTGAAGGATGCCCTTGTCCTGCACAAAGTAGACTAATAGAGTACTTCATATGTTAGCAAGATGTAGCCACCTAGATTAGCTGGTAGGATAGTAAATAATTAATTGTCAAAGACTCAAATGAATAGATGGGTTCCACCGTTTGACAATCCCTTTCAAATAAATAAAATAGAGCAGGAGGAGGAGAGTACCTATATCATTAAAATTAATTTGAGATTTAAAATTTAAAATTATATTTACTCCGTCTTATAATAAACGTTTTAATTTGATTTTAGTGATCAAATTGATCATTTTTAAAATAAATAATTAAAAATATTCATATAAAAATTTTAAATTACGAAACTTGTCATTATTAGTACATTATTCATAGTTTATTATGATCACAATATTTAAGTATATCTTGATTTTTTTAAAATATTTATTAATTTAAAAAAATGTTAATTTGATCATAAAAATTAAATTAGGCCATTTATTATGAGATGGGGGAATACTATTTTCCAAGGGTTGAATTATCTGAAATCGCATAGGGTCACCATCCAATATGGGTGCACTACAAGAGAGAGAGTTTAAGAAACACCTAGCAGAAGAAACATGCTAGTGATGGACCTTTCAGAAAACAACGAGTGCACTTGGACCTTGGAAGCCTTTTAAACCAACATGTAGAATATAAATTGTATATGTATAAGCCTATTGGCAATGGGATATATGCATGTAATAAACTCATACTGCGTTCTGCCAAATAACGAGCAGAGCCTTTTGAACCAACACGTTGAATATAAATTGTAAATGTATAAGCTTTTTGGTAATGGGATATATGCATGTCAGAAACTCATACTGCGATCTGCCAAGTAACGAAACGTGTCTGCTAATTGTAGAGGTACATGCATGAGATTATAAACATGTGTGACATTCTTGGGATTTGGTCCCTGCATAATACAAGTCATGAGTCTGCATATTTAATTTGATGATGATATGTTTAAAGTATATTTATTCAGTAATATTTGTAAAATCCTTAATGAAATTGTAATGTACAAGAACTTAAAGTAGAAAATATCAAATATGTTAGGTTGATCTTATAAAGTTAAAATGATATATAGATGATAAAATATAAATGATCGTAATGTATTGTTAAAAGATAAGCTACACTGGCTAAAATTAGAATATTGTTAGAAAACAAAATTTACAAAATTTTGGCAAATGGGAAGAGAGTATAATCTTCTTGTAGAATGCAGTATGGTAGCTCATCCTTCTTGTTGCAACTAAATGTTCGCCTCATACAATAATATCACATGTTCCATGTACCATCCCAATTCAAATGAGACAATGTTATCAAAACTATGACCTCTGATAAATGAAAAGATAGTCCGTCATCAAGGAAGCCAATGAACACAACAGATGTTAACGTTGCTTTAGAGTGTGTTAATAACAATTTAAGCAATTAACTGTCACTAAACTTATATGCTATTAAAAATATAAACATAAATTATTATTTTTTGTAAATGTTTTCCATTTGGAAGACTACATATAGACAGACACACAAAGGGAGGGAAATTTTATAAAGACAAGAAAGAGTATACTTAAACTAGGGGTTCAGAAAGTTCCATCTCATTGCAACTTTTTTCTTGTGTATCAGGCTTACGGAAACCTACAAAGTTCATTCCCAACCATTGTCATGACCAACATACATATCTAGGTCTGTTTTGACCAGAGCTCGAGGCTTTCCGAGTATCAAGCTATTCAAGTTAATGAGATTACTCCTCGACCTTATCTCTAAGTGTCTAGATCAGCCAACCTCAATGATTTTTCAATCGAGCCTCTTGCTACCATGGCAACATCTATTGTTTCTTCTTTGAATTTAAGTTTATTCTTTAGATCCAACCACTGCTTGCTTCGCCTCTTCAAGTTCATGTCGGACAGCTAATAACTGCAAGAATGTTAAAAAACACATGGTTAACTCAAAATTGGAATGGGATACCATAGAGGATCAGAAATCAACATAGTACACATATATGATCGGAATTCATTTTTTGTGGGTGCTTTTATAAACTTCCGTGTAAGAATTATATTTTTATAGCCATATTTACAGGTTTTTAAGTACCTGATCTATCTTAAAGAGTAATATAAAAAGAATACACTGTAAAATGCTTTAGACTTGCAAACTAAGTGCAACAATGCCAAAATTCATAAGGATGCCTTTGGTTTGCAACTCTGATGTCATTTGAGAGTATATGAACTTCTCATGATGTGTAAAGATAAATATTCAATTCAAATAAATGAAAATCCTGAAATGATCTTTACTACTTCTATCAAAGAAAAAACCACGCAAAGTTGTCCCATATAGTAAATGCTCTTTTAAGATAATGACATATTTCTAGTCAGATTGTGTTCCTCTCTCCCCCTTTTTTAGCCAATCCCACTATAAGAGGTTAAATTCCAATTTATCCTTCATGAAGTGATGGAATATCAATTTTACTGTTAGATCCTACCGAGTTGAACAATAATCAGAGCAGTCAAGACTTGCTGATAATACTGTTATTATTTTATTTATTTATATAGCTAAAATGGGCAACAAAAAGTCAACAAAGTCGTGAAACCCATAGAAACGCTGCTTATTCAATAAAGCAAAAGAGAACATAAAAGCGTCAAACCAACGCTAAAAGACTACAAAGAAAACCTCAGGCTCCCAACAACATTCACCGGACTCATAGGTCAATGACATCCAAGCTTCACTGTGTGTCAATGTCTAAACGTATAAAGAACAAATAAGCATCCTTCCAAGAGGTGTAAAAATGTGAAATAGATAGCCTTAAACCCCTAATACACATTTGATGACTCATAGGTCTTGCTATTTCACTTTTTATCTTTTACTTTATCAGAAATTCAGAACATATTTAATTTACCAGGACAATCACAACTCTTTCTATCTAAAGTACTTACTATCGATCAACTCATATTCCATTCGAGGAAAAACATGTTGGAGTAGTTCTGTTGTTGATGGACGATCTGATGGACTTGGGGACATCAAGGGTTGTAATAAAGATTCCTGTTCTGGAAATCCAGCAACCCAATCAGAAGGAAGTTCTCCCCTCTGCTTCATATCAGATAGGACAACGTGTCACTCCATTGCTGTGTTGAATGGGTGCCAGAGCTCAAGAAATACAATTCCAAAGCTGTACATGTCTGCCTGCCAAAACAGACCAATGAGATTATGAGAAGCATAACAGATGTTCACAAGTGGTTAAAGTTATTCAGAAGTGCTGGAGTAACCGAATAGACTCACTTCAAATCAACAAAAGACAGACCTTCTCGTTTATCTTTGGCCACCCTTGCTCAATTTCTGGTGCAGTAAAAAAATATGTACCAACCCGCCCAGTTGTCTCTGCAGGATCTAGATTGTGCTCTAGTTGCTCCAGCTTCAAGAACTTCGCTGAAAGACACAGGAGAAGAAACATTATTTCAAGTGTTGAGAACTTCTTATCTTCATTTCTCCAGTCTGCATTTCAACTAATATGCATAAAAGCAACCAAAGTGATGCACTCCAATGAGCAAGTGACTATTTTCCAGAAACAACAAAAGGAAAATGCAGCCAAGCTTACCTGAAGAACAGTTTATATCTAGTAAAACAAAATAAAGAGGACAATGTATACCTTTTCATTTTCCCATAGTTGATATACCTATGTAATTAATTTGAGCCTGCTCTTGATCTTAGAAATTAAATAAGATTCTCATAAACAAAAGGACTTGTTTTCTCAAGAGAATCTAACCAAGACTTGTGTGCACTAGAAAATATCTTTATTCACAACTGTGTATAATATAGCCTGGAGCTTGTATCAAGAAAATAATGAGTTAGCTGCACCCACAAAAAATGTGTTATTGCTAAAAATATTAAAACAAGTTATTCATAAGAAGAATATAAATAACGGAAAAGCTTGGAACAGGTAAAGAACTAAAGATAGCAGAGAAGATCAATAAAATTTTATGATTCTTTCTTTTTCACTCCTTTTATGTTATATATGAATATAAAAAATAAATGAAATACAGGTTTATCAATTGATAAATCCACCTCAGATGAACCGTGCCAAATACAATGGGTGGTCTGACTTGAAAAGAGTTGCACCATTTGTTTCTGAGTTAACTCAGTACTCTACTCTCGATCTATAAACATTATACTAAAAACTATGTATTGTTGTACACAATACCAAGAAGCATTTTTAAAAAGGTAAAGAAAAATAGTTTATTAGAAAGGTGGAAGAATTAATATAGGAGGATGAGATCCTCCAGAAAAGGAGAAGAAGAAGACTGAAAACTCTTATAACAGAGAAGCATCTCCTTATAACAGGGCAGCCATTCAATCTTCATATGCAGAGAAAGACAATCAAGCATATGCAGAGAAAGACAACCAAGCATATGCAGAGAAAGACAATCAAGAATATATTATCAATTTAATATAGAGAGTGGAACCTTTATATTATCAAAACAAGTACTCCAAATTTAAATTTACAATCTCAGACCATTCATGACTTCTAATCACTATACCAAATGTGAAATGTATGTATACCCTAAACCTTCCCTCTAAATTTTGGACCCAAAAAAATTGAACAAATTTGACGCGTTTTAGACGCAGATTGGATGCGTATTGAACGCGTTTTTGACACGGTTTGGACGCGTTTTGGAGGCGAATTTGACGCGGATTGGACGCGTTTTGAAATGAAATGGTACTTGAAAATAGGATCTGTCTAAAGAGAGCGCCTTTTTTTCTTCTTTTCTTTTTTAAAAAAGGGCTTTTAGCAATTCAACTGGAGACTGAATGATGAATACACTGTACAAAAGGTAATTTTGAGTTGCAATTTGATTTACTTCTAAATTTTTTGTTACACTACTGGATATCATGACTCCAAGTCAAATTTTTTTAATGCTAAATCATCCAAGCTCTTGTTATTTGCTAGAAAAATACAATTTTCCCACAACCAAGAAGAGAATGGGTGCATGACGCTGATAAACTCCGCATGTATGCTTGACGCATTTGAAAAGAGGCTATCTGACAGAGGAAAACAAATAATCTTTGTGGCCAACAAAGACCTCCTTAGCTAATTAAGATCAGTTCCCGATGAAATATAATGACTGAAATTTCCAATTCCTGATAATGTAATTTAGCATAGCATTCACTCATGTAGAAGTAAAACGAAGCCGCTGATATACTGCTCCAATATTCAACATAAAATGTAAAATGTTAAAACAACATAAAATGTAAAATGCTAAAAATGTTAAAACAACATAAAATGTAAGATTTAACGCAGGGGAACCAAATAACTGGAGAGAGCCCAAATCTTAGAGTCCACCCGACCCAGGACCCGACCGCACGAACTGTAAAATTACCAAACTGTAATTTTTTCCCGCACAGCAGAGAAGACGAACCATACCGGAAGAAAATCGGCTCGTGCGGCCGCGTCGCGTCGCCAATTCGGTCCGCCTACCTCCTGCCATCTTCCCCAGAATGTTGTGGGTGCGATGATGTCTGCAAATCTTGGAAATTTTAAATATGTAAGGCAGGATGGAACTGTGGAGTTTAGGGTGCTGGTGGGAATGGTGGGAGAGGAGCTGTTGGGGATGCTAGGCAGAAGCGGAAGATGAGGGATGAGAACAGGTAGCTTGCGTTTGGCTGGATAGTTGGTGCCGCCGCAGTAGCCAAGCAGTAGCAACAACAATGACAATAGGGCATTGACGGTGAGAGCTGGCTTGTTCGTCTTCCATATATAGAGTTTCTCACTGTTTGTGTGGTTGGGCTCAAAATCACAACAAATATATGTTTTATAATTAATGTTGTATTTGTAAAGCTCTTTACATATAAGTAAGTACTATTTAGCACCAAAACAACCTATATTAGGCTAATGAAAAAAATAACCAAAGGAAATAATTTCGATTTTCTTCCAATTTATTTTCACTAAAAAAAATAAGAAAAAAATGGTGTATTGTTTTGGTTTATAAATTTAGTCTTCTAAGTAATAAAATTAATAATGTATTACTTTAATTTATTATTTTTTATAAAATAAGAGAAAAGAAACTACAATCTCTCTCCCTTTCTCTTAGGTCGTTTTTATCCTTTTATTTTATTTTTACTTTTTTAGTCCAAATTATACCCACAAATTAAGTAGTTCAGATTTAATGGACACAATTTTTTCCGTACACGTATAAATTTTTTCCATTCGTATGAAAAGTTTGTGGTATGTACGAGACTCTTGCTATTCTCTCTACATAACATAATAGTGCGTATGAAATTATTTTGGGGAAAAGTAAGTAATAATATTCATAACTGTAATCACATTATAACTGCAAAAAATTATATATTTACGGACGCGGTACAATTTTTATTTTTAATAATATCAGGATTGTGGATGCGGTTGCGGATACTCCTTACGCCGATCCTACAAGGAAGAAGGACGAGAAATATCATGGGTAAGAAGAAATGTGGGCTCGTTTTGGACCGACAGAGTGCGAAGACTTTGATGAAGCTTTATCAAGGGTGAAACAAGTGGGTTCGTTCCGCGACTACCAAAAGGAATTTGAAAAGCTCGGGAATCGAGTGCAAGGATGGACCCAAAAGGTATTAGTAGGGACGTTTATGGGTGGTCTCAAATCGGAGATTGCGAAAGACATTCGAATGTCCAAACCTAAGTCATTGAAGGAAGCAATAAGTTTGGCACGAATGCGAGATGATCAACTAACTCGTCAAGTGATAGACACAAGATCTCTACAATTTAATCATCGCCAACTTAACCTTACATCCCCAACAAAGGCCAAACCAGTTGTGGCTATAAAGCGCCTTACCTATGATGAAATACAAAAAAAAAACGAGCTCAAGGCCTTTGCTTTAACAGCGACGACAAATTCACTCCGGGACACAAGTGTAGAAGACCCCAGGTCTTGTTGCTGGAAGTAGAAGATGGTTCAAGCAAAGAAGATAAAAAGGATCACGTAGCCAATGAACCTTGTGGACAAGGTTCTGCTGAAAGAGGCCGGTATTGACAAGTAGCAAAAGTCGGTTAGAGACTTGGTTTTTTTGTTAGCTATTGTCTTACTTTGTGAATAAGTGGTAGTAGTGGAGTTCTTGTGGAGTCCTTAATTCTAATAGTTGTGGCTCATGTGGTAGTAGTGGAGTTCTTAATTCGAGTAGTTGTGGCCCATAAGCTTAGGAGAGAGTAATTTACGTTTATGTATTTAAATCTTCATTTAGCAGAAGAGGAAAATAAGAAATCATTTGTTATAAAACCTTGCGGTACTTTATCACCCGAAGAGAAAACATCATTTATCATTTTGAAGCTTTGATTGGGACCTATCAACAATATTATCATTAATTCCAAGGACCACATATTAACGGGATTTGTTCTACTACTACACCCCTCCGTTGTTATACATGTTGGATGTAGCTCTTTGGTAGAGAGTTCCTCATTGAAGAGGAGTACTAAAGTAATTAATACTATTTCTTTCGTTTAGAAAACAACATACTACGTACGTACGGCTAGTTTGATCATTAACAAAATCATGGTTAAATTAAATTCTAGTAGTTACTAGATTTTACATTTCCTCCTCTGCTCTCCTCCACTCCAATCAAAGGAATGGTGGTGTTCTAGTCTTTCTTCTCCTCCCGAGGAAGAAGGCTTTTGAAGAAACCAAAGAACCAACACCCAAACACACGATCCGTATCCCTAGGTGAACCGCCCGTATCTTCTTCTTCTTCGTCCTCGACAACAGTATGCTGCAGTTGAATTATCTCAAGCTGGGCTTGCTTAATAATACTCTCCAGCGCACCAGCCTGCTTATAGCAGATTATACCTCAGCCAAAGAGACAAAAATTTAAGACCTTACAAGTTAAGAGCCTAAGACACACTTACCAAAGTAGATATTTCGTTGTCCTCCGTCACCAGAGTACATGCCTTATCATTTGAAGCTGCCACTTTTCCATCCCCCAGATGATTACGAAATTTATAATCAAAACCACCCTCTTTTAATCTATTTTCTGCAACTTTAAAAATTTCATTGGTTTTGGATGACAAATCTGTTGATATTTTTATTGATAACGCACTTCTTAATAAGGCTCCAATATGCTCTTTTTCCTGGATTAGTTGAGTCACCGTTTGATTTAGCCTATTTACTTCACGTCTCCTTTCACACCTCTGCTTTTGCTGGATGAGACTAAAGATAGAATAAATGAATCGCATCCCCATCAAAATCAGCACTAAGTGGCGCACAGATCAGGGAATTGATATACCGTCATGAACATATACCGATAATCCTTTAAGGGAACGCTTGTGGGTAGTGGGTTTTGAACCTTCCCGAGTATGTAGATGACCCATCCCTATATGTTAAGCACAACTTTTTGTCAACCAACTTTTGCAGATATGACATATTGTGCTGACTCACTTTCTCCTCAAAAGTAATTCTCTAAGCTATTTCAAAAGGCAAACCAATTTCACCCACCCCTTTATATGGATCACTAGTTATAATACTACGAGAGGAAAACCCAGAAGCTAAACAAAGTTCACATCTTCTCTAGCCATATTCTCGACTATCTTATGAGGTTATTGTTCTTGTTGCCTAAAACCAGTTCAATTGTCCTTGATCACTTATCTACAGATTCTGGGTGGTTCATCTCTGCATGAATATGCTCACTATGGATTGTGTTCTTTTTTGTGATCCCACCCATAAACAACAGCACCTCAGCAGTTCCATTTCTCTTCAAGTACCTCCGACTTGCCTCTACTCCAACCTTTTTGTTTTTCGTTTGTGTCATTTTTTTATACAACTTGTAAGACATGGCATATGCTGCTTCATGTATTTAGGAAGAGAATTAATTCTATATCGTTTATAGCCCAGTCTTTGATGATTAAATTCAAATCATCAGCCTAATGAATTTTAAAGGCACCAACTATTTGTTGGCTTTCTCAAGGATTTATATATATTTTCCTTCTCTCGTAGAATTTGCTCTCTTTTTTTTGGAGTAAAAGAGGACATTCTTTATAATGTTATTTGTTTTGCTGTATTCTCTTTCCCATTCATAGCCATGAATTTATATTCTTATAATATCTATTGAGTTCCTTGTTTGGTTACAGATTTGGACTGCCATCCGAGCTATTATGGATAAGTGTTTATGAAGATGATGATGAAGCTTTTTCAATATGGCATGATGAGGTGAGTTGTACAATGTTTATATATTCTATTCCAAATATGTCACTCTTTCAACGAACTTGCAAACTTCATTGGTGATTTATGGTTCATTGTTAACCAATCATAAGAGCATGGATCTGAGGCCAGTCGGTTATTTACACAGGCCATCCCTTCCAGCACCCTCAATTTATTGGATCAGCACTGGGTAACGACCTTTTTAGTTGAAATATTTGCAGGAATGGACTTATATCATTAGCATCTACGATTTTTTTATGCCCAATTCCCAGAATTCTATCTTCCTATTTAGTAGACATGTATTCGCTAGCTACAGGACTATTTTCTACCGATTCACAACGGTTTCTTTTCGTCTTTTTTAAGTCCCAAAGCGGCATTTTAATTATCTTCTCTCTGTAAGGAATTAGTTCTGTTAACTTGTTATCATGATTCTCGCTTCAGGTAGGTGTTCCTGTCCAGCGTATAAAGAGGATGGGTGAAGAGGACAACTTTTGGACAAGTGGTGTAACTGGTCCTTGTGGTCCATGCTCTGAGATTTATTATAATTTCCATCCTGAGAGGATATTCCTATACTGTAAAAATATTAACAAGCTCAAGTTCAACTGAGTGATCACTCTCTGTCTTTTGCTTCTTTGTTTTTCTTTTCTTTTCTGGCAAGGCCGTGTAATGTTTCTAACTGCTGCATTTTTATTGTTTTCCTTTCTATGTTCGATGAATTTCATATGCAGGACTTGAGAGATGATACTAGGATTATAGAGTTCTATAATCTTTTTTCATGCAATACAACAGAAAGGATGATGGTTCACTTGAACCCTTAAGACAAAAGAATATAGATACTGGGCTGGGTTTGGAGCGCATGGCCTGCATCCTACAGAAGGTACTTTTAGCTCAGCCACAATAAGATGCCTCCCAACTCCTGTGCAGTTAATGGAGCTTGTGCCTTGCTTGAAGGATCTTCTGATTACTCTTGTTTGCACGTGGTTCATCATCTGTATATTCCACTATCTACTTCACTTCAACAGATGTATTCATATCATGAAATTCTTCTGCAGGTTCCGAACAATTACGAAACTGACTTAATTTTTCCAATTATAGAGAAGGCCTCAGAACTGGCAAATGTCTCTTATGCATTTGCAGATGATCCTACAAAAACAAAGCTGAAAGTATGGTATAATCTCAAGAGTGTGTTATATCCTTAACCACTTTTCTAACTGATTACTTCCTTTTTATATATTCTGTTGACTCAGTTAAGTTCCTTTTTAATAGATAATTGTAGATCATTTGTGTGTAATTGTTTATCTTATATCAGATGGGGTTATCCCGTCTAATATTGGGAGAGGCTACGTAGTTAGGCGGCTCATCAGAAGAGCAGTTCGTACAGGCAGGTTGCTCGGCATAAAAGGTGATGAAATGGGAAACCTTGAAGGAGCAATTTTGCAAGTACTTGCTGAAAGAGTAATCGACTTAAGCACTCATATAGATTCGGATGTAAAAGCAAGATCAATCCGCATCCTTGAGGAGCTGAAACGGGTAGAACTACAATTTGTACTGACATTAGAGAGAGGAGAAAAAATTCTTGAGCAAATGTTGTCAGATGCATCAGTAAATGCACAGGAAAATGGGACTGTAGCTTGTTTGTCACGCAAGGATGCGTTTCTTCTGTACGACACCTATGGATTTCCTTCAGAAATAACTATGGAAGTTGCTGCTGAACGTGGAGTCAGTATAGACATGAATGCTTTTGATGTTTAAATGGAAAACCAAAGACGTCAATCTCAGGCTGCACATAATACTGTTAAACTTACAGTAGAAAATGGGGCCGATCTAACAGAAAATATTGCCGAGACTGAGTTTCTTGGTTGTGACTCCCTTTCTGCTACAGCAGTGATCGAAGGTCTATTGGTGAACGGGAACCCAGTTGTGCAGGTTTCTAAAGGAAGTGAAGTAGACGTTTTGCTGAACAGGGCACCATTTTATGCTGAATCAGGTGGTCAAATTGGAGATCACGGTTTTCTATATGTTGCTGAAGCTGAAAATAAGCTACAAGCTGTCAGAGATAGAGGATGTGCAAAAATCTCTTGGTAGCATATTTGTTCATAAAGGTACTATTAAGGAAAGAATCATAGAGGTTGGCAGAGAAGTTGAAGCTGCAGTAGATGAAAACCTGAGGCAGCGAGCCAAGGTAGTGGTGTAACAGATGTCTATATCTCTTGCTAAATATATATGTTCAAGCATAATTGATGGAAAAAATAGAGAAGTCTGACAAACTAGAAAATCTCGTTGTATGCATATCATTGATGTTAATTATGTGGTTGGTCTTGGGCATTTATAGACATGTCGACATTGTTTGCACTTTTTTTGCAGGTTCATCACACTGCCACTCATTTGCTGCAAGCAGCACTCAAAAAGGTAATAGGACAGGAAACATCACAAGCTGGTTCGTTAGTGGCATTTGATCGTCTTAGATTTGATTTCAACTTTCACCGACCTCTTCTCGATAATGAGGTCATGCAAATTGAAAGTCTTATCAATAGGTGGATTGGGGATGCTGCACTTCTTCAAACTAAAGTGATGCCTATAGCTGAAGCTAAAAGAGCTGGAGCAATTGCAATGTTTGGAGAAAAATATGGGGATCAGGTTAAAATTTTAATACTTTCTGCTATCTCTGATAACAAGATACATGAAACGTGAAAGAAAATATTTGTAGCTGGAATCTTCTGTTTTTCCTTGGTGAAATGTCTAAATAATCTTGTTTACCATCCTAATACATCATACCGTTGAAATAGGAAACATATAGCTGACCCAAGTGGTTAGGACAACAAAGGTTTGTTGAATTGAGTTAGAAGTGGAATATTATCTAAATCTTGATAACCTGGGTTTAACACATGGGAGAGAAAAACATTTACTTTCAGAAGCAAGTACAGATAATAGGATATTTTTTTACAGAATTCGTCATTTGGGCTGCTAAGTTATTTGATTGTAATTGTCAAAATCAAGATGACATAACAGTGATCGGGCAAAAGCCACTTCCTACGGACTTGTTGGGTTAGGACTAATAAACTTGTTAGGTACTTGGGTCAAATGCTACTTGCTTCTCACTGTATATTTTTTTTTAAACTATTAATATCTTTTTTTTTCCACGTCTAGTGTTTTGAGATTGGTTCTTAGACTGACAGATCCAAACCAAATACAGGTTGTAGGGATTATGCAAGCTTAGTTATACGAACGCTGACACTATTTAATCTTGAAAACTTTCCCTTGAGACCATCTGTTACGAAAGGAAAATGCCAAGAACATTTTAGCACAAGAAGTACATCAGGTTTCTCAGTCGACCATATATTTTAGTTATAAGCTTATAATTCTCCTTTATCCATTTTCTAAGGTATAATAATTACTCGATCTCATTTTTCAGCATCAATACAACCTATTACTGAAGAAATTTTGGACAAGTCCAAGGATCTCTCAACAAGTGGGAATTCCATACGTCGACGATTTCTTGAGTTCTATGCTTCACGAGATCATCATGTCCTTCCAAGTTCTCCTCTTGTGCCAGATGATCCTACAGTTTAAACCTATAGTCCTCGGACAGGTATTTATATTTGGTGCACCAATTTTTTCCAAAAGCCTGTTGAGAAGTTCTACTTGTTCTTTCCTCTTTATCTATTTCCATTTCTTGTACGAGTTAAAAATCCTTTTTAAAAAGTTAAGAATAAATGGAAACCATGTACATACAATGAGCATAGGAGTAAAAACATTTATTTAAATGGATGATCCCAACTGCATTCAAGGCAAACCACGTATGTCTTAGCTCTATAAAATACTTCGAATTCCGAAAAAGGTGGTTAACACATCATAGATTGTAAGAATAATAAGGGTGCAATGCTTATAAATTTCGCATAACAATTTATGAGAAGATGATGCAGATACAGAAGAAAAGATCACTGAACCAAATACCCTAACCAGCTTAGAGAAATACCTCGATACCTAAGTATGAGCAGGCTTACTAAAAGTTAGATGTTGTCATCTGAATTAACTTTTAATTAAATAAAACAAATGAATTCAAAACATTTATTATCTGATTCAAAACACCATATCTGACCTTTTAGCTATCAACTCACTTTTGTAAGGAGGGACCGTCATTTGCACCAGGTAAGATAAAAGGAACTTGGAAGGAGTAAAATGTTTAGAACAAAAGTAATGTGATGGAGCAAAGAAAAAAGGGAAAAAGAACTGATAATCAAACATACCATATCAGGACGATGATTGATATCGCCTGTTCATATGGATTTAAGGAATCTCCAAGGTGATGCAGGTTCTTACGGTCGTAAGATTGTGCACCTGTCCATTCGTTGCTCTTAGTGCACAATAAGATTGGAAGATTCCAGCCCAGCTCGGGCTAGAACTTCTGTCACCTACAATATATGCTTAAGTTTAGTACCAAGCTCAATAACCAAACTGCAAATCGCTAGAAAAGTTCAATCTTCAAAATGACAAATAAAAAAAGTCAAATTATACCATCAGTATATGGCAACGAGGCATGAAGTTATACACTAATTAAGCCAAAGCTGCATAAATATTTACGTGTACAGTCCAATGTTATTAATTTGTTTCAGTTGGGCTTGGGGGTGGGGGTGCAGGGGGGTATGCCCCTCCTTAAAGATCCTGTACATACTTTTTGTTCTATAAAAATACATTTACTTACCAAAAAATTAAATAAATTAAGCACTCTGGTTAAAAGCCTTTTGTAGCAACTAGTGACTTAGCACAACTTTTCATTCTATATAGCAGCGTACAAGGGGATTAAGAGAACATGCCCAATAATTTTTGCACCTTTTTTGTTTAGAAATAAAGAAAGAAACATGGATATAAATTTTATGCTGTTTATAACTCCTGAGAAATTTAAAATTCTTGTCTAATGCTTATTTAATTGTAAAAAGATGCTTGATAGCAAATCAGAAGCTAAATTTACTTAAATAACTTAACTGAGCATTCGAAGTACTACAAATATACACATCGACACTGAAGCTGGAAAATATATTCAAATAGTACCTGGTCAAGAGTCCTGTAATCATCATCAATTCTTGTGCACCTTGACTGAACCTAGCTTCTTCTATCTAAATCAAAGTAACTTTCAGAATACGGATGGCGGAATGTAGAACCAGAAATTGAAGGAGACAACCATATGGAGGATAAGGCTGGTCTCCTCCGTGGAAGTTTTTGATATGTATCCATACAAATATATCATCATGTTTAAGATGCTTTTAAAATAAATATTATCGATCTATTGAAATGGTGCAGCAGTCATTGTAATAATCAATGGGGCTGATTGATCAAGTGCATCCAGAAGTTGGCTTAATTAAAGATAATGATCAAGTACATCCAGAAGTTGTGCAAATATACATACATACATATATATATATATATATATATATATATATATATATATATATATATATATATATATATATATATATATATATATATATATATATGGGAAGGCACTACCATTTTCACACATCTCATGAATAAAAACTACTCCCTCCATCCCAGATTATTTCTAACTCTTGTTTTAGAGTGCATGTCATAGATTTCAAGACTTGTAAAAAGTATATCAAATATATTGATTATATTATTTAAATATATATATATATATATATATATATATATATATATATATATATATATATATATATATATATATATATATATACGGTAAAGATCAAGAGCATTCTCCTTAAATAACATTCCGCCTTAAATAGTATTCTTTTATTAAAACTACGTCGTTTTGGAGGGACGCGGTGACATTTTTGTAAATACAATGCCCCCGCGTATTTACAAAAATGTCACCGCGTCTCTCCAAAACGACGTAGTTTTAATAAAAGAATGCTATTTAAGACGGAATGCTATTTAAGGAGATTGCTCTTGATCCTGACCGTATATATATATATATATATATATATATATATATATAGAGAGAGAGAGAGAGAGAGAGAGAGAGCAAGGATCAAGAGCATAAGTCTTAAATAACATAATTATTTAAAACTACGTCGTTTTGGAGTGGCTTAAAAAAGAGTGGTCCCACTTGTTTTTCTTTTATTTACAAAAATACCACTCGCGGTCACTCCAAAACGACGTAGTTTTAAATAGTTATGCTATTTAAGGAATTATGTTATTTAAGACTTATGCTCTTGATCCTTGCTCTCTATATATATATATATGTAATTATGGAGTCGTCTTAAAATTAATGTTGCATAAGAGCAACAAAAATGTGGAACAGAGAGAGTATATGATAGCCGTTACCATGCTATAACAGATGATTAATATCTAGAGTTGAGATTCAAGTACCTTAGAGTAACTCCTATACTTTGGCAAGGAGAATTTCCATGGCCCGAGGAACCTAGATTCATACTACTAGAAGGGCAAGATGCTAGTTCACAAGGGTCATAGAGAAGACTAAGTCATGCTGAGAAGTTAAAAGTCCATACTAAATGAAGAAGATAATGTCCAATGGAGGAGGAGGAACAATTTGATTGGATAAAATGAGAGAAGGAACTCGAGCATCACAAGCTTGTGTTTCCATTCACTGAAGGTGTTAACGCTAGCAACTAGATCGAGGATTGTTAGGAAACAAATTGTGAAAGAGCTCCCATATATGATGAGTATGATGAAGAATCATTCGCTGAAAGTGATAATGCTAGCAACTGGATCAAGGAGTGGGAAGAAACAAATAGTGAAAGAGCTCCTATATGTCAAAGAAAGAGCATACCATAACCTAATGTCAAAGAAACCATTCTTTGCAACATTTGCAAACAATGATAGAACAACACTTCGTTATTGTAACACCCCAAACCCGATATAGGCCCAAAGTGCT
The DNA here is from genome assembly GCA_016801055.1 of Panax notoginseng. NCBI lineage: Eukaryota > Viridiplantae > Streptophyta > Magnoliopsida > Apiales > Araliaceae > Panax > Panax notoginseng. The sequence continues at coordinate 3,733,688 of CM029018.1, read as the reverse complement.
ACACGCCGCCAGCCCATAGGCCCGCAAGGCAACAATATCAATAACGCGCAGCCCAAACAAAACAACTTAACAATAATCTCAACTTAAAAATCTAACAATAAATATTTTTTAAATCAATCCAAATGAAACACTAATAAATACCACATTCAAATAATGGAGACGCAGCTCCTCGAAACTAAGAGTTTTATCAAAATCCATCAACAAAAGAAAAACATCTAAAACTAAACTCCAGCTATTCCAAGCGTATCAAATAAAGGCTCAGCTTTCAACGATGTGAGCTGTAAAAATCTGTAAAAGGGTGAGCGATGAAACCCAACAAGTAGCAATCCTCTCTATCTAGCCGAATCAAGTACAATTTGCAAAATACTTTTTCGAAATAACTTTTTGTTCAATAACAATAGTACAAAAACTTTCAAAACTAAAACAATTCAATAATGATTTCAATGTATATCATATATCTTTTAATCCACAGCCTTAGCGACTAAGGTTACATTAGCCTTGTAACACGGCCCAAAGGTTCGATAATGTTATGATACGCACCCTACTAAGGTATCTATAAAATGCACACTCCCCGAAGGGCATCTAAAAGGCGTGCACCATAGTAGGTCCTATACTAGCTCCGGAACTAAACGTAATCAATAATGGGTTCTATACATAGTCAGACTGAGGATTTTAAAATCTTTTCTCAATATTATCGATAATATAAACGATACTTTTTCACAGTTCAAAATCATATAATCTCATTCAGAGTTCGAAAATAAATACTTGATCCGAATTTTGAAATAAAAGAACATAACAATTTAATTTAAATGGAAGTCTTAAATAAAACATAACGAATCCATGATGACATGTTAACATTTACTCTGAAATACACAGATAGATTATGAAATATTTTGTTTAAATTCTTATTTGTACTCGAGGCATTTAAATGTTAAATGATATGTAAAACCACAAAAGTAAAAACAAAAATTCTAGAGCAGAAATAGAAACGCATACCAAATCATCATCTTCGGTATTGTCTCCTTTTTCCACTACTCTCCCTTAGGATTATATTCTCTTCTTCAAGCTGACCACATCGCTCCTTTGCAAAAGCTAGATCTGCTTTGACCGTGTTCATCTCCCGAAGAAGAAGCTTTGCTTTGGCAGCCAAAGCCTATGTTTTTGCTGCCACTAACTAAATAAAGAAACGGCACATAAATTACATGCATAGGATATTCAAGAAAGCCACATAATTCATGAATAATTTGAAGGCATAGTCCGACGCTGAAATTGAGTTACAATCCCAAAGAAAAACTATAGCATACAATATGAGATCCGTACCTTCGAACAAAGCAGCTAAAGCAGATGAAAGCGTGGAACCAAATCAGACCCCAATCATGGAGCCTCCACTACACTACCAAAAATCTCAAATAATACAACAAATAACTGGTCCTCTTCCTAATAATTAATAGAACAATAATATAATGCATCGCAAGCACTAATATATAAGTTAAGCACTAATATTTTAAATCTTGTTTACAATTGTTGTTGATAAATAATAATATTCAATAATTGCAATCAAAATGTGAGCACAAGTCTTTTAAGTTTTAAGACAGATAAAATGGGCCAAGCAAAATAGAAACAATTTCATTGGGTTGATGGAGAAAAGTCTAATCTCTTTTCTATTGTGAAAAGTATTTATCTTTTGTACCAGCCAACTAAATTATGAAATATGATATCAAAGGGAATTGTTAAATTCACTCCACTTTCATAGCGAGCACATTTAACATCTACTAAAGCTGATAAAAAAACAAAAAAATTAAACATCTCCTTATTAAATAATATATCACAAATCAGATGCTAGAATGAAGCAATACGAGACGGCATCTTAAGTTTTGTTAGGATATACCAATTTATACACTTTTACAAATAGCTTATAAAAAAGATCAATAGAGAAATAATCCACAAAAATGAGAAATACACATTTTTTATTAACTAATTTCAACTAATACATTGAAAAGTAATTGGTACATTGTACTTACACACATCACGACAAGGTAACATGTTCAGAAATCGCATCCACCAGTCTCCTAATCTCCCCTTTTTCTACCATTTCAACAACTCCCATCGAAACAAGCTCGGAGTTGAGCAAAGCCACGAATTGGGAGGGTTTTACACTTCTCCAAGAAGAAACCGAGAAAATAAACCGCGAAAAAAAAGGCGCAGAACAGCCGGAAACGCTCATTACCGCACGGAACCCATATAACCTGAGGGAACCTGATAACCCGCCCCAAAATGGGGCTCCGACCCAACTGTACGAACTGTAAAATCACCCAACAGTAACTGTACGCACTGTACAGCAGCTCGAACAGCAGGGGAGGCCTAACCGCAGGGAGAGAAGGGCGGCGCGTGAGGGAGCGTCCGACCTCCGATTTGGTCGATCTTCCCCCTGCCAAAAAGCCCCAATCGACTGGGACCAACGTACTCCAACAAAATAAGTAATAAAAGCATATAAATTGCACCACCTGAAACCAAAGTCCTAGGCAGTCAAGTGATCTGTGGCTTCCTTGGTCCTTGATGTCCGCATGTGGCTGCTGAAAGTGTTTGAAGTCTGGAGGGAAAAATATAATAAAGACGGACACACAAGGTCAAGACTGAAACATAAGAGAAAGTTTGGATTTTGGAAGTATGAAAGGATAAATAGATTACAAAAAGGAGGGAAACAGACAAGACTGAAGTGTGCAGTGCATGCCCTAATCTTACAAGGATAACATATGGCTGAAAATATAAAGAGAAAGTTTGAAATTTGGAAGTCTGAAGGATAAATTGAGTACAAAAAGGAGGAAAACGGACAAGACCGAAGAGTCGCAGCCACAAAGTTAGAGTAGACTGAAGGATGCCCTTGTCCTGTACAAAGTAGACTAATAGAGTACTTCATATGTTAGCAAGGTGTAGCCACCTAGTTTAGCCGGTAGGATAGTAAATAGCTAATTGTCAAAGACTCAAATGAATAGATGGGTTCCACCGTTTGACAATCCCTTTCAAATAAATAAAATAGAGCAGGAGGAGGAGAGTAACTATATCATTAAAATTAATTTGAGATTTAAAATTTAAAATTATATTTACTCTGTCCTATAATAAACGTGTTAATTTGATTTTAGTGATCAAATTGATCATTTTTAAAATAAATAATTAAAAATATTCATATAAAAATTTTAAATTACGAAACTTGTCAATATTAGTACATTATTCATAGTTTATTATGATCATAATATTTAAGTATATCTTGTTTTTTTCTAAATATTTATTAATTTAAAAAAATGTTAATTTGATCATAAAAATTAAATTAGGTCATTTATTATGAGATGGGGGAATACTATTTTCCTAGGGTTGAATTATCTGAAATCGCATAGGGTCACCATCCAATATGGGTGCTCTACAAGAGAGAGAGTTTGAGAAACACCTAGCAGAAGAAACATGCTAGTGATGGACCTTTCAGGAAACAACGAGTGCACTTGGAGCTTGGAAGCCTTTTAAACCAACACGTGGAATATAAATTGTATATGTATAAGCTTTTTGGCAATGGGATATATGCATGTCAGAAACTCATACTGCGTTCTGCCAAATAACGAGCAGAGCCTTTTGAACCAACACGTTGAATATAAATTGTATATGTATAAGCTTTTTGACAATGGGATATATACATGTCAGAAACTCATACTGCGATCTGCCAAGTAACGAGACGTGTCTGCAAATTGTATATGTATAAATGATCGTAATGTATTGTTAAAAAATAAGCTACACTGCCTAAAATTAGAATATTGTTAGAAAACAAAATTTACAAAATTTTGGCAAATGGGAAGAGAGTATAATCTTCTTGTAAAATGCAGTATGGTAGCTCATCCTTCTTGTTGCAACTAAATGTTCGCCTCATACAATAATATCACATGTTCCATGTACCATCCCAATTCAAATGAGACAATGTTATCAAAACTATGACCTCTGATAAATGAAAAGATAGTCCGTCATCAAGGAAGCCAATGAACACAATAGATGTTAACGTTGCTTTAGAGTGTGTTAATAACAATTTAAGCAATTAACTGTCACTAAACTTATATCCTATTAAAAATATAAACATAAATTATTATTTTTTGTAAATGTTTTCCATTTGGAAGACTACATATAGACAGACACACAAAGGGAGGGAAATTTTATAAAGACGAAGAAAAAGTATACTTAAACTAGGGGTTCATAAAGTTCCATCTCATTGGAACTTTTTTCTTGTGTATAAGGCTTATGAAAACCTACAAATTTCATTCCCAACCATTGTCATGACCAACATACATATCTAGGTCTGTTTTGACAAGAGCTCGAGGCTTTCCGAGTATCAAGTTATTCAAGTTAATGAGATTGCTCCTCGACCTTATCTCTAAGTGTCTAGATCAGCCAACCTCAATGATTTTTCCACTGAGTCTCTTGCTACCGTGGCAACATCTATTGTTTCTTCTTTGAATTTAAGGTTATTCTTTAGATCCAACCACTGCTTGCTTCGCCTCTTCAAGTTCATGTCGGACAGCTAATAACTGCAAAAATGTTAAAAAACACATGGTTAACTCAAAATCGGAATGGGGTACCATAAATCAACATAGTACACATATATGATCGTAATTCATTTTTTGTGGGTGCTTTTATAAGCTTCCGTGTAAGAATTATATTTTTATAGCCATATTTACAGGTTTTTAAGTACCTGGTCTATCTTAAAGAGTAATATAAAAAGAATACACTGTAAAATGCTTTAGACTTGCAAACTAAGTGCTACAATGCCAAAATTCATAAGGATGCCTTTGGTTTGAAACTCTGATGTCATCTGAGAGTATATGAACTTCTCATGATGTGAAAAGATAAATATTCAATTCAAATAAATGAAGATCCTGAAATGATCTTTACTACTTCTATCAAAGAAAAAACCACGCAAAGTTGTCCCATATATCATACTCTTTAAGTAAATGCTCTTTTAAGATAATGACATATTTCTAGTCAGATTGTGTTCCTCTCTCCCCCTTTTGTAGCCAATCCCACTATAAGAGATTAAATTCCAATTTATCCTTCATGAAGTGATGGAATATCAATATTACTGTTAGATCCTACCGAGTTGAACAATAATCAGAGCAGTCAAGACTTGCTGATAATACTATTATTATTTTATTTATTTATATAGCTAAAATGTGTAACAAAAAGTCAACAAAGTCGTGAAACCCATAGAAACGCTGCTTATTCAATAAAGCAAAAAAGAACTTAAAAGCCTCAAACCAACGCTGAAAGACTACAAAGAAAACCTCAGGCTCCCAACAACATTCACCGGACTCATAGGTCAATGACATCCAAGCTTCACTGTGTGTCAATGTCTAAACGTATAAAGAACAAATAAGCATCCTTCCAAGAGGTGTAAAAATGTGAAATAGATAGCCTTAAACCCCTAATACACATTTGATGACTCATAGGTCTTGCTATTTCACTTTTTATCTTTTACTTTATCAGAAATTCAGAAGTGCTGGAGTAACCGAATAGACGCACTTCAAATCAACAAAAGACAAACTTCTCGTTTATCTTTGGCCACCCTTGCTCAATTTCTGGTGCAGTAAAAAAATATGTACCAACCCGCCAAGTTGTCTCTGCAGGATCTAGATCCTGCTCTAGTTGCTCCAGCTTCAAGAACTTCACTGAAAGACACAGGAGAAGAAAATTTATTTCAAGTGTTGAGAACTTATCTTCATTTCTCCAGTCTGCATTTCAACTAATATGCATAAAAGCAACCAAAGTGATGCACTCCAATGAGCAAGTGACTATTTTCCAGAAACAACAAAAGGAAAATGCAGCCAAGCTTACCTGAAGAACAGTTTATATCCAGTAAAACCAAATAAAGAGGACAATGTATACCTTTTCATTTTTCCCATAGTTGATATACCTATGTAATTATTTTGAGCCTGCTCTTGATCTTAGAAAATAAATAAGATTCTCATAAACAAAAGGACTTGTTTTCTCAAGAGAATCTAACCAAGACTTGTATACACTAGAAAATGTCTTTATTCACAACTGTGTATAATATAGCCTCGAGCTTGTATCAAGAAAATAATGAGTTAGCTGCACCCACAAAAACTGTGTTATTGCTAAAAATATTAAAACAAGTTATACATAAGAAGAATATAAATAACGAAAAAGCTTGGAACAGGTAAAGAACTAAAGATAGCAGAGAAGATCAATAAAATTTTATGATTCTTTCTTTTTCACTCCTTTTATGTTATATATGAATATAAAAAATAAATGAAATACAGGTTTATCAATTGATAAATCCACCTCAGATGAACCGTGCCAAATACAATGGGTGGTCTGACTTGAAAAGAGTTGCACCATTTGTTTCCGAGTTAACTCAGTACTCTACTCTCGATCTATAAACATTATACTAAAAACTACGTATTGCTGTACACGATACCAAGAAGCATTTTTAAAAAGGTAAAGAAAAAGAGTTTATTAGAAAGGTGGAAGAATTAATATAGGAGGATGAGATCCTCCAAAAAAGGAGAAGAAGAAGACTGAAAACTCTTATAACAGGGAAGCATCTCCTTATAACAGGGCAGCCATTCAATCTTCATATGCAGAGAAAGACAATCAAGTATATGCAGAGAAAGACAACCAAGCATATGCAGAGAAAGACAATCAAGAATATATTATCAATTTAATAAAGAGAGTGGAAACTTTATATTATCAAAACAAGTACTCCATATTCAAATTTACAATCGCAGACCATTCATGACTTCTAATCACTATACCAAATGTGAAATGTATGTAGATCCTAAACCTTCCCTCTACATTTTGGACCCAAAAAAAGTTGAACAAATTTGATGCGTTTTAGACGCAGATTGGATGCGTTTTAGACGCAGATTGGATGCGTATTGAACGCGTTTTTGACATGGTTTGGACGCGTTTTGGAGGCGAATTTGACGCGTTTTGGACGCGGATTGGACGCGTTTTGAAATGAAATGGTACTTGAAAATAGGATCTGTCTAAAGAGCGCCTTTTTTTTTCCTTCAAAAAAGGGCTTTCAACAATTCAGATGGAGACTGAATGATGAATACACTGTACAAAAGGTAATTTTGAGTTACAATTTGATTTACTTCTAACATTTTCGTTACACTACTGGATATCATGACTTCAAGTCAAATTTTTTAAATGCTAAATCATCCAAGCTCTTGTTATTTGCTAGAAAAAGACAATTTTCCCACAACCAAGAAGAGAATGGGTGCATGACGCTGATATACTCCGCATGTATGCTTGACGCATTTGAAAAGAGGCCATCTGACAGAGGAAAACAAATAATCTTGTGGCCAATAAATACCTCCTTAGCTAATTAAGATCAGTTCCCGATGAAATATAATGATTGAAATTTCCAATTGCTGATAATGTAATTTAGCATAGCATTCACTCATGTAGAAGTAAAACCAAGCCGCTGATATACTGCTCCAATATTCACTCGATCATCAATTTGTATAACTAACTAGAAAGACTTGCATATTTGGATCAAACACAACCCATCGACAAAATCGAGGAACAAGAATAATAGATTTTCATTCATTCATGCATTTAAAATTCCAATTACCAAACAACGATGAAGATTAGCAGAAACTAAGACTACCGCCGAACCGAATGAAGCTGCAGCAGAAGAAACAGGCTAAAAATGTTAAAACAACATAAAATGTAAGATTTAACGCAGGGGAACCAGATAACCGGAGAGAGCCCAAATCCAAGAGTCCACCCGACCCAGGACCCGACTGCACGAACTATAAAATTACCAAAAGGTAACCGCACGAACTCTAATTTTTTCCCGCACAACAAAGAAGACGAACCGTACCGGAAGAAAATCGGCTCGTGCGAGCGCGTTGCGTCGCCAATTCGGTCCCCCTGCCTCCTGCCATCTTCCCCGGAATGTTGTGGGTGCGACGATGTCTGCAAATCTTGGAAATTTTAAATATATAAGGCCAGGATGGAACTGTGGAGTTTAGGGTGTTGGTGGGAATGGTGGGAGAGGAGCTGTTGGGGACGCCAGGCAGAGGCAGAAGATGAGGGATGAGAACAGGCAACTGGCGTTCGGCTGGATAGTTGGTGCCGCCACAGTAGCCAAGCAGTAGCAACAACAATGACAATAGGACATTGACATTGACGGTGAGAGCTGGCTTGCTCCTTTTCCATATATAGAGTTTCTCACTGTTTGTGTGGTTGGGCTCAAAATCACAACAAATATATATTTTATAATTAATGTTGTATTTGTAAAGCTCTTTACATATAAGTACTATTTAGCACCAAAACCACCTATATTATGCTAATGAAAAAAATAACAAAAGGAAATAATTTCGATTTTCTTCCAATTTATTTTCACTAAAAAAATAAGAAAAAAATGGTATACTGTTTTGGTTTATAAATTTAGTCTTCTAAGTAATAAAATTAATAATGTATTACTTTAATTTATTATATTTTATAAAATAAGAGAAAAGAAACTACAATCTCTCTCCCTTTCTCTTAGGTCGTTTTTATCCTTTTATTTTATTTTTACTTTTTTAGTCCAAATTATACCCACAAATTAAGTAGTTCAGATTTAATGGACACGATTTTTTCTGTACACGTATAAATTTTTTCCATTCGTATGAAAAGTTTGTGGTATGTACGAGACTTGATATTCTCTCTACATAACATAATAGTGCGTATGAAATTATTTTAGGGAAAAGTAAGTAATAACATTCATAAATGTAATCACATTATAACGGCAAAAAATTATATATTTACGGACGTGATACAATTTTTATTTTTAATAATATCATGATTGTGGATGCGGTTGCGGATACTCCTTACGCTGATCCTACAAGGAAGAAGGACGAAAACTATCATGGGTCAGAAGAAATGTGGGCTCGTTTTGGATCGACAGAGTGCGAAGACTTTGATGAAACTTTATCAAGGGTGAAACAAGTGGGTTCGTTCCGCGACTACCAAAAGGAATTTGAAAAGCTCGGGAATCGGGTGAAAGGATGGACCCAGAAGGCATTATTAGGGACGTTAATGGGTGGTCTCAAACCGGAGATTGCGGAAGGCATTCGAATGTCCAAACCTAAGTCATTGAAGGAAGCAATAAGCTTGGCACGAATGCGAGATGATCAACTAACTCGTCAAGGGATAGACACAAGATCTCTACAATTTAATCATCGCCAACTTGACCTTGCTTCCCCAACAACGGCCAAACCAGTTGTGGCTATAAAGCACCTTACCTGTGATGAAATAAAAAAAAAACGAGCTTAAGGTCTCGGCTTTAACTGTGACGACAAATTCACTCCGGGACACAAGTGTCGAAGACCCCAGGTCTTGTTGCTGGAAGTAGAAGATGGTTCAAGCAAAGAAGATAAAGAGGACCACGTAGCCAATAAACCTAGAGGACAAGGTTCTGCTGAAAGAGGCTGATATTGACAAGTAGCAAAAGTCGATTAGAAACTTGGTCTTTTTGTTAGCTATTGTCTTACTTTGTGAATAAGTGGTAGTAGTGGAGTTCTTGTGGAGTCCTTAATTCTAGTAGTTGTGGCTCATGTGGTAGTAGTGGGGTTCTTAATTCTAGTAGTTGTGGCCCATAAGCTTAGGAGAGAGTAGTTTTCTTTTATGTATTTAAATCTTCAGTTAGCAGAAGAGGAAAATAAGAAACCATTTGTTATAAAATCTTGCGGTGCTTTCTCACCCGAAGAGAAAACATCATTTATCATTTTGAAGCTTTGATTGGGACCTATCAACAATATTATCATTAATTCCAAGGATCGCATATTAACGGGATTTGTTCTACTACTACACCCCTCCGTTGTTATATATGTTGGATGTAGCTCTTTGGTAGAGAGTTCCTCACTGAAGAGGAGTACTAAAGTAATTACTACTATTTCTTTCGTTTAGAAAACAACATACTACGTATGTACGGCTTGTTTGATCATTAACAAAATCATGGTTAAATTAAATTCTAGTAGTTACTAGATTTTACATTTCCTCCTCTGCTCTCCTCCACTCCAATCAAAGGAATGGTGGTGTTCTAGTCTTTCTTCTCCTCCCGAGGAAGAAGGTGTTTGAAGAAACCAAAGAACCAACACCCAAACACACGATCCATATCCCTATGTGAACCGCCCAACTCACTCCTTCCGTCTCTATATCCTCCGTATCTTCTTCTTCTTCTTCTTTTTCTTCCTCCTCGACAACAGTATGTTGTAGCTGAATTATCTCAAGCTGGGCTTGCTTAATAATACTCTCCAGAGCACCAGCCTGCTTATAGAAGATTATACCTCAGCCAAAGAGACAAAAATTTAAGACCTTACAAGTTAAGAGCCTAAGACACACTTACCAAGGTAGATATTTCGTTGTCCTCCGTCACCAGAGTACATGCCTTATCATTTGAAGCTGCCACTTTTCCATCCCCCAGATGATTACGAAATTTATAATCAAAACCACCCTCTTTTAATCTATTTTCTGCAACTTTAAAAATTTCATTGGTTTTGGATGACAAATCTGTTGATATTTTTATTGATAACGCACTTCTTAATAAGGCTCCAATATACTCTTTTTCCTGGATTAGTTGAGTCACTGTTTGATTTAGCCTATTTACTTCACGTCTCCTTTCACACCTCTGCTTTTGCTGGATGAGACTAAAGATAGAATAAATGAATCGCATCCCCATCAAAATCAGCACTAAGTGGCGCACAGATCAGGGAATTGACCGTCATGAACATATACCGATAATCCTTGAAGGGAACGCTTGTGGGTAGTGGGTTTTGAACCTTCCCTTAATGAGTATGTAGATGACCCATCCCTATATGTTAAGCACAACTTTTTGTCAACCATCTTTTGCAGATATGACATATTGTGCTGACTCACTTTATCCTCAAAAGTAATTCTCTGAGCTATTTCAAAAGGCAAACCAATTTCACCCACCCCATTATATGGATCACTAGTTATAATACTACGACAGGAAAAAACCCAGAAGCTAAACAAAGTTCTCATCTTCTCTAGCCGTATTCTTGATTATCTTATGAGGTTATTGTTCTTGTTGCATAAAAGCAGTTCAATTGTCCTTGATCACTTATCTACAGATTCTGGGTGGTTCATCGCTGCATGAATATGCTCACTATGGATTGTGTTCTTTTTTGTGATCCCACCCATAAACAACGGCACCTCAGCAGTTCCATTCTCTTCAAGCACCTCCGATGTAATACCCGGTAAAAATAAATTAATAAATAAATATTAAATAATAAAAATTACCTTGTTTTAAAACATATTTTTGGATGTCATTTATTTTGAGTAAAAATAATCATTTAATTTTGTGGGCTAATGTAATAATAAGTGTGGGTAAATTAAATTGATAAAATTGGGCTTTAAATTAAGTGGGTCAAATTTATAATTGTGTAATTTTTAAATCCTATTGAAATTTGAAGAATTAATAAATATATTAATTAATAAAATTCTATTGTTTTAATGAATAAATAACTAAACCTAATTCACTTAAACAATACGCCTTATACGAGTTTGGGAGAGAAACAAAAGGAACAAGATCAGCGACTAAGAGAAGCAATTCAGTCATCAATTGATAATAGGGTAAGTGTTTTCTTTTTCAATTTATTCAGTACTTGGATAATCAAATAAGGATTTAGACTCACATGTGAAGGATTGCAAAAAGATATATATGATATAATAACGTGTATATATATTACGGTAATATATATGTATAGATAAATTCTGGAATTTGCAGGTATATATATATATATATATATATATATATATATATATATATATATATATATATATATATATATATTTCGTACGGTAGTAACTATATATATATATATTAACTCATGCTGCCAAGTCATATATAAATATATGATACAGTAGTGTATATATATAAATTATACTATTTATTTTATAGTAACCCACTTATGTTATTATAAATCAAATTGAATTTTTTTTTTTATACTAATTAGTTATTCTATTGATGAAATTATAAAATTTACTTAATAACAAATTAAGTAATATTATGTTAGAGATTGTTAAATTTATAATAAAATTCTATTTTATTTTATTTAGATTGAACAAAAAGAGTTTAACGAACTACATTGGGATAATAATTTTTGGGTATTACATTGCTTGTTCCAGGTACGGATTCCGTACTCTTTCAGCGAGACTCTTTTGTTTTTAATTCGTTCGTTTCGTTATTCGTTTAGAAATTTAGTATTGTCTCTCATAATTGTTCCTTGTCAATTTATTGTGACAAATTATTTTGGCGTTGTTTTAGAACTCATATTTGTACTCTTTAGACTAGTGTGTCATGTCTAAATTTTATTTTATATTTATAGTGATGTACATGTTAGTATATGTTTTTGGAGACTTGTGTTGACGATTCGTTAGATTTAACACGTACATGTTAGAATCCCTTTGTTGTGTCGCATGTGTTGTGACATTATATTTTGTTAGAATACCGTAGGGTATACCTGAGCTATAACCACCTGTGGGGGTACCACAGGCATGTCCTCTTGGCACCGAGGCATGACACCTTCCGTGGCGGTGTGATCAGTCCACGGCGTCTCCGTTTTGTGCTCCGGTGGGAGTTGGTCATTTGGTGTTTTGTTGTGGGAGGCGTATGGGTCGACCCTAGTTTCCGTTCTGTTCTGTTCTGCGGAGTGGCGTTGTTTGTGCCAAAACACGCCTTCCGATTTTACATGCATTGGATTCGCGGTCCAATGTGTGTAACTTGCCTGTGTGGCATTATTTGACTTGCCTATGTGGCATTATTTGACTTGCCTGTGTGGCAAGGTATATTTCTGTTTTATTCTGAGCTCGGTATGAAATAACACCCCGCCATTTGATTCAGCCTATTACTTCGTTGTGTTAGTTTGTTCGTTTCATTTCAGTTAGTTTCGTTTTACTTCATTTAATTGAGTTAGTTATTTCAGTTTATTATTTGTATTCTATATCCGTACTGGGCATTTGGCTCATGCTGTGTTTTTCTTCCGGCAGGTAATCAGGGGAATCAAGGGCAAGTGTGATGAGAGCTCCCTTCTATCCAATAGTTTTGATATATTTCGTTAGGCTATGATACTTTGATTTATTTGGAGTTGTACAGTTATTTCAGATTGTGGTTTGAGCCAGTGTGGCATTTATTATGGTTTGTCTTAAGACATTTATCAGTTATTAAGACTATTCTTTTGTGGTTTTGAGCCTTGCTATTAAATTCATTAGTTTTGTTATGTTTTGGGTAACCTCTCTTTCTATTTCGGAAAGGGGGTGTTACAGAGTTGGTATCAGAGCTTAGGTTCTTTCTTGTAGAAAACCTATTTAGGTTTGACCTGTGAGTTATGGGTAGACTTCTGGGTTAGGTTTTATTCAGTTTGATTTTCTGTTCAGCTATATTCAAATATGTCTCTAATCTCTTTTGTTGATATTCGTTGATCTGTTCGTAGATGGCTCGTCGATCTGCTAGAGTTGCTGGGAGGAGAGGTAACAATAGGGGAAGGGGTGACGGTCAGCCCAATGAGCAACCTAATGATCAGATCAATGCTCAACTGGCTAACTTGGTGAATCAGGCAGTGAACCAGGCTTTACCTCAGTTGGTGGCACAGGTGGTACAGGCAATGCAGCAGCCGCCACCAGAAATTTCTGAGCAAGGGAATTCAGAAAATAATGGTCAGCAAGCAAATGTTGAAGAAGGAAATACAGATGGTCTCCAGCAGATGGTTCCGATGTATGTATGGTTGGAGAGGTTTCAGAAGCAGAAACCACATGCATTCAGTTTAGCTCCAACTCCAATTGATGCAGAGAATTGGATTGCTCACCTAGAGAAGATTTTTGATGTGTTGGGGTGCTCGGATAACCAGAAAGTGTTGCTAGCTGCTTACAAGCTGGAAGGGGATGCGCAGAGATGGTGGAAAGCGATGAAAGTAACAAAGGGTGATGGTTATGTTGAGGCACTTAGTTGGGCGGAGTTTTGTGAGGTCTTTTATCAGCAATATTTTCCTGCTGCTGATAAAGAGGCCTATGCTAGAGACTATCTGTCCATTCGACAGAAAGATGATGAGTCCATCACGGACTTCATGACGAGGTTTACTAGGTTAGCAGGTTTTGCGGGAACCTCAGCAGGGACTGCAGTGGAACAGGCAGAGAAGTTCAAGTGGCGAATTCATTACAGGTATCGCCAACACCTCATTAACACCAAGTTTGCGGATGTATCGGCGGTGGCTAATGCGGCCAAGAACATTGAGATGGAGCGGCAGGACTTTCGGACTTCCAAACCGGAAGGGAGTCGAAAGAGGGACAGAGATGACCAGCAGGGTCAAGCTTCGGGCCAGCAGGGGAGAAATCAAGGTGGTCAGTGGAACAGAAATCGTGGTGTTCAGCAGGGGCAGTGGCGTGGTCAGAATCATAACAGGGGTAATCAGCAAATGCCTCAGCAAGGGCAGAATCGTCAGCTTCAGCTACCTTGGTATGGACAAAATCGTCAGCAAGGGCAGAATCGTCAGCAGGGACAGAATCAGGGTCGATATCCTGGACCAGCTGGTGGGGGTAACCCAAATCTTATTCCTATAGTTCCTTGTGCTATGTGTGGGGCTAATCATCCGGGGAGACAGTGTCATAGAGTTACCGGTGCATGTTTCTTGTGTGGACAGATGGGTCACATGGCTAGAGATTGTACTGGACCACGTGGTAATGGTGGAGGCGGTGATCATGGTGGCAATGGAGGTCAGCGCCAGGGTGGTCGGGTGTTTGCCTTGACACATAATCAGGCGGCAGGTGCGCCAGGTACTGTTTTTGGTACTCTTTTAGTTGGCAATCGTGAGGCGTCTATTTTGTTTGATACGGGTTCTACTCATTCTGTTGTTGCCCAGTCTTTTGTTCGGCACCTGGGTGTGCCATCTCAGTTATTAGATTCTGTTATGTCTATTTCTACCCCGATGGGGACTTCTGTTGTTATTTCTGATTTGTATCGAGGGTGTCCGATCAGTTTTGGGGATAAGATCCGTAGCGTTAATCTTCTTCCGATGAGTATGCACGATTTTGATGTCATTCTTGGGATGGACTGGTTGGATAAACACCAGGCCACTATCGACTGTCAGGCGAAGAAGGTTATATTTGGAGATGTGAAGTCTCCGGAGTTCGTGTTTCAGGGTTCACAACCGAGTAGGGTGTTGAAGTTGATTTCAGCTTTGAAGGCAGGGAAGTTGGTAGCAAAGGGTTGTGAGGGGTATTTGGCGTGTGTGAAAGATACCTCTAAGCGTGAGTCTCGTATTGAGGATGTTCCAATTGTTCGTGATTTTTCTGATGTATTTCCTGAGGAGTTGTCAGGGTTGCCACCACAACGGGAAGTAGAGTTTGCTATTGAGCTTGTTCCTGGTGCGGAGCCTATCTCTAAGGCGCCGTATCGGATGGCACCATTGGAGTTGCAGGAGTTGAAAGAGCAGTTGCAGGAACTGTTAGATCGTGGTGTGATTCGCCCGAGTGTTTCGCCGTGGGGTGCTCCGGTTTTGTTTGTAAAGAAGAAAGATGGGTCTATGAGGCTGTGTATAGACTACAGAGAGTTGAACAAGATCACCATCAGAAATCGGTATCCATTGCCGAGGATTGATGACTTGTTTGACCAACTTCAAGGAGCAAAATATTTTTCGAAGATAGACTTGAGGTCAGGTTATCATCAGTTGAGGGTGAGGGATGAGGATATCCCTAAGACGGCTTTTCGCACTCGATATGGGCATTACGAGTTTCTGGTGATGCCATTCGGTGTGACTAACGCTCCGGCAGTATTTATGGATTTGATGAATCGGGTGTTCAGGGAGTACTTGGACCAATATGTCATTGTCTTTATTGATGACATTTTGGTTTACTCCAAGTCTAAGGAAGAGCATGAGGAGCATCTTCGCACAGTGTTGGGGATTTTGCAGAAAGAGAAGTTGTATGCTAAATTCTCTAAATGCGAGTTTTGGTTGGAGCAAGTTGCATTTTTGGGTCACGTTGTTTCTGCTGAAGGCATTAAGGTGGATCGTACGAAGGTTGAGGCTATCACTAAATGGCCGAGACCTACTACGGTGACGGAGATTAGGAGTTTCTTGGGTTTGGCAGGGTACTATAGGCGATTTGTGGAAGGGTTTTCTTTGCTTGCCTTACCATTGACCCAGTTGATGAGAAAGGGCACGAAGTTTGTGTGGAATGAGGAGCGTGAGAAAAGTTTTGAGGAGTTGAAGAAACGGCTTGTGACAGCTCCTATACTTGCATTGCCGTCCGGGACTGGAGGTTACCAGATTTATAGTGATGCTTCTAAGAAGGGCTTGGGGTGTGTTTTGATGCAACACGGTAAGGTGATTGCTTATGCTTCTAGGCAGCTTAAACCTTATGAGGTGAACTACCCCACACATGATTTGGAGTTGGCAGCGGTGATCTTTGCCTTAAAGATTTGGAGGCATTATTTGTATGGGGAGACTTGTGATATCTTCACCGATCACAAAAGTCTTAAATACATTTTCACTCAGAAGGAGCTCAATATGAGACAGAGGCGTTGGTTGGAGCTTCTAAAAGATTATGATGCGAGAATTCAGTATCACCCGGGGAAGGCAAACGTGGTTGCAGATGCTCTTAGCCGGAAGAGTTCAGGGAGTGTAGCAGCCCTTATTACACAACCTCAGCTTATTTCGGATATGGATCGGCTAGAGTTGGAGTTGTACGTACGAGGTTCAGATGGGCATTTGGCGGTTATGAGAGTGGAGCCCTCTCTTATCTCGCGGGTCAAAGAAGCTCAAAAAGAAGATGGGGAGTTGTGGAGTATGACGCAGGATCTAGACGAGGGCAAGCAGTCCGAGTTTCGTATTGATGACCGTGGTGTGATTTGGTTGGGTGAGCGGTTGTGTGTACCGTCCGATCCAATCATTCGGGAGGCTGTGTTGGCTGAGGCTCATAGTTCGCCATTTTCTATTCATCCAGGGTCTACAAAGATGTATAGGGATTTGAAGAAGAATTTTTGGTGGAATGGGATGAAACGGGACGTGGCTGAACATGTTGGGAAGTGCCTCACTTGTCAGCAAGTGAAGATAGAACATCAACGAGCTAGTGGTTTGCTGCAACAGTTAGACATTCCAGTGTGGAAGTGGGAGGATATCACGATGGATTTTGTGACTGGTTTGCCGAAGACTTTCAGGAAGAATGATGCCATTTGGGTAGTGGTGGACCGACTGACCAAATCGGCACACTTTTTGGCTATCCATGAGGGATACTCGGTGGATAGGTTGGCACAAATCTTTCAGCAGGAGATTGTTAGACTTCATGGTACTCCAGTGTCTATTGTTTCAGATCGGGACCCACGGTTCACTTCACGGTTCTGGAAAGGGTTTCAACGAGCTTGGGGTACTCGACTCAACTTTAGTACTTCTTTCCATCCGCAAACTGATGGGCAATCCGAACGGACTATTCAAACGTTGGAGGACATGTTGAGATCTTGTGCACTTGAATGGTCGGGTAATTGGGATGATTACTTAAGCCTAGTTGAGTTCGCGTATAACAACAGCTGGCATGCGAGTATTGGGATGGCTCCGTTTGAGGCGTTATATGGTAGAAAGTGTCGAGCTCCAACTTGTTGGGATGAGGTTGGTGAAAGGGCCATAGAAGGGCCTGAGTTGGTCCAAATCACTACAGAGAAGGTAGCGGTGACTAAGGAGAAATTGAAGTCGGCTCGATCACGACAGAAGTGTTATGCTGATAAGCATAGGAGGACTTTGGAGTTTGAACCTGGTGAGCATGTGTTTCTAAAAGTTTCTCCTTGGAAGGGCATTCGGCGATTTGGGTTGAAAGGGAAGCTTAGTCCACGTTATATCGGCCCATTTGAGATTCTGGAGAGGGTTGGTGAGGTTGCATATCGGTTAGCTTTGCCTCCACAGCTAGCTCATGTGCACAATGTATTTCATGTGTCGGTATTGAGGAGTTATAAATATCACCCGTTGCATGTGGTACAATATCCGTTTGATAAGATTCGGGAAGATCTTACTTGTGAGGAGAAAGCTGAAGCGATTTTGGATCGGCAGGAAAGGATTATGAGGAGGAAGACTATTCCGTTTGTTAAGGTTCTGTGGAAGAACCATTCGGAACGAGAAGCCACTTGGGAGCTTGAGGAATCTATTCGAACGGAATATCCGCATCTTTTCGATAATTAGGTACGTTCTATTCTTTTGATTCCGGGACGGAATTCTTTTAAGGGGTAGGTGATGTAATACCCGGTAAAAATAAATTAATAAATAAATATTAAATAATAAAAATTACCTTGTTTTAAAACATATTTTTGGATGTCATTTATTTTGGGTAAAAATAATCATTTAATTTTGTGGGCTAATGTAATAATAAGTGTGGGTAAATTAAATTGATAAAATTGGGCTTTAAATTAAGTGGGTCAAATTTATAATTGTATAATTTTTAAATCCTATTGAAATTTGAAGAATTAATAAATATATTAATTAATAAAATTCTATTGTTTTAATGAATAAATAACTAAACCTAATTCACTTAAACAATACGCCTTATACGAGTTTTGGAGAGAAACAAAAGGAACAAGATCAGCGACTAAGAGAAGCAATTCAGTCATCAATTGATAATAGGGTAAGTGTTTTCTTTTTCAATTTATTCAGTACTTGGATAATCAAATAAGGATTTAGACTCACATGTGAAGGATTGCAAAAAGATATATATGATATAATAACGTGTATATATATTACGGTAATATATATGTATAGATAAATTCTGGAATTTGCAGGTATATATATATATATATATTTCGTACGGTAGTAACTATATATATATATATTAACTCATGCTGCCAAGTCATATATAAATATATGATACAGTAGTGTATATATATAAATTATACTATTTATTTTATAGTAACCCACTTATGTTATTATAAATCAAATTGAATTTTTTTTTATACTAATTAGTTATTCTATTGATGAAATTATAAAATTTACTTAATAACAAATTAAGTAATATTATGTTAGAGATTGTTAAATTTGTAATAAAATTCTATTTTATTTTATTTAGATTGAACAAAAAGAGTTTAACGAACTACATTGGGATAATAATTTTTGGGTATTACATTGCTTGTTCCAGGTACGGATTCCGTACTCTTTCAGCGAGACTCTTTTGTTTTTAATTCGTTCGTTTCGTTATTCGTTTAGAAATTTAGTATTGTCTCTCATAATTGTTCCTTGTCAATTTATTGTGACAAATTATTTTGGCGTTGTTTTAGAACTCATATTTGTACTCTTTAGACTAGTGTGTCATGTCTAAATTTTATTTTATATTTATAGTGATGTACATGTTAGTATATGTTTTTGGAGACTTGTGTTGACGATTCGTTAGATTTAACACGTACATGTTAGAATCCCTTTGTTGTGTCGCATGTGTTGTGACATTATATTTTGTTAGAATACCGTAGGGTATACCTGAGCTATAACCACCTGTGGGGGTACCACAGGCATGTCCTCTTGGCACCGAGGCATGACACCTTCCGTGGCGGTGTGATCAGTCCACGGCGTCTCCGTTTTGTGCTCCGGTGGGAGTTGGCCATTTGGTGTTTTGTTGTGGGAGGCGTATGGGTCGACCCTAGTTTCCGTTCTGTTCTGTTCTGCGGAGTGGCGTTGTTTGTGCCAAAACACGCCTTCCGATTTTACATGCATTGGATTCGCGGTCCAATGTGTGTAACTTGCCTGTGTGACATTATTTGACTTGCCTATGTGACATTATTTGACTTGCCTGTGTGGCAAGGTATATTTCTGTTTTATTCTGAGCTCGGTATGAAATAACACCCCGCCATTTGATTCAGCCTATTACTTCGTTGTGTTAGTTTGTTCGTTTCATTTCAGTTAGTTTCGTTTTACTTCATTTA
This sequence comes from Panax notoginseng, assembly GCA_016801055.1. Lineage (NCBI taxonomy): Eukaryota > Viridiplantae > Streptophyta > Magnoliopsida > Apiales > Araliaceae > Panax > Panax notoginseng. The sequence continues at coordinate 3,713,737 of CM029018.1, read as the reverse complement.
ATTGAGTTAGTTATTTCAGTTTATTATTTGTATTCTATATCCGTACTGGGCATTTGGCTCATGCTGTGTTTTTCTTCCGGCAGGTAATCAGGGGAATCAAGGGCAAGTGTGATGAGAGCTCCCTTCTATCCAATAGTTTTGATATATTTCGTTAGGCTATGATACTTTGATTTATTTGGAGTTGTACAGTTATTTCAGATTGTGGTTTGAGCCAGTGTGGCATTTATTATGGTTTGTCTTAAGACATTTATCAGTTATTAAGACTATTCTTTTGTGGTTTTGAGCCTTGCTATTAAATTCATTAGTTTTGTTATGTTTTGGGTAACCTCTCTTTCTATTTCGGAAAGGGGGTGTTACATCCGACTTGCCTCTACTCCAACCTTTTTGTTTTTTGTTTGTGTCATTTTTTTATACAACTTGTAAGACATGGCATATGCTGCTTCATGTATTTAGGAAGAGAATTAATTCTATATCGTTTATAGCCCAGTCTTTGATGATTAAATTCAAATCATCAACCTAATGAATTTTAAAGGCACTAACTATTTGTTGGCTTTCTCAAGGATTTATATATATTTTCCTTCTCTCGTAGAATTTGCACTCTTTTTTTTGGAGTAAAAGAGGAACATTCTTTATAATGTTGTTTGTGTTGCTGTATTCTCTTTCCCATTCATAGCCATGAATTTATATTCTAATAATATCTATTGAGTTCCTTGTTTGGTTACAGATTTGGACTGCCATCCGAGCGATTATGGATAAGTGTTTATGAAGATGATGATGAAGCTTTTTCAATATGGCATGATGAGGTGAGTTGTACAATGTTTATATATTCTATTCCATATATGTCACTCTTTCAGCGAACTTACAAACTTCATTGGTGATCTATGGTTCACTATTAACCAATCATAAGATTATGCCTTAGATCTGAGGCCAGTCGGTTATTAAAATATTGTAAATGGGTTAATTTGTACACAGGCCATCCCTTCCAGCTCCCTCAATTTATTGGATCAGCACTGGGTAACGACCTTTTTAGTTGAAATATTTGCAGGAATGGACTTATATCATTAGCATCTACGATTTTTTTATGCCCAATTCCCAGAATTCTATCTTCCTATTTAGTAGACATGTATTTGCTAGCTACAGGACTATTTTCTACCGATTCACAATGGTTTCTTTTCTAAATATTCTGTGTACTTTCTATTACACCAAATTTTCGTCTTTTTTAAGTCCCAAAGTGGCATTTTAATTATCTTCTCTTTAAGGAACTAGTTCTGTTAACTTGTTATCATAATTCTCGCTTCAGGTAGGTGTTCTTGTCCAGCGTATAAAGAGGATGGGTGAAGAGGATAACTTTTGGACAAGTGGTGTAACTGGTCCTTGTAGTCCATGCTCTGAGATTTATTATGATTTCCATCCTGAGAGGATATTCCTATACTGTAAAAATATTAACAAGCTCAAGTTCAACTGAGTGATCACTCTCTGTCTTTTGCTTCTTTGTTTTTCTTTTCTTTTCTGGCAAGGCCGTGTAATGTTTCTAACTGTTGCATTTTTATTGTTTTCCTTTCTATGTTCGATGAATTTTGTGACACCCCCAAATCCGGGTACTTCGATTCCACGGGATTTGGTGTTCACTGTACAAGCATCATCTATCTATCTACCCATAAATAATATCAAACCATACAATAGATAGAAATCATAATAAAATCTCTTCCCTTAAGGGTTACATCAACTGAATCATAAATAAATCTCAGGTTACTCTAACCTTAAAACATCTGTGCGGAATTCTAAACAAATAAGTCTTAACATCAACATAACTCAAGTCTTAAACAAATACATCAGTTAATAAATAACAGTTCTTCATCATTTGCTAACTTTGCCCTTGCCCTTACTAGTGGAGGGTTCATCGCTTCTTTCATTCTTAACTGCAATGTTATTATTAAGCAAGAGTGAGCACAAATGTCCACAAGTATAAAAAAAATGAAACAACAGTATAATAACATGCGAATAATCAACGACATCTGAATAAAGCTCAACTTTTGAATCAAGAATAAATAACATGAATCAAAAGAATACTGAGGGTCATAAGACCTTGAACTATGTCCTAGGTTAACAAGGGTTATACTTGAAACCTTTAACAGTCATAAGACTAAGGACCTTCTTCTCGTACTTAGGGGGATCAGCCCTTAGTACCATACTGTGCACAATATCTTAACGCTAACGCATAAGTGAATCCCTTTTCAGGGTTGTTCATCTCAGTTTGACATTCGAGTCCACACCAAAGGAAGTTTGGTTTGGATAATTCAATAAGGGTTCTGAAATTTAGAACGTTCATCAACTAAGGACTAGTTGAATCATTAAGATTCACTAGTCTAAAAAGGTTCAACAATAATGATATTCGATTTGAATAATAATCTCAAATGTATACAATAGAACAATTATTGTATAATTGAATCATGCTTTGAAAGATAATCAATCTTTAGTATAATACTTGAACTTGAGTAATAATTTAAGTTTAAGTAAATTGCTCAATGTAAAAGTAGAGTTAAGAAACTTGCTCAATTTAAGAGTTTAAGTTTAGGAAACTTGCCTCGCGTGTAGATTACACTTTAACTAATCACGTTCTTTGAAATAAATCCTACATACCATTCACATTCAATACCAGTTAATTATTAACTAATCATCATAACTTATTCTCGTTGTCTACTTTAATAATTGACTAACTTAGTCAAATCATCACGTTGACACCTAATTTGTTCTTCATGAATAAATAACTAATTATGTATTTTATAATATAGCTCACATGTAATTATGTTATTTACATGCTAAACAAATATTTTATCATCATATAATATTTCTAACATATTTACATGTTCATTATTTTAATAAACTAACTTATTGTTAGACTTAGAAAATTTAAAAGCTCATTTTTTTATTTATTTTTTTTATTTTTTATTTTTTTTTTCTGGTGAGTGGCGATGCGGCGCCACGTTTATACAGGCTCTCGGCGCTGCGGCCGGCCCCTTGGCGCTGCGGCGCGGTGGCGCTGCGGCGCGGGAAATAGACTAGGAGCTCGCGCCGCGGCGCGACGCTCCAGCCTTTGAATTTCCAGTTCGCGAAGAACACAGAATTCAGCGAAAATAATTACTACAAAATCATTAATTCTCCAAATTAAACATACCCACATGTTGGAATTCATATATAATTAATACCCAACATTTATATACTGACAAAACTAATTTTAAACACTTAATGACAGATTTAAAGCCTAACAATTCACTGACTTTGATGTTCATGAAGTTTTAGAAAACTTTATGTGAAAATTCTCCCTACGAATTCGTTATAACACCGAATTCGTTCATTTAAGGCTTAAATTCTTCGTATTAACATGCATACCAACATACAAGTCTAAAATTTAGGGATAATATATGATCAATACATAAATTTTCACGTTTAAGGCCTTAAGGCCAAACCCAAACTCTGTAATTTTGTAAAACATATATATTACGTAATATTATGAAACTAATGATATGGAATCATGCAATATATATGTAAAACATGCTATACTTCTCGAATTACTACACATATCTTTATCACAACACCAATTCTCAATTCACAGAGATTAACAGAAGTTTTGAAAGCCATTTTATGAAAACTAAAATACGTAATTTAGAATTTGGGAAGGAGAAGATTACCCTGTAGAATATAATTAGTAGGATTAGAATTCCTCACTCAAAATCTCCTTCACCCACTCACAATTCTAAATATCTCTGACAATTTTCTCTAAACTCTCTCTGATAGCTTTCTAGACTTAGGCAAAATGAGGAAAGAAAAAGAGAAGACATCGTAATATAATAAAAGAACTGAGCGCAGAGTGGTCAATTGGCCCAATCATGGGTTAACTGCACCAACTCCCTTTAAGGCTCTGTTTGGTTAGTTAGGAAAAGGTTTTAAAATCATTTAATTTAATAAAATTTTATCATATAGTTTAATTTATGTCACACCCACTTGCACAATAAATCAAATATCTTATTTAATTTAATATAAATAAAATATAATAATTTCTCATAAATTCACATATTTATATTTTTAATCTATTCATTAATAAATAATGTCAATTTATTAAATCTCTAATTAATAATTACATTAATTTAATAACAAAATGCTTAATTAAATATTTCGCTTAATTCAATAAGCTCACGTACATTGATAATAAAATTCTCTACATTAATTTAATAAATGCAACACATATAATTAAATTATTCTACCATAATTGCATCAATTGATTATTTAATTTAATAATTAAATCGTCGAAAAATATTTATTTACTTCAATAAATATTTAAAATAATTTACAAAATTCTCGTTCGTCACATCTTTCCCCCCTTAAAAGGATTCTGTCCCCAAAATCACGATTCAATAATTTCGACTCGTTACATTCTCCCCCCTTACAAAGATTTTGTCCCCATAATCGTATACACATAATTAAGTAAATAAATGAGGGTAATTCTTCATCATATTCTCTTCGAGTTCCCACGTAGCTTCTTCAGCGTTGTGGTTCCTCCAAATTACCTTAACAGAAGGTATAACTTTATTTCTGAGAATTTGTTCTTTTCGGTCGACAATTTAGATAGGAATTTCTTCATAAGATAAGTCTTTCTCAAAATGCAGGGGTTCGTATTCAATTACATGCTTGTAATCAGGTTTGTAAGGTCGTAACACAGAAACATGGAAGATGTTGTGGATATTCTCGAGTGCTGGAGGTAAGGCTACCTCGTAGGCAACTTCTCCAATTCTTCGCAGTACCTCAAAGGGTCCAATAAATCTTGGGCTCAATTTTTCTTTCTTTCCGAACCTGATCTTTCCCTTCCAGGGAGAGACCTTCAAGAAAACATAACTACCTGATTCAAACTTGATATTTTTACGATGTGGATCAGCGTATTTCTTCTGTCGATCTTGAGCTGCTACCAGTCGTGCTCGGATCACTTTGACTATTTCTGCCGTCTGCTGTACCAATTTTGGCCCTAGCAATTGTCTTTCACCAACTTCATCCCAATAAAGCGGAGTTCTGCACTTTCTGCCGTATAACGCTTCATAAGGAGGCATACCAATACTAGCGTGGTAACTGTTGTTGTAGCCGAACTCTACCAACGGTAGGTGATCATCCCAATTTCCTTTGAAGTCCATTACACAGGCTCGTAACATATCTTCTAGTGTTTGAATCGTTCGTTCGCTCTGTCCGTCTGTTTGAGGGTGGTAAGCTGTACTCATTCGCAGTTGTGTACCCATGCATTCCTGAAGACGTTTCCAGAAATTTGATGTGAAGCGCGGATCCCTATCGAAAACAATAGACACCGGCACTCCGTGCCTCGAAACAATCTCTTTCACATATAATCTTGCCAACTGATCTAAGTTAAATCTGATTTTGATAGGAAGGAAGTGCTCGGATTTCGTCAGTCGGTCAACGATAACCCATACTGCGTCGTAGCCTTTCTGAGTCGTCGGAAGGCCAACCACGAAGTCCATCGTAATATGTTCCCATTTTCATTATGGGATCTCCAACGGTTGTAGCAATCCACTCGGTCTCTGATGTTCTGCTTTAACTTTCTGACATGTCAGGCATTTGGCAACACATTCTGCAACATCACGTTTCAAATTCGGCCACCAGAAATGTTGTCGAAGATCTTGGTACATTTTTGTACTACTAGGGTGAATCGAATATCTTGAACTATGAGCCTCACTCAAAATTTCTTCCTTAATTTCTTGTACTGGCGGAACCCAAATTCTGCTTTCAAATCTCAATATTCCTTCCTTATCCATCTTAAATCTTGGTTCGGTTCCTTCAGATATCTTCGTTGTTACCTTTTTGCATTCATCATCCTGAAGCTGAGCCTCCTTCACTCTATCTAGTAGAGTTGTACCAGATTGCATCTGAAATAGCTTCTCATCAATCTCCATAGGACACTTCACTTCTAACTCCAGTTTCTCCATATCTGCAATTAGCTCCTGCTGAGCAGTCAACATCATCAATTTCTCACGACCCTTTCTACTTAAGGCGTCTGCAACCACATTAGCCTTACCCGGATGGTATAAAATCTCACAGTCATAATCTTTGATTAATTCCATCCATCTTCTTTGACGCATATTCAAATCTTTCTGTGTAAAAATATATTTCAGACTCTTGTGGTCCGTATATATTTCACACTTCTCCCCGTATAGATAGTGCCTCCAAATTTTCAAAGCAAAAACAACTGCAGCTAACTCCAAATCATGGGTTGGGTAACCCTTCTCGTAATCCTTCAACTGCCGTGATGCATACGCAATGACTTTGCCGTTTTGCATCAGCACACAGCCAAGTCCTTTATGCGACGCATCGCTAAAAATAACAAAATTTCCTGTATCATCCGGAAGAGATAACACAGGCGCTGTACTCAACCTCTTCTTTAATTCTTGAAAACTCTCCTCACACTTCTCCGTCCAAACAAATTTCACAGCTTTTCGAGTTAAATTCGTTAACGGAGTTGCGATCTTAGAAAAATCTTGTATGAATCTTCTATAATATCCTGCTAATCCAAGAAAACTTCTTACTTCTGACGGCGTTCTCGGCTGATCCCAGTTAATCACAGCTTCTACTTTGGATGGATCTACCGAAATTCCATCTTTATCGATTACGTGACCAAGAAATTGTACTCTCTCGATCCAGAATTCGCATTTCGAAAATTTAGCATACAACTTCTCCCTTCTCAATACATCCAACGTTAACCTCAAGTGTTCTTCATGTTCCTCTTTGGTTTTGGAATATACCAAAATGTCGTCTATAAATACCACCACGAATTTGTCCAAAAACGGCTTGAATACACCATTCATTAGTCCCATAAATGCTGCCGGAGCATTCGTAAGACCAAACGACATTACTAAAAACTCATAATGACCATATCGCGTTCGGAACGCTGTCTTCGGTACATCATCTGGCCTCACCTTCAGTTGGTGATAACCACTCCTCAAGTCAATCTTGGAAAAGTATTTTGCTCCCTTCAATTGATCAAACAGATCATCGATCCTCGGTAATAGATATCTGTTCTTAATCGTGACCTTATTTAATTCTCTGTAGTCAATGCAGAGCCTCATCGATCCGTCCTTTTTTTTCACGAACAACACCGGCGCTCCCCACGGCGATACGCTCGGTTGAATGTACTTTTTGTCCAATAATTCTTGTAGTTGTACCATTAATTCCTTCATCTCTACTGGCGTCATTCGGTATGGTGCCTTCGATATTGGAGCAGTTTCGGGCGCCAAATTAATCACAAAGTCTACTTCTCTATCTGGAGGAAGTCCTGGCAAATCGTCTGGAAATACATCGACGAAGTCCCTCACAATCGGTATCTCCTCTACCTTCAGGTTCTCTTTTCGACTGTCGACTATGTAAGCTAAATATCCAACACAGCCTTGTCTTAATAACTTCCTGGCCTGCAACATCGTCAGACAACTCGCTTGTCTAGGCCACTTGCTACCATAAAACACAACCTTTGAGGGAGTCATAAGGTTAATACGCTTCTTTTGGCAGTCAATTACAACCCCATAATTGGATAGCCAATCCATACCCAATATAACGTCGAATTCCCCCAATCGAATAGGGATAAGATCTACGTTCATGATATTACCCTTAATATCCACTCTACAATTCTTATACACATGCTTAACAGGAATTATCTCTCTATTCACAATTTCTATAATCATGGGATATTCCAATTCATCCTTAAGCAAATCTAAACTATTAGCAAAGTCATCGGATATAAAGGAACAAGTAGCACCCGAATCAAATAAAAAGTAAGCATTAATTTCATTGATCGGAATGATACCTGACACCACATCACGAGACTGGATTGCATCCTGCACCGTCATATTGAAAGTTCTGGCGGTTGGTCGGTTTGTTGCAGGTGGTCCGGTGATGGTTAAGGTATTTTCACTGCTATTTCCCCGGTTTCCTCCTTGTCCTGATCCTCCCGATCCCTTCTTGGGACAGTCTCTTGCTAAATGATCTTTCGAACCACAGTTAAAACAAGCACCCTTATTTGGGTTTGGACAATTTGGTGCTATGTGGCCTTCCTGACCACAATTGTAGCACACTCTCTTTCCCTTCAAACAAACTCCTAGATGTGCCTTGCCGCAAGTCTGACATGCTTCTATCTTCTTTTTCTGCCTTCCGTGTTGACTTCCAGCTGTCGAGTTATCCGTCCACTTCCTCTTCTGATTATTATTATTCCCAGTATTACTTCCACCAGTCTTGTTATTACCTTCATTCTCACTCTTTTTCTTTTTCTGTTCTTGGTTGTACTTAGTCACTGCATCACTTCCTCCTTCCGCGAGAATGGCCTTTTCCAAAACTCCCGCAAACGTGTTAAGTTGAAACATTGATACCTTGCTGTATACCCAAGGCTTCAGTCCTTGTTTGTATCGTCTGGCTTTCCTCTCGTCAGTGTGTACTTGATACGGGGCAAACCTTGCCAACTCATCGAATTTAGCCGCGTATTCAGGCACGCTCATGTTTCCCTGTTTCAGTTCCAGAAATTGCACCTCCATCTGATTCTGCGAACTAGCTGGGAAATACATTTCGAAAAACATCTCTTTGAATCTTTTCCACGTAATTACACCTTCACCTCCTCGCATCTTGTTTGCCTGCCACCAGTAGATAGCCTCAGACTTCAGCATAAATGTCGCAAAAACGGTCTTCTGATCTTCTCGAACCCTAGCAACGTCGAAAACCTTCTCCATTTCCATCACCCACGTTTGAGCCTCGATCGGGTTTCTGGAACCTTTGGACTATGGCGGTCCCACCGCCTTAAAATCTTTAAATGTTGTACTAGGTGGAGCGTGCGGTTAGTTATTCATGACTCCAGTTAGTAAATTAACTAGCTGTTGAACTGGATTAACGTTGGCATTATTGTTATTATTGGTTGACCCTTCCTGAGCCGGTTGACGTTGTTGTCTTCTCCTTGGCGGCATTTTTCTGTTAAATAAACGTTTATTAGAACTTTATTTATTTCTCTACATAGTTAAGACATTACTCAACAATTTAACATATCACTTAACACATCATCTCAAACAACTTGATATCTTTTCATTCAAATAAAAAGTTTTAACATTAAACTATAGCATACTGTTATTTACATCATCTATCCTGGAATAAAGAATCCACAGGATTTAAAACATTCAAATATTAACAAATTCCTTAGTTCATAAACACATCGGAATTTACATAAAACTATATAAGTCTTTCACATAAATAAACAGATTCTATTCCTGTCTTCCAAGGTGCTCAATAGCCTTGCCACGCTCCTCATTCATGATACGAGACATCGTCCTGCGATCCAACATATACGATGGAAGTCCTTCAAACTGGATGGGGTACCTTAACACTCGCTCTTGAACCTCATCCATCGCATGATTAAGTGTGGCGTACGTGTCTTCAAGCTTTGCCTTCTTTGCACGACTATCATCTTCTGCACGATCAGCTCGATGTGATTCTCTTACCCATCCTTCCTCTGCTATTTTCAGTCTTCCGGAGGTTTCCTTCAGTTCCTTCTTCAGCTTCTCTATCTCCTCGGTCTTATCTTCGGTTTGACCCTTCTCATGAACCAGATCCCACTCCACGTTTTCTAAACGTGTATGAAGGGTCACAATCTCTCTATCCTTCTCCTCTAAAGTAGACTGCTGAACCGTCGCTAGCTCAGTCAATTCCTGAACCTCATCTTGTAACTCCACGTTACGATCATATACTGTGTCATACATCTCAGCATCAACAGTGTACCGTGGTAGCTCCTCTTCTTCTTCCTCCTCATCAAACTCCTCCTCAGGATCAATCTCAGGTTCATGCTCCTGACCAACAACGGTGATCAATGGAGATGAAACCCTCTGCACCAGCTGCTCCCTAACGACATGAATGTCTCGGGGCTCCTCCTCAGTCGGTCCTACAAGTACACGAGATCCCCCCTCAGTAGGTACTATAGGTAAATGGGGTCCCTCCTCAGCTTGACTAGCTTCTCCATCATTCGTCATCCTGACAACAAAATTTTAAGTTTTAGTTACTAAGTCATACTATCTAACGCATACTTAACACATAAACACATAATGTATTTTATTATCTTCAATGAATTACAAAAATTCATTTCTTAGAACTCGATAAGAGTTTTCAATTACTATCTTCTTCTATAAGGCTACTACCTAAGGTTATTTCCCCCACCTAAGGTTCATAACCTACAGCTTTGATACCAACTTGTGACACCCCCAAATCCGGGTACTTCGATTCCACGGGATTTGGTGTTCACTGTACAAGCATCATCTATCTATCTACCCATAAATAATATCAAACCATACAATAGATAGAAATCATAATAAAATCTCTTCCCTTAAGGGTTACATCAACTGAATCATAAATAAATCCCAGGTTACTCTAACCTTAAAACATCTGTGCGGAATTCTAAACAAATAAGTCTTAACATCAACATAACTCAAGTCTTAAACAAATACATTAGTTAATAAATAACAGTTCTTCATCATTTGCTAACTTTGCCCTTGCCCTTACTAGTGGAGGGTTCATCGCTTCTTTCATTCTTAACTACAATGTTATTATTAAGCAAGAGTGAGCACAAATGTCCACAAGTATAAAAAAAATGAAACAACAGTATAATAACATGCGAATAATCAACGACATCTGAATAAAGCTCAACTTTTGAATCAAGAATAAATAACATGAATCAAAAGAATACTGAGGGTCATAAGACCTTGAACTATGTCCTAGGTTAACAAGGGTTATACTTGAAACCTTTAACAGTCATAAGACTATGGACCTTCTTCTCGTACTTAGGGGGATCAACCCTTAGTACCATACTGTGCACAATATCTTAACGCTAACGCATAAGTGAATCCCTTTTCAGGGTTGTTCATCTCAGTTTGACATTCGAGTCCACACCAAAGGAAGTTTGGTTAGGATAATTCAATAAGGGTTCTAAAATTTAGAACGTTCATCAACTAAGGACTAGCTGAATCATTAAGATTCACTAGTCTAAAAAGGTTCAACAATAATGATATTCGATTTGAATAATAATCTCAAATGTATACAATAGAACAATTATTGTATAATTGAATCATGCTTTGAAAGATAATCAATCTTTAGTATAATACTTGAACTTGAATAATAATTTAAGTTTAAGTAAATTGCTCAATGTAAAAGTAGAGTTAAGAAACTTGCTCAATTTAAGAGTTTAAGTTTAGGAAACTTGCCTCGCGTGTAGATTACACTTTAACTAATCACGTTCTTTGAAATAAATCCTACATACCATTCACATTCAATACCAGTTAATTATTAACTAATCATCATAACTTATTCTCGTTGTCTACTTTAATAATTGACTAACTTAGTCAAATCATCACGTTGACACCTAATTTGTTCTTCATGAATAAATAACTAATTATGTATTTTATAATACAGCTCACATGTAATTATGTTATTTACATGCTAAACAAATATTTTATCATCATATAATATTTCTAACATATTTACATGTTCATTATTTTAATACACTAACTTATTGTTAGACTTAGAAAATTTAAAAGCTCATTTATTTATTTATTTTTTTTATTTTTTATTTTTTTTTTCTGGTGAGTGGCGATGCGGCGCCACGTTTATACAGGCTCTCGGCGCTGCGGCCGGCCCCTTGGCGCTGCGGCGCGGTGGCGCTGCGGCGCGGTAAATAGACTCGGAGCTCGCGCCGCGGCGCGACGCTCCAGCCTTTGAATTTCCAGTTCGCGAAGAACACAGAATTCAGCGAAAATAATTACTACAAAATCATTAATTCTCCAAATTAAACATACCCACATGTTGGAATTCATATATAATTAATACCCAACATTTATATACTGACAAAACTAATTTTAAACACTTAATGACAGATTTAAAGCCTAACAATTCACTGACTTTGATGTTCATGAAGTTTTAGAAAACTTTATGTGAAAATTCTCCCTACGAATTCGTTATAACACCGAATTCGTTCATTTAAGGCTTAAACTCTTCGTATTAACATGCATACCAACATACAAGTCTAAAATTTAGGGATAATATATGATCAATACATAAATTTTCACGTTTAAGGCCTTAAGGCCAAACCCAAACTCTGTAATTTTGTAAAACATATATATTACGTAATATTATGAAACTAATGATATGGAATCATGCAATATATATGTAAAACATGCTATACTTCTCGAATTACTACACATATCTTTATCACAACACCAATTCTCAATTCACAGATATTAACAGAAGTTTTGAAAGCCATTTTATGAAAACTAAAATACGTAATTTAGAATTTGGGAAGGAGAAGATTACCCTGTAGAATATAATTAGTAGGATTAGAATTCCTCACTCAAAATCTCCTTCACCCACTCACAATTCTAAATATCTCTTACAATTTTCTCTAAACTCTCTCTGATAGCTTTCTAGACTTAGGCAAAATGAGGAAAGAAAAAGAGAAGACGTCGTAATATAATAAAGGAACTGAGCGCAGAGTGGTCAGTTGGCCCAATCATGGGTTAACTGCACCAACTCCCCTTAAGGCCCTGTTTGGTTAGTTAGGAAAAGATTTTAAAATCATTTAATTTAATAAAACTTTATCATATAGTTTAATTTATGTCACACCCACTTGCACAATAAATCAAATATCTTATTTAATTTAATATAAATATAATATAATAATTTCTCATAAATTCACATAGTTATATTTTTAATTTATTCATTAATAAATAATGTCAATTTATTAAATCTCTAATTAATAATTACATTAATTTAATAACAAAATGCTTAATTAAATATTTCGTTTAATTCAATAAGCTCACGTACATTGATAATAAAATTCTCTACATTAATTTAATAAATGCAACACATATAATTAAATTAGTCTAACACAATTGCATCAATTGATTATTTAATCTAATAATTAAATCGTCGAAAAATATTTATTTACTTCAATAAATATTTAAAATAATTTACAAAATTCTCGTTCGTCACAAATTTCATATGCAGGACTTGAGAGATGATACTAGGTTTATAGAGTTCTATAATCTTTTTTCATGTAATACAACAGAAAGGATGATGGTTCACTTGAACCCTTAAGACAAAAGAATATAGATACTGGGCTGGTTTTGGAGCGCATGGCCTGCATCCTACAGAAGGTACTTTTAGCTCAGCCACAATAAGACGCCTCCCAACACCTGTGCAGTTAATGGAGCTTGTGCTTTGCTTGAAGGATCTTCTGATTACTCTTGTTTGCACGTGGTTCATCATCTGTATATTCCAATATCTACTTCACTTCAACAGTTGTATTCATATCATGAAATTCTTCTGTAGGTTCCGAACAATTACGAAACTGACTTAATTTTTCCAATTATAGAGAAGGCCTCAGAACTGGCAAATGTCTCTTATGCACTTGCAGATGATCCTACAAAAACAGAGCTGAAAGTATGGTATAATCTCAAGAGCGTGTTATATCCTTAACCACTTTTCTAACTGATTACTTCCTTTTTATATATTTTGTTGACTCAAATAAGTTCTTTTTTAATAGATAATTGTAGATCATTTGTGTGTAATTGTTTATCTTATATCAGATGGGGTTATCCCGTCTAATATTGGGAGAGGCTACGTAGTTAGGCGGCTCAGCAGAAGAGCTGTTCGTACAGGCAGGTTGCTTGGCATAAAAGGTGATGAAATGGGAAACCTTGAAGGAGCAATTTTGCAAGTACTTGCTGAAAGAGTAATCAACTTAAGCACTCATATAGATTCGGATGTAAAAGCAAGATCAATCCGCATCCTTGAGGAGCTGAAACGGGTAGAACTACAATTTGTACTGACATTATAGAGAGGAGAAAAAATTCTTGAGCAAATGTTGGCAGATGCATCAGTAAGTGCACAGGAAAATGGGACTGTAGCTTGTTTGTCAGGCAAGGACAGGTTTCTTCTGTACGACACCTATGAATTTCCTTCAGAAATAACTATGGAAGTTGTTGCTGAACGTGGAGTCAGTATAGACATGAATGCTTTTGATGTTTAATTGGAAAACCAAAGACGTCAATCTAAGGCTGCACATGATACTGTAAAACTTACAGTAGAAAATGGGGCCGATCTAACAGAAAATATTGCCGAGACTGAGTTTCTTGGTTGTGACTCCCTTTCCGCTACAGCAGTGATCGAAGGTCTATTGGTGAACGGGAACCCAGTTGTGCAGGTTTCTAAAGGAAGTGAAGTAGACGTTTTGCTGAACAGGGCACCATTTTATGCTGAATCAGGTGGTCAAATTGGAGATCACGGTTTTCTATATGTTGCTGAAGCTGAAAATAAGCTACAAGCTGTCAGAGATAGAGGATGTGCAAAAATCTATTGGTAGCATATTTGTTCATAAAGGTACTATTAAGGAAAGAATCATAGAGGTTGGCAGAGAAGTTGAAGCTGCAGTAGATGAAAACCTGAGGCAGCGAGCCAAGGTAGTGGTGTAACAGATGTCTATATCTCTTGCTAAATATATATGTTCAAGCATAATTGATGGAAAAAATAGAGAAGTCTGACAAACTAGAAAATCTCGTTGTATGCATATCATTGATGTTAATTATGTGGTTGGTCTTGGGCATTTATAGACATGTCGACATTGTTTGCACTTTTTTTGCAGGTTCATCACACTGCCACTCATTTGCTGCAAGCAGCACTCAAAAAGGTTATAGGACAGGAAACATCACAATTAGTGGCATTTGATCGTCTTAGATTTGATTTCAACTTTCACCGACCTCTTCTCGATAATGAGGTCATGCAAATTGAAAGTCTTATCAATAGGTGGATTGGGGATGCTGCACTTCTTCAAACTAAAGTGATGCCTATAGCTGAAGCTAAAAGAGCTGGAGCAATTGCAATGTTTGGAGAAAAATATGGGGATCAGGTTAAAATTTTAATACTTTCTGCTATCTCTGATAACAAGATACATGAAACGTGAAAGAAAATGTTTGTAGCTGGAATCTTCTGTTTTTCCTTGGTGAAATGTCTAAATAATCTTGTTTACCATCCTAATACATCATACCGTTGAAATAGGAAACATATAGCTGACCCAAGTGGTTAGGACAACAAAGGTTTGTTGAATTGAGTTAGAAGTGGAATATTATCTAAATCTTGATAACCTGGGTTTAACACATGGGGAGAGAAAAACATTTACTTTCAGAAGCAAGTACAGATAATAGGATATTTTTTTACAGAATTCGTCATTTGGGCTGCTAAGTTATTTGATTGTAATTGTCAAAATCAAGATGACATAACAGTGACCGGGCAAAAGCCACTTCCTACGGACTTGTTGGGTTAGGACTAATAAACTTGTTAGGTACTTGGGTCAAATGCTACTTGCTTCTCACTGTATTTTTTTTTTAAACTATTAATATCTTTTTTTTTCCACGTGTAGTGTTTTGAGATTGGTTCTTAGACTGACAGATCCAAACCAAATACAGGTTGTAGGGATTATGCAAGCTTAGTTATACGAACGCTGACACTATTTAATCTTGAAAACTTTCCCTTGAGACCATCTGTTACGAAAGGAAAATGCCAAGAACATTTTAGCACAAGAAGTACATCAGGTTTCTCAGTCGACCATATATTTTAGTTATAAGCTTATAATTCTCCTTTATCCATTTTCTAAGGTATAATAATTACTCGATCTCATTTTTCAGCATCAATACAACCTATTACTGAAGAAATTTTGGACAAGTCCAAGGATCTCTCAACAAGTGGGAATTCCATACGTCGACGATTTCTTGAGTTCTATGCTTCACGAGATCATCATGTCCTTCCAAGTTCTCCTCTTGTGCCCGATGATCCTACAGTTTAAACCTATAGTCCTCGGACAGGTATTTATATTTGGTGCACCAATTTTTTCCAAAAGCCTGTTGAGAAGTTCTACTTGTTCTTTCCTCTTTATCTCTTTCCATTTCTTGTACGAGTTAAAAATCTTTTTTAAAAAGTTAAGAATAGATGGAAACCATGTACATACAATGAGCACAGGAGTAAAAACATTTACTTAAATGGATGATCCCAACTGCATTCAAGGCAAACCACGTATGTCTTAGCTCTATAAAATACTTCGAATTCCGAAAAAGGTGGTTAACACATCATAGATTGTAAGAATAATAAGGGTGCAATGCTTATAAATTTCGCATAACAATTTATGAGAAGATGATGCAGATACAGAAGAAAAGATAACTGAACCAAATACCCTAACCAGCTTAGAGAAATACCTCGATACCTAAGTATGAGCAGGCTTACTAAAAGTTAGATGTTGTCATCTGAATTCACTTTTAATTAAATAAAACAAATGAATTCAAAACATTTATTAACTGATTCAAAAAACCATATCTGACCTTTTAGCTATCAACTCACTTTTGTATCATTTAAGATCACTTTCTATCTTTAATTGAAAGGAGGCACCGTCATTTGCACCAGGTAAGATAAAGGGAACTTGGAAGGAGTAAAATGTTTAGAACAAAAGTAATGTGATGGAGCAAAGAAAAAAGGGAAAAAAGAACTGATAAACAAACGTACCATATCAGGATGATGATTGATATCGCCTGTTCATATGAATTTAAGGAATCTCCAAGGTGATGCAGGTTCTTACGGTCGTAAGATTGTGCACCTGTCCATTCGCTGCTCTTAGTGCACAATAAGATTGGAAGATTCCAGCCCAGCTCGGGCTAGAACTTCTGTCACCTACAATATATGCTTAAGTTTAGTACCAAGCTCAATAACCAAACTGCAAATTGCTAGAAAAGTTCAATCTTCAAAATGACAAATAAAAAAAGTCAAATTATACCATCAGTATATGGCAACGAGGCAATGAAGTTATACACTAATTAAGCCAAAGCTGCATAAATATTTACGTGTACAGTATATTACTCCTTTGTACACGGAATATAAAAACCCACTAATATTGGGAAGTGTAAGATCTCTTGCCATTGTATTTGTGCTCATATATTTTGAACAAAGGCAGCAGATGAAGACAACACATAAATGGAATATTGCATCTTGCAAAACAAACACATGAATGTCATTCCTTGCTTAAGCCTATTGACAGATATTAACAAAAAATCCAATTCAAGCCTCAAAAATGCCTTAACTGCATCAAATTTAACCGATATTTTACTTTTTGGTAGACTTCTTCCTAGTTGAATACGTTGCACTATGGAGATTCTTCAACGATATAGATAAACTTCTTGCTTCCACTTGGTTGTGATGCATTGGTTGGATGTGATGTGATGTGATGTGATGTGTTGGTTGGTTGTGATACATTGGTTGTGTACTTGTGATGTGTTGGTTGGTTGTAATGCATTGGTTGGATGTGATTCTAAACTCGTGAGTGTGATTTTTTTTTAAAAAGTGAGTTTAAATAATAAACTCGTGAGTGTCTGATTTACAAAGAAAAGTGAGTTTTCCTTCTAAACTCTAATGTGTGTGTTTAAAAAAAAATGATTTTGGTTTCTTCTAATGTGTGTTTTTCAAAGAAAAGTGAGTTTGGTTTCTAAACTCTAGTGTATGTTTTCAAAAGAAAGTAAGTTTGGTTTCTAAATTCTAGTGTGTTTTTCAAAAAAGTGAGTCTGTTTTCTATACTTTAGTGTGTGTTTTCAAAAGAGAGTGATTGTAAAAGGTGAATTTTAAGTTTCATCAAAAGTCCCTTTCAAGTAATTAGTTTTTACCCTTTGAATTTGATTCATTTTAGAAAGCCTTTAGTTTTGAAAATCATTTTTTAATTACCCAAAGCAAATAAATGAGTTAGAGTCCAACTTAGGGCATATAAATAAGGGTCCTTAACACTAATATACAACAATTAAAAAGTAATTACAAAAACAATACATCCACAAAATAATTACAAAAATAATGCAATTCACATTAATAAGGAAACCTAAAATTAAGGAGAAATAACTGTCATAATTAATAATTCAAATTTAAATATATGGGATCTAACAACAAAAATATATTCAAATTCAAAATAATAATTCAAATTCAAATCTTCATCTCTCTCACAGTAGCCCTCTCCTCCGCTACTCCGCCACTACTCCGTCGCGAATCTCCTTCTTCATAGGTTGCCTTCTTCAGAATCATCTCGCAATGGCGATCACGGTCCCTGAATGTGTAATTCGACGTCCATAAATACTTGCCCACCGCGAGTCCAGCGTAGAATGGAATGTAGAACGCCGTAGCGGATTCTGGCTCCAGAGTTCTGCAATGATAATTCGTCATACAGTTGTGGTAAATAATCTCCAAAGCAAACTGATCTGTCCAGTACCATGTATCAGCGAGATTCTCCGGCATGACTCCGGAAATTCCAATTCCAATTTCATGTCCAAAGGAAAATAAGACACTGCATAGGAAAGAGAGAGATAAGAGAGTGATGTGTAATGTAATGTTGATAACCAAATCTTCGTACCAAGGTAACCAATATACCTCCACACCTGCTGCAATATGTGGTAACTTAATAAAACTGAATTGGTTACCTTGGTATGAAGATTTGGCTACCCACTGCATGAAGGTTTGGCTACCAACTGCATTACATTCAAAATAAATTGGTAACCTAATAACACTAATTTGATTACCTTGGTAGGAATGTTTGGCTACCAACTGCACTATGAAAAAACTGCATGTGTAGATATGAATTGGTTACCTTAGTATTAAGGTTTGGTTACCTTGATGTGCAGGTTTGGTTACCAACTACACTATAAAAAAACTAAAGGTGTGGAGATTGGATTGGTTACCTTGGTATGACGGTTTGGTTACCTTGGTATGAATGTTTGGTTACCTTGGTGTGAATGTTTGGTTACCAACTGCACTATGAAAAAACTGAAGGTGGTGGATTGGTTACTTTGGTACGACAGTTTAGTTACATTGGTATGAAGGTTTGGTTACCAACTGCACTATGAATAAATTACAAGTATGGATGTGGATTGATAACTTTGGTATGAAGGTTTGGTAATTATTTCTAACAAGGAAAAAAGAAGGTAATATAGAACAACACATGTATACATTATAGGCCCTAATATATCTCTCCCAGCAGTTTTTCGTCCTTCTTGAAGGCTTGGGTATCTATTGCTTCTGTGCAGAGGAAGAAGATAATAATAGAGCTACAAAGCCCATTGAGCATCCACCCAATTATTCGTCGCCACCTGAAGATGACATTTTGCACACCCTCTTAGTACAGTAAATGAAACTGTGCCATATCAAACTGAGGTCATACTGGATTATTGGGTGCCGTTAATAGAATTAAGACTCATGCAAACAGATAATGGATGCTGCCAGGACAACCATTGCTAAGACCATGGGACCTGTGCCATTGCCAACCAAGAAGCGAATATATTGTGTAATAAAATCTCCACATGTACACAAAGATGCTAGGTTCCATTTTGAGATCAGAACTCATCAGCGCCTCATTGATATTCTGCTACCACTTCCCTCCATCGCGTCATGGTGGAAAACCACCGAGAAATACCATGGAGCCACTTTAGTTTATAGTAGGAAAAAAGAGCATGAAGAAAAAAGAGAGAGAAACAGGAACAGAGATAAAAAATGAGTCTGATGTGTTTGAATGTGTTTGAATAAGAAAATAATAATTAACGAGAAGAGATAAGGGAGATAATCATGGGTTACGATTAAAGGATACTGATTTGTCATGTCAGCGCACCAAATACTAATCCCCTAAATCAAGGAATTCTAATTGCACTAATATTGTAAATAAATATGGAAAAGTGTATTACTTTTGTAATTATTTTATGGATGCACTATTATTGTAATTATTTTTAAAAATGTACTAAAATATGTAATTAACCCTATAAATAATCACATTGGACGTTATCACTAAATTACAATAATAATCCACTATTTAGGCTTTAAACTCCATCTTAAGAGTTAAAAGTCCACCCAAATTAGGTTTAAGGCCCATAAATGATATACAAGCACGATAGCCATTTACAATCCCAATTTCACATGTCCATTATTATGGGAGGAATGTCCTAATTCCTCTAAATTTGAATTTAGAGGCCTTAAGTTTTCTATTAAGCTCACAATTTGCATAAATCTTACTCAAACAAAAATGATGGAATTTAATTTCAAGATTCATCATTGGAAGAGTGCCACAATTCTTCCAAATATGGATTTGGAGCCCTTGGCACACAATCGAGGAAACGGCTCAATCAATACATTTGCATGAATTCTAAACATATATCCAACATGGGTTACGTCTAATTTTTATGGATAGAAGACCACAAACCTTAGATTCACCTAGGATATCACAAAATTATACTACAAAATTTACCCAAGCAATTTAAGCACTAAGCATAGTAAGAAAGTTTCACATACTTCAAATTGATACCCAATTCACATATAAGAATTAAAATAGAGATAATGTTGTAGATAAAATAGAGATACCCAATTCTCTATATGCATGAAATGAAGGAACAAATGAATATATATGTTGAAAATTTTATCCCGGGGCTGAGCCGCATATAGGGCCACGGCTAGGCCAAGCTGTCATTTGGCGCACGACTTTGGGTGTGGAAATTTAGGACAGACACGTGGATTGGTTTGATGTCTTTTTTCTCTCCTAAACCCCTTGGTTTTCTTGATTTTGTTGTTTAGAACCTGAAATTCTATTTTTTCACAATTTTCTCACTTTTGGGTGATTTTTATTATTTTTGAGCATGAGATAAAAATTTTGATCGTCTACACACACACACACACACACACACACACACACACACATATATATATATATATATATATATATATATATATATATATACGTTCACATTATAATTTCAATAGTAGGATTTGACAAATTGACCTGAAAAAATTCAAATGAGACTATTTTTGTTTTTGGAATAGAGACTATTAACAATCTCACAAAGTATCTCTTTTTGTGGTACGGTGAGAGTTTGTGAGAACATGAACAGCCAGGGATGGTTATCAATTTATTGTTAAGCTTTTCAATATGGAAAAGAGATTTTATCAATATGACCAGTTTACTTATCTTAATAAAAAGAGTTAATGTCAAACTTGTTAGAATATAGGACCACACACACGCACACAAACGATTGGAAATTAAGAATAACACAAGAGATTTACGTGGTTCCCCAATTTGGGTACTCCACAAGCGGCTTGTTGTTTATTTGATGATTCCTTGGTTACATAGGGTTCTACAATAGATAATATTTATAACTACTAATCCTATTCCAACCATACTTCACATTATGACTCCATTACCCATAATGTCCCTCTAATAAACAACCCAGAAAAAAAAACTCATGTACCGTACCGCGGGGGGCTTCGCCCCCCCGCACCCCCCCCGCGACCTTCGGGTCCACCCTGATGGGCTAGTGCGTCGCTTCACTCTGCTCCGCTCGGGTTCCGCACTAGCCTTTTCCAGTGGCTTCTTTATTATGAGTCACAAGTTTCCAACAAATCTCCACCTTGATGAATAACCTCATCCCTTCCAAAGATAAGTCACTTGTCCTATCCGATCTTGGGGGAATCCTCCAAACTAACATTCGGAAATATTGATCAAGTCCAAGCAATGCTTGAACTTGTCCGCGATCACAGTCTTTGTCAACATGTCAGCTGCATTTTCAGAAGTGTGCACCTTCTCCAATATCACATCCCCAATAGCTATCAGCTCCCTCACCTTATGAAACCTTACGCTAATATGCTTGGTCCTTACGTGATACACCTGATGCTTTGCCAAGTAAATGGCGCTGACTATCACAATACAGCTGTACTCCACCTTGATCTATGCCCAGCTCATTCACAAAACCCTTCAACCATAATGCTTCCTTGCCAGCTTCAGTCAATGCCATATACTCAGATTTAGTAGTAGATAGAGCTACTAGAAATTGAACCATGGATCTCTAACAAATCGGTCCACCTGCAAGTGTAACCACATACCCTGTTGTAGATCTCAAATCATCCAACCTTCCAGCATAATCCGCATCCACATACCCTACAACTGACATCTGAGCTTGTTGCTTCGCAAACATAATCCCATGGTTTGTCGTTCCTCTCAGATATCTGAACACCCACTTAACAGCTTTCCAGTGCTCTCTACCTGGATTGGCCATGTATTTGCTCACTGTGCTGACTGCATGTGCCAAATCGGGTCTTGTAATATGTACACACCATCGCATACATCAAACAACCAACTGCGCTCGCATAGGGCACGTTCGACATATCCTGAATCTCTTCAGCCGACTTTGGACATTGTGCTGTAGATAACCTGAAGTGACTCGCCAATGAAGTGCTGACCTGTTTAGCATTTGCCATACTAAACCTCTCCAACACTTTCTCCACATAATTCTTTTATGTCAACCACAGCTTTCTAGCTGTTCTATCCCTACGAATCTCCATCCTAAGTATTTTCCTAGCGGCACCCAAGTCCTTCATGTCAAACTCCTTTCCCAATAAGTTCAACCTGTTGACTTCAACCATGCTCTTTACAGCAATAAGCATGTCATCCACATACAATAACAGAAAAATATAGGAACCATCCTCAAGACTTTTCACATAAACACAACAATCATACTCACATCGAGTGAACCTAATCCGGATCATGAAGGAATCGAACTTCTTGTACCATTGTCTTGGAGACTGTTTCAGCCCATACAGTGACTTCTTCAACCTGCATACCATGTGCTCAGTCTCCGGCTGCTTGAACCCCTCAGGCTGCTCCATGAATATCACTTCCTCCAAATCACCATGAAGAAAGGCTGTCTTCACATCCACCTACTCTAACTCCAGGTCATAGCTAGCCACCAATGCCAAAATAATCCTGATCGAGGTATGTCTCACCACCGGAGAAAACACCTCATCATAGTCAATCCCCTTCCTCCGCGAGTATCCCTTTGCTACCAATCGAGCCTTAAACCGTTCCTTTTCCTTTTCTGATACAACTTCCTTTTTCTTGTACACCCATTTGCACCCCACTGGTTTCTTTCCCTCAGGCAATTCTGACAATTCCCAAGTTTTGTTTTTCTTTAATGACTCCATCTCCTCCACCATGGCCTCCATCCAACTGTCCCTTTCAGAACTAGAAATAGCTTCCTGAAACGTAGACGGATCCCCACTAGTAGTAGATAAAGCATATGCAACCATATCATCAAACCTGTACTTCTCCGGTGGTTTGATAGTGCGTCTGGGTCTCCTTGCGGCTATGCTTTCTTCCTGCTGCTGCTCATTTTCCTGTTCCACTGGTGGTGAATTTCCAGTGTCATAATTCTCCAGTTCAATTTGAATTTTCTGCTGCTATTTGTCGGTTTCTCCACCAGCCTCGGATTTCTGTCCTTCCTGTTGTGTCTTAACCATGGAAGCCTCATCAAAAATCACATCTCTACTGATCACTACCTTCTTTGAATTCGGATCCCAAAGCTTGTACCCCTTTACACCTTTCTTATACCCAAGAAAGATACACTGTTTGGACTTGGCATCAAGCTTTGATATCTCATCACCTGAAACGTGTATGTAGGCTGGACATCCGAAGATCCTCGTACCCAAGTAGTCTACCTCCTTACCTGTCCATACCTCTTATGCCGCTTTATTACCCAGAGCAGTACTCGGCGACCTGTTTATTATGTAAATTGTCATACTCACTACTTCTGCCCAGAAATCCTTCGAAATCCCTGCATTTAGTCTCATGCACCGTGCCCGCTCTGCTATAGTTCTGTTCATTTTCTCTGCCACTCCATTCTGCTGTGGAGTTTTCCTGATAGTCCAGTGACGTATCCCGTGCTCTTCACAAAACTTCACAAATGGCTCGTACTTGTATTCTGTCCCATTATCTGACCTGAGGCACTTAATTCTGCTGCCTGTTTGATTTTCCACTTCAGCTTTCCACACCCTGAACTTTTCAAAGACCTCAGACTTGTGCCGCATGAAGTACACCCAAACCTTTCTCGAAAAGTCATCGATGAAAGTCAAGAAATACAGCGATCCCGCTTTCGAAGCTACTCTCACTGGCCCCCATACATCAGAATACACATAGTCAAGTTTGCCATTTGTTTTGTTCACCGCACTCTTAAACTGTACCTTGCACTGTTTTCCCAAGACACAGAACTTGCAGAAATATAACTTGCACGACTTTATCCCTTTCAACAGATTTCTCCTATATAATTCCAGCATCCCATGTTCTCCCATATGCCCCAACCGCATATGCCATAGTGTAGTATCATCAATATCATCCGCTGTAGTGGCAGCAACTTCACCTACAACTGTACACCCTATCATCCGATAGATTTTTCCGTTAACTTTAGAACCCTTCATTATTACCAGAGCACCCTTCGTCACTCTCATGGCTCCACCACCAGTTTTGAACTCACAGCCATTAGAGTCCAGGGTTCCTAATGAAATCAGATTCTTCCTTAAACCTGGGATATGTCTCACCTCAGCCAGAGTTCTCACAACACCATCAAACATCCTTATCTTCACTGTGCCTATTCCAATGACGGTGCACTAAGCGTCGTTACCCATTAGTACTGTCCCACAGTTCACCGATTTATAGGTGTCAAACCACTCCATGTTAGGCGTCATGTGAAACGAACATGCTGAATCCAAAATCCACGAGTCTGTCACGTCCGTATTTATAGAAACTGACAACATATCCCCATCATCCGATGATTCCTCCACGACGTTTGCCGATTTCGTAGATTCAGTTTGCTTCCCTATTCCTTCACCCTTATTCTTGTATGGACAGTCCCTTTTGAAGTGTCCTGTCTCGCGACATCTGAAACACTTGTACTCCTTAGGCTTAGGAGTCCTGCCCCTCGACTTCGATTTCCCCTGCGTTCCTGGTTTACCTCTATCCGATTTTTTGCCACGTTGCTCTCCACCTTTTACCACCAGCCCTTCACCCGAAATACCCTCGGATTGTTGCTTCCGCTGGTTAAACATTAGTAGAGCAGAAGTGACTGCTTCCAACTTCAGAGTTTCTTTTCCCCATAGGAGAGTTGTCACAAGATTCTCCATGGAACCTGGTAGAGAACACAGTAACATCAACGCCTGGTCTTCTTCCTCGAATTTCACTTCAATCCTTAGCAAGTCACTAATTATTTGATTGAACGTGTGAATGTGTTGAATAAGCTCGGAACCTTCAATCATCTTTAATCCAAACAGTTTTTGCTTCAGAAACAGTTTATTCGTCAATGACTTTGACATATACTTGGATTCCAATTTACTCCATACACCCGATGGCGATTCATCACCAATCACGTGATACATAACCTCGTCTGCTAGACACAAACGAATTGTACTTACTGCCTTCGCTTGGAGTTCATCCCAGTCGTCAGTTGTCATGGACTTCGGTTTCTTCTTTAACGCCTTCACCAATCCCTGCTGCACCAACAGATCCTTTACCCTCTGTTGCCATAGCCCGAAATTCCCAGTCCCATCAAACTTCATCACATCGAACTTTGTCACCGATGAATTTGATGTCATCGTTCTTCACGTGTTAAACCTATGCTCTGATACCAATTTGTTAGAATATAGGACCACACACGCACACAAACGATTGGAAATTAAGAATAACACAAGAGATTTACGTGGTTCCCCAATTTGGCTACTCCACAGGCGGCTTGTTGTTTATTTAATGATTCCTTGGTTACATAGGGTTCTACAATAGATAGTATTTATAACTACTACTCCTATTCAAACCCTACTTCACATTATGACTCAATTACCCATAATGTCCCTCTAATAAACAAACCAGAAAAAAAACTCCTGTACCGTATTGCGGGGGGATTCGCCCCCCCGCGACCTTCGGGTCCACCCTAATGGGCTAGTGCGTCGCTTCACTCCGCTCCGCTTGGGCTCCACACTAGCCTTTTCCAGTGACTTCTTTATTATGAGTCACAAGTTTCCAACAAAACTATTAAAGGACGCTGTCAAGGAACACTCGAGACCAAATAATAGGTTATAAGCTTGTAGCAGACTAGCCATGCAGATTTAGTATGTGATTCAATCCATCTTTAAGAAAACTCAAAACAGCAACACACTGCCACATTGAATACATAGATTCCTACCAATACCCCTAGATTGAGCATAGAAGGCCTACAACATTTGTTTTTAAGCTCTGCCTCAATATTTGATGAATTTTGAAATGTAAAAAAGCCTAGACAGTATTTTTCAAGTTCCACGTAGGGCACAGACATGAACCTGAATTTGTTTCCTCTCCCAATCCGCTACATCCTTAAAAGCATGTTCTGGAAGATTTTCAAAAGGCTCCTTCCAAGGATCATTTTTAGCTAAATCATATGTAGCTCCCCTCAGTGCTTTTTTATTGGGTCCACAAGGTCTCTTTGAGGTAAGTATACTGTATGCCGTGTTCAACTGCTCCGATAAATAAAAACCAGAAAAGTAAGAGACTTGTAGTTTTGCTGCAAATTTTCAGGACATGGCAACAATGGATTTAAAAAATGAGATTAGGGGATACTGAAGTGAAAGATTTGAGGACTTACATCCATGTCACAGAACCAGAACATGTAAGTAATTGCAACAGCAGGAGCCCTACCTAATCCAGCGGTACAATGTACGTATACTCTTGCTTTGCCCTCTGAAATGGCGCAATCTAGTGAGGAGACAGCTTTTGGTAATCCAAATCTCAAGGAATCAGGATCAAAATCTCTTGCCTTTCAACACATACGATAAATCAGGGAATGCAAAGCAACAGTAATAACCTTAATTATTCTTTTTGATACTCAAAAAGTTGAGGTGAAGGGAAACAAAAAGGAAAGTAAATTTAGAGAAAAACAGAAGAGGGAATTGATATTTCCGCAAATGAAAATGTTAGTTCCACAAGCTTCTACTCACATGAATAGTGAGGTCCACCCTTATGCGAGAGAGGACTTTGTGGGGAACTAACATTTTCACTTGTGGAAATATTAGTTCCCCCCAAAAAAAACTTTTTTTACTGGATATAAGTTCAACCATGTATAATGATGAAAGTAAGTGTAACGAATTGTTTTCATTCTCCTTTTCTTTTCTTTCCCCCACGCAGTTCCCAAGTTCCAAATAAAGCATTAGTACGTTTTCTACCAGTCAATTCACTAGTATCCGTGAGTCCTTTATATGTTGGAAGTTTATTGAACTTCTCTACACAGATATGTTGCTATCTGCATCCAGAAAAATCCAAAACTTGGCATACAGAACATGAAAAACTAGCTATGCATACACCATGTTTTTTAGCAATTGTGAAAGGATTGTGTAGTTTTACTTATACATTGTTATAGCAGCCTAGTTTACAAACATGAAAACCAGCTAGATTGTTTACAGCAGTTCGATTTACAAACCTACACTTGCATCTTAAGATAGACAAGGCATTAGACATAACAACTCCCAAGATCTGAAATCTCAGAAAATTTAATACTCTTATGTTTGTGAATTACTACAACGATAGTAGAAATATGTTATCATGTTCAAGTTTTGTATGTTAGAGTAATAATAAAAATAGAGTAAAACAATGAAGGTTGCAAAGATATGTGATAGTGATAATCATTTGAAGGCATAGTACACTATTTGTGGGGCAATTTAACAATAATAAGGGTGTAGTGCTTATTTAACTACCTCCATTCCAAAATATAAGATCCTTATTGACATTTTGAAGTCAACGAAAGACATTTTCAAACTGAAAATTGACATAGATTCCTTTCATTTAAGCCAATACAATGACGAATATTGTAAATTATCTCAAAAGTACTACTCATCGTAAGATTTATTATTTTATAACTTTTAATGAATCATCTCTATTTTGAGTTTAAAAATATCTCAAATTGACTTTCAAAAGTCAACAATCCTATAATTTGAAATGGAGTACTTATAAGTTACTTCATAACCTCCTTCCACGTGAAATGGTTGGTACTAAAAAAAAGATCTGCTTACAGGCCTTCTCGTGACAGCTTTTTATTATAGACGGTAGGTCTATTCCCCAATATTCAATGTCTTTGTCCTGCTGCAAGGTAAGAATGTAGGCCACATTCTCTTCCTCTTTTAGATGATCTATGTCTTCACCTTTCTGAGGCTGAGAGCCCACAATCATTTCTTCAGTTATCAATGAATAGTTCATGCCTGAATCAAGGATTATACTGTTTAGAATTTAGATCATATAAAGAAGTAAAAATCATCACCACAAGGTTTTGCGAATGTGGTACACAAAAAATGAGTTCTGCATAGAATGAACCAAATAAGAAAAGTGGTGGATCCGTATGATACTTTCGACTAGTCAAATGATATAGGACAACACACAAAAATAACTAGGGTTTAGATTCCGCACCTAAACAATAGGATCCCTTGATTCCAACCAAGATTAGATGGATGCCAATCTCCCTAGACGTACGATGGTTTGAGGTCACTCCGCTGAGATTACTCGTGCACGAGAGAGAAGATTGATCGCAATCAAAATCTAAATTTTATAAAATCTCAAAATCAATAATACGTCCCGTAGAACAATTAAGCTTGGCCTCATATTACTGCACCGTAGCATACAAGGTTGTCTATTGACCACCAATTTTTGAGTTGGGATATGACAGTATGAACAGAATTTTGTGATGCTCTGGTTTATATTACTATGATAATGTACATGAAGGAAAGATCAAACTTATAGTATAAAAAAAGATGAAGGATTAGTACACTATTTCAGGGGAATGGGCGCGTGGACACTTAATAGGCACAGTGACGATAGTGTTGGGCGCGCAGACACTAGCACGCCCAGTGCCGCTCGACCTACTAGTGCATATGATCCTCATCGCCAAGACCACTAGCACCCATATACTCACACGCCCTTGAAATCGTGCCCCCTATTCACGCTCTCGTCCTCACACATGCGCGACTCAACATCTCTGTCCACACTTGAGCCCAGTACCCTTTAACTCTCATACCCACGTGTGCATGCTCCGCGCCCTATTAATTGCACCAATTTTGCTTATAATGACTTTTGTCATAGCATTTGCGCGCCTACGCACGCATTTCCTCGAACGCCTAAAAACCGCGATAGGGATTGGGTGCCACACTATGCATTTCCACGCAGACATTTAGCCGCATAACCTAATCGTCCTTTGCCTCGTTGCCCGAAGTACCAACACTATTGCTCACCCGCACTAGTGTGCCCAACCTAACCGCGTACCCAACGCCTAGGTTGAAATATATTCATTCTAATATCCTTTGATTGTAAAAAAATATTTGTGATTAATAAAATAGATCATTGTATCGAGTAAATTTAATCCATTCAAACATGTACCAAGGATTTACTCACTATGTGACTACCTCATAGAGTTGTGTTTGTAATTCCAGCTGTTTTAAATGAAACACGTTTAGTGTTGAGATGCTTTTTTTTTTTTGAGGAATGTAGAGATATTTAGTTCCATATGAACCTCTTAATTTTCTAAAGGATATATACGTATATTTATGACTGAAATTCTACTGTAATATATACGTATATTTTCTCAAATATTTTGCAGATTTTTGAAATAGTATTTGTGCACTTAAAAGCCCTTCAGCAGATTTATGAAGCATTCTAGGGAATACAAAACAGCACTACCAGAGAAGTTAGAAGGTGTTGGAGGACCTCTATTAGCAAAGTCTTGATGAAGCACCTCACAACTCTTTACAACCACTGTATTGCCAGACAATCATCCATAGGGGAAGAAGGTATGCAAACTAAAGTGAACACTAAGACCGTAAAAAGAACGTCAGAATCAGAGAAATTCATAATGGAATAAGAATAAACAAACAATCAAAAACATACCAGAAGTGGCAAAATGGTCCAATGAAACCAAGACCAAACGTGTTTGTGATTGCAACCCGCTTTCAGCTAATTTTAAATTCTTCATCTGCATGCTGAAATGCAAAACAGAAACATTAATCCTCTGAAGCACATACTTTCAAAAAAATATTTTGTCAAATGGCTTAACAAGAACTTCAGTTTATATCAGGAAACATTAAAAGGCCAACACTAGCCTGGCATCTAACAGAAGGCTAAGGAGAAAGAGGATATAACTAGAAGACACATGGAAAATGAGAGGTCGGTAGTCCACTTAGTGATAAAAGCTAGTATTCTTAATTTTGTTTTAAACTAAGCTTAGTGGTTTTGTCAGGAATTTGGACTGTGTTGAGTCCAGATCACCTCAATGAAGATCCTATATAAA
This sequence comes from Panax notoginseng, assembly GCA_016801055.1. Taxonomy (NCBI): domain Eukaryota; kingdom Viridiplantae; phylum Streptophyta; class Magnoliopsida; order Apiales; family Araliaceae; genus Panax; species Panax notoginseng. The sequence continues at coordinate 3,683,504 of CM029018.1, read as the reverse complement.
TAGCTAATATTTACAAAAGAAGATGCTACTAGACTGATTATGGCAAAACGTCACAAGCTGTACAAGTATATATAAAACACCTGCATACTTGAAGTCAGCCAGACAGTCTCAACAAGCAAAATTACCAACTAAATCAATAGGAACTGTGATGAGAAAGTCCTGAGAACTAAAGGTGGCAAGCCACCATTCTACAAGTCTCTAAATGCATCAGTTATACTCAATATAGAACAGGAGATAGAAAAGCCCATATTTACCAACAAAGAACACCTCTGAGATGCAAGCAACTCCAATGGCATTTTAAGAACACGGGAGAAACAAAGACCAAGGCGCTCCTGGGATTACCAAAGCATGGCTTAAATAAAGATCATTTAGTGGAGCAGTCATTTCAGAATCATGGAGTTGAACCAATTATGATCATTAAGATAGGAACAATGCAACCATTTGATTAGATTGTTAGCCTAGTAAGCTAGCATAATACCATAATTTTAGTGATAGTTTTGTAATGGTCTTTAACTTTCAACAAAATTCCACAGAAGCAATTCTTGCAGCCGCATTGTCAAGGGCATCCAATTGGGCAAGATTATATGCCCAAAATCCAAATCACTCCAAATTAATTCCAAGATTCAATAACCCTATAAAATAACAAATAAAAATTCCATCTTTTAGCATCTCAACATTCATTGTTTGAAACTTATACCACAACAAAAGAACCAACTCTTTACATCACAAACACCCCCCAAACAAAATTCTGAAACTGCAACAACACCAGCCTACCCAAAATCCAAATCAGTCTTAATTAATTCCAAAATTTAGGCAAATAACAGATAAAAGAACATGTTACCTTGTAAGGGAAGTTTTCTTGATTCAACAGCAACAAGGAAGATCGTATGTTCGATTCAATAGCAACAAGGAAGACTGTATGTTCGATTCAACAGCAACAAGGAAGATTTGGGCATAGACTTCAATTCTTGGTCTTCGTGTTCTATAATTCGAATTTTGCGACCTAGGTTGGTATGTTCATTCGCAGCTCAGGTTTTGTTTTGGACAGACACAAGTGAGGAGAGAGACTGAAAAATGAAAAAGCAGGGAAGGCTTAAATAGGTATGCTAGTTAAGGGGTAATGTCATTTAAGAAGGTATGCCTTTCTTTTGCAAAATCTACGGTCAACAAAATTCTGATCAAACGAGCATAATAAAAAGACAAAGAAATGAAATCACATTCACCTAAGGCCACTTCCAGGTTGACAAGATATTATATGTTTCACATACATTTATCAATTAAAATCATCAAAAGATGACATTTTTAAGTGTGTTTGCAACAAACCTTAACATGCATCATGAAGGCTGAAGTTCACATTTGGGACAGAGATGGTGTTCATACCTGGTTGGTTGCACACAGATTTCCAATTAAAAGTACGTAGTTGATTTTATATTAACAAATGACACATGATATGGCTGTAATGTTTGTTTTGCGTTGAACAAAATAGTTTGGTGTTTCGGAAACTCATATATGAATTGTTTTGGGATCCCACAAATAAATAATGTATAAAGCTACAATTAATGTTAATCATTTACAAAATCAAAGTTCATAAGCTGGGAACTGGAATCTGTTGGTTTGTTTCTGCTGGATGTACCAAGATGATATGCAGTGACCAGAATTTATGAACATTAGGATTGCTTTTTCAGATCTTTAGTCGGATGTCTTTGGATCAAAGATACCACGTACTCCATAGAAACTGCATCACATGGCAGTGTGATCGGTCCATGTATTTGCAGCCCGTACTCTTCCTCTGCCATTTTTAAGAGCTCTAACGGAATAACAAATTGTCTCCGACTGTTCACTATAGACTGACCCTTATCATCTGAGTGCACTAAGGCTCTTGAAAATGCTATTCTCTTCACCAGAGTTGATTCATCTAATCAAAATATTTTGTAGTAGAAAAATAATTCATCTATGAGAACAATATTTAAAATTACAACCCATGAGGGACTCAGATTCTTCATCGAGCAACCAGGGATCATTTTTATCTAATGATCAACTCCCATTACTCTATCTCACCTAACTTGAGCAATTAGTTTTATAACTATGGCGTGTTTTGGACAACATCCTATATGACTAATCATTTTCTAAATATATACTCACCATTGACAGAAAACTTATAGAGTCCATAAGCCATAATTTACATCACATGTATTTATTTCCTCATAAAAGTTTTGAAATGTTACAGGAGTTGATTCCTTTCAAAAATGACTAAAACTATGCATATGATATTTGAGAAGGAAATTTTCAAATAATATAACAGATAACTGGTCCTCTTCCTAATAATTAATAGAACATTAATATAATGCATCGCAAGCACTAATATTTTAAATCTTGTTTACAATTGTTGTTGATAAATAATAATATTCAATAATTGCAATCAAAATGTGAGCACAAGTCTTTTAAGTTTTAAGACGAATAAAATTGGCCAAGCAAAATTGAAACAATTTCATTGGGCTGATGGATAAAAGTCTAATCTCTTTTCCATTGTGAAAAGTAATTATCTTTTGTACCAACCAACTAAATTATGAAATATCATATCAAAAGGAATTGTTAAATTCACCCCACTTTCATATCGAGCACATTTAACATCTACTACAACTGATAAAAAAAACAAAAACAAAAAAGCATCTCCTTATTAAATAATATATCACGAATCAAATGCTAGAATGAAGCAATTGGAGACGGCATCTTAAGTTTTGTTAGGATATACCAATTTGTCACAAGGAACGAAGAAGTACTATTTTGTTATAAAACATTTTATATGTCCAAAATAACGGAAAAATGGTTAGGGAAATCAAGGGGAATGCAACCTTCGCTGAGCTGGGTAAATGCCCTTAACAAAAATAAGTTGGCATCTAATATAGCACTTAACAACACAACTTGCCCCTCTAACTAAGTTATTTCCAGATTAGTGCAAGCAACTAAGTTTGAAATGGCTAATACAATAATAATATATATGACTCCTAAAATTATCCATTATGAGGCAGCTATTCAAATATTATACACGAGACACTGGACAAGTAATAAATATTCGAGTCGAATTCAAATATTTATTCAAGTAGCTGTATTCGAATATTCGAGTACAGATTTATCATTTCGAGTCGAATTCAAGTAGCTCTCTGTTCGCTCCGGTTCGACTCGTTTACACTTGAATGTTATATTGCTCTCGTCAGAACATAGAAAGCTAAAAAACTATCACTTCTCTGATTCAAACTTAAAAGAATAGTATGTCAGCATCACTGGCTTTCTGTGTTGAACAATCAATTCCAATCACTGACGAAGAGTACAACACAGGGAAGATGTTGTTACTTTTGTCAAGGCCTTTGAAAGTGGGAAATGATGTGAACAACTGCTTCCAAGCATAAAGCGCTATCTATCAAGCAGAAGACATTGACATACAGAAGTTGGTACCTTAGAGGAACAAATCGGAAGTTGGCAACCAGAAGAATCGGCCATGCCCCACCTTGCAAAATAAAAGCAGGGGGGAAATCCCTTTTCAAATCTTCCTTCACTTGAGCAGCATTCTTACCACTGGAGAATCCCATGTAACTGAGGAATACAAGCAAATCAAAGGGTCCAAAAATCAGGCCATCCATTGCCACTTTAGTATCCACAATCCGCACTGAATTAGGTTGTAGTTTGAGTCCAACCCTAATAAATATTCCATACCTTCATACCTACCACAAAAAAGGAGAAAATATTAATAAGAAAATCCTCCCACAAGTGAACAGAGCAACACATATTCAATTTTTATCTGTCAACTAATCTGTGAAATTGGAATTAGCCAGTTCCCTTTTGGAAAAGATATGATGCATCCACCAAGGTATCTGAAGCTTATATCTATAAATAATATAAATAATAGAGTTGTGTTTGTAATTCCAGTTGTTTTAAATGAAACACGTTTAATGTTGAGATGCTTCTTTTTTTTTAGGAATGTAGAGATATTTAGTTCCGCATGAACCTCTTAATTTTCTCAAGGATATTTACGTATATTTATGATTGAAATTCTACTGTAATATATACGTATATTTTCTCAACTATTTTGCGGATTTTTGAAATAGTATTTGTGCACTTAAAAGCCCTTCAGCAGACTTATGAAGCATTCTAGGAATGCAAAACAGCACTACCAGAGAAGTTAGAAGGTGTTAGAGGACCTCTATTAGCAAAGTTTTGGTGAAACTCCTCACAACTCTTTACAACCACTGTATTGCCAGACACTCATCCATGGGGAAGAAGGTATGCATACTAAAGTGAACACTCGAAGAATGTAAAAAGCATGTCACAATCAGACAAATTCATAATGGAATAAGAATAAACAAACAATCAAAAACATACCAGAAGTGGCAAAATGGTCCAATGAAGCCAAGACCGCAACCTGCTTTCACCTAATTTTAAATTCTTCATCTGCATGCTGAAATGCAAAATAGAAACATTAATCCTCTGAAGCACATACTTTCACAAAAATGTTTTGTCAAATAGCTTAACAAGAACTTCAGTTTACACCAGGAAACATTAAAAGGCCAACACTAGCCTGGCATCTAACAGAAGATTAATAAGTTAAAGTTTTTTTTGGGGGGGGGGGGTGGAGGGGGGTATGTGGTGTTAAAATTTAAGAAACTCAACTAGTTATGTAGTTATGTAGGACAAGATGTTGATCAACTACTGACTTTTTTTTAATCATTATGATTTGTTACATTTATTAGAATATGACCTTCTCTAAACTCTCAACTAACACATTAAAATGCACATACGCGCGTCCTGCTAAGACAAAGTAATAAAAAATATATCAAACCTTTTCATTTTCATATGTGATTATACCTATGTCTCCTTGATTTCTTCATAGGGACATGAATGATAAATAAATTGGAATATAAGATTCACTCCATATATTATGAAGGACTGCATGTGTATAAGATACATCAGAGGGATAATACTGAAATCAAGGTCATGTTAATAAAAGTCTCACTCGTGTCTCCAGCTGTAACAAGATAAAGCAAAATAAACATCCAAGTCTCCTTGTAGTGATCACAACTAATTAAAAACACTCTTGATGTTCAGTGAAAGATTATTTCATTCATGCACTCCAATAAAGATGAATTATTGCAAAGGTTGGATATAATGAGACCCGAAACAATAAGAACAACCATTCATGGCAACATTTAATAGCAAGAGAGAACATAAAGAAAATTAACCAGACATATTAGGATAATTAAAGTCGGCAAACAAAATTGAATATACTAAGAAGATGAACAAGTTGAAGAACTAAGAAGATGCATAGACATTAGTGCACATAATCTATGGTAGGCAGTATGCATAGTATAAAACAACAAAACAAAACAAAAAAATCAAAACATAAAACCCTGAACCAACAAAACATCTGTCATGGCAAACTGTACAATGCAAGTTATCTCATTGGCTACAAAAAATCACAAGAGACGCTAATAAAGAAATCACAAAATAAGAATACAAGAAAATGAAAAACAATAAATTACCACCGAGAATCCCCATTAAATTAACAAGTTCCTCCACTTCACCGCGTTTAACAATCCGGCAACATTCTCTCCCAAACGCCTCTTTTGCAGCCCCGTCAAACAACACCAAATTACCAATCCATAGCTTCTAAGCACCACTCAACGCATCCACCAGTCTCCTAATCTTTCTTTTTCTACCATTTCAACAACTCCCATCGAAACAAGCTCGGAGTTGAGCAAAGCCACGAATTGGCAAAGAAACCGCGCGAAGAATGGCAAAGAACTGCGTCGTATACCGGACGGAACCCATATAACCTGAGGGAACCTGAAAATCCGTCTATTAATGGGGCTCCGACCCGTAACTGTACGAACTGTAAAATTACCAAACCTTAACTGTACACCTGTTCCGAACAGTAGGGGAGGAATAACCGCAGGGATAGATAAGCGGAGGGTGAAGGCGCGTCGGAGCTCCGATTTGGTCGAGCTTCCTCCGGCCACCGATCGAATCTGACCAGCTTCGATTACATGACACTCGAGTACATCTACCACTACCAGTCAAGATGGAGAAGCCAAGCGAACTCAGGCTTCTTTACTTGGTGTCCGCATGTAGCTGCTGGTAGTATTCGGATTGCAGAAAGAGTGAGCGAAAGAAGAAAAAAAGAAAATTTAGAAAGAAAAATAGAGTCCTCTATATGATAGAGAAAAATATGAATAGCAAACAAAGCTCTCGATTATCTATTCTTTAATACTCCATAAAAGTTTAGAGTCAGAACAGTTTGAGTAGAGCTGGATACCACTCAACTGATTGATAGGAGTATGTAATTCTTAATTCAAACGATATCTCCTAATATTATAATGGGGGAGAGTTAGAAAAAACAGTACATCTCTTGAAGTTGAAGTATGCAACACACAGTCTAAAAAAAATATTATAATTTTTCCTCACTCATTTCTAAATTATCTCCCCACTAATTAGCTTGTAATTTTTTATTTGCACACACATGTACGGACCAGTATAAATAATGAATATTAGAATATTGGCCCAAAACGGGAAAAAAAAGAAGAAGAGGAAATGTCCAAAGATGAGACAAAATTAATACTATAAATTTTGAGCAGAAAAATTAATAATCAAGTAAATAAATACAAGTAGGAAGGAAATAACTGAGATGAAATGATCAAATGAAACAGCGGTCGAATGCTCTACAAGAATGGATGCTAATTTTATTTTTTTTGAAAAAATTTATTTCATATATATATATATATATATATATATATGTGTGTGTGTGTGTGTGTGTGTGTGTGTGTTAAGCTAATACTCTTATATTTTTATTTCATAGTGCTTTGATGATTAAAAAATAAATACTTAATCAACTAAAAACAATTTGACAAGTTATTTGTAAGTTGTGTTTTGTAAGTCTCGAGTAGAGTACGGGGAGGGGTGAAAATAATCCAGAATCGATTCGAACACCCTAATGCTCAAACTCGACTTGAATTCAAACTTATAATTTTCAAGAATGATCAAGTTCGACTCGATAAATTACTCGATACTATTCGACTCAGAGTTACTCAACTCGTTTATTCGCAAGCCTTTCTATTCGAGCTCAAGTCTGAGATGGATCACACCAAAAAGAGACATAAAAATGAAAACTTAGAAAAACTTCAATTTCATTTATATATAAAAATACACGTCTTACAAAAATTACAATAATAAATTTACAATATTAATCATACTATGATACAATTTCTAATAACATCATTACATTTATCCGATCTTGTACATACACATCCCCTCGCTTTATTTCCATCGGTATTTGCAAGAGCTATTTATACTTTATAGTTTATACATTTATCCGATCTTTCTATATATGCAAAAAGTGACTAGTTGAGTGAAGGTTCAACCAAAGAGCCTAAAACAAGAATGAAGACAGAAGAAGAGAAGTGATTTACAAGGATGAACACATCTTCTAATAAGTCTAATTCCTTCTTCACCAGTTTTTGAAGATGTATCATCCATTTGCAGTATATGGCAAGTCAGAAAGCCATATGCAATGTCTGTAAATGCTGCTCCACAATGGGTCCTGCAAAAGTGTAGAGTTCAAAAATTGAAAATATATATCTATTATGCAATTACCACAAATATCAACAAAACAAAATTATATATATCACCGAAAATCATATATCTTGCATTCTTGCAACTTTTGTTGCGAGTATACACAAATAGATTATCCAATCTGCACTTATTTTCATGTGTCATTGTATATGCAGGTCGTAGTAAACAGGACCATAGGAACATAAATAAGCTCATGACCAATTTATGTTACTATTAACATACCTGGACCAAGATTATATATGTGGTGGGTAACCACATCGAACTTGGGTGTTTTGCCAAGAAATTCTTTGAACCAATTTGCATAAAAAATCCTCCTGGTGTTATGATTTGCGACTGAAAATTTTCACCCTTGTAGATATCTTGCACTATCTTTTGCAGAGAGATCGTGTCCGAGGAGTATTGATCTGCTGCAAGTCTGCAACTCTACCCCTACTCCACTTCCACACAATTCATTTCCTGAAATGATATGAGATAATGTTAATAATTGTATTTGCATGTTTCTGAGTATAATCTTCCTATAAGTTTGCGGAACTTACCTACCTCCCACCCATGGATAGTGTAATTCTTTTTTACAGTAAATTGTACAAGAGATTCCGCGTTTGTGAAATCCCATGCTGCAACAGCAGAGCCATTAGACCTTATGGTTTTTCCATTGAGAGCATTCAATCCAAAAATAATCACAGCCCTAAATTTGAAAAACGAGATTGTAAGCCATTTTTCTTGCAGATATGAAGTTCAAGGTAAATGAAAAATTGGTTGGAATTCCTTTTTTACGCATATTTATTGAAGAAGGTGTTTAGTTCATCCCATCTGTACAAGGGTAGGCAGCCCCCGAGTGAAACCAAACAGCTCTGAGGTGTTTTAGTAAATGGGGTGCAGGGTTGCTTCTTCAGTATCGTAGATGACTTTGTCTTGTAAAGTACCACCTAATCTAATCTTCAATGGTGAAAAAGCTGCATAATTACTTGAATCAGTTACTTTAAGGCACTGATTATTCATCATCAGCAATATAAAAGAACTGAAAATCAAGTTAAAATATGTCATCAATACTCAAATTATTTAAAGACGATTTTACCTTTAATGGCATTTAAGAAAATCTCATTCTTAAAATCCTGCAAAAAAAAAAGAGGAAGAACCACCAAATTTATACATAATGAGTTATGATTACAATATCTAGTTGTTATTGTTGTTGAAAATTTACCGATTCTCTTGCACAATGAGCATAAGCACGTATTTTCTTTGTTCCGGAGAAGCTTGTGGACAGAACTTTTCTTCCCATCAGTCTGTGCCAAAGAAGAGCACTGCAAGAAAGAAAGCATATCAAACACACAGCCTTAAACAGGAATTGTTCTGCACCTGGGAACAAAATGCATGCCTCTTATATGTCTATTTATCTGTTTATATATACACATTGGGAGTCATTAGTTAGAGGAAAGCAAAGAGAAATAGAACATAAAAAAATGGCAAGAAGACATCATAATGTAGAGGTGTAAGCTTGCTTGCTTATAGAAGACAGCAGAATTTCTTAATTTGAAAGTGAAGACGAAAAGTTACTATCACTAGGAAATAATGCATTTGAAGCAACTTAGCCAAAATTGGATAGTCAATTCCACAAAAGGAATTCACAAATTTATACTTCTTTTTTTCATTAGGCATTGACTGAAAAAATTCTAATCACCTATAGTAATCTGGATTTGGTACAAAGGTAGTAGTGTTGAGTAAACCATAGTTTCCACCTATCAGTGATTGTCTGCAGTATGTCTTGGTACCATAAGTCGCTGACATGCCAAGCTGATCCAAGTACCTAAAATATAATGTCCAGGACAACATTACCCGACGAACCATTAGAGTTCCAACTTAAGCAACTATCATTTTTAACCACCACTTTTGGGGGAGGTTGTCTACAAAACAACGTTAAAAAAAGAAGAGGGAGTTAGAGAAACAAAACAAGGAAAATGAATGTGAATTCACCAGAAATTTAAGAACCAATTAGTTGAGCAAGTTCATACACCTTCTTGGAAGGCATCTCACTTTCTGTTTTTTATGAGATCCAGATACCTCATTTGGCAGTTTCAAAGAGGCAAGAAGAGGGTATAGCCTGACAAAGTTATCCTGTTGCAAGAAAACAAAATCAAAGTTGCAATATATGGGGCAAAGCTCAAACATAGTTTAGAAAATGACTAAAGATGTTCAATGTTTTCTATGCCTTGTCTAAGTATTCAGGAAATCTCAGAACAAACATTACTGTTGCAAAAAAGAAGCTAAACTGCATATACATATATACAGATTAAATCAAGATTGATAAACACCAGGTTTTGAGCAAAAATAATACCCATTGTTGATACCAACAATAAATTCACGGCAAAAAATATTTTCAATTAATACCCAAAAAAATTAGTCAAATATTTGAAGTATTCCTTAACGAACACCAAAAACATAATAAACTACTTATTTATTGTCTTCTTGCAACCCTTAATCACCACTTCCTTGCAACCTTCAGTTATTGCTTTTTGGTTCCCCACTCCCGCAAACTACACATCAGGTTATGTGAATATAAATTAGAGATGACATTCAATTAAAAAAATGCACTGTAATGATAAAATGACATTACTTGTTTAGATATAGGCATATAGCAGATGATAACTCATTTGGATTCAAGTTATACACCCTCGTTGGTGGTGGCTCATTTGGAATCTACACAAATTCATTTAAAATTGTAATCAAGGACAAGCAAGTGAAAACAATGGTAAATATAATTATAATTAGTAATATTACCCTTGTACATGTAGCTGATGTAGCTCTAGGAAGAACCCATGATCCCTTTGTGCCCCCAATAAGTAAGCCATATGATTTAAGTCAATCATTGTTGTAGTCTCAAAGTTGCAATAATCAATATAACTCACTTTGCCTCTTATGTATTCAATCTCATCCTTAGAAAATTGACCTCCATGATGCAATTTTATGGTGAAGCAACTGTTGAGCGTTAATTGACCTTCAAGACAATATTAAACTATAATTAGGGAACACAATATAATATAACATTATACAAACAGAGAGGGCTGTCAACATATGATAACAAATGTACAGAAATTAACTCTGTACATTTGTTATCAGATTAGTATGTGTATGTTGAGTTACTTTAACAAGTCCACAATTTGTATGTATGTATGTATGTATGTATGTATGTATGTATGTATGTTTAAACAATGTGTTAATTGCTAAAAACTGCGTTATTGCTAAAAATATTAAAACAAGTTATTCATAAGAAGAAAATAAATGATGGAAAAGCTTGGAACAGGTAAAGAACTAAAGATAGCAGAGAAGATCAATAAAATTTTATGATTCTTTCTTTCTCACTCCTTTTATGTTATATATGAATATAAAAAATTAATGAAACATGAACATGGGAGGGAGACAGACAGATATACATTAGAAGTACCCTAAAAAACTCAACTTTTGTTCATTCTGTATCTTTTGACAAATTACAGAGGGAAAAAGAAAGCGAGAAATGAAGTAGTATATTTTTGGGTGATTAATATTTACTAAAATGGCCAATGGGTGTTTTACTGCCAAAAAGTGGAGAATCTTCCCATAGTGAACATCAAAGAATGTGTTAAATCTAATTTAAGAATGAAAACTATTATTTCCACATGAGACTCTCACATGGAGGTGAGACCCACTCACTATTCATGTGAGAGGGATCATGTGGAAATATCAGTTCCCTTTAAGAATTAACACACATATAAAGGTCCTTTTTTGGGAAGTGATGCTACTAGTACTAATGAAGAAGGAAAGAGCATGGGGAAGTGTGGTCGGTGCCAAAAAACACGAGGGAGGGACACGGAATAATATATTGGTGAATAATGAAATGCCTTGAGCGCCAATTTGAAATTTGAAATTTTGGGTAAACTTATATACTCCTATCCCTTTACTCATCTCCCTTTAATTTTGAAATTTTGAATAAATTTACCGTATCTTAATTTTTTTACAGTTCCGTTATTTTCATTGCAATTTCGTTACTTTTCTGACAATTCCGTCACATTATTGCATAGAATGCACATTAAAACAGTTTCATAAGAATTTTATATAAAAATGAAAATTTACATGTAACACATAACAATAAGTTCTGAAAAACTTGCCTTAAATGTCCTGTATAACTTCATGCTAATGCGTCCTTCCAACGTCTTGAATAGCTTGCTCAAAAGTAAAAAACATCTCAAGAATTATTGAATAGGGGATGGATCGACTCGTGTCAATTAAATGGATTACAGGAAGGCAGGAGTCTATTATTATCTTTCATGATGAATCTCAGAACACTTATCAAGTATAGTCTAACCGAACTCGAATAACATAGGTTGTCAATATAAATTCACGAATCAAAAGAAACTTCAATAATATTTAGATAATGAATTCATAAGGGAATTATAAATTCAAGATACAAATTAATCATTTCAAGCTTCAAAAGGAACTTTGATCCAAGATTTCTACTCAAAGAAGAAAGTTAGTATACTTGCAATAAGGCTTGTCATTGAATAAAGTTTTTCAACCAGATGTTAATTATGGATGAAAGTTGAAATACTTGCTTTCTTGGTGCAAAACTATTGATTCTACGCGATTACGTGAATCCGAAACGTTATGTTCTTGAAAAGCACCTATTTTACACACATAAGGTCATTACTAGATATAATACAACCATTATATTTCACAAATTCCTTTTAAACTTGTGTTTTTTTTGTAATATTTAAACAACTCACTTTAATTACTATATTTCTTAAATTTATTCCTAATATTACATACTAATTATAATTAATATATCAAGTTATATGCATTTATCAATTTGCTTCCACATTACATGAACTAACTGTCAAGATGACTACAACAGAAGCAAAACATTCAACAAGCAGGCTAGGCCAGGTCGCGCTGTAGCAGCTACCCAGCATTGCCCTGCAACCGAGCCTCAACAGCTCTCATTTGCTAATTTCTATCTTACAACTCACATCATTAAATACAACCAAACCTTTAACAAGTTATAATAGGCATGGCGTAGTATTTTTAAAAATTGTAACTCAGCTGAAATGGACACTCTAAGACAGGCAAATAAGGTGCCAAAGCTGCCCAGTTGATACTGTTCAGCGCAGCGCAGCGTACGGCTGCTGGTGCTGCTACTGCTCCAATGCCAAGTTGCTAGTTTTGTTATTTTATAATTCGCAAACCATAGATCCAATCAAAGTCAATTTCTAATATGCTATAACTGGTATAGCAAGATAGTTTTAGAAAATATAAAATAGCTAAAATGATCAGTTTAGATGGATTTTAGGGAGCTCTGAAACTGCTCTGCCGAAACAGTTTCGAAGCTATGCACCAATATGACTTTTACTTTAAAACAGACTTCCAGCCACACTTAGCTTATGAAAAACATTCCATGTATACTCTATAACATATATAAAGGATACCTTACTCACTACAGTACCTCAATTGCTCATATTGGTCTTAACAGTTCTATGAAGCATACAATCAAACATGTCATAGGCACAAGATTTATGGACAGACTTCATAAACCCTTGCACATGTTTTAAACTACATTCTCCTCCCTTATTTCTCCGCACAACAACTAAACTCCATCTAACATACAACCCAACTAGCACAGTTATAATACTCTAAATTTTATATAAAACAGTTAATTTTTGCTTCAAAAATCAAGATTTTAAACTTACCTTGCTTTAACAGTATAATAAGCTGAAACGACACTTATGATTCAGTTAGAACCCTTTCTTTTTGCTGCCCTGCTATCCAAATTATCCATCTCAGTTTACATTTAAACTATCTTGCTCCATTCCTTGCTCAATTTGCTAGTTTAGTCGACAAAGAAGAGAAGTTTTGATAGAATTTTGGGAAATTCGGTTATCAAGAGGGAGAAGAAATAGATTTGAGATGGAAGGAGAACACTTGTGTTTGGCAAGTTCAGAGGATTTAGGATGTAATGAACGGAACAGAGTTTTTTTTTTATCTCAATCATTGCTTAATGCACTGTTAGTACATTACTTTCTTGCCAACTCATGCTTTATATTGGCTTAGTGGCTTAGTTATTCTCCCTAAGAAAGACGGCAAAACCTTAATAAGTAGCAGGAAACCGTGAACAAGGAGCAAAACTTTTAGTCATACTCTTTAAGTAAATGCTCTTTAAGATAATAAAATATTTCTAGTCAGATTGTGTTATAAGAGGTTAAATTCCAATTTATCCTTCATGAAGTGGTAGAATATCAATTTTAATGTCAGATCATACCCTCATGAAGTGGATAACATCACAACAAGACTTGAATCATGTCACAGTATCCTAATGGCACCCTTGATATCGAGTTAACGCATTACTCAGCAAAGTGCTTCGAGCTCACACGCAACATAAAACAAGAATCGCGTTATGGCTAGAGGTCTTTGATGCTATTAGTTAATCATGTGGTGTTCATGTTGATTCATATTTATCTGATCATGTCGTATTTGATATGAACCAGCGTTACATGACACGATTGACAACCAACCCTACTAACAGCCTCAATATTAATGATAGGAAATTATTAGAAGAAAACAGAGCGCAGACTTCATACCAAGAGCCTTGACCCTGAACTTAAGTAAGATAGTGATCCAATAGCAGGACAACAGGAGCACAAGTTTCGAAACATGGTTGATTGAAAATGTTTCCAGGTTATAATGTAAGACGACCGTCAAGACTAAGCTACAAGGTGTCCAGGGAAAAGGTGACAAGCAACGTGGAGCTAATTTTAGTCTCTAGGCAGAAGCTGAAGACTGTTAATATCTTGGGCAGACAACGGTCAAAGCGAGCCCTTTCTGAATTCTTTAAATTAATCAAATCTTCCCAAATAGACTAACAAAAATTTGATGGCTCGACATTACAAGAGATATAAAAAAATCTTGTTATAAGAACCTGATAAAATATTTCTTATTTTAATCTTCTTCCATTATCGCCAATTTTTTTTTTAAACTCACACATTTCTTCCGCTCTATTTTTATTTATTTCTTATATATATATATATATATATATATATATATATATATATATATATGTGTGTGTGTGTATAAACCAGGGTAAGTAAAAAATGTATCAAAATTGCTCATGATATGATCCTGTTCAGTGTGATTTGGTCTCTCAATAAACATCTATTTCTTCAATTGTGTTTGTTTCACATACGCAAGTTTCTGTAGGAAATCTATAACTGTATCCCAGGAATGTCAAGCTGGATAGTTTAATGAATTATTCTGCTCTGTCAAAAAGAAAAAAGAAACAAACAAGATAATGGAACATGTAAAAGGCTGTTTTAAATACTCGTCATCCTTAAAGAAAGGTTCAATAACCAATTTCTCGATATACCCGTGCCACAAAATCTGGCAATCCATGCCCAACCTTCATCAATTCCATGCAGGTTACGAAAACCGTCAACTTCAGTCTGAAAAAAGACAATAATTTTCCTGTCACTTGTGATCCTTCAAACTAGAAAAGAGCATGGAATAACTCTTTCTTTTCCTTTTTTTTGACAGGTAGAATGTACAATAACTTAATCTTATAAGACTAGCTATTTGTTTTCCATGGCTGCTAAAATCCTGCACAACACACAAATCGTCAGTTACTGATCATGATATAATCCCTCGTGTTAAAATACATATTTACATAGGTAGTTTACATGAAAAAATGAAGATCAAATGAAAATAACCACTACCACTACTAGCTAAAGAATAAGTTTAGAACATCCAAAAAGAATCACATAACCTACTATACATAGTTTAAACTAAAAATCTTCAAATTTTTTTATAAAAAAATAGAAGAAATAATCTCCAAAATCTGTGATTAGTTTATACCAATTTTTCTTCTTGAACCAAAGCTATGAAAAACATAAAAGAATGTGTCAGCCATAACAATTGTCAATAGTTATGCCAGATCAATCCGAACCGTGAGCAAATGTAAAAGAATACGTTGGCCTTAAAAATGGTTATTAGTTGAAGAGTTGAGCTCGAACAGTAAAGAATGATGGATAATTACCATGCTCAGACATGCTAACTTGCACCAGGGAGATATTAACTACCCATGTGCCACAATGTTATTAAGGCGTCGCCTAAATGTTCAGGCACTACCAAAGCTGTAAGGTGAGCACATGACTTTGGGGCAGCTACTAAGGCGAGCGCCTTGGCAGGTAGCCATCACAAGTCGTACCCTAGGTACTTCGTACTATTTGCAACTAAGATTAATAATTTGTTACAGATCAGAAGATTATTATATCTTAGTAAGAATACCCAACTAAATTAAATACAACCGCGTGTGATTGTGTTGTTTAGTTTATCGATCTTTTTATTGCTTAAAGCTGCTATTGGATTAAATCCTCAGCGCGTGTCTAAGGTTGTTTAGTAGTTAGATTATTATATCTCAGAAGATTATTATAGCTTTTTTCCCATTTCCCTTCGTGCTTCAACATATTTCTCTACACGACCAATTGTAGAAGTGAACTTCTCATTTCTATTTGCCAGATCTATTTCCAAGGCTAAGATTTGGCTTCTAACTTCTTCCTGTTAATCAAAGAATTAAAAATGATAATTGGGCCATTCGCTAGTTGAACGAACATATCATGTTATTTTGAAAATGGAACTGAAAAGGATGTGGGCAAGAACAACTAGAAAAACATGACCCAGAGAATGAATGTTTTAGAAACTCTAGTGGAGCAATTTTTTTCCTTTTCCCATAACTTGTAAACATAACAGGAAAAGGAAGAGAGCGTAAGTGAATATAGAGATGAACAAAAAATATCGAGACAAACTGGTTTAAGTCTATTTAGTTTCAAGGATCACATAAGTGAATGATAACAAATTCGACAACACTACCCACCGTAACTCCAAGCTGATGTTCATGGGTTAGCTCATATAGAGCACCTTCCACTACCTCCACTTTCTCCATCAGATAGGCCTTCAAGCACCAACTCATTCTTGGAATCCTCACTGTCACCAAAGAAAGATGATCACCATATTAAACAATTAAGAACCTAAAGCTATAATTTATAGCAATATCTACGTCAAGAGAGCAATAAACAAATTAAACATAAATGTACACATCAAATCAATAAATGATCATAAGAAAATTCTAAAACACAAGATTTAGGTGATTTTACATAACAAAATCACATTGTAATTTATGCATTGTGTTCATATAAAATCAAGATATTTGAATCAACAATACATAGCACTCTAAGTGTCACGCGCTTCATGATAAGTTTGATAGGTATGTCAGGCCCTAAGTACGGAAATTGGAACCAACACTTCACTTCCTATGTTTCAGACACGAAAAAAGTTCAAAGTTCTTATCTTCAATTGTCCAATCTACTGTAAGAAAATTTGTTTTACTTAAAATTAGTAAATGAAATGCCTTCAATTTATTGTCATTATGGTGTCATATATAACCATGCAACAAAATGTCCACTTAGGTAACAAAGAATGCGCTGACAATTTCAGTTACTAGAAGTAACTGTAATGAATAATGGCAAGTTGCAACCCTAACTATGAAATGAAATAATGAAATATATATGATGAAAAGGTTCGCACTTCCGAATTAAATCTTTTCCATACCACCCACCACCAGCAAAACACACCCACAACAAACACAGTCGCCTAAAAAGAAGAAATTGAAAAAACAAAGAAAAGTATAAAAAATAATCCCATTAACATTCTCAACCATTGCACGTTTTACTGCTTATCTAATATTTTTCCCTTTTTCAGCATGTATTAACTCCATCATTACATCTGAGAATGAGCTAGTGAAATAATTTAAAACCTGATATAAGCAAACCGTATGCCAAAAGCTAACGGTTGACCAAGAATCTCCTCCCCATCACTGTCAAACTCTTTTAACCTCCATCTCCTCATCCGACACACGCATTATGAAATCCCTTGGACTCTTTTCAAAGCTTTTAACGGCTGAAAATTCCCTGAACAGCAGTAGCCATGAAATATTAAATACAGAAAACAGTCAATTGTAATAACAAATACTTTATGACACTAAACTGAAAATTAAGTCGCATGTTTTAGAAAACAAGTTAACCTCACACTATACAGTGCATATGGTTTGGTATAAGGTATAGGAGAGAAATGAAATGGTACTTGAAAATAGGATCTATCTAAAGAGAGCTGCTTTTCTTTTTTAAAAAAGAGCTTTCAGCAATTCAGCTGGAGACTGAATGATGAATACACTGTACAGAAGGTAATTTTGAGTTACAATTTGATTTACTTCTAAAAATTTTGTTACCCTACTCGATACCATGACTCCAAGTCAAAAAAATTTAATGCTAAATCATCCAAGCTCTTGTTATTTGCTAGAAAAAGACAATTTTCCCACAAACAAGAAGAGAATGGGTGCATGACGCTGATATACTCCGCATGTATGCTTGACGCATTTGAAAAGAGGCCATCTGACAGAGGAAAACAAATAATCTTGTGGTCAACAAATACCTCCTTAGCTAATTAACATCAGTTCCCAATGAAATATAATGACTGAAATTTCCAGTTGCTGATAATGTAATTTAGCATAGCATTCAGTCATGTAGAAATAAACCCAAGCCGCTGATATACTGCTCCAATATTCACTCGATCATCAATTTGTATAACTAACTAACTAACTAACTAGAAAGACAGGACTTGCATATTTGGATCAAACACTCAACCCATCGTCAAAATCAAGGAACAAGAAGAATAGATTTTCATTCATTCATTCATTTAAAACTCCAATTACCAAACAACGATGAAGATTAGCAGAAACTGAGACCATACCGCCAAACCGAACGAAGCAGCAGAAAAAGAAACCGGCTAAAAATGTTAAAACAACCTAAATTGTAAGATTTACCGCAGGGGAACCAGATAACCGGAGAGAACCCAAATCCGAGAGTCCACCCGACCCAGAACCTGACTGCACGAACTGTAAAATTACCAAAAGGTAACTGGACAAACTGTACTTTTTTCCCACAGCAGAGAAGACCAACCGTACCGGAAGAAAATCGGCTCGTGCGAGGGAGTCGCGTCGCCAATTCGGCCCCCCTGCCTCCAACCATCTTCTCCGGAATGTTGTGGGTGCGACGGTGTCTGTAAATCTTGGAAATTTTTAATATGTAAGGCCACGATGGAACCGTGGAGTTTAGGGTGCTGGTGGGAATGGTGGGAGAGGAGCTGTTGGGGACGTCAGGCGGAGACGAAAGATGAGGGATGAAAACAAGCAGCTGGCGTTCGGCTGGATAGTTGGTGCCGCCGCAGTAGCCAAGCAGTATCAACAGCAATGACAATAGGACATTGACATTGACGGTGAGAGCTGCCTTGCTCCTCCATATATAGAGATTTCTCACATCACAACAAATATATATTTTATAATTAATGTTGTATTCGTAAAGCTCTTTACATATACTATTTAGAACCAAAACACAACCTATATTAGGCTAATGAAAAAAAAACTAAAGCAAAGAATTTCGATTTTCTTCCAATTTGTTCACTAAAAAAATAAGAAAAAAAATGGTGTATTGTTGTGGTTTATAAATTTAGTTTTCTAAGTAATAAAATTAATAATGTATTACTTTAATTTATTATTTTTTATAAAATAAGAGAGAAGAAACTACAATCTCTCTCCATTTCTTTTACGTCGTTTTTATCCTTTTATTTTATTTCTAATTTTTTCGTCCAAATTTTACCCACAAAATTTTTACGTATAAATTTTTTCCATTCCTATGAAAAGTTTGTGGTATGTACAAGACTCTTGGTATTCTCTTTACATAGCATAATAGTGCGTATGAAATTATTTTAGGAAAAAGTAAGTAATAATATTTATAACCGTAATCACATTATAACTGCAAAAAATTATATATTTACAGATGCGGTACAATTTTTATTTGTAATAATAACATGATTGTGGATGCGATTGCGAATACTCCTTACAATCGCATCGCACCACACTGCACCACACACACACACACACACACATATATATATATATATAGTAAACATGAACTGCCCTTTATGTTGTAGGATTTTTCTAAATTAAAATTCATTCACTAATAAATACAATAGTATAGAAGTATACAATACTATACTTCTATAGAACTACCCTTTATGTTGTAGGGTTTTTCTCCTGCAATATTACACAAAAGCAAACCATACTCCCCACTTTTATGACTTCAAAGCTCATCAGGGAGCTATACATGTTTATCAACAAGCAATTCTTGGGTTTATCAACAAGCAATACTTCAAATCTTTCAGTTTACCTTAATAATCCTAGTAATTTTTAATCCATAGTTGGTATATGACGTGGGAAAAGGAGTGCAATACTTGTTTTTCCTTGTTTATGGAGAAACCAACTCTTATCCAGTATCTATCTATACATAAGGAGTTGTAAGCACTGCATATTCTGAAAGATTTGTAGCTAGATGGTGAAAGGGCATCATACAAAATAATGGAGAAAATGCAGAATACAACAATAAAGGCTATTAGCTTTTTATTTGTGGCTCCTTATAATAATAAAAAAAATTATTTTCCCAATTCAAATCCAATTAGACTGTTAAACAAGAAAGACTTTAGAACTAGTAACGACTAATATCTCCACTAATATTGTTAGCATCATCAACAAAAGTTCGGTACGAAAGGCTTGATCCAAATAAATTAAAGAATTGATAGCATGACCAACAAATGTTCGGTAAGAAAAGCTTGATCCAAAGAAATTCAAGGAAAAAACAACTAATAAGATATGGCTTTTAAAGCAGTGTATGAATTAAAAAAATTACTCAGAATTAAAAAAATTCAATCATGTCAATCAAAGCAATAAATACATTCACATATAGCTCCATTTTAAATATCAAGCCATGAATTTTCTTTTCCTCTTTGTACAGAGTCCATCAATCCGCACGTGTGCTACATCAACAGGTCAACGCCCATGCACCACCTAAGAGCTCAATATCCAAATTTTTGAATAGAAAAGAGTTCAATTTGCGTTGACAAAAAAAAGAAGCTCAATACCCAAAAATACCTAAAGTTCAGAGGCCACATTTGCATTTTACCCGTGATTTTAAAGAGGTGAATTTTAAGTTTCATCAAAAATCTCTTTCAAGTAATTAACTTTTACCTTTTGAATTTGATTCATTTTAGAAAGCCTTTAGTTTTGAAAATCATTTTTTAATTACCCAAAAGCAAGTAAATGGACTAGAATCCAACAAAGGCATAGAAATCATCACATTGGACCTATCACTGTATTACACTGATAATCCACTATTTGGGTTTTAAACTCCATCTTAAGAGTTAAAAGTCTGCCCAAATAGGTTTAAGGCACACAAATGATTTACAAGCACGATGACCATTTACAAGCTCAATTTCACATGTCCATTATGCCCAATTTCACTATTTGAGCTTTCTGTAATGTATTTTTATCATCTTTATACTTGTGAAATGAGGTTACATTTACCAATAATATAAAGTAAACACATTCTTGGATGGACGGACCAAGAATAAAAACAAACAATATTGCAAGGTAAAAGATGAGTATTTCTTTGGGCTCTCTCACTATGTTCGACAACAGATGTACGTATAATCATCTTTAGGGAAATTTTAAGTGGAGGAGGTCTGAGGCTTTGCAAGTTGTTTTTGCCGGCGTCCTAAATGGAATGCTGTCGCTATCCACAATAAGCATACCTGAGAATACCATAAATAAATGCATAAGCAAGCCTCATCTTCCTTTCATGTAGAGCTGCGTGCGTGTATATTCTATCAAGTCAGCAATCAGTTCTTTTGTAATTAAGTTTGGATTAGTGACTAAAACAAAAGTATCCCACACGGCCACCAACCCCACCCCCACCGCCCCAAAAAAAAAATTTCTTGAAAAAAGAGTATTTAAGAAGTCAAAAGTAATCTTCCGTACAGGGAGAGCATAAAGAGAGACAACAGTTGTTTTTCCATTGAGACGGCTATATAATAGTTTGTACATTCCAGCTGCAGTAGCATCTCCAAGCCTCTGAACAACTACATCTATGCACACCTGTAACATATGTCCATGAAAAGACATGAATTGATAATGCTCATGTATATCAGAAGTGGTATGTTTATGAAGATGCCTTGTGATCCGAGTATTAAATCAAACTAGTCACGTGGCACACACATTGAATGTGCAATTAAAAAGAGAGGAAAAAGTAGTTTTTTTTGGGGGGTTGGGGGTGGGGGTGGGGGTGGGGGTAGTAGGAGTATGAGATAAAAATAGTGATAAAGAGAAAATCGGGGTAAAAAATTCGAATATATTAGAAACCATGAGTCCAAAGAGACCCAAGAGTCCAAAAGTAACAACTAATTTGCTCTCCCTTAATAATATAGATATCTACGTTAACATATCACTACAAAATATAATCCTTTGTAATGGACATAACATTTTATTTGAGGAAGCTAACAATGGTATTTGCTACATTTTAAATCTAAGTTAACATATCACTAGAAAACATAAACCTTTGTAATGGACATACCACTTTGACTGAGGAAGCTAAAAAAATGTATTTGCTGCTTACACATGAGATTTTGACTAAAACGCAATTTGCACCCCGAGTTCGTTTCAAATTAATTGCACCCTATATGCAATTGTGTGAGAAAACAATATGTACCCCTCCCTGTAATTTTGCATCTATGTAGTTGACAGATGGTGTAATTGTGTGACATTGAGGGGTATTTATGTCAAAAAATATATTTTCCACCATAAAAGCACAATTATTATATAATTAAAAGCACAAGCTGGTTCTGTTCAAAACTTGGTTCCTATCAAAATTTGAACTGCATTTCCCTATTAAATTATTTTTCGAACTAAATTAAAATGGATTAACACTTAAAGTTGGCATATCACGCGATTCAAGTATATTAACTTTATCCGCGATTTTTCATAATAAATTAATGTCCTAACTAAATTAAAATTCATTATACTTGAAATCTTATCAAATTACATTGTCAATTATATTAATAGTAGTCGTGATTTTTACTTTTTTTAATCCTCATCTTAGGTGGAGTTAAAATACATTTCCTAAATAAAAAAAATAAAATAAAATTCATCATCACTATTACAAATAATCAATAAAGCCTTAGATAAAGGAGATGTTTACACCTAAATCCCAAAATTTTGGGTTAAATGATTTTTGACCGAGTATCTGCATCAGTTAACTAGACATGGCTGGAGGACTAGAGTTAACTGATGGCATTCAGACAAAGGTATCCAACTAGGTAGAAAATTAAGGAAACGGTTAAAGACATGTCTTAAGCGGTTAAACTCATGGAGTCCTAACATGCACATTCCTTAAAATCAACAACTTGGAAGAGCCACGTTCAGTTAGCCGGCGCACCAGCATAGTGGGCCGAATTTCAAGGGACGTGACAATTAAGTAAAATACTTAGTGAGAAAGTAAGCACGCATGTTCCTTCAATTGAGCGAGCAAAGACCCATGTTCAGGAAGTTTGGGAGCTAGTATGAAGTGTAGTGGCCCTATTTTTAAGGAGATTATGGCCAAGTGGTCAACTACGGCCGAAATGGCTCCAATGCAGTCTATAAATAGCAGAGGAATATTTTGCGCGCAACACACAATCCGTTCATCAACTCCAGTTTTTCAAGTAGCTTTTAGCTTAGTTTTACAATAATTAGCTAGTTACACCAACACTTGGCTTAGTTAATTGTTGTAATAGGTAGTTTTATTGGATTTGCAATTGTTACATCCACTTGGACTTAGTTATATGTTCAATTACAGTTGTTTGCATTCATCCACACCTTTATTCAATGTTTGCTGATTTGTGCGCTTCGCCAATGGTGTGTTGATCCGGGTTGTAAGGTTTACAACATATACAACAATTATATTCAGGTTTTTACTTGACTATCCGGTATTAGTGGTTATATTTTGAATGTTTTGTTAACTTTAACGTGCAAACAACATATAGGATATGTTTGAATTTTTTTTGCAACTGTTATAATCGGTATACAATTAATTAGCTACCATTGATTGGGTTAACACTTGATTTGAATACTCAATTGAATATATTCCTTTAATAAATAAATAAGTATTATAACTGATTAGTTAGAATATACGACATTGGTGGTTGCGGTGCATGCGAACTTAACCATAATCATTTAATCAATGGATATGATAACTTAACTAATTTTAGTTCAACAACTTGACATTTATAGTTTAGCTTAACTCTGACTATAAATCAACACATAAGCTAGTTAGAATCAGTTAGCTTTTAGACCAATTGTTTAACATTGAAGTCCTTAGTTAAAGGCAAGAAGACCCATTAGAGTAGTTTTTTCTTCTTTTTAATCGCCCGACCAGTTTCAACAAAGTAATTAGCCTAATTTGAAGGACGATGTTAACTTAATAGAATCTTATCAACTAGACAAACACTACACCTTGAGTTCAGTGACCTCTGGCACGTCCGCACACAAAATTATTCAATCACAACAAGAGAAAATACACACTTCACATAAAGGAAGAAATAAGCTCACACAAGTGAAAATTCAACCTAAGAACTAAAAGTCACAAGGACTCGGCCTTAATCATTAGTCTAAGACCTCATTGACATATTAATCATGAATTTAGTTGAATAATAATAATGAATTTCTTACTTAAATTAGTGTTACATCTAAATTAAAAATCATTAAAATTTGAATTCAAGAGTTTTATTCACATTGGTATTTCAAGCAAATACTTTATTTAGATTGTCAATAAAATTAAATCCTAGCATATAGTTTCATTACTTACCTATATATAAATCTAATAATATAATAATTATCTTCTTAAAATCCTAAAAATTCTACACTACTTTTAAATGATTACATTAATATTCGAGTATAGAAGCCTATACTAAATAATTCGGTTATGTCGCATAATAAAAATCTAATAATTCAATAGTTATCTTCTCAAAGTCTCAAGTGAATATGTTCTTATCTTAATAATTAACTTAAGAAATCTTCACAAGACTCCCCGTTTCGCACAGGGTTAATGTATAAATTGTGTTTCACAATTGGTGGGCTTCTTTATTATGTAAAACTATACCATCACCGGAGTTGCTTCACAAAGACGGCCCTTATTTTGCACAGGGTTAATGTACAACTCGTGTTTCACAATTGTTGGGCTTCTTTATTATGTAAAACTATACCATCACCGAAGTTGTTCCTCTTCAGCCCCAAACACTTTTAAACACCATTATCACACCATTACCAAAGTTACTCCGTCTCCACACACTCTTCCTCAGCTGCTTCTCTTTCTCCTCAACCCAACTCGATTGCCAAACATTTTCACCTTCTCCCCTACAACTCTATCTATCTAAACCCTCCTTTCTATCTCCTCCCCCTAAATCTTTCTCCCTCCTATACCACTTTTCTCTCTCCTCCCATTGACCCACCTCCTCCACCACTGCAATTGCTGTCTTCAGAGGTTTAAGAGAGACTAAGAGAGAAAGAGGGAGTCTGAGAAGACTCAGAAGAGAGAAAGAAAAGAGGGGGGGGGGGATGTTCCCAGATTTCAGCAATTCATTTGTTCAATGAATCGCAATTAAGCTTAAATTATCAAAAGACAATTGGGATTTATAGAGATGAAATTTTCAAATTGAGGGGGGGAAACAATCGATCAACTTGTTCAAATCGCATGACAGTGTGAAAATGTGGGTTTTATACAGAGAATATGGAATTGAGAATTCACCTACGTGACTCGGTCGCATGGCCAAAACCATGACAGTGACATAGGAAGCAAAAATTAGATGGTTTCATGATGCAGAGACTTGAGCATCTCCTTCCTCAATCCTCAATCATCATTTCTCCTGTTTTTTTCTCTATTTTCTCTCTACTTGTCTGCAATTCAAACACTTCTTCTCAAGTCTATCTGCATGAGTGTGTATATTCTATTATGCTCTCTTTACTTCTGGAATTGAGTTTTATCATAACTAATAAGGAAGAGGGTAGGGTTTTGATGGAAACTCGCTTGTCACACTAATCAGAAATTCAGAATCAGAGGCTGTCTGTGGCAGAGGTGATGGTGGTTGCTGCGACGGAGATAATTCAGCATCCTAATCACAAAGTGATGAAGAAACTGTAGAGAGAAACAGGGGGCTACGGTGATAAAGATAAGGAGATTGTCATGTATCCTATTTACCCTCAACTTACCCCTTATTAATATTTTACACTACCAACTTTTTACCAACTACAAAATAAATATTGTTATTTATTTGTTCAAGTAATATTGGGAATAATATTTTACCATTTTTACCTTCCATCTGTCAAGAAGATGGAAAATGAGATGGAGGTGCAAATTGTATCTCGCTTATAAGTATAGCACTTAATCGGGAAAAACTGCGGTGTACAAATTGTTTTTGTGGTGTATGCTATAGGGTGCAAATTGGACTTTACCAAGTGATACGATATGGAAGAGGAAAATCAAGAAATTTATTATTAGTTGTGTATTGCTATTTAGAGATAAATATTGGATTATTAATATAATTATTTAGTAGGGTATTTTAAAAGTTTTAATTATGGTAGTAGATTATAATTAGGATATTTTTAATTATGGTAGTAAATTTTAATTATGGGAGTTTTATTATAGTAGTAGATTTTAATTAGAAGATTGTTTTTTTTTTAAATTAGGATTTTTACTTAGTCTCCGAGCATTAGGTTTTCAATTTAAGCATTGTAATACTTCATTATTCTACAGATTATTAAATGAATTAATTTGAGATTAAAGTTGTGTACTTTTATGTTTCTTTACCGTATCTCTGCAGATATAGGTACCATTATTCCTTCTTCCCACTTTGTCCTGCATTATAGTGGTTTTAAGAGCCAAAATTCCTGATATCTTCTTATTTCAACAAATTCCTTCCTACCCTAATTTTCTGGCCACCATCGATTGTCAAAGTTCATTAGCGAATCGATGCCAATATCTGAGATGACAACGTAGTCTCAAAGGCACAAAATTTTAAAAATAACAAAAAAAAAAGCTGGTACAAGGCTGTTGTTGCTACGGTTCTGCTGCAACCGTAACTGACAAATTACAGTTTGGTACCCCATGTTTCTGAAATTCTCAACTCAGCCCCTACATTTTCTAAAACATTCAATTCAACCCCCGAAGTTTCTGAAACATTCACTTTAGCCCCCAAAGTTACTAAAATTTTCAATTCAGCCCCTCTACATGTATACAATGTCTTTTAGGTTTAATGATCCAGACTTTTTTTGGTCTAAAATAAAGAAATTTGAGCATCAAACTTTTATCGCATACGAGTAACTTAGAAAGTCTTGTGTATCGTATAGTACTGAGTATTAGAAATTATGTGATGAGCTTACACTTTCTAAAAGAAGTCTTGCAAATTTAAAGGCACATTATGAGAACATAACCACATGCTATGTTCGTTCTTGTTCAAGCGCAAAGAAAAGTTCATCTTAATTGTGTTTGTTCAACTAAAGCGACGCGTTCACATGAGGAGACTCGCAAAGTAAATTCTTATAAGACAATTAATGAGTGTCTCAGCCAACTTAAACGTATGAGTAACCAATATGAATTTGGCGAGGATAAAGAATAGCAAGTACTCTCACATATTGGTGCTTGTGAGAAACATGAAGAATAAGTTAAGTGTGTTGAACAAATCACATATTCAGAGATGGTTTGCACCGAGAAAATTGAAGTTAAGTTTGACCCAAATGCGAAAACATCAAGGAAGATAAAGTTGAGGTCAATCATGTTGATTTTCTCTTTCCGATTGATACATTAAAGTCTTAAGGTACTTCAAATTTCTATATTATATTATTATGTCGTTATTCCTAAAAATTGTGCTCATGACATTGAACATTCGAATGCGTATGCTTTGTTGGAAGGCATCTCCTAGACTGTGGTTTATTATTTTAGGATATTTCAAAACTCGAGGACGATTTTTTTTCAAAGGCGAGGAGAATGATGTGGAAAATTTTATTATTAATTTTGTATTACTATTTAGAGATAAATATTACATTATTAATATAATTATTTAGTAGGATATTCTAGAAGTATTAATTATGCTAGTAAATTATAGTTAGGAGATTTTTAATTATGGTAGGAGATTTTAATTAGGAGAGTTTATTGCAGTAGTAGATTTTACTAGGGAAATTGTTGTTTTTAATTTCAAATGATATTTGAAATTCGTTTTATTATAGGTGAAGGAAGTATGACTACTTTGCCAACAGATGGATGGCTAGCTCGGGATAGCTGCCGTCAGGAATGTTACATATGGGGCCAAACTTATCATTATCAAAATAATCTGAACTGTTTCAACCTCCCCATTGCGTATTGATACTTATCGAGTATAGAATAAATCGATCTTCGCTCACAAGTGCTTGACACTCCTCGATGGCTTTGATGCCCATCCATATCGAGCCATTGAAGCAGCGCGTCGGCTATAATCAGACTGTTAAGCCCTAAGTTTTCATTCAAACTCCATTGCCCTTATTCCTAATATAGAAAGTCCTTAACATTTTAACTCATTCTGACCTACCTTTGGCCGAGATGTGATGCTCACTAATCGACCATGCAAAAATCTCCAACCTAAGGACTAAAAGATGAATAAGTGGGGTTTCCTTTTAAAATTAGGATTTTTACTTGATCTCCAAGTATTGAGTTTTCTATTTAAACATTGTAATACTTCATTATTTTAGAGATTATTGAATGAATTGATTTGAGATTAACGTTCTATGGAGAAAAATTCTTCCCACCTTATCCTATATCACTAAGATTTCTAACCCTTTCATAGAATTAAAATAAAAAAAAATTCAGATACAAATTTCTAACCTTAGCTTTGTATTTCTCATCCTGCGAGATGACGGTAAAGAGGAGTTCTCTTCCAGGCCTGGTTACAACATAATTAGCCACCTACAAAATAATTGAAAGCAAAATGTATATCAACTTCACTAGTTCATGCAAACTGATGCAACTTTTCTAGTCATACACTCAGCTGGGAATTTGGATCCCGTGTAAACTAAAATGAGGAAACTGAGCTAGTCAAAAGCTCATCAATGGTCTAACAAAATAAAAGGCAGAATTGACAAAGCAGTTGTTTGAAGTCAAACCTTCCGCAAGGTCTCAGATACTGCAATTGCTACCCAACTTGGCCACACGGCAATAGCAATCAAATTTAAGAAGGCCATGACTGGTGAAGAGCATATAGCCATAGTAACCCCAGCAAAAGTAAGGATGCGCCCCTGTTTTTGAATTGGCAAGAGAAAGAAAGTTAAAATATATAACACCAAATACTTTGAAAATTAAGAAATGATTACTCTAAAATTAGTTTTAGCGTGATCGTTGAAATAAGCAAAGTGCCAAAGTATAAACAATCTTCAATTTGTATTCTAAATGAGCACAATGAAAATCACAATAATACTAATGAGCATTCATTCCAAGGTTTTCAAAATTGGATTTCACGCAGGCTTGTTTTGTGCTTCACCAAATTGGATCATAAAATTGGACTAACTCATAAGATTCTATGACAAATAAAATATAAATTATTTTAATCTGAGAATGTAGCTCAAATATACAACATAATCATAACGATGTTTTATATTTGTATCACATCATATTTAAATTGTTAAAGAATGTTAAAGTATAAATCCTCAAATTGATCCTTACATTTTCAACAAAACTCCACTATAACTTTCACATAAAATAGAGTCTTTATTACATTTACAGACATAATTAATCAATAAACTTAATACTAGTAAAAAAATCAATTGTTAATTTTACAGATATCAAGTGGCAAATGTCAACCAATCAACTTGAACACCAACTAAGTAATGAAAGGAGTTATAGCAATATTCAAAGACCAAATTCATTTCATACATAACGAGTCCATTTCAAATTCAAATACAAATTAAATAAAAGAAATAAATATTAAATAGACAAAGGAAGGTGTGCTCAAATTCATGTACGGATGTAGTCAATAATAATCATAATCTTCATCATAATAACCTTCATAATTGTTATGTCATAAAAGTGAGTAAAAGTGCATAACGGAATTAGCTCTTGAGATTTGATTCAAGTTTAAAGATTTAATTGGTTTAGATTTTAAAAGTTTAGAGTTCTATTTGGGCTTTAGAACTTTAGAAATCAAGAGTTTAAAAGGTTTTGATGTAGTTGAGCCACTTGTACAAGTCAAAAAGAGCCAAAATACACACTTTTAGTCCACTTTGATAAGATCGTACAGTCCAACATTGATCCTACAATTTCACACGATTCCTATATGATCCTATTCATATTTGAGAGACTACTAGTACCATCTGGATTGTTTTCCTCATATGAGATAGATCCTATGATCCGGATCGGGATTTTACAACTGATTCATTCCACGTATTCAGAATACTTAAAGAAAATAAAGTTAAATGAGTGTAAATAATCAGGCATAATTTAGCATACACATTGTCAAATGATTGTAAACATCAAATGATTGTGCAACACACCAACTGGGATCACCTAGTACTTCTATGTACTTCCACGAAACAGCAATTTATATTCACATCAGTATTACAGAAAACGAAAAAGTCGGAAAATTAACTAAGTGTCGGGATGACAGCCTAAGGTTTGGCCACCCTAGGGTTCGCCCCTCCAGGGTTTTGCCCCCTAGGGTTCAGCCCCTTAGGGGGAAGGGCCCCTTTTGGACTTTTGCTCTCCTTTCAACTTTCAAGGGTCATCTGATTGTGCAATTTCCAATTTATGGAATACTGAAAGCTTTGCAAAATGAACACAAATATTGAAGATCGAAGGTGCCTCTAGGAGTTCCATGCCAGAAGACTTAAAGAGGCACATTCCTTTGGGAATTGGTTGAGGGATTTGGCTCGGTGGCTAGAGGAATAGGAGGATTCAATCTTTATTAGGCAACGAGATGAGAGAGGAATATTATGGGAAAATATGTTAAAGTCACATGCTTGGCACATGACTAAGAGGTACCGCTCCTTTATAAATAGTCGTCTCATTACATGAGAAACTTTGCTCTCTCCACACTCTTAGAAGGCTTAATAATGAGCACCGCCAAGGATTTGCCCAAGTGTTGCTTGCTTATAATTTTCATATTTAAACCTTCAACCAGGACTCCTACTCTTTGAGAATTTCTCAGCCCATCTCAAACCCTAATTCGAGTAACGTACAATTTTCCTGCCTGCAATATATATGTTCAACAATGTCCACACATTATACATATACATGTGTATTGGTGTATAAAAGCGCACACACAATGCATCTATATATATAAGTACATGCATAACAGATGAGATGAATATCTCTTGTCCCTTTAGTTCCTTTTATTTACAATAGTGTAGGGAGTGGCTTTGAAGCTATAGTACTCCATTTGTTGCAAAATATAATATTAAAGTTAATTGACAAATATTCATAATAGCTTTGTCCCGTAATTATTGACATACTTTTTTTTGGTGTGCGTGCACAAAGTTTAAGATGAGCAAAAACATATTTAAATATTATATTTTTGTGTATTTATATTTTTAGTATATTTAGATGTTATATTTTTATTTATATTGCAATATTTTTAATAGTATGATATTTACATCTAGAGTAATGCTAGGGACACCAGATATAAACTAAAAGTTGTGCACAGTATAAAAAAAAGAGAGAAATTAAGGAGCGAGACCTACAATTGAATGTTTTACATATTTTCATTGGTAAACAATACATAGGTCCAACTCTTGGTGCACTACTTTTTGTGTATAGTTGGTGCAGATAGTATTATTCATAAATCTAATTTTGGACTGTCTTAAAATCTCTGTCACATGCTAAAAGAAGTGTTTCAATAATTGTGGGATGGAGGTAGTATAATTTTTTAGTAATACAATTATGAATATTGTAAACTACCAAAAAAGTATTACTATTATAAGATTTATTGTTTTGTAACTTTTTGTGAATATTAAATGTTTTTCAAATTGACTTTAAAAAATCAATAATTATCTTATAATTTGGAACGAATGGAGCATTAAACTTGATACAAGTATGGATAACCACATTTGTATTATAATTCTCTTTGCCTATCATACATAGTTATAGGTTAACTGCATATCTGACCCTGAAGGTATGAAGTATACACCGTTTTACTCTTTGTACCTTATTATAATTCCTCCTGATATGCACCCCAAAGTAACACCATCCCCTCGATACGCACCCTTGTAAAAAAGTGGTCGGACTTGACACATGCTCTGGGCACGTGAGTAAAAATACGGTTTAATCATATTTTTTTACATTTGACCGTATAAAATCAATTTAAAAGCAATTGAATATCAGTCTAATACAAATAAAATACTCATCATCTTCAAATACTCAAAAATCATTTAAAAATAAAAATTTTCTTTTCTTTATCATCTTCGTCATCTTCCCTAACTGTCGTGAAACTCAAAACCCCAAATCAAACTAGATGGCTCACATACTATTTGACAGTTGAACAAATGTATGATTCATCATCCATGCATGATTCATCCAACCCTTAATTACATAAATTAAGATGTAAAATAATCATCTCCAACTACAAATTTCAGAAAATATATAAAATCTCTTGCCCATTTGATTTCTTTCCAAAATATATTTGGCAGTGATGAACCTATCCCAGATAGTTCATAGGTACCAATATAAAAACCCAAACTCAAATTAATACTCAAAACCCAGGCACATAAAATCAATAAGAGAGTTCTGGGTTAATAATTGAAGCATTGCGCTGATGACTTTTTTTTGCTTCGGTGAAATATTTTTGTTTTATTTCTATTTTCTGAGGACTTTACACAAACAGGTGGTGAACCTCTCGGAAAGACAGTACAGAGACATTAGAAGAACCTGTACAGAGAAATAAGGCAGCCTTAATAGGGAAAATGGGTAGCTGAGATAACGGATCCGAGAAAAGGAATGAGGGTGTGGCCAATACTTTCAACACAGTTGAGGAGGCCGCCAGAGTCTACGCTGGAAAAGATCACAAGATTAGAGGAATGGAAGGAAGTTTTGAGAAGAAGATTCAATACTTCGAATCTCTTAAATTGTTTTCAGCACGTAACTTATTGTGGGACGTTGATTCGTTGACGCCGATGTACACGCCAACACGATCTGCAACACCCCCACCATCTCCTCTATATCCTTGTACCTCATTAGCTCCAAATCAAACACCTCCGCCTTCCATTCCTCCCTCAACACCGACTGCACTAATATAAAATCTCAAAAGTACTTATATTTACCACACCTAGATTGTGATACCAAAGTTATGAGCACTGTGTATGTTAATGATTTTATCTTCATCTTCATCAATTTTTAATTAATTAGTTGAGTTAATTGTTTATTTGGGCATAGTTATCAGAATCGTACGATATGTGATACGTATAGTACGTATGATACGGATACAGTGACAATTCGATACGTATCGCAGGGTGAATCGAAAATGACACCGTATCATATGATTCAGTTACATTCGATACGATTCTTACTATACGATACAATACAGTGCACGATACTTTTTAAAGTTAGTAACCAGCTTGACAAAGTTTTTATGTAGATCCAAAAGAGAAAGCAAAAAATTTAAGCGTTCTACCATTTCAAATAAAGAGGTTTTTCAGCACAAACATATTTTATAGCTTGATGAGCCTTTAGTCACTTTTTAGAGTTTTATATCTTCTTTTTCTTCTTTAGAATGTCGCTCTATTTTTTTCATGTCACTTTCCGTAAGCAGATGCATAAATATCCACTTGTTAATTTGAATTATTTTTTTTTGTTTTATAGTTTAAAGTTGAATCTAAATTTTCGTTTTCTCTTATTACTCTATAAAGATTAAAAGAATAATATCTAATATATTAATTAGAGTATTTTGGCTACTATTTAACTTTAAAATTTATTTTTAATCTATAATATTATTTACTTGACTACTTTTATATATAGTCAAGCTAATGACACAGCGGAAGACGATAAAGAGAATATAAACAATAATAGGAATTAATCTATGTACTTTGCAATCAATGATTTCACAAAGTGTGGGATAAATTGACTAAATCGACAAGTTTTTCATAAACCAGAGTAATAATAATGAGTTGTTCCTAATTACATCAGCTTTGCACCATATTTATACTACTAAAAGGAACCCTAATCCTACAAGGAAATAACAAATTGATTTGGAATCAAAAACCTACCTAAAAAGCTTCCTAATTACAATAGAATTGAAAAACTTCCTAAAATTACCAAATAATAATTAAACCTACTTGTCCACACTATTAATTAATAAATAAAAATATATCAAATATTTAAACTTTCCATAAATACCAAAACATAAATTATATCGAATCTTGGTAGATAACTCTTCTCGTGTCATTCTCCTTTTCTTGGAGAAAATTCGACCTCGAATTTTAAAATGAAGTAATATCAAGCCCCCGCTGCTAGACATTCGCAATCTTCTTTGTATCATATATTCATGATGTTGCTTCTCAAAGAAAAATTTTGAAAATAATCCTGAAACAATTAAAGCCTTCATATTAACCTGCACTTACAACAAATGATTAGGAACGATAAAATAAAAATTTTCCAAGTTGTCGAACATAGGATTTTGAACAATCTCATGATCAATCTCAATTTCTACGATATTCATATCATTATGTCGCGATAATCCCAAATCATGAGCATCCTCAATCACTAAACTTGATTTGTCTTTAACTATAATCTCTTCCTCAACTTCCTCCTTCGTGTCTTCCACACTCTATAATAACGGACAAATCACATGGAACGGACAAATCACACTTTCTATTAGAAATAGGATTGATGACATTACAACTTTCTTGGGAATTTTTCATGTTGGCTATAATATTCTTGCAACACCTTTTAACTTCATTAAAAAAAATATCGTATTGACGCACTTCTCTAGCTCTTCTTTTCTCAACTTGATACTGATGTTTCAATTTGGCAAGTCTATAATGTGCTTCTTCTAATTCCTCCAAAAGATCATCATATTGGGGCAACAAATTTTTATGATGACGAACATAAATCTCATAATCGAACCAATCGCATTCACTCTTAAGGAAGTCAATATAATCTCATACTTGTTCAATATGTGCCTTTGTAGCTTTAGACATTTTCGATACACAAATATGGATTGATTCTTTGTCCACTCGTTCATGTCCATGGCCCCGATGGTTGATACGTAGCATGTTATCTCCGTCAGTGCCACGATCATCACCTTGACTCATGTCGACCCTACCGAATAGTGCCCTTTCGATCCTATCGAACCTTTCGTTGACTGTTACTGCGAAATCTCTGGAACTAACGTCCAACCTATTGAGCCTACCGATCAGGGTCCCAATTGTGGCATCTAGATTTTGCAACGCAGTCCAGATGATCGTCATCCCCTTGTCGTTACAAAGAGGTGGGTTGTCTTGCACACGTTCAGCCGCCATCAATTCACAAGCTTGAATCCTCGCTCTGATACCAACTGACACAGCGGAAGACAATAAAGAGAATAAAAACAATCACAGGAATTCACAAAGTGTGGGATAAATTAACTAAATGGCCAAGTTTTTCATAAACCAAAGTAATAATAATGAGTTGTTCCTAATTACATCAGCCTTGCACCATATTTATACTACTAAAAGGAACCTTAATCCTACAAGGAAATAACAAAATTGATTTGGAATCAAAAACCTACCTAAAAAGCTTCCTAATTACAATAGAATTGAAAAACTTCCTAAAATTACTAAATAATAATTAAACCTACTTAACTACTAATTAATAAATAAAAATACATCAAATATTTAAACTTTCCATAAATACCAAAACATAAATTATATCGAAATAACTCTTCCCGTGTCAGCTAATATGTTTGATTGTCCAATAAATTGTGTTTTATATGTTTAAATATATATCACCATATTTTTCATTTCGTTTTAGTATCATACGATATGATTCACAAGACGATACGTGAAACATGATATAGGGGTTTTCGATACACCATACAGTTCACGATTTGACAACAATGTATTCGGGTTAATTCTTAAGTTAATTATTTATTTGAGGTTAATTATATTAGTTAATTGTTTATTAGGGATCAATTGTAATTTCTGCGCATTTATACTAGTTAAATAAATCAACTACGGTCAATATATAGTTGAGGCGTAATATATTTTAAATTGGACACATGTTCGCTTTCTAGTGGAAAATTTGGTCAGAATTTAAAATGGAGTCCATCGTGCTTACTTAACACAACGTTGGGGAGCGAGATGGGAGGAATTAAATTTCTGGGTATGAAGTGTAACTCGGCCTATATGTTGGGGTCCGATACGCAGTTAACCCGTTAGTTACATTTATATATTATTTTGATGTCCAGCATCAGATCCACCTACCACATCCATCACTCTGTTTCGTCCTGTAGAACTATATATATCACTTTTTAAAATTCAGTTGGTTGTACAATCTTAAGAAGTAAACACTAGTAGTTCCTTTTCTATAAACAAGTTTAAGAAGTTTAAGGTAGTAGTTCCTTCTGTAAAATTGTCCGTATATGCATATATATATATGTGTGTGTGTGAGAGAGAGAGTGAGAGATTGATCCAAACTCAAAGTTGGATGGAGGCCTATAGCCTTCAAACCCATCTAACAAGTTACACCATCCAAAATAAATTTAAATAACCTAAAATTTGGCATGTCTGCACAATTGTTTTAAGGAAGTTCACAAACTATTCTGCGGACGGGGTCCATTATGATAAACTACAAATTACCCTCGATTTAAAAAAGAGCCCAATCCGCAAAACTATTATGCGGACGAAGTTTCTTCCGTCCAGTAAATACAATTCTTTTTCTTCAAATCCCTTATGTCCCATTTTTCTTCATCTTCATCCTCTCCTCCAACTTTTTTCTCTTCTTTCCCATAGTCGTATGTCAAAGAATTGATTGTCTTACAAGCTTTCTTCAGTCGGAGTTCAAGAATGTAAGTGATATCGTAGAAGTTTTTTTATGATGATCTATCTTTCTTTCTGGTAAAAATAGATTCAATTACAAAATAATATACACATATATGGAGAGAGTAGTGAAACTAAACTAGAGGAAATTGCAAGTAGTATCATGTACATAAGATTGATTGACCTTTGCAAACAGGGAGTGGGAAGACAACGTGGATGTGAGGGAATATCCAGACCTTTCAAATGTCTACTCGTAATATTACTGCAAATCAAAGAGAATCCAAATTTACAATCAACATATGTGAATAAAATACATAGGGTTTTGAATCTGTAATATATGGTGAGACCTAGCGACTGGAAAAGAGCTGTGCCGATTCTGTTAAGAAGGAACTTCGCAGAAGTGTCATCCGCATAATAGTTTTGAGGATTGGACTTTCTTTTTAAATTGAGGGCAATTTTGTAGTTTATCATAGTGCCCCGTCCACACAATAGTTTGTGAACGTCCTTAAAACAATTGTGCGGATGGGTCTAATCTTAGGCCATTCAAATTTATTTTGGACGGTGTAAGATGAGTTGAAAGACAATAGGCATGCCTTGGAAAGGTAATCTAATGGATGGCTTGACTAAGACTACTTAACAAAACGACAGTTTTGTATAAAATTTAAAATTAAATTATATTTGTATAAAACCCAAAAAATGAAAAATTAAATCCTAAAGAGGTAAAACTATGTCGTTTTGCCTTAAATAACATTTTCCCGTGTGTGTATATATATGTTTGTGTGTGTGTGTATATATATACCAACAAGCTGACTATCAGGTAATGGATAGCCCTATGTTATTCTGTCAAGTTTCACATATTAGCAGATATCTATTTAATTACAGTTTTATAGAGAATGGAAGGACAAACTTTATATTTAATACGGAATAACTTTTAGATATAGCAAAGTGTAGTTACTCAACAATCTAAACGAATTCAGTACTTATTTTTCAGACAGTAACAACTATATTTTATTACTTACATTTTCAGTTATTATTTTCATTTCTAATATTTTGTACTTCAATATTTCGGATCTTAATTTTCAGTTTTATCAAACAGACCCTTAGAATCTTTTAAACAATAAAATGAAGAAGAATATCCATATATGAGTTTAATGTGAACTATGAATAAACTAATATCAGAACTCCATATTAAGGCACAAGGAGAAGGGCTGTGACTGCTGTTAGAAAATATTAACTTGTAGTTTACAGGGTTTGAGGATAATTTAAAACCAAATGCTGAGAAATTTAAAAATATGATAATTGCAAATGTGCAACTAGCATTAATGGATACACCTTTTAGGGGCAAGATACATGTTACAAGATTAGCATGTCATTAGTCTGAGAAAAGATTTATCTTAAGAACAACATTTGATGGCTACTGCATACCGTTAAAGTAAGTTGTCCAGCAAGGATAAAAACAGCAATAAGACTATTAATCTGCGCAAACAACCTTCTTCTGCCAGTAGGGCTTGTAACACTTGTGGCAATCACGGTTACTTTCTGTAAATTGAAGGGTAGTAAATCAGCAAGAAGATAATAATAGAACAGATCATTAGTGAAAAAATATCCAGAAGAACATAAAAGATATAATCTTGAAGGAGTGGAGAAAAAATATTTAGCCTGAAAAAGTATTGCAGCATGAATCTATTTTGAGTAGTGTTTTGTTAGATATTTACAGTGATTTATTCGTGGTTTTAGAAATTAGAACTTGATTATCTAGCACAAGAACAGGAAACATGCCAGGATTATGTATATACGACGTAATTCACCACTGTGAATTATTAGGCAAGCAAATATATGATGTCAGTCATATCTTCCATCAAAAGAATTGTGTTCAATAGGAAGGGGATATTATAAAGTACAAAATCAATACTTCATTCAATTGTCAACAGAAAATCATATACTCCGTAAGGGAAAACAAGAAGTATAAGACTAGCTTGAATTCATCTACCCAAGTCCACTTACACTAGCACACATTTGCTTGTGCATGCAATCATGCGTGCAGAAAAATGTGATAGAAACTGCTACCACAAAAATGTAAGAAGCTAATGAGTTAAACAACTTGCGCAGACCCAGTTTCATAAAATTGCATGTGTATCTACCCTTTACCCCTCATGCAACTTTATTTCCTAACTGATGTATAAAATGGATTACCAGCAAGAGAGCTGCAGTGGAATTTTAATGCATGAAAAGCCGTTGTCTATGCATGTCACTTGATGTGCTGCTTTTTGCCTATTATTGCCTGCAGAATCTAGTAAAGCTCCCACATTGCCAAAGAGAGAAAGAGAGAACAAAGTATATACCTTCCAAGATTGTGTCTGATGCTTCTATGGGACCATCAACTAAATAAATCACAGTTTTTATTTTCAGTTACAATACTTGATGCACAAGGTTCAACCAACGACTGATAAAGGCAAGAAAGCTAATGGTAGCTAAAACTGCACCTTGGTATTTATAAAATATATTTGCCCCCAAAGTAGACTATATTCTACCCTTAGATTGATGAAACAGTTTTTTCAACGTTTCAAGCCCTCTTACGAAATAATATTAAAGTATTTCTTTTTAGATGGAAATATTTCTATCAAAAGAAATATGCCTATGCTAGGTCACCTATATTTTCCATGCATAAAAGAAAACATATTCTAAAACTAAACAAGAAATTGTGCCTTCTTGTTTAAAAGTCTAAGAATATATTGTAACAATTATATTTGTAAATAACAGAGACAATATTGTTGCAGACTTGCTTGACCAACTCTTAATAGCAAAGTGTAGCACTGGTGATAAATATACAGGATCAAGGGTCCTTGACCACTGAAAAGTTGATGTTGATGTCGATAGAAAGAAAGGTTAATTGATACTTCATTACCTAGATTAAAGTTTG
Organism: Panax notoginseng; assembly: GCA_016801055.1. NCBI lineage: Eukaryota > Viridiplantae > Streptophyta > Magnoliopsida > Apiales > Araliaceae > Panax > Panax notoginseng. Next base: position 3,644,010 of record CM029018.1, on the reverse strand, counting down.
ATAAGTCATAAGTGACTACCTAAAAAGTTTGAGAGACTGAAAATTGAAAATGACTTCAAAAGAGTATAAGATTAAATGAATAGACAAGAAAATAGTGGCCCTGACACATATTAAATAAGTAATATACTCTAACCTGAAAGTAGAAAAAAGAGGATACAACTGCATTTAGCCACAGGAATAGCGACACATATAACAAATAAGTTGACGATAATATTAGCCATAGTCCATCCAAGATAGCCCATTTCTGAGGCTTTGCCACAGAAGTCGATAATTTGGCAGAAAATCCTCTACCAGCAGGTGCAGTTTGTTCATCAGCCTCATCACATTGATCAAGATCAGCTTTTCTAAGAACCAAACCAATAAAAAAAACAATAAGAAGGCAAAATAATTGAAACAAAAATTGTAACTGTTTAAATAAATTTCATAATAACAAAAGTGGTATAAATTTGTAGCATAGTATGTTTAAGCATGACTTCAGTAACTAAATCATTGTATTCTGAGAAAAATAATATTCACATCAACCCTCTAACAAGGTAATTCATGGACACGCAAATCAGTTGAGAGAGAGAGAGAGCACAAGCAAAGGAGTGTCCCATTCTAATTCGGTAATTCCTAACTTGTATGTTGTAAAAAGACCATGTCATATACAGTTGAAGCTCAAGATTTATGGAAAAACACGAATTAGGGAGACAAAGAAAATAAATGACCTAATGGGAGATAGTTCTTCAGGTAGAAATGATGTGTCCATGTTAATCCTTTTCGATGACTGCGCAGCGAATTCCATCAAGACAGAAGCAAACAGAAGTAAATCTGGAAACAAAAAAAAAATAGAAAGAAAATCTAGATTTATAGAAATGAAAAGGAAAATAGAATTGGCGCCATGTGCATGCACATCCATACAAGGGTTATGCCACACAACTCTCAAATATAGCAGAAATAGGCATACATGGTCCCATCCAGGACATTCCTGTCGCAAACAATGAACCAAAAAGTTGTCCAAATGTAGCACCAGCACCAATGAAACCAAACAATCTTGAACCTGACTGAATACGAGATAGAGTTAAAAATTGCACGAAAAAAAATATATAATTAAGGATAACTGCCATATCATAGCATAGAGACCTCATTGTCCATCACATCAATTATTCTTGCCCAAGTTGAAGAAATAGTAATAAGATTAAGCAGAGCAACCTGCAAAAAAAATATGCATAAATAATTGATAGAACCAAAATGTAGATATATTCAAGCAATGACCAAAAGCCAGACTAATAGCACAAAGCTAATCCCCAAAGAAAAAATCATCATACCCAAAGGAACAAACCAATTCTCACTGAAATGTAAAACCAGTCATGGCCACCCAAACCGCTTGAATATGCTGGAGCAGAGAGATTAACTTCAACCTTTAGTTCCTCTTTTACACTTGAAGACATCAAGAGGAAACCCTAGAATGGAAAGTTATTTGAGTGAAGAACACCAGAAGTAAAAGCAGTCATAAAAATAGGCTTGTAATGGATTCTTATCTTACCTTGAAACTGGAAAGTGAATATCCAGGCGAAGAGGAAATCCATAGAATAAAGAAGACAACAAGAGACACACTGAAAAACCTGTGTATCAAGACCAAGGCCTGGAATTTCAAGAAGCACCTATTATTGGGATTATAGGTGAAGCAGCCCAAATTCACTCCAAAGTGATATGATAGCGTGCACACACACACAGATATGACTGGGAGTTGATACATAGCCAAGGTTCGCAAAGAGACCCTATAGCCAACCTAAGTTACCAGAAACTCTTATTGACTTAGTGAACCGCGTATTGATACTTGCGTACCCAAACATGATACTCTTACATCCTATAAAAACGCCTGACAAACAATTTGTAATGTATGACAGCGCTCCATATAAGCGAATTAAAGCGAACCGCAAACCTAAATACTGAACCGATTAAACCTATCCCCGTGTATCAGGTAAGTTAAGTTGACGTACCGGGTTCCCGTACCCCTACCATGTACAGTAATGCACCACGATTAAGCAACAACCCACGATTAAGATGGATGGCCAGTAAAAACTACCTCATTAAAACGCCTGACAAACAATTTGTTGAACATTACAAACAATACATCAGACTAAAACTTCCTCATTAAAACGCCTGACAAACAATATGTTGAACATTACAAACAATACATCCGACGCTTTATTCAAGCTTCATTTTCATCCTTGCAAGATGAAGATGGAGAGGAAGATGGAAGGATTGAATTAATGAAGATGGAGGATTTGGGAATTAGGCATGATTTTTATAGAGAGGGAGGGAGAGATAATAAAGGAAGTGTGATTTGAGGAAGAAGGGAGCGATCGAAATTAAAGCAACAGGCGTCTCGTTCGAGCTCAAAATCTCAAAATTAGCTTCATTTTTTAAGGCAACACCACCATTTCGCAATGAATAAACCAATCGACATATTGTTTGTATGACTGGCGACATATTGTTTGTCTGATGTTTTAATGAGTCAGTTTTAATAAACCATTCGACATATTGTTTGTATGTGTATATATATACACACATATATAACTGTCAAAAAGATTGTCATTTGAAAAAATGAGATATAGATGTGATGTAAAAATACTTGAAGAGTTAACAATACTAAATTTACACTATAAACTGTGGATATACATGTCGCATAACAATAGTAAATAGTACTTAACTGAGTTCACAAATTTGGATGGAAAACAACTATTGTGACGAGAGCGAACAAGTAAATATACATTACTATACCTTAGCTCTGGAAAGATTAGGGGCTGAAAATATGAGGGTGGAGAGTGGGGTGGCGACCAAGGTGAGGAACAAGGATCCAACAAAAAGCCCAGGAAGGTTTTCTAAACCTAATGATACTGCACCTTCATCCCGTAATGGAAGAACCACAAAGTATGCACTTAATATCTGCATACATAAGAATTTTTGAACGAATTTTAACAGAGCGATTAAAAATAGTATTACAAAAATTAAAAAATCGAAAATTCTATATCCAAGAGAAATCCCAAAAAAAAATATGTACGATATATATACATCAGAAGACCTACAATTCATTCATAGCTTTGTAATTCTTAAAGATTTTAAGGAATATATTACAACTTACGAAGAAGAAAGAAGAAGCAGAGTAGAACACCGCGTAGATTTCGTGGGGATGAACTACCGTAACAAAGAAGGACACGATCGTTTCTATCCGAGATCTCCTTATTATCATATCTCTTAATTTATCTCGGTCTTCACTAACAACGGAAAAGAATGACTCGAGAGGAATGAATCGATTGGTAGAAAAAGAGAATTGCAATGAGACTTCAAATTATCAGGCAAGTAAGAGAGTTCTGCTCGGTTCCTGATGAACTTTTGAAGGATGCAGGCTAACACCCTGTTTGTGAGTTTTTAAAAGGTTTAATTGTATATCGAACCCGAAGAAAACACACTTTTACTATTGTTTAAACCATCCCACCCATTCCATAACCCTACCCAAATTTTCGTTAAATAATTATAATTAACCATTTTGTAATTTAAGGCCAAAAAAGTGGCCACATGTTCCTGTTGAAGGGATATAAGTAAGATCGTAAACGAATCAAGTCGATTTGATTGTTGAATTATTGAGTATAAAATAAGGTTTGATTGAGGCTCATTTAGTTATCGAACCGAGCACGATTTCGAATTGAGTCCGAGCAATTTGAATTTTTTTAACAAATATGATCCGAGTATCAATAGAAAATTATCATTTGAGAAGGTTCGAATAATTTATCAAACTTTAAAATGTGTTCATATTTTACTCATTTATATTTCGAGTCGAGCTCAAATTTTTAGTCGTGTGAGTACGAATCGAACTCGAATGTTTACTCATTTTACGGTCTTAAATATAACTTAAAAGTACGATTTGACCCTATATTTATACATTTGATTAGATGTTATTAATATTAAAAATTAACATAAAAAAACTAGATATATCAAATCCTTCGAATATAGGGAGACCATTTGTTCCCAAATCCTTTCCCCATGGTCGAACTCCTTTCAATTCAGCTAGTCTTCACCAAAAAACTCAGAAACACTCGTGGTTCAAGGTATTGACAGGCTCTCATGTAGGAGGAGGCGAAGGTCAGGAGAGTTGAAGATGTCGACGTTGACGTGAAACATTAGTTACACGGCTGGCTGAACGCCAACAATAGTGGTCCAAGGGTGGATTTATAGATTTGCAGCTTTGGGTTGTTGACTCAGATTTGTAGATTTGTAAGCTTAGGCTTGGGTCGAGAGGGCTGTCCACTATGGAGCCAGTGGTCATGGTTATAGAATTATATCATCAAATTCCAGAAATTAAATGGAGGAGGCTGGTTTTGGTTCGTAGATTTGCAAGCACAAATTGGTTGTTTTTGGAGAGCACCAAAAATAACCAATTCTTCGAGGAGGAGACCGAGACTCCATTGATGAACACCCAGAATTCGAAGGAGATCAAAAAGACCCATTTAGTGACTTCAATTCCAAACCTAATTCTCCATCTTTCCCCTTTTCGCAATGCGAGAAAATCGCACTTTCCCTTGAGGAATCTGACAAAATTTTGAGGGAGAAACAGAGAACTCAGATTGGGATTTGGGTTTCAAATCCTTTTTACCGGATTGTATTTGAGTTTGATAAATTTGATTATTTATTTTATTTTTGGGTAATTAATTTGCTAATAACTTTATTTCATTTAATCAGTTTAATTAAGTAATTTATTTGACATAATTTATTTTGTTAATTATTTTATTTAGATTAATTAGTATGTTTATTTTGTGTTAAACATCCTCCTTTCAATGTATGAATTTTTATACACTTTTAATATATTATCATTTTTTTTATGTATTTTTATTATTTTAATAAATCAAATACGTATTTATATGATTAACTATATTTAAATATTAAATTATGGCATGGGGTCATTTTTCGGCAAAAAAAATTGTTCAAAAATTACAAAAAGGTCCATCGTGATTACTGTACTTTAGGTAACGATATGAGAATGTTTAAATATCAAGTTACAAATGGTAAAAATCTATATATTTCGGGGTACCATATACAATTAAATTAATACGAAAAAAAGAGTAGGATCCTTAAAGCTATCAAACACCCTTACAATATCCAATCTCTTTTTCTAATCTCGGACATCAACTGAAACCGTAGTTGAGAACGCCATCCCATCAGATTAATGGCCCTCATCCCGATCTCAAGCCTCCCCAAAGTTATCCCTGACGACTCCGAAACAAACCACGTGATCGACACAACCTCCGCCTTAGCCACGTTACCAACACCATCGATAATAACACTATTGGGGCTCACTACTCCATCCCCACCAATATCAATGCCCCCAAATCCCACGACGTCATCTCCACCAACACTAACACTGTGACAATCCAACACATTACCCCATCGACCATCACCTCTATAATTATATACTCACCCTCCACCATTAGAAACGACTGAGGAGTATCCTCCACCTCCAACACACACTCCATATCCCCAAAATGCAAAAAACAAAGAAGAAATAAATGGAGAACCAAAAATAAAGGAAAAGCATAAAAAGGCTTACTTGGAAATAAATGGATGAAACAAACTCTCATCGACAACTTGACTCCCTAAAGTAATGAAAGGCACAAATTATATGGTGCGGCAAAGTGTTATTTACCCGGAGTATGATTTGGCAGTTGAGTATTTTAAGGAATCAAAGATTTTTTTTTTTACGGAGATTCAGTCCAATCCCATTAAAGAATGATACCTAATGAGGAATCCTATTTCTATACAGGGAAGAAGGTGTGATTACTATAAATACAAGACTATACTTTAGTTCTCAGGTACACACAATATTATTTTATAGCCTTATAACATTAAGCCTCCATTGTTAAAACATTATCCAGTCTGTACTTATTTTCACACTGGAGCTATCCCCCGGTGGTCTAAGCCGTCAAGCTTCACGTGTGATTTTGTTTCTGTGCAAGATTGAACTCACTTTTAGTGATTGAGAAGCGTAGACGAATCTTGGCGCTAACATTAGCCCTCAAACCCTTTTTATAAAAATACACCAACGACTCAAATCATATCCTGCTAACAATTAAGATTGAGTCGTTCAAATTTTAAAACAACTGCTAAATAAAAGTTAATAAACTCCTTACATCCCCCAACAAACATGCCACACACACGCTAGCTGAAGGAAAAAAAAATTACCACATCCTCGTCGAAGGTAAAATAATTGCGTTTCTTCGGTGGGCAAGGACAAATTATCTCCCAAAGACTAATTTCTTCGAACATATGGAAAAAATTGTCTTCACCGAAGGTGAAACAAACATGTTTCTTTGGTGGACAAGGACAAATTCCCTCTCGAAGATCAATTTTTTCGCACAAAGAAAAACACTCACATCCTCGTCGAAGGTAAAACAAACGAGTTTTTTCGGTGGGCAATGATAAATTTCTTCCCAAAGACCAATTCCTTCGAACAGAGAAAGAACTCACGTTCTTGCCGAAAGCAAAACGAACGCATTTTATGCAGTGGGCAAGGACAAATTCTCTCCCAAAGACCGATTTTTTCGAACAGAGAGAAAACCACTCACGTCCTCGTCCTCGTCGAAGGCAAAACGAAAGCGTTTATTCGATAGGCAATGACAAATTCCCTCTCGAAGATCAAATTCTCATGTCATCACCAAAGGCAAAACAGATGCATTTTTTCTGTAGGCAAAGACAAAATTTCTCCCAAACACCAACTCCTTCTAACAAAGAGAAATCATGTGCACTTCCTATACTCCTCCCACATCCCACTAAAGTGGAATAAGGGAGTGGGGGCAATATTATGATATAGCATCTTCGAACTTCGACAATAAGTTCATTACTGAAGATCTGAATAGTTTGACCACCAACCATCAGTAATAGCCAAAGACCACACCACAAATGATCGACCAATATCTACCATGCATTAATTACACAACATACTCATAGGAGACTATACTCCTAAACACAACTTCCAATGTAATACGTGGCGAAGGACATGTGACAATGTCAGGTAGACCTAGCAATTGTGACGCCCCCAAAATAGGTATATGTGACGCCCCCAGAATAGGTATACAACACCCATTCTGAGTCGCCAAATACATGGTACAGAAAGCAAACTACAACTTCAATAATACAATTGTCGTGCAAAATACGACAACACATACTGTGAGTTTAAATACAAATATTGTCTTCTAGACAATATCCACACTCAAATAAATCCTCATTACAATTATTCAAACACTATTTTACAGAAATAGTGAGGACTGCTAATACATCTTTCTAGAACCATCACTCCATACCCCGACTAGATCCTGCTATGTTCTCACCTCCTGAGAAGAAAAATGGAATAAAAAGGAAAAGGGTGAGCTCAACTAGCCCAGTAAAGAATATTATGACTAAGATAATATACAACAAATTATCGTTAGTCTTCAACAGGGAAAAATCTGATAAAATATAATCGACAACAAGTTTTAGATCAACAACTGCAGCGGAAACAGCAAACCATTAGAAGAGTCAAGTAGAGAAAGAATTCTACTATCTTCTAAGATTTAAAAGTCCATCATCAATATTTTATCCCTGTAACATCAATTAATAATCATCTTTAACCAAATATTCATCTTTGCACTACAGGCCAAAGATATTCATTTGTATCATCAGTCGGTCATGTTCATCTCAACACCTGTTCATCTTTGCACTACAGGCCAAAGATATTCATCAAGTAATTATACATCTTTGCACTACAGGCCAAAGATATTCAGTAATATCATCATTTAGGACTGAGGATGATGAAAAATATCTTAAAGAGAACGTGTAACGACCCCAAAATAGGTTCATTCCACCCAACCCATTCTGAGTCGTCAAATACATGGTACAGAAAACAACTACAACTTTATTACAACAATTGTCGTGCAAAATACAACAACACATATGCTGTGAGTTTGGATACAAATATATACCAAATGTGACTCATGTTCCAACCGTGGACATCACCTCACAATAACACCTTACATAAAGGTATAGTCAAAAACTGTTTTAAAAATTAGAATCTTTGGGAAGTGCTTAAGGAAACCTTCGCACATGGGAGGCCATGCTTCTAGGTTATGATAGATATCATATGGCCACAGAATTATCCTTGGTTGACCCAATAGACCCCAAAGAAAAATGAGAAGGTTACTATCATATTCTTCCCAACAGTGAGTCTTCTCTTGACTTATCATTATCTCCACTGTCTCTAATTGAGAATTATACTTCAAACAAACACCAAGATTATATAGGTAGTGCTCGTAGATATACTCAGCAAGTGGATGAGTACATCCCTATCTTATGATGACACGAGGTTGTATGTCGTTAGACATCTTGTATGATAGTGGCAAACCACCCTTCCAACGTTGGGTACACCTTACCCTATTGGATTCACCAAATATAATTACTAAATGAACTTTTCTATACTGCTTCGGGAGAACATCCACAGCTAGAGACCACCGTTCTATTTCCCCGTTACCCTCGCTCGACCCAGCTACACTCTTATTACCTGAAAGGAATTGTGAAGCAAAAGGGTGAGCACAACTAGCTCAGTAAAGAATATCATGACTAAAGATAATTCAATTATCAATAGCCTTCATCAACAATAAATCAGAGATTTAGAACATATGGTAAATGATAAAAATTTCAACCATAGTTGCAGTGGAACGAGCAATCCATTAGAAGAGTCAAATAGACTATAAAGTCTATTATCTTCTCCATGTTAAAAATCCACCAACAATATTTTATCCATGTAACATCACTCAAGAGTTCCTTTCCACAATCATATGAATAACTCATAATTATAATTGTGACTATAAATTTTTCTTCACACCCAGGACAAAGAATATTTTCATCACCTGTCTTTACCTGAAACATCAAAGATCATGGTTATACCAAATCACAGTTCCTGTTTATAATCATACTAACAAATCCATCTTTGCACTACGGGCCAAAGATATTCATCAACAAACCATCTTTGCACTACGGGCCAAAGATATTCAACAACAGTTCATCTTTGCACTACAGGCCAAAGATATTCATCAACAGGCCATCTTTGCACTACATGCCAAAGATATTCATCAACAATTCATATTTGTACTACAGGCCAAATATATTCATCAACAGTTCATATTTGCACTACATGCCAAATATATTAATATCTCAAAGAATTATAATCATTTTAGAATTTATATAAACAATAATTATAACCATGTTGATCAATTCACCTTTGCACTTAAGCTTAAGATATTCAATTATAAATTCAATGGTCATGATCATACCAGTCACAATTCAACTTTGCACTACAGGCCAAAGAGAACCCTAGTCATGATCATACCAATAATCTACCCATCTTTACACTCCAGTGAAAGAGAATTTCAACATCAAGGTTATAAAAATGTTATATATGATGATAAAAATAATATGATCAACATATAATTTTAATCTCAAGAGTAATATTCGTAATTCATGAATAGTAAATCGTGAATAGTAACTCATGAATAGTAACCCCGACACAAAAGATAGAAATTCCACAATAAAATACATACCAATATTTTGGTATAATGATATTGAAAGAATAACATTTCATAAATTTATAAATAATTTATTTTAATTGTTTACACTTTACTAATTAATGCATTTAATCATCATAAAATGCCAACTCTTACAATTTCATCATCAATAATCAAAACCCTCATAAAAAAATCTGCATATACCTCATATAGGATTCTCAAGCCATAAAATCCTATTTTTCAATTTTCTTACTTCACAAAAACATATTTAATTCATTTACTCATAACTAGACCATTTTCATGAAAAATACCAAATCAGTTCCAAAAATATTTCTTTTCTGGAATTTAGCATAATATAGTCCCATAGTGAACATATATTTTTCTCAGAATTTTTAAAAGTCATTTACTATTTTTCATATGGCCAAAACAGCCGAATATTTAGACATTTATCAAAAATTGTACTTTTATTCAAAAATTCTGAAATTTACAGAGTATACTTTTATCATATACATGTACTCCCAATAAAAATTTCATCAATTTTGGAGTTAACCACAAGGAATTATAAGCGGTTACTTTTAAAATAGTCTTTTCTCATAAAATTCATAACTCTCAATTTATACATCCAAAAATCACCATTTTTGGATACAATCAAGAAAACTCATCAAAATATCATTTCAAATTTTTCCAAAATTTTTGAAGATCAGAAAAATTACGAAACTGAAAATCATAACAACCCTTAAAATCCCTTAATATCCCTTATTATCCCTTACTATCCCTTACCTCAAAAGAGCAGTACTTCTGACTGGATATCGGATATGATGCTGAAAAAAACTTACACTGATGAATAGCAACTCACCAAGTATCTAAAAACTCACAAAATATGCTTCATAATATAGAGAGAGAAAGAGAGAAAGCTTATGTTTCTGGTGTGATTTTCAATTCTAACTTAGCCCTCTATTTATAGGAAAATTTTGGTAGGTTTGACCTGCAACCTGATGGCTTTACCTGCTACTATTCCCACCCACCACATTTGAAATATAATTCAGCACATTTCTTCACCAACCACAAGTGGAGCCCACCAATTCTAGAATTTTCCATCAAAATGATAAACTCCGAAAATTCAACACTTTCTGAACCAGTCATCTCGTAAAATTCATAAACAAACCATACGTTCATTTTTAACGGTTCAAAATTTGTGAATATATACTCAACTTATATATGTATAACATATCCAAATATTACCACGATCCAACGGTCGGATTAAAAATTATAACTCCCGCAAAATATCTCAAAAACCCTGATTTTTAATACCTCCATTCCGACAAAAATACTGATAAAAACCTCAACATTAACTCCTTTATTTTTAACCACAAAAATATATCCCTCGTTTATATCCACATAAAATAAATATTTCCTTATCATATGAATCAATAATTAATTATTCATAAATAATATTATAGAATCACATTTATGACAACCAGGCCGTTCCCAGGAAAGAGGGGGCTTTCCAATAAGGATTTCTCCTTACTGGCGCGCAATTAGATGACCAAACCTCTCCTTAGACAGAACTTTCTAGACATTGCCAATAATGCTATCTAATAATACTATTCAAATAATATGAATTATTGATCTGATAATGGGAAATACTGTGCAACAACAATTATTGAACAACAATAATATAAAATTTCAACGTAGCAATTATTGAATCAATAAAATAAAATATTGAACAGTAATTACTGTAACAATTATTGAGTAGTGTCTTCTTACGTAAGAATCAATAATTTCAAAAATACTATGCAATACCGTGTGCTACTGTGCAATAACGCGTATTACTGTATTTTAACTACCGGGTATTCCAACAGTGTTAACGGTAACAACTACGCCGTTATTTGTAAAAACTCAAATTTGTCATTTTCTTCACCCGACAGTTATTCGTTATGGGGCCCACAAATAGCTGCGCCGTCGTACGAATATTCTCCGACAGAAAGAATATTCCACGACCAAACGAATATTCCCCGACAACAATGATTATTTTATAACCACTTGCTTATTTTGAAAAAAAATTCATATTTCACCCATAACTTTAAACTTTTATCAATTTAACCATTTACTGAATAGTAATTATAAGAAAAATTGAATACCTTTATTTCATAAAATTCGGGGTTTTACAATCTCCCCTTCTTATGAAATTTCGTCCCCGAAATTTACGTACCTGGTATTTCAAAGAGTTGAGAATACCTTGCTTTCATTTCAGATTCCATCTTTCCTGTCATCATAATTTCTCTATTGCTCATCTCCTGTATTTCAAATATCATTCTAGAATACAGCTTCAAAACAAGGGTTAATTTAACAAATTAACATATCACATAATATCCCAATATTATGACTAACCAACAAATAAGCTTAGGTAGGACACACTAGCGAAGGATTTACGCATCTCTCCCCTCCTATTTATATTCCCCGATCTCCACCAGAGATCATATCCCTAAGCTCTGATACCAACTGTAACGACCCCAAAATAGGTTCATTCCACCCAACCCATTCTGAGTCGTCAAATACATGGTACAGAAAACAACTACAACTTTATTACAACAATTGTCGTGCAAAATACAACAACACATATGCTGTGAGTTTGGATACAAATATATACCAAATGTGACTCATGTTCCAACCGTGGACATCACCTCACAATAACACCTTACATAAAGGTATAGTCAAAAACTGTTTTAGAAATTAGAATCTTTGGGAAGTGCTTAAGGAAACCTTCGCACATGGGAGGCCATGCTTCTAGGTTATGATAGATATCATATGGCCACAGAATTATCCTTGGTTGACCCAATAGACCCCAAAGAAAAATGAGAAGGTTACTATCAAATTCTTCCCAACAGTGAGTCTTCTCTTGACTTATCATTATCTCCACTGTCTCTAATTGAGAATTATACTTCAAACAAACACCAAGATTATATAGGTAGTGCTCGTAGATATACTCAGCAAGTGGATGAGTACATCCCTATCTTATGATGACACGAGGTTGTATGTCGTTAGACATCTTGTATGATAGTGGCAAACCACCCTTCCAACGTTGGGTACACCTTACCCTATTGGATTCACCAAATATAATTACTAAATGAACTTTTCTATACTGCTTCGGGAGAACATCCACAGCTAGAGACCACCGTTCTATTTCCCCGTTACCCTCGCTCGACCCAGCTACACTCTTATTACCTGAAAGGAATTGTGAAGCAAAAGGGTGAGCACAACTAGCTCAGTAAAGAATATCATGACTAAAGATAATTCAATTATCAATAGCCTTCATCAACAATAAATCAGAGATTTAGAACATATGGTAAATGATAAAAATTTCAACCATAGTTGCAGCGGAACGAGCAATCCATTAGAAGAGTCAAATAGACTATAAAGTCTATTATCTTCTCCATGTTAAAAATCCACCAACAATATTTTATCCATGTAACATCACTCAAGAGTTCCTTTCCACAATCATATGAATAACTCATAATTATAATTGTGACTATAAATTTTTCTTCACACCCAGGACAAAGAATATTTTCATCACCTGTCTTTACCTGAAACATCAAAGATCATGGTTATACCAAATCACAGTTCCTGTTTATAATCATACTAACAAATCCATCTTTGCACTACGGGCCAAAGATATTCATCAACAAACCATCTTTGCACTACGGGCCAAAGATATTCAACAACAGTTCATCTTTACACTACAGGCCAAAAATATTCATCAACAGGCCATCTTTGCACTACATGCCAAAGATATTCATCAACAATTCATATTTGCACTACAGGCCAAATATATTCATCAACAGTTCATATTTGCACTACATGCCAAATATATTAATATCTCAAAGAATTATAATCATTTTAGAATTTATATAAACAATAATTATAACCATGTTGATCAATTCACCTTTGCACTTAAGCTTAAGATATTCAATTATAAATTCAATGGTCATGATCATACCAGTCACAATTCAACTTTGCACTACAGGCCAAAGAGAACCCTAGTCATGATCATACCAATAATCTACCCATCTTTACACTCCAGTGAAAGAGAATTTCAACATCAAGGTTATAAAAATGTTATATATGATGATAAAAATAATATGATCAACATATAATTTTAATCTCAAGAGTAATATTCGTAATTCATGAATAGTAAATCGTGAATAGTAACTCATGAATAGTAACCCCGACACAAAAGATAGAAATTCCACAATAAAATACATACCAATATTTTGGTATAATGATATTGAAAGAATAACATTTCTTAAATTTATAAACAATTTATTTTAATTGTTTACACTTTACTAATTAATGCATTTAATCATCATAAAATGCCAACTCTTACAATTTCATCATCAATAATCAAAACCCTCATCAAAAATCTGCATATACCTCATATAGGATTCTCAAGCCATAAAATCCTATTTTTCAATTTTCTTACTTCACAAAACATATTTAATTCATTTACTCATAACTAGACCATTTTCATGAAAAATACCAAATCAGTTCCAAAAATATTTCTTTTCTGGGATTTAGCATAATATAGTCCCATAGTGAACATATATTTTTCTCAGAATTTTTAAAAGTCATTTACTATTTTTCATATGGCCAAAACAGCCGAATATTTAGACATTTATCAAAAATTGTACTTTTGTTCAAAAATTCTGAAATTTACAGAGTATACTTCTATCATATACATGTACTCCCAATAAAAATTTCATCAATTTTGGAGTTAACCACAAGGAATTATAAGCGGTTACTTTTAAAATAGTCTTTTCTCATAAAATTCATAACTCTCAATTTATACATCCAAAAATCACCATTTTTGGATACAATCAAGAAAACTCATCAAAATATCATTTCAAATTTTTCCAAAATTTTTGAAGATCAGAAAAATTACGAAACTGAAAATCATAACAACCCTTAAAATCCCTTAATATCCCTTATTATCCCTTACTATCCCTTACCTCAAAAGAGCAGTACTTCTGACTGGATATCGGATATGATGCTGAAGAAAACTTGCACTGATGAATAGCAACTCACCAAGTATCTAAAAACTCACAAAATATGCTTCATAATATAGAGAGAGAAAGAGAGAAAGCTTATGTTTTTGGTGTGATTTTCAATTCTAACTTAGCCCTCTATTTATAGGAAAATTTTGGTAGGTTTGACCTGCAACCTGATGGCTTTACCTGCTACTATTCCCACCCACCACATTTGAAATATAATTCAGCACATTTCTTCACCAACCACAAGTGGAGCCCACCAATTCTAGAATTTTCCATCAAAATGATAAACTCCGAAAATTCAACACTTTCTGAACCAGTCATCTCGTAAAATTCATAAACAAACCATACGTTCATTTTTAACGGTTCAAAATTTGTGAATATATACTCAACTTATATATGTATAACATATCCAAATATTACCACGATCCAACGGTCGGATTAAAAATTATAACCCCCGCAAAATATCTCAAAAACCCTGATTTTTAATACCTCCATTCCGACAAAAATACTGATAAAAACCTCAACATTAACTCCTTCATTTTTAACCACAAAAATATATCCCTCGTTTATATCCACATAAAATAAATATTTCCTTATCATATGAATCAATAATTAATTATTCACAAATAATATTACAGAATCACATTTATGACAACCAGGCCGTTCCCAGGAAAGAGGGGGCTTTCCAATAAGGATTTCTCCTTACTGGCGCGCAATTAGATGACCAAACCTCTCCTTAGACAGAACTTTCTAGACATTGCCAATAATGCTATCTAATAATACTATTCAAATAATATGAATTATTGATCTGATAATGGGAAATACTGTGCAACAACAATTATTGAACAACAATAATATAAAATTTCAACGTAGCAATTATTGAATCAATAAAATAAAATATTGAACAGTAATTACTGTAACAATTATTGAGTAGTGTCTTCTTACGTAAGAATCAATAATTTCAAAAATACTATGCAATACCGTGTGCTACTGTGCAATAACGCGTATTACTGTATTTTAACTACCGGGTATTCCAACAGTGTTAACGGTAACAACTACGCCGTTATTTGTAAAAACTCAAATTTGTCATTTTCTTCACCCGACAGTTATTCGTTATGGGGCCCACAAATAGCTGCGCCGTCGTACGAATATTCTCCGACAGAAAGAATATTCCACGACCAAACGAATATTCCCCGACAACAATGATTATTTTATAACCACTTGCTTATTTTGAAAAAAAATTCATATTTCACCCATAACTTTAAACTTTTATCAATTTAACCATTTACTGAATAGTAATTATAAGAAAAATTGAATACCTTTATTTCATAAAATTCGGGGTTTTACAATTCGTATAACAGTTTATCCAAGATCAATAATACTTCATAATAATCAATTGTGAAGCAGAATTCAAAAATAAAGATCAAAACATGGATACAATCAAAGATAGTAACCATAATAGACATCTTGGACAATTTTTTTTTTATTTTTTGGTGAATAGTGCCGTATTCGTGAATAGTGTCGTATACGTGAATAGTACCGTATATGTGAATAGTAATCCCGACACAAAAAGTTCCAAATTTGATAAAAACTCATATCAATATTTCAGCATAATGATATTGAAGAAAATAATATCATTTAAGAAGAAAATAATATCCCTTACCTCAAAATATCAGTACTTCTGGTCGGAATACCGGTATAAGGCTGAAAGAAACTTGCTCTGATAAATAGAAACTCTCAAAGTATCTAAATACTCACAAAATACACTCAATAATCTAGAGAGAGAAAGAGAGAAAACTTGTTTCTGGTGTGATTTTCAATTCTAACTTAGCCCTCTATTTATAGGAAAATTTTGGTAGGTTTGACATGCAACCTGATGGCTTTACCTGCTACTATTCCCACCCACCACATTTGAAATATAATTCAGCACATTTCTTCACCAACCACAAGTGGGGCCCACCAATTCTAGAATTTTCCACTAAAAATGATTTATAACCTGATTTCTGAATCAGCCACCTCTTAAAATTCATAACAAATCATTCGTTCATTTTTAACGGTTCAAAATTTATGGACATATACTCAACTTATATATGTATAACATATCCAAAAATTACCACGATCCAACGGTCGGATTAAAAATTATAACCCCCGCAAAAT
This sequence comes from Panax notoginseng, assembly GCA_016801055.1. Lineage (NCBI taxonomy): Eukaryota > Viridiplantae > Streptophyta > Magnoliopsida > Apiales > Araliaceae > Panax > Panax notoginseng. The sequence goes on along the minus strand of CM029018.1, from coordinate 3,627,233 downwards.
ATCTCAAAAACCCTGATTTTTAATACCTCCATTCCGACAAAAATACTGATAAAAACCTCAACATTAACTCCTTCATTTTTAAACCACAAAAATATATCCCTCATTTATATCCACATAATATAAATATTTCCTTATCATATGAATCAATAATTAATTATTCACAAATAATATTACAGAATCACATTTATGACAACCAGGCCGTTCCCAGGAAAGAGGGGGCTTTCCAATAAGGATTTCTCCTTACTGGCGCGCAATTAGATGACCAAACCTCTCCTTAGACAGAACTTTCTAGACATTGCCAATAATGTTATCTAATAATATTATTCAAATAATATGAATTATTGATCTGATAAATGAAAATACTGTGCAGCAACAATTATTGAAACAACAATAATATAAAATATCAACGCAGCAATTATTAAATCAATAAAATAAAATATTGAATAATAACTACTGTAACAATTATTGAGTAGTGCCTTCTTACGTAAGAATCAATAATTGGTGCAATACCGTGTGCTACTGTATTTTAACCACCGGGTATTCCAACAGTATTAACGGTAACAACTACGCCGTTATTTATAAACAACTTATACTTGTCGTTTTCTTCATCCAATCGCTTTCCGTTATGGGGCCCACACAAGGCTGCGTCGTCGTACGAATATTCTTCGACAGCAAGAATATTCGACGACCAACCGAATATTCACCGACCAAAAATAAATATTTTATAACCACTTGCTTATTTTGTAAAATTTGCACATTTCACCCATAACCAAAGTATTATATCAAATTAACCCCTTATTATTCACAATAATATTTAGAGAAAATTTGATTTTATTCATTAATAAGTTGGGGTCTTACATATGAAGTATTTTTGAATTTAGATTGTTTAAAGTACGAATCCTTAATATTTGTTCTTTTGTTTCACTGGATTCATTTTTTTAATAATATTTTTCATCATTCTCAGTCCTAAATGATGATATCACTGAATATATTTGGCCCGTAGTACAAAGATGAATGATTTTATGATGAATATCTTTGGCCCGTAGTGCAAAGATGAACAGGTGTTTAGATGAACATGACCAACTGGTGAATATCTTTGGCCTGTAGTACAAAGATGAATATTTGATTTATGATGTACATTGATTGATGTTACAGGGATAACATATCGATGATGGACTTTTAAATTCATAGATGATAGTAGATTTCATTATCTACTTAACTCTTCTAATGAATTGTTATTTCCGCTGCAGTTGTTGATCTAAAACTTGTTGTCTTCTATTAGATTTTTCCTTGTTGAAGATTAAGGATAATTTGTTGTACATTATCTTAGTCATAATATTCTTTACTGGGCTAGTTGAGCTCACCCTTTTCCTTGTTGTTCCATTTTTCTTCTCAGGAGAAGAGAATATAGCGGGATCTAGTCGGGGGTGGAGTAATGGTTCAAGACAGTTGTTTTAGTAGTCCTCACTATTTTGTAAAATAGTGTATCAATAATTGTAATGAGAACTTATTTGGGTGTGAATATTGTCTAGAAGATAATATTTGTATTTAAACTTACAGTTTAAGTGTTGTCGTATTTTGCATAACAATTGTATTAATAAAGTTGTAGTTATTTTTGTACCATGTTTGGGTGAAATGGACCTATTTTGTGGGCGTCACAGTTGGTATCAGAGCTTAGGGATATGATCTCTGGCGAAAATCGGGGAATAGAATTAGGAAGGGAGAGATGAGTAAATCCTTCGCCAGTGTGTCCTACCTAAGCTTATTTGTTGGTCGGTCATAATATAGGAGCATTATGTGATTTGTTAATTTGTTAAATTAACCCTTATTTTATGGTAGTATTTGAGAATGTCGACTAAGAATGTTAATAGTGGAGTAAATGAGACCATGGAGACACATTTGCTCACCAACGAGGAGAACGTGCAACAGGCTGTCAATGTTCTTCCTGTGAACAACACCACTGAGCAGATGACGAACGATGGTATGTTTAGGAACTATCTAGAATTCATGCAAAACCAAACGAGAAATACTACTGTTCAAAATACAGGTGGAAACACTGGCAACTCATGGATGGTCACCGCTAAGCAGTTCAAGGAGTTAGGACCGCTGGAGTTTTTGGGAAAGCCAGAACCACTTACGGCAGAGACGTGGATAAAGCAGATCACTAAGATATTTGATATCTTGGGATGCTCAGAGGAGCAAAAGGTTCCTTTCGCCACTTTCATGTTACGAGGAGGGGCAGATTATTGGTGGAAATCCGTAAAGCGTACTCAGCCTACCGCGCTCAATATGTCTTGGGAAAAGTTTCAGAAACTGTTCAATAACAAGTACTTTCTTGAAAGTATTCGTCATATGAAGGAGGTAGTGTGACGCCCCCAAAATAGTTATACAACACCCATTCTGAGTCGCCAAATATATGGTACAGAAAGCAAACTACAACTTCAATAATACAATTGTAGTGCAAAATACGACAACACATACTGTGAGTTTAAATACAATTATTGTCTTCTAGACAATATCCACACTCAAATAAGTCCTCATTATAATTATTCAAATACTATTTTACAGAAATAGTGAGGACTGCTAAAACATCTTTTTAGAACCATCACTCCATACCCCGACTAGGAGAACGTGCAACAGGCTTTCAATGTTCTTCCTGTGAACAACAACACTGAGCAGATGACAAACGATGGTATGTTTAGGAACTTTCTAGAATTTATGCAAAACCAAACGAGAAATACTACTGTTCAAAATGCAGGTGGAAACACTGGCAACTCACGGATGGTCACCGCTAAGCAGTTCAAGGAGTTAGGACCGCCAGAGTTTTTGGGAAAGCCAGAACCACTTACGGCAGAGACGTGGATAAAGCAGATCACTAAGATATTTGATATCTTGGGATGCTCAGAGGAGCAAAAGGTTCCTTTCTCCACTTTCATGTTACGAGGAGAGGAAGATTATTGGTGGAAATCCGTAAAGCGAACTCAGCCTACCGCACTCAATATGTCTTGGGAAAAGTTTCAGAAACTGTTCAATAACAAGTACTTTTCTGAAAGTATTCGTCATATGAAGGAGGTAGTGTGACGCCCCCAGAATAGGTATACAACACCCATTCTGAGTCGCCAAATACATGGTACAGAAAGCAAACTACAACTTCAATAATACAATTGTCGTGCAAAATACGACAACACATACTGTGAGTTTAAATATAAATATTGTCTTCTAGACAATATCCACACTCAAATAAATCCTCATTACAATTATTCAAACACTATTTTACAGAAATAGTGAGGACTGCTAAAACATCTTTTTAGAACCATCACTCCATACCCCGACTAGGAGAACGTGCAACAGGCTGTCAATGTTCTTCCTGTGAACAACACCACTGAGCAGATGACGAACGATGGTATGTTTAGGAACTTTCTAGAATTCATGCAAAACCAAACGAGAAATACTATTGTTCAAAATGCAGGTGGAAACACTGGCAACTCACGGATGGTCACCGCTAAGCAGTTCAAGGAGTTAGGACCGCCGAAGTTTTTGGGAAAGCCAGAACCACTTACGGCAGAGACGTGGATAAAGCAGATCACTAAGATATTTGATATCTTGGGATGCTCAGAGGAGCAAAAGGTTCCTTTCTCCACTTTCATGTTACGAGGAGAGGAAGATTATTGGTGGAAATCCGTAAAACGAACTCAGCCTACCGCACTCAATATGTCTTGGAAAAAGTTTCAGAAACTGTTCAATAACAAGTACTTTTCTGAAAGTATTCGTCATATGAAGGAGGTAGTGTGACGCCCCCAAAATAGGTATACAACACCCATTCTGAGTCGCCAAATATATGGTACAGAAAGCAAACTACAACTTCAATAATATAATTGTCGTGCAAAATACGACAACACATACTGTGAGTTTAAATACAATTATTGTCTTCTAGACAATATCCACACTCAAATAAGTCCTCATTATAATTATTCAAATACTATTTTACAGAAATAGTGAGGACTGCTAAAATATCTTTTTAGAACCATCACTCCATACCCCGACTAGGAGAACGTGCAATAGGCTGTCAATGTTCTTCCTGTGAACAACACCACTGAGCAGATGACGAACGATGGTATGTTTAGGAACTTTCTAGAATTCATGCAAAACCAAACGAGAAATACTATTGTTCAAAATGCAGGTGGAAGCACTGGCAACTCACGGATGGTCACCGCTAAGCAGTTCAAGGAGTTAGGACCGCCGGAGTTTTTGGGAAAGCCAGAACCACTTACGGCAGAGACGTGGATAAAACAGATCACTAAGATATTTGATATCTTGGGATGCTCAGAGGAGCAAAAGGTTCCTTTCGCCACTTTTATGTTACGAGGAGAGGCAGATTATTGGTGAAAATCCGTAAATCGTACTCAGCCTACCGCACTCAATATGTCTTGGAAAAAGTTTCAGAAACAGTTCAATAACAAGTACTTTCCTGAAAGTGTTCGTCATATGAAGGAGGTAGTGTGACGCCCCCAAAATAGGTATACAACACCCATTCTGAGTCGCCAAATATATGGTACAGAAAGCAAACTACAACTTCAATAATACAATTGTCGTGCAAAATACGACAACACATGCTGTGAGTTTAAATACAATTATTGTCTTCTAGACAATATCCACACTCAAATAAGTCCTCATTATAATTATTCAAATACTATTTTACAGAAATAGTGAGTACTGCTAAAACATCTTTTTAGAACCATCACTCCATATCCCGACTAGGAGAACGTGCAACAGGCTGTCAATGTTCTTCCTGTGAACAACACCACTGAGCAGATGACGAACGATGGTATGTTTAGGAACTTTCTAGAATTCATGCAAAACCAAACGAGAAATACTACTGTTCAAAATGCAGGTGGAAACACTGGCAACTCACGGATGGTCACCGCTAAGCAGTTCAAGGAGTTAGGACCGCTGGGGTTTTTGGGAAAGCCAGAACCACTTACGGTAGAGACGTGGATAAAGCATATCACTAAGATATTTGATATCTTGGGATGCTCAGAGGAGCAAAAGGTTCCTTTCGCCACTTTCATGTTACGAGGAGAGGCAGATTATTGGTGGAAATCCGTAAAGTGTACTCAGCCTATCGCACTCAATATGTCTTGGGAAAAGTTTCAGAAACTGTTCAATAACAAGTACTTTCCTGAAAGTATTTGTCATATGAAGGAGGTAGTGTGACACCCCCAAAATGGGTATACAACACCCATTCTTAGTCGCCAAATATGTGGTACAGAAAGCAAACTACAACTTCAATAATACAATTGTCGTGCAAAATACGACAACACATACTGTGAGTTTAAATACAATTATTGTCTTCTAGACAATATCCACACTCAAATAAGTCCTCCTTATAATTATTCAAACACTATTTTACAGAAATACTGAGGACTGTTAAAACATCTTTTTAGAACCATCACTCCATACCCCGACTAGATCCTGCTATGTTCTCACCTCCTGAGAAGAAAAATGGAACAAAAAAAAGGGTGAGCTCAACTAGCCCAGTAAAGAATATTATGACTAAGATAATATACAACAAATTATCATTAGTTTTTAACAGGAAAAAATCTGATAAAATATAATAGACAACCAATTTTAGATCAACAACTGCAGCGGAAACAACAAACCATTAGAAGAGTCAAGTAGAGAATGAGTTCTACTATCTTCTAAGATTTAAAGTCCATCATCAATATTTTATCCCTGTAACAACAATCAATAACAATCTTTAATCAAATATTAATCTTTATACTACAGGCCAAAGATATTCATTTGTATCACCAGTCGGTCATGTTCATCTCAACACTTGTTCATCTTTGCACTACGAGCCAAAGATATTCATCAGTTAATCATTCATATTTGCACTACAAGCAAAAGATATTCAGTAATATCATCATTTAGGACTGAGGATAATGAAAAATATCTTAAAGAAAACGAATTCAGTGAGACAGAAGGATAAATAGTAAGGATTCGTATAACAGTTTATCCAAGATCAATAATACTTCATAATAATCAATTGTGAAGCAGAATTCAAAAATAAAGATCAAAATATGGATACAATCAAAGATAGTAACCATAATAGACATCTTGGATAAAAAGAGAAAATTTTATTTTTCGGTGAATAGTGCCATATTCGTGAATAGTGCCGTATACGTGAATAGTGTCGTATACGTGAATAGTAACCCCGACACAAAAAGTTCCAAATTTGATAAAAAAAACTCATATCAATATTTCAGCATAATGATATTGAAGAAAATAATATCATTTAAGAAAAAAATAATATCCTTTACGTCAAAATAACCGTACTTCTGACTGAATTTCGGATATAGTGCTGACAGAAATTTATACCGTATAGCAACACTCAAAGTATACTTACAAGAATACGCTCGATAATATAGAGAGAAAAAAAGAGAAAACTTGTTTCTGGTGTGATTTTCAATTCTAACTTAGCCCTCTATTTATAAGAAAATGCTAGAACGCCATAGGAAACTAAATAATAAAATAATATTATTATTAATTACAATTCCTAAGCATGTTTTGAATTTTTTAGGCAGCCATGTTGGAAGAATTCAGCAGCCCATGTGTGTATTCCACCAACCAAAACTGGGTCCCCCCATAAATTTAATAAAAATTATTTTATTTTCTGAAACTTCAACAATTCATAGAAAATAGCCCGGTTATCAGAAAAATACGAATTTTATGTCCATTCTGCCTGAAATCGAATTCTCTACAACTTTGTAGCTTTGAGTTTTCCCAAATTCCAAACATAAAATATCCGAAATCCACAAACGGATGATTTTTAATACATCTGCACCGACAAAATACTGATAAAACACCTCAGCATTAATTTTTTCATTTTTATCCACATAAAAATAAAAATCTCCATCATTTATATCCACATAAAATAAATATTTTTTTATCATATAAATCAATAATTAATTATTCACAAATAATATTACAGATTCACAATTATGACAACCAGACCGTTTCTAAGAAAGAGAGGGCTTTCCAATAAGGATTTCTCCTTACTGGCTCGTAATTAGGTGACCAAACCTCTCCTTAGACAAAACTTTTTAGACATTGCCAATAATGTTATCTAATAATATTATTCAAATAATATGAATTATTGATATGATAATGGAAAATGCGGTGATGATTATTGAAACAACAATAATATAAAATATCAACGCAACAATTATTGAAGTAATAAAATAAAATATTGAACAGTAATTACTGTAACAATTATTGAGTAGTGCCTTCTTACGTACGAATCAATAATTCAACTATACTGTGTAAACCGTGTGCTACTGTGCAACTACGCGTATTACTGTATTTTAACCACCGGGTATTCCAACTGTGTTAACGGTAACAACTACGCCGTTATTTGTAAAAACTCAAATTTATCATTTTTTTCATCCGACCATTATCCGTTATGGGGCCCACAAATTGCTTCGCCGTCGTACGAATATTCCCCGACAGAAAGAATATTTCACGACCAAACGAATATTTCCCGACAAAATGAATATTTTATAACCACTTGCTTATTTTGTAAAATTTTCACATTTCACCCATATCCAAAGCATTATATCAAATTAATACCTTATTAATTTAGAATATTGAATAGAAGAAAATTCACTTTTATTTATAATAAGTTGGGGTCTTACAACCTCCCCTCCTTATAAAATTTCTTCCTCGAAATTGACGTACGTACCTGGTGTTTCGAACAGGTGAGGGTACCTTGCTTTCATTTTCGATTCCAACTCCCATGTCATTTCTTCAATAGTATGGTTCCTCCACAAAACCTTAACTTGTGGTATAACCTTGGTGTGTAGGACATGCTATTTCCTATCCAAGATCTTGACAAGTACCTCTTCGTACGTTAAATCTTCGGCTATCTCGTCTGGTTCTAACGCAATAATATGGTTCAGGTTTTTCACATATTTACGAAGCGTGGATATGTGCCCATAGCTTTCTGTAAGCTAACCCAAAATCGTGAAGTGAATCTTGGGTAACGATCCAAAACTATGGATACTAGCATGCCATGTAATCTCACAATCTCATTCACGTATATACGAGCATGACGTTCAAGGGAATAAGTCTTACGTATAGGCAAGATATGGGCAGACTTGGTTAATCTATCAACAATAACCCAAATCGCATCTATGCCTTGAGATACTTTGGGAAGACCTGTAACGAAATTCATAGTAATGTGTTCCCACTTCCATTTCAAAATCTCAAGTGGTTGCAATGGACCTTTTGGCACTTGATGCTCCACCTTTACACGTTGACAAGTTAAGCACCTCGAGATAAACTCTACGATTTCTCTCTTCATATTGTTCCACCAAAATGTATGTCGAATATCCTGATACATTTTGGTACTTCCAGGATGGATTACAAACGGGGTGTTGTGTGCCTCCATCATGATTCTATGCTTCAAGTCAGAATCTTTAGGAACACAAAGTCTGGAGTTGAATCTAAGTATTCCTTCTTCATCGATTCTCGCTTCTAGAATAGCTCCTTCTTGCACTTTCTTCTTCATACGTATCAGCCCCAGGTCCGTAGCTTGAGCAGCTTTAACTTTATCGATTAAAGTCGGTTCTACTCGTATATTCGCCATCATCATGTGGGTCCCTGGAGTCTTTAATTCTACCTCCATCCTTTGCAAGTCATACAGAATGGGACTTTGCATTGACAATATCGCACACGTACTCGCATATGATCTTCTACTCAATGCGTCAGCTATTACATTCGCTTTTTCAGAAAGATATTGAATAGTGTGATCGTAATCTTTCAATAGTTCAAGCCAACGTCGTTGTCGCATGTTGAGTTCTTTTTGGGTGAAGAAATATTTGAGGCTTTTATGGTCCGTATAAATCTCCACTTTCTCCCCATACAAGTAGTGTCTCCAAATTTTCAACGCAAATAGGACTGCTGTCAACTCCAGATCATGAGTAGGATAATTTCTCTCATATTCTTTGAGTTGTCGTGAGGCATAGGATATGACTTTCTCATGTTGCATGAGAACACATCCTAACCCTTTGCCTGAAGCATCGCTGTAGATAACAAATCCATCTGTACCAGATGGTATTGCCAAAACAGGTGCCAAAATGAGTCTCCTTTTGAGCTCTTGGAAACTCTTCTCGCATTCCTCGCTCCATATGAATTTTGTATCTTTCCGAGTTAGCTGAGTTAACGGAGTAGCAATTCGAGAAAATCCTTCCATGAATCTCCGATAATAACCAGCTAAGCCCAGAAAGCTGCGTACTTCGGTCACCGACTTCGATTGCTCCCAACTTTGTATTGCTTCAATCTTCGTCGGGTCAACAGATACTCCATGTTTTGACACCACGTGCCCAAGGAATGCTACTTCCTCAAGCCAGAACTCGCATTTCTTCAGCTTGGCATAAAGCTTGTTTTCACGAAGCCTTTCAAGTATCAGCTTCAAATGGATTGTTGTGGACAATTTAGGCTGATATGTTCCTCTTTCCCGCATTTGTAACATCTAACTGGCGGTCGTTCTCCTCCCCTAGAATTTGTTGTTGGTGCTGGTGCTGCTGCTGATGTCTTCTCGTCATTGTTGAATCTTCTTTTTCTGAAATTTCCACTTTACTCACCTCTCCTATTATCATGGTCACGATGACCACCCGAGTGGTTACCGCCTTTGTTCGTATTTTTCCCTCCTCGTTAGTTATCATCGCTCTGATGACTGCTATTCACCGGTATGACCCTGGTTGTGGTCCCTCGGTTGAACATACTCACTATCTCGCTCTAATAATTGAGCCCTGTTGGCTGTTGACAACATTTGAATACAGAAAAAATTCATGAGAGATAAGGTATTGACGAATCTTGGGTTTTAGACCTCTCAGAAACATCATTGTCATTCGTTCCTCATTCTCTACCAAATGAGGTGCAAACCTGGATAACTCAGCGAACTTTGCCTCGTACTAGGACACTGTCATGTTGTTTTGTTCCAGTCTGATAAACTCCACCTCCTTCATATGACGAATACTTTTAGGAAAGTCCTTGTCATTGAATAGTTTCTGAAATGTTTCTCAAGACATGCTGAGTGCGGCTGGCTGGGTACGCTTCACAGACTCCCACCAGTAGTCTGCCTCACCGCGGAACATAAAGGTGGCGAATGGAACCTTATGTTCCTCCGTGCATTCCAAGACATCGAATATCTTGGTAATTTGCTTGACCCACATTTCTGCCATAATCGGATCCGGCTTTTCCTTAAATTCTAGTGGTCCAAACTCTTTGAACTTGTGAGACCCCGAATTTTATGATATAAAAGTATTGAATTTTTCTATTTTGATAAATGGTTAAATTGATAAAAGGTTAAAGTTAAGGGTGATATGTGAATTTTTTTTAAAGTAAACAAGTTTTCATAAAATACCTGGTCACTATTCACTCTAATATTGTTCACTCGAGTATTTATGACACTTTTTGTGCCGGAGTTACTATTCACGAGTTACTATTCACGGGTTACTATTCACCCAAATTACTATTCACTCTAGTACTGTTCACTCGAGTATTTGGGACACTTTTTTTGTCGAAGTACTATTCACAAATTACTATTCATGGGAAATATTCTTTTTGTCAGGAAATATCCGTCTGACGGTACAATCATTGGTGGACCCCACAACAGAATTATTGTCGGATTGAGAAAACGACAAAAATATTTTATGAAAATAACGGCGGAAGTTTTACCGTCGATACTGTTAAACTACTCGGTAGTAAAAGTACAGTAATACGTGTGGTTACATAGTAAAAGTACATTATTGTCAATTAATAATCTAAATTATTTAGCGATAATGAAGTTTTGTTTTATTCGTATTATTAACGTAATAAAACAGAAACATCTTTTTATATAAAACAGAATACTTTATTAAAGTTATTCTATAAATAGAATATATTATATTTTATTATGCATAGTGTTGCATAGTATTTGCATAGTAAAAATCTTTTTATATAAATAGAATCTATTATATTTTATTTAAAAGAATTTTCTTTAAATATGGACCGTCAGATTAAAGTAAATCAATCTGGATCGTTCATGGATTAGTTACTATGCATTCTATTTTCCTATAAATAGAAGCTCATTCCTTCATTATTTTCTTACGAATTCACTGAAACTCTAGAGAGAATTCTTTTTCTATAATCTTGAGCGTATTTCTTTAGAGTTTAAGAAAGCTTTGAGCGTAGTATAAGTTTTCTTCGAGTATATCCTCGCCCTACTAGTCGGAATACTTTTCTTTCAAAGGTAGAGAATATTATTTGTTGTACTCATAAGGGGTGTTATTCTTTCTTATTCATGAAGAGAACTTCTGTTATTCCATTCTTTATTATTCTGTTGGAATAACCTGTATGCGCGGTTTACCCTATATTTGGTTGAATGACCTGTATATGCGGTTTACCCAATACTTGGTGATCTTCTTTTATTATTCCGTTATTTACGATTCTGTCGGAATATCCTGTCGGTGTGAATTTCACCTGACCTGGTTCCATCATTTATTATTCCGTATTTACGATTATGTCGGAATATCCTGTCGGTGTGAATTTCACCTGACCTAGTTCCATAATTTATTATTCCGTATTTACTATTCTATCGGAATATCCTGTTTGTGCATTTTACGCCGGACCTGGTTCCATCATTTATTATTCCGTATTTACTATTCTGTTGGGAATAACCTGTTTGTGCGGTCTCTATTGCATGCATGGTGAATACTTCTGTTATTCCATTCTTTATTATTCTGTTGGAATAACCTGTCTATGTGGATTGCCACATGCATAGTGAATGATCCTTTGTATTCATTCCTTATTAAATTGTGAAAATGATCTGTTTACGTTGATTATGATGAGAGTCATAAAAAAAGTATTGGACTGATAAAAATCATGGGTATATGAAGTATTAGTAAGTGTTATGATGTGTTATATTGGTTATTATGTGTAAACAACTGAAATAAATTGTTTATAAGTTTAAGAAGTGATTAAAATATTGTTATGATATTAATAATATTAGATTATGAATTTATTATGTGATTGATAATATTTGGATAAAGTTAATGTCTGTAACATTTATCCTTGTTTTAGTTTGATTAATGCTTATATCATTGTCATCATCCTCATGCTTATATATATGGTGATGAAAGTTATCGTTGGCTTACGTGCAGAGATGGACCAGAGATTATTTGGTATAGTCATGACCATTGATAATTTAATGAATATCCTTGGCCCGTAGTGCAGGGATGATTCGATGATGTGGATTATTTTATTAAGCTGAGTCCCAGCGATAACAGTGTTAAAAAAGCTTTTAAATCATAGAAGATAGTAGATTTTATTCTCTACTTGACTCTTCTAATGGATTGCTTGTTCCGCTGCAGTTAAACTTGATGTTTATTATATTTTATCAGTTTAACACTGTTGAAGGCTAATGATAATTTATTCTGCATTATCTTAGTCATAATATTTCTTACTGGACTAGTTGCTCATCCTTTCTTTCACTGTTCTCTTCAAGAAATGAGAATATAGCTGGGACGAGTCGGGGAACGGAGTGATGGACCAGATGATAGTATTAGTAGTCCTCACTATTCTATTAAATAGTGTGACGATAATTGTAATGAGAACTCCTTTTGAGTTTGTATAATCTCTAGTAGACAATAATTGTATTCAAACTCACAGTTATGTTTTGTCGTATTGTACACGACAGTTGTATTAGTAAGTTGTATTTGAATTCTGTACCATGTAAGTGGCGACCCAAGATGGGTGACGTATACCTAATTTTGGGGGCGTTACAGAACTGCTTGTGTAACGCCCCCAAAATAGGTCCATTCCATCCAACCTATTCTGAGTCGCCAAATACATGGTACAGAAAATAACTACAACTTTATTACAACAATTATCGTGCAAAATACAACAACACATATGCTGTGAGTTTGGATACAAATATATACCAAATGTGACTCATGTCCCATCAGTGGACAGCACCTTTATGATACCTTACATAAAGGTATAGTCAAAAACTGTTTTAGAAATTAGAATCTTTGGAAAGTGCTCAAGAAAACCTTCGTACATGGGAGGCCATGCTTCTAGGTTGTGATAAATATCATATGGCCACAGAATTGTCCTTGGTTGACCTAATATACCCCAAAGAAAAACGAGAAGATTACTATCATATTCTTCCCAATGGGGAGTCTTCTCTTGACATATCATTATTTCTACTGTTTCTAATTGAGAATTATACTTCAAACAAACACCAAGATTATATAGGTAGTGCTCGTAAATATACTCAGCAAGTGGATGAGCACATCCCTGTCTTATGATGACACGAGATTGTATATCATTAGACATCTTGTATGACAGTGACAAAACACCCTTCCAACATTGGGTTCGCCTCACCCTATTTGATTCACCAAATATAACTATTAAATGACGACCACCGTTCTATTCCCCTGTTACCCCCGCTCGACCCAGCTACACTCTTATTACCTGAAAGGAATTGTGAAACAAAAGGGTGAGCACAACTAGCCCAGTAAAGAATATCATGACTAAAGATAAATAAATTATCAATTAGTCTTCATCATTAATAAATCAGAGATTTAGAACATATGGTAGATGATAAAAATTTCAACCATAGTTACAGCGGAACGAGCAATCCATTAGAAGAGTCAAATAGACTACAAAGTCTATTATCTTCTCCATGTTAAAAATCCACCAATAATGTTTTCTCCCTGTAACATCACTCAACAGTTCCTTTCCACAATCATATGAATAACTCATAATCATAATTGTGATTCTAAATTTTTCTTCGCACCCAGGACGAATAATATTTTCATTACCTGTCTTTACCTGAAACATCAAAGATCATGGTTATACCAAATCACAGTTCCTGTTTATAATCATACTAACAATTTTATCTTTGTACTATGGGCCAAAGATATTCATCAACAGACCATCTTTGCACTACATGCCAAAGATATTCATCAACAGGTCATCTTTGCACTACGGGCCAAAGAAATTCATCAACAATTCATCTTTGCACTACAGGCCAAAGATATTCATATCTCAAAGAAATATATAATCAATTCAGAATTATATAAACAATAATTATAACCATGTTAATCACTTCATCTTTACACTTAAGTTAAAGATATTCAATTATAAATTCAATGGTCATGACCATACCAGTTAACAATTCATCTTTGCACTACAGGCTAAAGATATTCCTCAGTCACGATCATACCAATAATTTACCCATCTTTACACTCAAGTAAAAGAGAAATTTAACATCAGGATTATAAAAATGTTATATATGATAATAAAAATAATATGATCAACAACTGCATTTATTTTCAAAAACAACAATCATAAATCAACGATAATTTGGTCAGAAAAAAAACCAATTTTTGTCGTAAATAGTACCCGTGAATAGTAACTCGTGAATAGTAACTCGTGAATAGTAATTCCGTATTCGTACATGGTACCGTATACGTAAATAATATCATGTAAATAGTGTTGTATACGTGAATAGTGTCGTATACGTGAATAGTAATCCCGACTCAAAAAGGAAGAAATTCCACAATAAAATCCATACCCATTATTTCAGTATAATGATATTGAAAGAATAATATCATTATGAAGAATATAGCATCCCTTAATATCTCTTACTATCCCTTACAATCCCTTACTATCCCGTACCTCAAAAGAGCAGCACTTCTGACTGGATATCGGATATGACGCTGAAGGAAACTTGCACCGATGAATAACAACTCACCAAGTATAGAAATGCTCACAAAATACACTCAATAATCTAGAGAGAAAAAGAGAGAAAACTTGTTTCTGGTGTGATTTTCAATTCTAACTTAGCCCTCTATTTATAGGAAAATGTTAGCACGCCGAAGCAGACTTAACCTGCAATCTGATGGCTTTACCTGCTACTATTCCCACCCACCACATTTGAATAAAAATCTCAGCATATTTTTTTACCAACCAAGAGTGGGGCCCACCAATTCTAGAATTTTCCACTAAAATGATAAACTCCGAAAATTCAACAATTTCTGAACCAGTCATCTCGTAAAATTCATAACAAATCATACGTTCATTTTTAACGGTTCAAAATTTGTGGACATATACTCAACTTATATATGTATAACATATCCAAAAATTACCACGATCCAACGGTCGGATTAAAGATTATAACCCCCGTAAAATATCTCAAAAACCCTAATTTGATTTTCAATACCTCCGTTCCGACAAAATACTGATAAAATACCTTAACATTAACTCCTTCATTTTTAACCACAAAATATATCCAACATTTATATTCATATAAAATAAATATTTCCTTATCATATGAATCAATAATTAATTATTCACAATTAATATTACAGAATCACATTTATAACAACGAGGCCGTTCCCAGGAAAGAGGGGGCTTTCCAATAAGGATTTCTCCTTACTAGCGTGCGATTAGATGACCAAACCTCTCCTTAGACAGAACTTTCTAGATATTGCCAATAATGCTATCTAATAATATTATTTAAATAATATGAATTATTGATCTGATAATGGGAAATACTGTGCAGTGACAATTATTGAACAACAATAATATAAAATTTCAACGTAGCAATTATTAAATCAATAAAATAAAATATTGAACAGTAATTACTATAACAATTATTGAGTAGTGCCTTCTTACGTAAGAATTAATAATTTCAAAAATATTGTGCAATACCGTGTGCTACTGTGCAATAACGCGTATTACTGTATTTTAACCACCGGGTATTCCAACAGTGTTAATGGTAACAACTACGCCGTTAATTATAAAAACTCAATTTTTGTCGTTATCTTCATCCGATCGTTTTCCGTTATGGGGCCCACAAATAGCTGCGCTGTCGTACGAATATTCTCCGACAGAAAAAATATTTCACGACCAAATAAATATTCCTCGACAACAATGACTATTTTATAACCACTTGTGTATTTTGAAAAATTTCATATATTACCCTTAACTTTAACTTGTTATCAATTTAACCATTTACTGAATTGTAATTATAAGAAAATTTGAATACTTTTATTTCATAAAATTCAGGGTCTTACAGCTTGGCTGTGTCAAGCCGCGCGATGCTATCACTTCCACCCGTATTTTGTACACGAGTCTCCCTCGTCTGATTTTGCATGAACTACAAAAAGTTCTTAAACATTCAATCATTCATCGTTTGCTCGGTAGTGTTGTTTACAGGAGAAATATTGTCTTCCTGTTGCACGTTCTCCTGGTTTGTAACTAAAGGTTGTTCCACAGTCTCATACACTCCATTGTTAACGTTCTCAGCAGCCATTCTTAAATACTGCCATAAAACAAGGGTTAATTAAACAAATTAACATATCACATAATATCCCTATATTATGACTGACCAACAAATAAGCTTAGATAGGACACACTAGCGAAGGATTTACTCATCTCTCCCCTCCTAGTTCTATTCCCCGATCTTCGCCAGAGATCATATCCCTAAGCTCTGATACCAACTGTGACACCCCCAAAATAGGTATACAACACCCATTCTGAGTCGCCAAATACATGGTACAGAAAGCAAACTACAACTTCAATAATACAATTGTCGTGCAAAATACGACAACACATACTGTGAGTTTAAATAAAATTATTGTCTTCTAGACAATATCCACACTCAAATAAGTCCTCGTTATAATTATTCAAACACTATTTTAGAGAAATAGTGAGGACTGCTAAAACATCTTTCTAGAACCATCACTCCATACCCCAACTAGATCCTGCTATGCTCTCACCTCCTGAGAAGAAAAATGGAACAAATATGTTCTCACCTCCTGAGAAGAAAAATGGAACAAAAAGGAAAAGGGTGAGCTCAACTAGCCCAGTAAAGAATATTATGACTAAGATAATATACAATAAATTATCATTAGTTTTCAATAGGGAAAAATCTGATAAAATATAATAGACAACCAATTTTAGATCAACAACTGCAGCGGAAACAGCAAACCATTAGAAGAGTCAAGTAGAGAATGAGTTCTACTATCTTCTAAGATTTAAAGTCCATCATCAATATTTTATCCCTGTAACAACAATCAATAACCATCTTTAATCAAATATTAATCTTTGCACTACAGGCCAAAGATATTCATTTGTATCACCAGTCGGTCATGTTCATCTCAACATGTTCATCTCAACACTTGTTCATCTTTGCACTACGGGCCAAAGATATGCATCAGTTAATCATTCATCTTTGCACTACAGGCCAAAAATATTCAGTAATTTCATCATTTAGGACTGAGGATGATGAAAAATATCTTAAAGAAAACGAATCCAGTGAGACAGAAGGACAAATAGTAGGGATTCGTATAACAGTTTATCCAAGATCAATAATATTTCATAATAATCAATTGTGAAGCAGAATTCAAAAATAAAGATCAAAACATGGATACAATCAAAGATAGTAACCATAATAGACATTTTGGACAAAAAGAGAAAATTTTATTTTTCGGTGAATAGTGCCGTATTCGTGAATAGTGCCGTATACGTGAATAGTAACCCCGACACAAAAAATTCTAAATTTGATAAAAAAAACTCATATCAATATTTCAGCATAATGATATTGAAGAAAATAATATCATTTAAGAAGAAAATAATATCCCTTACCTCAAAATAATCGTACTTCTGACTGAATTTCGGATATAGTGCTGACAAAAACTTGCACCGTATAGTAACACTTAAAGTATACTCACAAGAATACGCTCGATAATATAGAGAGAAAAAGAGAGAAAACTTGTTTCTGGTGTGATTTTCAATTCTAACTTAACCCTCTATTTATAGGAAAATGCTAGAACGCCATAGAAGACTAAATAATAAAATAATAATATTATTAATTACAATTCCTACGCATGCTTTGAATTTTTTGGGAAGCCATGTTGGAAGAATTCAGCAGCCCATGTGTGTATTCCACCAACCAAAAGTGGGTCCTCCCATAAATTTAATAAAAATTATTTTATTTTCTGAAACTTCAACAATTCATAGAAAATAGCCCGGTTATCAGAAAAATACGAATTTTATGTCCATTCTGCCTGAAATCGAATTCTCTACAACTTTGTAGCTTTGAGTTTTTTCAAATTCTAAACATAAAATATCCAAAATCCACAAGCGGATGATTTTTAATACATCTGCACCGACAAAATACTGATAAAACACCTCAGCATTAATTCCTTCATTTTTATCCACATAAAAATAAATATATCCATCATTTATATCCACATAAAATAAATATTTTCTTATCATATAAATCAATAATTAATTATTCACAAATAATATTACAGAATCACAATTACGACAACCAGGCCGTTTCCAAGAAAGAGGGGGATTTCCAATAAGAATTTTTCCTTACTGACGCGTAATTAAGTGACCAAACCTCTCCTTAGACAGAACTTTCTAGACATTGTCAATAATGATATCTAATAATATTATTCAAATAATATGAATTATTGATCTGATAATAAAAAATATTGTGCAGTGATGATTATTGAAACAACAATAATATAAAATATCAACGCAGCAATTATTGAAGCAATAAAATAAAATATTGAACAGCAATTACTGTAACAATTATTGAGTAGTGCCTTCTTACGTACGAATCAATAATTCAACTATATTGTGTAATACCGTGTGCTACTGTGCAACTACGCGTATTACTGTATTTTAACCACCAGGTATTCCAACAGTGTTAACGGTAACAACTACGTCGTTATTTGTAAAAACTCAAATTTGTCGTTTTTATTCATCCGACCGTTATCCGTTATGGGGCCCATAAATTGCTGCGCCGTCGTACGAATATTCCCCGACAGAAAGAATATTCCATGACTAAACGAATATTCCCCGATAAAATGAATATTTTATAATCACTTGCTTATTTTGCAAAAATTTCACATTTCACCCATATCCAAAGCATTATATCAAATTAATACCTTATTAATTTAGAATAATGAATAGAGAAAAATTCACTTTTATTTATAATAAGTTGGGGTCTTACAGGTAGAGTTTATTAGATTAGAACAGAACAACATGACGGTGTCCCAGTACGAGACGAAGTTTGCGGAGTGATCCAGGTTTGTACCTCATTTGGTGGAGAATGAGAAACGTATGACGCGGATATTTTTGAGAGGTTTGAAACCCGACATACGTCAATATCTCTTTCTCATAAATTTTCTCTATATTTAGATGTTGTGAATAGGGCTCAGTTATTGGAGCGCGATAATGAGTCAGCTCAATCGAAGAATAACGACCTACAACTCGATGATAATCGTACTGATGGCAACGGTCATCAGAACAAGGATAACAATCGTGGAGGAAATTATCGTGCCAGAAATGGTAACCACTTCGGTGGTAATCATGGCCAAGATAATAGAAGAAATAACTCAAATGGAAATTTTAAGAAGAGAAGATTTAACGATGACGGGAAGATGTCAGCAGCAGCACCAGCAACAAATTCTAGGGGAGGAGAACGACCGCCAGTTAGTTGCTACAAATGCGGAGTGGAGGGACATATAAGTCCAAACTATTCACAGCCTCAAAAGGTATGTTATAATTGTGGAAAAGAAGGTCATATCGCTCGAGATTGTACGGTAGCGAAACCCAGTCCAGCGGGGATGGTGACTCAAAAGGCTGTTCCAGAAAAGTCAAAGTTAACGGTTCCTGGAAGAGCGTTTGTTGTGACTGGTCAGAATGCGAGAAACCCGAACGAAGTTAGCACGGGTTAGTTAATTATAAATTCTTATGAAGTTTATACCTTATTAGATACCAGTTCTACCCATTCATTTATCTCTCCTGCTTATGCTCAATGTTTAAACTTAACTCAAGAGAAATTAGACTTTGATTTATCTGTGGAGACTCCGTTAGGAGAAACTTTCATCACATCCACTGTTTATAAATCTTATTTGATCCAAGTTGGCACCATCACATTACCTGTTGACCTTATTTCTTTAAAGATACTTGCTTTTGATGTGATTTTAGGGATTGATTGATTGATTAACTACTCATCATGCCAAAATTGATTGCTTTCGTAAGGTTGTTAGTTTTCATATTCCTAAGCAACCTGTTATTCGAATTCAAGCAACCAAACCACTGAAGTCAATCATTGTCATATCAAGCCATAAAGCCATTTGTTTATTGAAAAATGAATGTCAAGCTTTCTTACCCATGTCATGGACTTTAATACGTCATATTTCAATAATATTTTGTTTCCTGACGTATTTTCTAAAGAATTTCTTGGCTTACTCCCAAAGCGTGATATTGAATTTTGTATCAACTATGAAACCGGTACAAAACCCATTTCTAAAATCTCATATTGAATGGCTCCTATTGAACTTCAAGAGTTAAAAATTTAACTATAGAAGTTTGTACCTGAGCCTTTATCTGGTAACTTCCTTTGTACAATGCACCGAAGCCAGACTCTCCGTAGGGGACGCCATATTCGTGTGGTAGTAAACTGATAGGTGTCATTGTGACGTGCTATCTAAGATTGGGATATGAGTCACAGTTGAGAGCAACTTAAGTCAGTAATCGAAATACGTAGCTTTCTAGGCTTAGTTGGTTATTATCGGAGATTCGTGGAAAGATTTTCGAATCACTACTCTATTAACTCAGCTGACTCGTAGAGATACAAAATTCGAATGGAGCGAGGAATGTAGAACTCAATATACGGCAACGTCGTTGGCTCGAGCTATTGAAAGATTACGGCCATACCATTCAATACCATCCTTGAAAAAAATGAACGTGGTAGCTGACGTGTTGAGTAGAAAATCGTATGTGGTTACGAGTACGATATTGTTAACATAAAGACCCATTTCGTATGACTTGCAAAAGATGGAAATAGAGTTAAAGATTCTAAGAACATGTATGAAGATAACGAATATACGAGTAAAATCGACTTTAATCGATAAAGTTAAAATCACATAAGCTACACACCGAAGTTGATGAATATGAAGAAGAAGATGCAAGAAGTCGTTATTCCAAAAGCGAGAATCGACGATGTGAGGAAAGCTCAAACCTTCGATTTATTGGTCCATTTGAGATTCTCAATCAAGTAGGAACTGTGGCCTATAGACACATTTTACCGCCAAGTATGACGCGTGTTCATAACATTTTTCGCGTATCGATGTTACGTAAATATGTAGACGACCCGAACCACATTATTGAGTTAGAACCAGACGAGATAGCCGAAGATTTAACGTACGAAGAGGTACCTGCCAAGATTTTGGATAGGAAGGAGCATGTCCTACGCACAAAGGTCATACCGCAAGTTAAGATTTTGTGGAAGAACTATGCTATTGAAGAAATGACCTGGGAGTTGAAAATAGAAATAAAAGCGATGTATCCTCATCTTTTCGAAACACCAGGTACGTACGTCAATTTCGAGGATGAAATTTTATAAGGAGGGGAGGTTGTAAGACCCCAAATTATTAATAAATAAAATTAAATTTCCTCTATTTATTATTTTGAAATAGTAAGGGTTTATTTGACTAATGTGGTTAGTTATGGGTAAAATGCGCAAATATTTTTAAATAAGCAAGTGGTTATAAAATATTCATTGTTGTCGGGGAATATTCGTTTGGTCGTGGAATATTCTTGCTGTCGGGGAATATTCGTACGACGGCGCAGCCTTGTGTGGGCCCCATAACGAAAAGCGATTGGAAGAAAAAAATGACAAGTATAAGTTGTTTATAAATAACGGCGTAGTTGTTACCGTTAATACTGTTGGAATACCCGGTGGTTAAAACACAGTAATACGCGTTGTTGCACAGTAACACACAGTATTGCACCAATTATTGATTCTTACGTAAGAAGGCACTACTCAATAATGGTTACAGTAATTACTGTTTAATATTTTATTTTATTGATTCAATAATTGCTACGTTGATATTTTATATTACTGTTGTTTCAATAATTGTCACTACACAATATTTTCTATTATCGGAGCAATAATTCATATTATCTGAATAATATTATTAGATAACATTATTGACAATGTCTAAAAAGTTCTGTCTAAGGAGAGGTTTGGTCACCTAATTGCGCGCCAATAAGGAGAGATCCTTATTGAAAAGTCCCCTTTTTTCAGGAAACGGCCTGATTGCCAGTATTGTAATTCTGTAATATTTGTGAATAATTAATTATTGATTTATATGATGAGAAAAATATTAATTTTATGTGAATATAGATGGAGAAAATTTTAATGTGACAATTGTTGAAAATTAATATTTTATCTTTTTCTGATAAAATAATTTATTTAAATATATTATTATATTTTAATAATATAATAATGGTGATATTTTTACAATGAATGTGGGATATATGAGTATATGAGAAGAAAGAGTATTTTTTGTTGCATTAAATGATTAACACATGTTTTGTGTGTCGGTGGACCATATTTTTGACTGAAATTTGATTATAACCTGTAAAATCGCCCGTTTGTGAATTTCGGTCAATTTCTATTTGAAATTTAGAAAAACTTTCTTCTGTAAAGTTGTAGAGAATTGAATTTCCGTAGTTCCGAAATAATTAATTTTTGGAAGTTTTAATTATTATTTTTAAAGAAAAACGTTTTTTGCAATTAAGTTGGCCTCACATGTGATTTAAATAAGCTGAAATCAGATTTCAAAGGTGTGCTTGAATTTTGTTAATTATATTATTATTTTATTAAATTTTTTGATTTGGTGTTCTAGGCATTTTCCTATAAATAGGGTGCTTAGGTTAGAATTGAAAATTACACCAGAAACTGAAGTTTTCTCTCTCTATAATATCGAGCGTATTTTTGTGAGTATTTTAATACTTTGAGTATTGCTATACGGTGCAAGTTCTTTCAGCACTATATATTGTATTACAGTCAGAAGTACTATCTTTTTGAGGTAAGGGATGTTATTTTCTTCGTAAGTGATATTATTTCTTCAATATCATTATGCCGAAATATTAGTTGGAACTTTTTATCAAATTTGGAACTTTTTCATGTCGGAGTTACTATTCATGAGTTACTATTCACGAGTACTATTCACGAAGCATGATAATTTTTTTTGTGAAATTTCTATCTTTTAGTGTCGGAGTTACTATTCACGTATACGGCACTATTCACGTATACGACACTATTCATGAATACGACACTATTCACAGAAAAATTAAATTTTCTTTTCTGTGTCCAAGATCGTCTGTTATGATTCCTATCTTGGATTGGATCTATGTTTTGGTCTTCATTCTTGAATTTTACTCCACTCTGGTTATTTATGAAGTATTTTTGAACTTGGATTATTTAAAATACGAATCCTTAATATTTGTTCTTTTGTTTCACTGGATTCGTTTTCTTTAAAATATTTTTCGTCATCCTCAGTTCTAAATGATGATATAATTAAATATCTTTGGCCCGTAGTGCAAAATTGAATGATTTTATGATGAATATCTTTCGCCCGTAGTGCAAAGATGAGCAGGTATTTAGATGAACATGACCAACTGGTGAATATCTTTGGCCTGTAGTGCAAAGATGAATATTTGATTTATGATGTATATTGATTGATATTACAGGGATAAAATATCGATGATGGACTTTTAAATTCATAGATGATAGTAGATTTCATTATCTACTTAACTCTTCTAATGATAGTATTGACGTATCTCGGGTTTTAAACATCTTAGAAACATCCGCATCATTCTCTCCTCGTTATCAACTAAGTGAGACGCAAACCGGGATAACTCGGCAAACTTAGCTTCGTACTGCGACACGGTCATATTGTTTTGCTCCAGCTTGATGAATTCCACTTCCTTCATGTGACGAATACTTTCGGGAAAGTACTTGTCGTTGAACAATTCTTGGAACTTCTCCCAAGACATCTTGAGTGCGTCAGGCTGGGTACGTTTTACAGATTCCCACCAATGATCTGCTTCTTCACGCAACACAACGGTGGCGAATGGAACCTTTTGCTCCTTTGAGCATTCCAAGACATCAAATATCTTGGTGATCTGCTTTATCCATGTCTCTGCCTTAAGTTGTTCTGGCTTTCCCAAAAACTCCGCTGGTCCTAGCAACTTGAACTGCTTAGCGGTGACCAACCGTGGGTTGCCAGTGTTTCCACCTGCATTATGAACAGGAGTGTCTCTCGTTTGGTGTTGCATGAATTCTAAAAAACCCCTAAACGTACCGTCGTTCGTTGTAAGACCCCGAATTTTATGAAATAAAAGTATTCAATTTTTCTTATAATTACAATTCAGTAAATGGTTAAATTGATAAAAGTTTAAAGTTATGAGTGCAATATGATTTTTTTTTTCAAAATAAGCAAGTGGTTATAAAATAATCATTGTTGTCGGGGAATATTCGTTTGGTCGTGGAATATTCTTTCTGTCGGGGAATATTCGTACGACGGCGCAGCTATTTGTGGGCCCCATAACGAATAACTGTCGGGTGAAGGAAAACGACAAATTTGAGTTTTTATAAATAACGGCGTAGTTGTTACCGTTAACACTGTTGGAATACCCGGTGGTTAAAATACAGTAATACGCGTGTTTGCACAGTAGCACACGGTTTTACACAGTATTTTTGAATTATTGATTCTTACGTAAGAAGGCACTACTCAATAATTGTTACAGTAATTACTGTTCAATATTTTATTTTATTGATTCAATAATTGCTACGTTGAAATTTTATATTATTGTTGTGCAATAATTGTCACTGCACAGTATTTCTCCATTATCAGATCAGTAATTCATATTATTTAAATAATATTATTAGATAGCATTATTGTCAATGTCTAGAAAGTTCTGTCTAAGGAGAGGTTTGGTCATCTAATTGCGCGCCAGTAAGGAGAAATTCTTATTGGAAAGCCCCCTCTTTCCTGGGAACGGCCTGGTTGTCATAAATGTGATTCTGTGATATTATTTGTGAATAATTAATTATTGATTCATATGATAAGGAAATATTTATTTTATGGGGATATAAATGAGGGATATATTTTTGTGGTTAAAAAATGAAGGAGTTAATGTTGAGATTTTTATCCGTATTTTTGTCGGAATGGAGGTATTAAAAATTAGGGTTTTTGAGATATTTTGCGGGGGTTATAATTTTTAATCCGACCGTTGGATCGTGGTAATTTTTGAATATGTTATACATATATAAGTTGAGTATATGTCCACAAATTTTGAACCGTTAAAAATGAACGTATGATTTATTATGAATTTTACAAGATGACTGGTTCAGAAATTGTTGAATTTTCGGAGTTTATCATTTTGGTGGAAAATTCTAGAATTGGTGTGCCCCACTTGTGGTTGGTGAAGAAATATGCTGAATTATATTTCAAATGTGGTGGGTGGAAATAGTAGCAGGTAAAGCCATCAGGTTGCAGGTCAAATCTACCAAAATTTTCCTATAAATAGAGGGCTAAGTTAGAATTGAAAATCACACCAGAAACATAAGCTTTCTCTCTTTTTCTCTCTAGATTATTGAGTGTATTTTGTGAGTATTTAGATACTTGGTGAGTTACTATTCATCAGTGCAAGTTTCCTTCAGCATCATATCCGATATCCAGTCAGAAGTACTGCTCTTTTGAGGTAAGGGATAGTAAGGGATTTTAAGGGATTTTAAGGGTTGTTATGTTTTTCAGTTTCGTAATTTTTCTGAACTTCAAAAATTCTGAAAAAATTTGAAATGATATTTTGATGAGTTTTCTTGATTGTGTCCAAAAATGGTGATTTTTGGATGTATAGATTGAGAGTTATGAATTTTATGAGAAAAGACTATTTTAAAAGTAACAGCTTATAATTCCTTGTGGTTGACTCTAAAATTGGTGAAATTTTTATTGGGAGTACATGTATATGATAGAAGTATACTCTATAAATTTTGGAATTTTTGGATAAAAGTACAATTTTTGATAAATATCTAAATATTCGGCTGTTTTGGCCATATGAAAAATAGTAAATGAATTTTAAAAATTCTGAGAAAAATATATGTTCACTATGGGACTATATTATGCTAAATCCCAGAAAAGAAATATTTTTGGAACTGATTTGGTATTTTTCATGAAAATGGTCTAGCTATGAGTAAATGAATTAAATATGTTTTGTGAAGAAAGAAAATTAGAAAATAGGATTTTATGGCTTGAGAATCCTATATGAAGTATATACAGATTTTTGATGAGGGTTTTGGCTATTGATGATGAAATCTTAAGAGTTGACATTTTATGATGATTAAATGCATTAATTAGTAAAGTGTAAACAATTTAAATAAATTGTTTATAAGCTTAAGAAATGTTATTCTTTCAATATCATTATACCGAAATATTGGTATAGATTTTATTATGGAATTTCTACCTTTTTGAGTCGAGGTTACTATTCATGAGTTACTATTCACGACAAAATTGGTTTCTTTTTCTAACCAAATTATAGTTGATTTATGAATATTACTCTTGAGATTAAATCTATATGTTGATTATATTGATTTTATTATCATATATAACATTTTTATAACTCTGATGTTGAATTTCTCTTTCACTGGAGTGTAAAGATGGGTAGATTATTGGTATGATCATGACTAGGGTTCTCTTTGGCCTGTAGTGCAAAGTTGAATTGTGACTGGTATGATCATGACCATTGAATTTACAATTGAATATCTTTAGCTTAAGTGTAAAGATGAATTGATTAACATGGTTATAATTATGGTGTATATAAATTCTGAAATGATTATATATTTCTTTGAGATATGAATATATTTGGCCTGTAGTGCAAATATGAATTGTTGAGGAATATCTTTGGCCTGTAGTGCAAAGATGAATTGTAGAGGAATATCTTTGGCCTGTAGTGCAAAGATGAATTGTAGATGAATATCTTTGGCCTGTAGTGCAAAGATGGTCTGTTGATGAATATCTTTGGCCCGTAGTGCAAAGATAAACTGTTGTTGAATATCTTTGGTCGTAGTGCAAAGATGGATTTATTAGTATGATTATGAACAGGAACTGTGATTTGGTATAACCATGATCTTTGATGTTTCAGGTAAAGACATGTGATGAAAATATTCTTCGTCCTGGGTGCGAAGAAAAATTTAGAATCACAATTATGATTATGAGTTATTCATATGATTGTGGAAAGGAACTGTTGATTGATGTTACAGGGATAAAACATTGTTGGTGGATTTTTAACATGGAGAAGATAATAGACTTTATAGTCTATTTGACTCTTCTAATGGATTGCTCGTTCCGCTGCAACTATGGTTGAAATTTTTATCATTTACCATATGTTCTAAATCTCTGATTTATTGTTGATGAAGGCTATTGATAATTGAATTATCTTTAGTCATGACATTCTTTACTGGGCTAGGTGTGCTCACCCTTTTGCTTCACAATTCCTTTCAGGTAATAAGAGTGTAGCTGGGTCGAGCGGGGATAACAAGGGAATAGAACGGTGGTCATCATTTAGTAGTTATATTTGGTGAAGGAAATAGGGTGAGGCGAACCCAACGTTGGAAGGGTGTTTTGTCACTATCATACAAGATGTCTAATGACATACAACCTCGTGTCATCATAAGACAGGGTTGTGCTCATCCACTTGCTGAGTATATATACGAACACTACCTATATAATCTTGGTGTTTGTTTAAAGTATAATTCTCAATTAGAGACAGTAGAGATAATGATATGTCAAGAGAAGACTCACCATTGGGAAGAATATGATAGTAATCTTCTCGTTTTTCTTTGGGGTCTATTGGGTAAACCAAGGATAATTCTGTGGCCATATGATATCTATCATAACCTAGACGCGTGGCCTCCCATGTACGAAGGTTTCCTTGAGCACTTCCCAAAGATTCTAATTTCTAAAACAGTTTTTGACTATACCTTTATGTAAGGTGTTATTGTGAGGTGATGTCCACGGTTGGAACATGAGTCACATTTGGTATATATTTGTATCCAAACTCACAGCATATGTGTTGTTGTATTTTGCACGACAATTGTTGTAATAAAGTTGTAGTTATTTTCTGTACCATGTATTTGACGACTCAGAATGGGTCGGGTGGAATGAACCTATTTTGGGCTTGTCACAGTTGGTATCAGAGCTATAAGTAAAGAGCCCCGAGCCTCTCGCTGGTGACATCCTGTTGACGGGGAATGCACCGAAGCCAGACTCTCCGTAGGGGACGCCGTTCTGCGGTGGCAAGCTGATAGGTACCCTTGTGAGGTGCTGACACATGATGGTGTCCAGTGTCACAGGTGGTATCAGAGCTTAGGGATATGATCTCTGGCGGAGATCGGGGAATACAACTAGGAGGGGAGAGATGAGTAAATCCTTCGCTAGTGTGTCCTACCTAAGCTTATTTGTTGGTCAGTCATAATATCGGGATATTATGTGATATGTTAATTTGTTAAATTAACCCTTATTTTGAAGCTGTATTCTAGAAAGATATCTGAAATACAGGAGATGAGCAATGGAGAAATCATGATGATAAGGAAGATGGAATCTGAAATGAAAGCAAGGTATTCTCAACTTTTCGAAATACCAGGTACGTAAATTTCGGGGACGAAATTTCATAAGGAGGGGAGATTGTAAGACCCCGAATTTTATGAAATAAAAGTATTCAATTTTTCTTATAATTACAATTCAGTAAATGGTTAAATTGATAAAAGTTTAAAGTTATGAGTGCAATATGATTTTTTTTTTCAAAATAAGCAAGTGGTTATAAAATAATCATTGTTGTCGGGGAATATTCGTTTGGTCGTGGAATATTCTTTCTGTCGGGGAATATTCGTACGACGGCGCAGCTATTTGTGGGCCCCATAACGAATAACTGTCGGGTGAAGGAAAACGACAAATTTGAGTTTTTATAAATAACGGCGTAGTTGTTACCGTTAACACTGTTGGAATACCCGGTGGTTAAAATACAGTAATACGCGTGTTTGCACAGTAGCACACGGTATTGCACAGTATTTTTGAATTATTGATTCTTACGTAAGAAGGCACTACTCAATAATTGTTACAGTAATTACTGTTCAATATTTTATTTTATTGATTCAATAATTGCTACGTTGAAATTTTATATTATTGTTGTGCAATAATTGTCACTGCACAGTATTTCTCCATTATCAGATCAGTAATTCATATTATTTAAATAATATTATTAGATAGCATTATTGTCAATGTCTAGAAAGTTCTGTCTAAGGAGAGGTTTGGTCATCTAATTGCGCGCCAGTAAGGAGAAATCCTTATTGGAAAGCCCCCTCTTTCCTGGGAACGGCCTGGTTGTCATAAATGTGATTCTGTAATATTATTTGTGAATAATTAATTATTGATTCATATGATAAGGAAATATTTATTTTATGGGATATAAATGAGGGATATATTTTTGTGGTTAAAAAATGAAGGAGTTAATGTTGAGATTTTTATCCGTATTTTTGTCGGAATGGAGGTATTAAAAATTAGGGTTTTTGAGATATTTTGCGGGGGTTATAATTTTTAATCCGACCGTTGGATCGTGGTAATTTTTGGATATGTTATACATATATAAGTTGAGTATATGTCCACAAATTTTGAACCGTTAAAAATGAACGTATGATTTATTATGAATTTTACAAGATGACTGGTTCAGAAATTGTTGAATTTTCGGAGTTTATCATTTTGGTGGAAAATTCTAGAATTGGTGGGCCCCACTTGTGGTTGGTGAAGAAATATGCTGAATTATATTTCAAATGTGGTGGGTGGAAATAGTAGCAGGTAAAGCCATCAGGTTGCAGGTCAAACCTACCAAAATTTTCCTATAAATAGAGGGCTAAGTTAGAATTGAAAATCACACCAGAAACATAAGCTTTCTCTCTTTCTCTCTCTAGATTATTGAGTGTATTTTGTGAGTATTTAGATACTTGGTGAGTTACTATTCATCAGTGCAAGTTTCCTTCAGCATCATATCCGATATCCAGTCAGAAGTACTGCTCTTTTGAGGTAAGGGATAGTAAGGGATTTTAAGGGATTTTAAGGGTTGTTATGTTTTTCAGTTTCGTAATTTTTCTGAACTTCAAAAATTCTGAAAAAATTTGAAATGATATTTTGATGAGTTTTCTTGATTGTGTCCAAAAATGGTGATTTTTGGATGTATAGATTGAGAGTTATGAATTTTATGAGAAAAGACTATTTTAAAAGTAACAGCTTATAATTCCTTGTGGTTAACTCCAAAATTGATGAAATTTTTATTGGGAGTACATGTATATGATAGAAGTATACTCTGTAAATTTTGGAATTTTTGGACAAAAGTACAATTTTTGATAAATGTCTAAATATTCGGCTATTTTGGCCATATGAAAAATAGTAAATGACTTTTAAAATTCTGAGAAAAATATATGTTCACTATGGGACTATATTATGCTAAATCCCAGAAAAGAAATATTTTTGGAACTGATTTGGTATTTTTCATGAAAATGGTCTAGTTATGAGTAAATGAATTAAATATGTTTTGTGAAGAAAGAAAATTAGAAAATAGGATTTTATGGCTTGAGAATCCTATATGAGGTATATGCAGATTTTTGATGAGGGTTTTGGTTATTGATGATGAAATCTTAAGAGTTGACATTTTATGATGATTAAATGCATTAATTAGTAAAGTGTAAACAATTTAAATAAATTGTTTATAAGCTTAAGAAATGTTATTCTTTCAATATCATTATACCGAAATATTGGTATAGATTTTATTGTAGAATTTCTACCTTTTTGAGTCGAGGTTACTATTCATGAGTTACTATTCACGACAAAATTGGTTTCTTTTTCTAACCAAATTATAGTTGATTTATGAATATTACTCTTGAGATTAAATCTATATGTTGATTATATTGATTTTATTATCATATATAACATTTTTATAACCCTGATGTTGAATTTCTCTTTCACTGGAGTGTAAAGATGGGTAGATTATTGGTATGATCATGACTAGGGTTCTCTTTGGCCTGTAGTGCAAAGTTGAATTGTGACTGGTATGATCATGACCATTGAATTTACAATTGAATATCTTTAGCTTAAGTGCAAAGATGAATTGATTAACATGGTTATAATTATGGTGTATATAAATTCTGAAATGATTATATATTTCTTTGAGATATGAATATATTTGGCCTGTAGTGCAAATATGAATTGTTGAGGAATATCTTTGGCCTGTAGTGCAAAGATGAATTGTAGATGAATATCTTTGGCCTGTAGTGCAAAGATGAATTGTAGATGAATATCTTTGGCCTGTAGTGCAAAGATGGTCTGTTGATGAATATCTTTGGCCGTAGTGCAAAGATAAACTGTTGTTGAATATCTTTGGTCGTAGTGCAAAGATGGATTTATTAGTATGATTATGAACAGGAACTGTGATTTGGTATAACCATGATCTTTGATGTTTCAGGTAAAGACAGGTGATGAAAATATTCTTCGTCCTGGGTGCGAAGAAAAATTTAGAATCACAATTATGATTATGAGTTATTCATATGATTGTGGAAAGGAACTGTTGATTGATGTTACAGGGATAAAACATTGTTGGTGGATTTTTAACATGGAGAAGATAATAGACTTTATAGTCTATTTGACTCTTCTAATGGATTGCTCGTTCCGCTGCAACTATGGTTGAAATTTTTATCATTTACCATATGTTCTAAATCTCTGATTTATTGTTGATGAAGGCTATTGATAATTGAATTATCTTTAGTCATGATATTCTTTACTGAGCTAGTTGTGCTCACCCTTTTGCTTCACAATTCCTTTCAGGTAATAAGAGTGTAGCTGGGTCGAGCGGGGATAACAAGGGAATAGAACGGTGGTCATCATTTAGTAGTTATATTTGGTGAAGGAAATAGGGTGAGGCGAACCCAACGTTGGAAGGGTGTTTTGTCACTATCATACAAGATGTCTAATGACATACAACCTCGTGTCATCATAAGACAGGGTTGTGCTCATCCACTTGCTGAGTATATATACGAACACTACCTATATAATCTTGGTGTTTGTTTAAAGTATAATTCTCAATTAGAGACAGTAGAGATAATGATATGTCAAGAGAAGACTCACCATTGGGAAGAATATGATAGTAATCTTCTCGTTTTTCTTTGGGGTCTATTGGGTAAACCAAGGATAATTCTGTGGCCATATGATATCTATCATAACCTAGACGCGTGGCCTCCCATGTACGAAGGTTTCCTTGAGCACTTCCCAAAGATTCTAATTTCTAAAACAGTTTTTGACTATACCTTTATGTAAGGTGTTATTGTGAGGTGATGTCCACGGTTGGAACATGAGTCACATTTGGTATATATTTGTATCCAAACTCACAGCATATGTGTTGTTGTATTTTGCACGACAATTGTTGTAATAAAGTTGTAGTTATTTTCTGTACCATGTATTTGACGACTCAGAATGGGTTGGGTGGAATGAACCTATTTTGGGGTTGTCACATTCGTCATTTGGTCGGTGCCGTTGTTCACCTGAGGATTGTTGCCTTCCTGATCCACATTATCCTGAATATTGATCTGTGGTGACTCAACGGTCTCCTGTGCTCCATTGCTATTCTCAACATTCTCGGATGTCATTTTCAAATACTGTCGCAAAATAAGGGTTAATTGACATGCAACATATTATCCCTATATTCTGACCGACCAAACAAATACCAAGTAAACTTAGTCAGGTCATACTAGCAAAGAAATTCCCCGTCTCTCCCCTCCTAGTTCTTGTCTCACATCTCAGCCAGGGATCATATCCCTAAGCTCTGATACCAACTGTGACGCACCCAAAATAAGTATACATCACCCATTTTGAGTCGCCAAATACCTGGTACAAAAACAAATACAACTTCAGTAATACAATTGTCGTGCAGAATACAACAACACATATACTGTGAGTTTGAATATAAATATTGTCTACTAGAGAGTATACAAACTCAAAAGGAGTCCTCATTACAATTATCACACAATTTCACAGAATAGTGAGGACTACTAATGCAACCATCTGGACCGTCAATCCATTCCCCGACTAGTCCTAGCTATATTCTCATTTTCTGAAGAGAACAGTGAAAGAAAGGGTGAGCTCAACTAGCCCAGTAAGAAATATTATGACTAAGATAATGTACAACAAAGTTTTAGAGCAACAACTGCAGCGGAAAAAGCAATCCATTAGAAGAGTCAAGTAGAGCATAAAACCTACTATCTTCTATGATTTAAAAGATTTATCATTAATTTTATTTCTGAGATTCAGCTTAATAAATAATTCACATCATCGAATCATCCCTGCACTACGGCCAAAGATAATCGTATTTTCATCAACGGTCATGATCATGCCATAAAATAATTCATCTTTGCACCCTTGGCCGAAGAGAATCCATGGCCATAATCATAACAAAAATTGTTCATCAATGCACTACGGGCTAATGAGGGCTTTTACCACATCATTTGTAATATAACGGTCATGATTATACCGAATAATTCCTGGTCATAATCATACCAAGTCCATCTATGTACTACAGGCCACATATGACTTTCAACAGAATATAAACATGAGGATGATGACAATGATATAATAATTTAATTAAACAAGTTCAAGGATAAATTTTAAATATTTATAATTTAATTTATCCAGAAATCAATAACGTCCAAGTTGTCAACATGATACTACTTTGTGGAGTCAAAATTCAAGAATAATACTCAGTTGGTCATGTTCATCTCAACACGTGTTCATCTTTACACTACGGACCAAGGATATTCATCAGGTAATCATTCATCTTTGCACTACAGGACAAAGATATTCAGTAATATCATCATTTAGGACTGAGGATGATGAAAAATATTTTAAAGAAAATATTTCCAGTGAGATAAAAGAACAAATATTAGGGATTTGTATTACAGTTTATCCAAGTTCAATAATACTCTATAATAACCAATTTTGAAGCAAAATTCAAAAATAAAGATCAAAACATGTGTAAGACCCCGAATTTTATGAAATAAAAGTATTCAATTTTCCTTATAATTACAATTCAGTAAATGGTTAAATTGATAAAAGTTTAAAGTTATGAGTGCAATATGATTTTTTTTTTTTCAAAATAAGCAAGTGGTTATAAAATAATCATTGTTGTCGGGGAATATTCGTTTGGTCGTGGAATATTCTTTCTGTCGGGGAATATTCGTACGACGGCGCAGCTATTTGTGGGCCCCATAACGAATAACTGTCGGGTGAAGGAAAACGACAAATTTGAGTTTTTATAAATAACGGCGTAGTTGTTACCGTTAACACTGTTGGAATACCCGGTGGTTAAAATACAGTAATACGCGTTTTGCACAGTAGCACACGGTATTGCACAGTATTTTTGAATTATTGATTCTTACGTAAGAAGGCACTACTCAATAATTGTTACAGTAATTACTGTTCAATATTTTATTTTATTGATTCAATAATTGCTACGTTGAAATTTTATATTATTGTTGTTCAATAATTGTCACTGCACAGTATTTTCCATTATCAGATCAATAATTCATATTATTTGAATAATATTATTAGATAGCATTATTGGCAATGTCTAGAAAGTTCTGTCTAAGGAGAGGTTTGGTCATCTAATTGCGCGCCAGTAAGGAGAAATCCTTATTGGAAAGCCCCCTCTTTCCTGGGAACGGCCTGGTTGTCATAAATGTGATTCTGTAATATTATTTGTGAATAATTAATTATTGATTCATATGATAAGAAAATATTTATTTTATGTGGATATAAATGAGGGATATATTTTTGTGGTTAAAAAATGAAGGAGTTAATGTTGAGATTTTTATCAGTATTTTTGTCGGAATGGAGGTATTAAAAATAGGGTTTTTGAGATATTTTGCGGGGGTTATAATTTTTAATCCGACCGTTGGATCGTGGTAATTTTTGGATATGTTATACATATATAAGTTGAGTATATGTCCACAAATTTTGAACCGTTAAAAATGAACGTATGATTTATTATGAATTTTACGAGATGACTGGTTCAGAAATTGTTGAATTTTCGGAGTTTATCATTTTGGTGGAAAATTCTAGAATTGGTGGGCCCCACTTGTGGTTGGTGAAGAAATGTGCTGAATTATATTTCAAATGTGGTGGGTGGGAATAGTAGCAGGTAAAGCCATCAGGTTGCAGGTCAAACCTACCAAAATTTTCCTATAAATAGAGGGCTAAGTTAGAATTGAAAATCACACCAGAAACATAAGCTTTCTCTCTTTCTCTCTCTATATTATGAGTATATTTTGTGAGTATTTAGATACTTGGTGAGTTGCTATTCATCAGTGCAAGTTTCCTTCAGCCTTATACCGATCAGAAGTACTGCTCTTTTGAGGTAAGGGATAGTAAGGGATTTTAAGGGATTTTAAGGGTTGTTATGTTTTTCAGTTTCGTAATTTTTCTGAACTTCAAAAATTCTGGAAAAATTTGAAATGATATTTTGATGAGTTTTATTGATTGTGTCCAAAAATGGTGATTTTTGGATGTATAGATTGAGAGTTATGAATTTTATGAGAAAAGACTATTTTAAAAGTAACAGCTTATAATTCCTTGTGGTTAACTCCAAAATTGATGAAATTTTTATTGGGAGTACATGTATATGATAGAAGTATACTCTGTAAATTTCAGAATTTTTAGACAAAAGTACAATTTTTGATAAATGTCTAAATATTCGGCTATTTTGGCCATATGAAAAATAGTAAATGACTTTTAAAAATTCTGAGAAAAATATATGTTCACTATGGGACTATATTATGCTAAATCCCAGAAAAGAAATATTTTTGGAACTGATTTGGTATTTTTCATGAAAATAGTCTAGTTATGAGTAAATGAATTAAATATGTTTTGTGAAGAAAGAAAATTGGAAAATAGGATTTTATGGCTTGAGAATCCTATATGAGGTATATGCAGATTTTTGATGAGGGTTTTGGTTATTGATGATGAAATTGTAAGAGTTTGCATTTTATGATGATTAAATGCATTAATTAGTAAAGTGTAAACAATTAAAATAAATTGTTTATAAATTTAAGTAATGTTATTCTTTCAATATCATTATACCGAAATATTGGTATGGATTTTATTGTGGAATTTCTATCTTTTGTGTCGGGGTTACTATTCATGAGTTACTATTCACGATTTACTATTCATGAGTTACGAATATTACTCTTGAGATTAAAACTATATGTTGATCATATTATTTTTATCATCATATATAACATTTTTATAACCCTGATGTTGAAATTCTCTTTCACTGGAGTGTAAAGATGGGTAGATTATTGGTATGATCATGACTAGGGTTCTCTTTGGCCTGTAGTGCAAAGTTGAATTGTGACTGGTATGATCATGACCATTGAATTTATAATTGAATATCTTTAGCTTAAGTGCAAAGGTGAATTGATCAACATGGTTATAATTATTGTTTATATAAATTCTGAAATGATTATATATTTCTTTGAGATATTAATATATTTGGCCTGTAGTGCAAATATGAATTGTTGAGGAATATCTTTGGCCTGTAGTGCAAAGATGAATTGTTGATGAATATCTTTGGCCTGTAGTGCAAAGATGAACTGTTGTTGAATATCTTTGGCCAGTAGTGCAAAGATGAACGTTGATGAATATCTTTGGCCGTAGTGCAAAGATGGATTTATTAGTATGATTATGAACAGGAACTGTGATTTGGTATAACCATGATCTTTGATGTTTCAGGTAAAGACAGGTGATGAAAATATTCTTCGTCCTGGGTGCGAAGAAAAATTTAGAATCACAATTATGATTATGAGTTATTCATATGATTGTGGAAAGGAACTGTTGATTGATGTTACAGGGATAAAACATTGTTGGTGGATTTTTAACATGGAGAAGATAATAGACTTTATAGTCTATTTGACTCTTCTAATGGATTGCTCGTTCCGCTGCAACTATGGTTGAAATTTTTATCATTTACCATATGTTCTAAATCTCTGATTTATTATTGATGAAGGCTATTGATAATTGAATTATCTTTAGTCATGATATTCTTTACTGAGCTAGTTGTGCTCACCCTTTTGCTTCACAATTCCTTTCAGGTAATAAGAGTGTAGCTGGGTCGAGCGAGGGTAACGGGGAAATAGAACAATGGTCTCTAGCTGTGGATGTTCTCCCGAAGCAGTATAGAAAAGTTCATTTAGTAGTTATATTTGGTGAATCCAATAGGGTAAGGTGTACCCAACGTTGGAAGGGTGGTTTGCCACTATCATACAAGATGTCTAACGACATACAACCTCGTGTCATCATAAGACAGGGATGTGCTCATCCACTTGCTGAGTATATATACGAGCACTACCTATATAATCTTGGTGTTTGTTTGAAGTATAATTCTCAATTAGAGACAGTGGAGATAATGATAAGTCAAGAGAAGACTCACCATTGGGAAGAATATGATAGTAATCTTCTCGTTTTTCTTTGGGGTCTATTGGGTCAACCAAGGATAATTCTGTGGCCATATGATATCTATCATAACCTAGACGCGTGGCCTCCCATGTACGAAGGTTTCCTTGAGCACTTCCCAAAGATTCTAATTTCTAAAACAGTTTTTGACTATACCTTTATGTAAGGTGTTATTGTGAGGTGATGTCCACGGTTGGAACATGAGTCACATTTGGTATATATTTGTATCCAAACTCACAGCATATGTGTTGTTGTATTTTGCACGACAATTGTTGTAATAAAGTTGTAGTTGTTTTCTGTACCATGTATTTGACGACTCAGAATGGGTTGGGTGGAATGAACCTATTTTGGGGTCGTTACAGTTGGTATCAGAGCTATAAGTAAAGAGCCCCGAGCCTCTCGCTGGTGACATCCTGTTGACGGGGAATGCACCGAAGCCAGACTCTCCGTAGGGGACGCCGTTCTGCGGTGGCAAGCTGATAGGTACCCTTGTGAGGTGCTGACACATGATGGTGTCCAGTGTTACAGTTGGTATCAGAGCTTAGGGATATGATCTTTGGCGGAGATCGGGGAATATAATTAGGAGGGGAGAGATGAGTAAATCCTTCGCTAGTGTGTCCTACCTAAGCTTATTTGTTGGTCAGTCATAATATCGGGATATTATGTGATATGTTAATTTGTTCAATTAACCCTTGTTTTGAAGCTGTATTCTAGAATGATATCTGAAATACAGGAGATGAGCAATGGAGAAATTATGATGACAGGGAAGATGGAATCTGAAATGAATGCAAGATATTCTCAACTCTTTGAAATACCAGGTACGTAAATTTCGGGGACGAAATTTCATAAGGAGGGGAGATTGTAAGACCCCGAATTTTATGAAATAAAAGTATTCAATTTTTCTTATAATTACTATTCAGTAAATGGTTAAATTGATAAAAGTTTAAAGTTATGAGTGAAATATGATTTTTTTTTCAAAATAAGCAAGTGGTTATAAAATAATCATTGTTGTCGGGGAATATTCGTTTGGTCGTGGAATATTCTTTCTGTCGGGGAATATTCGTACGACGGCGCAGCTATTTGTGGGCCCCATAACGAATAACTGTCGGGTGAAGAAAACGACAAATTTGAGTTTTTACAAATAACGGCGTAGTTGTTACCGTTAACACTGTTGGAATACCCGGTGGTTAAAATACAGTAATACGCGTTATTGCACAGTAGCACACGGTATTGCACAGTATTTTTGAAATTATTGATTCTTACGTAAGAAGGCACTACTCAATAATTGTTACAGTAATTACTGTTCAATATTTTATTTTATTGATTCAATAATTGCTACGTTGAAATTTTATATTATTGTTGTTCAATAATTGTTGCTGCACAGTATTTTCCATTATCAGATCAATAATTCATATTATTTGAATAATATTATTAGATAGCATTATTGGCAATGTCTAGAAAGTTCTGTCTAAGGAGAGGTTTGGTCATCTAATTGCGCGCCAGTAAGGAGAAATCCTTATTGGAAAGCCCCCTCTTTCCTGGGAACGGCCTGGTTGTCATAAATGTGATTCTGTAATATTATTTGTGAATAATTAATTATTGATTCATATGATAAGAAAATATTTATTTTATGTGGATATAAATGAGGGATATATTTTTGTGGTTAAAAATGAAGGAGTTAATGTTGAGATTTTTATCAGTATTTTTGTCGGAATGGAGGTATTAAAAATCAGGGTTTTTGAGATATTTTGCGGGGGTTATAATTTTTAATCCGACCGTTGGATCGTGGTAATTTTTGGATATGTTATACATATATAAGTTGAGTATATGTCCACAAATTTTGAACCGTTAAAAATGAACGTATGATTTATTATGAATTTTACGAGATGACTGGTTCAGAAATTGTTGAATTTTCGGAGTTTATCATTTTGGTGGAAAATTCTAGAATTGGTGGGCCCCACTTGTGGTTGGTGAAGAAATGTGCTGAATTATATTTCAAATGTGGTGGGTGGGAATAGTAGCAGGTAAAGCCATCAGGTTGCAGGTCAAACCTACCAAAATTTTCCTATAAATAGAGGGCTAAGTTAGAATTGAAAATCACACCAGAAACATAAGCTTTCTCTCTTTCTCTCTCTATATTATTGAGTATATTTTGTGAGTATTTAGATACTTGGTGAGTTGCTATTCATCAGTGCAAGTTTCCTTCAGCCTTATACCGATCAGAAGTACTGCTCTTTTGAGGTAAGGGATAGTAAGGGATTTTAAGGGATTTTAAGGGTTGTTATGTTTTTCAGTTTCGTAATTTTTCTGAACTTCAAAAATTCTGGAAAAATTTGAAATGATATTTTGATGAGTTTTATTGATTGTGTCCAAAAATGGTGATTTTTGGATGTATAGATTGAGAGTTATGAATTTTATGAGAAAAGACTATTTTAAAAGTAACAGCTTATAATTCCTTGTGGTTAACTCCAAAATTGATGAAATTTTTATTGGGAGTACATGTATATGATAGAAGTATACTCTGTAAATTTCAGAATTTTTAGACAAAAGTACAATTTTTGATAAATGTCTAAATATTCGGCTATTTTGGCCATATGAAAAATAGTAAATGACTTTTAAAAATTCTGAGAAAAATATATGTTCACTATGGGACTATATTATGCTAAATCCCAGAAAAGAAATATTTTTGGAACTGATTTGGTATTTTTCATGAAAATGGTCTAGTTATGAGTAAATGAATTAAATATGTTTTGTGAAGAAAGAAAATTGGAAAATAGGATTTTATGGCTTGAGAATCCTATATGAGGTATATGCAGATTTTTGATGAGGGTTTTGGTTATTGATGATGAAATTGTAAGAGTTGGCATTTTATGATGATTAAATGCATTAATTAGTAAAGTGTAAACAATTAAAATAAATTGTTTATAAATTTAAGTAATGTTATTCTTTCAATATCATTATACCGAAATATTGGTATGGATTTTATTGTGGAATTTCTATCTTTTGTGTCGGGGTTACTATTCATGAGTTACTATTCACGATTTACTATTCATGAGTTACGAATATTACTCTTGAGATTAAAACTATATGTTGATCATATTATTTTTATCATCATATATAACATTTTTATAACCCTGATGTTGAAATTCTCTTTCACTGGAGTGTAAAGATGGGTAGATTATTGGTATGATCATGACTAGGGTTCTCTTTGGCCTGTAGTGCAAAGTTGAATTGTGACTGGTATGATCATGACCATTGAATTTATAATTGAATATCTTTAGCTTAAGTGCAAAGGTGAATTGATCAACATGGTTATAATTATTGTTTATATAAATTCTGAAATGATTATATATTTCTTTGAGATATTAATATATTTGGCCTGTAGTGCAAATATGAATTGTTGATGAATATCTTTGGCCTGTAGTGCAAAGATGAATTGTTGATGAATATCTTTGGCCTGTAGTGCAAAGATGAACTGTTGTTGAATATCTTTGGCCAGTAGTGCAAAGATGAACGTTGATGAATATCTTTGGCCGTAGTGCAAAGATGGATTTATTAGTATGATTATGAACAGGAACTGTGATTTGGTATAACCATGATCTTTGATGTTTCAGGTAAAGACAGGTGATGAAAATATTCTTCGTCCTGGGTGCGAAGAAAAATTTAGAATCACAATTATGATTATGAGTTATTCATATGATTGTGGAAAGGAACTGTTGATTGATGTTACAGGGATAAAACATTGTTGGTGGATTTTTAACATGGAGAAGATAATAGACTTTATAGTCTATTTGACTCTTCTAATGGATTGCTCGTTCCGCTGCAACTATGGTTGAAATTTTTATCATTTACCATATGTTCTAAATCTCTGATTTATTATTGATGAAGGCTATTGATAATTTAATTATCTTTAGTCATGATATTCTTTACTGAGCTAGTTGTGCTCACCCTTTTGCTTCACAATTCCTTTCAGGTAATAAGAGTGTAGCTGGGTCGAGCGAGGGTAACGGGGAAATAGAACAATGGTCTCTAGCTGTGGATGTTCTCCCGAAGCAGTATAGAAAAGTTCATTTAGTAGTTATATTTGGTGAATCCAATAGGGTAAGGTGTACCCAACGTTGGAAGGGTGGTTTGCCACTATCATACAAGATGTCTAACGACATACAACCTCGTGTCATCATAAGACAGGGATGTGCTCATCCACTTGCTGAGTATATATACGAGCACTACCTATATAATCTTGGTGTTTGTTTGAAGTATAATTCTCAATTAGAGACAGTGGAGATAATGATAAGTCAAGAGAAGACTCACCATTGGGAAGAATATGATAGTAATCTTCTCGTTTTTCTTTGGGGTCTATTGGGTCAACCAAGGATAATTCTGTGGCCATATGATATCTATCATAACCTAGACGCGTGGCCTCCCATGTACGAAGGTTTCCTTGAGCACTTCCCAAAGATTCTAATTTCTAAAACAGTTTTTGACTATACCTTTATGTAAGGTGTTATTGTGAGGTGATGTCCACGGTTGGAACATGAGTCACATTTGGTATATATTTGTATCCAAACTCACAGCATATGTGTTGTTGTATTTTGCACGACAATTGTTGTAATAAAGTTGTAGTTGTTTTCTGTACCATGTATTTGACGACTCAGAATGGGTTGGGTGGAATGAACCTATTTTGGGGTCGTTACAGTTGGTATCAGAGCTATAAGTAAAGAGCCCCGAGCCTCTCGCTGGTGACATCCTGTTGACGGGGAATGCACCGAAGCCAGACTCTCCGTAGGGGACGCCGTTCTGCGGTGGCAAGCTGATAGGTACCCTTGTGAGGTGCTGACACATGATGGTGTCCAGTGTTACAGTTGGTATCAGAGCTTAGGGATATGATCTTTGGCGGAGATCGGGGAATATACTAGGAGGGGAGAGATGAGTAAATCCTTCGCTAGTGTGTCCTACCTAAGCTTATTTGTTGGTCAGTCATAATATCGGGATATTATGTGATATGTTAATTTGTTCAATTAACCCTTGTTTTGAAGCTGTATTCTAGAATGATATCTGAAATACAGGAGATGAGCAATGGAGAAATTATGATGACAGGAAGATGGAATCTGAAATGAAAGCAAGGTATTCTCAACTCTTTGAAATACCAGGTACGTAAATTTCGGGGACGAAATTTCATAAGGAGGGGAGATTGTAAGACCCCGAATTTTATGAAATAAAAGTATTCAATTTTTCTTATAATTACAATTCAGTAAATGGTTAAATTGATAAAAGTTTAAAGTTATGAGTGAAATATGATTTTTTTTTCAAAATAAGCAAGTGGTTATAAAATAATCATTGTTGTCGGGGAATATTCGTTTGGTCGTGGAATATTCTTTCTGTCGGGGAATATTCGTACGACGGCGCAGCTATTTGTGGGCCCCATAACGAATAACTGTCGGGTGAAGAAAACGACAAATTTGAGTTTTTACAAATAACGGCGTAGTTGTTACCGTTAACACTGTTGGAATACCCGGTGGTTAAAATACAGTAATACGCGTTATTGCACAGTAGCACACGGTATTGCACAGTATTTTTGAATTATTGATTCTTACGTAAGAAGGCACTACTCAATAATTGTTACAGTAATTACTGTTCAATATTTTATTTTATTGATTCAATAATTGCTACGTTGAAATTTTATATTATTGTTGTTCAATAATTGTCACTGCACAGTATTTTCCATTATCAGATCAATAATTCATATTATTTGAATAATATTATTAGATAGCATTATTGGCAATGTCTAGAAAGTTCTGTCTAAGGAGAGGTTTGGTCATCTAATTGCGCGCCAGTAAGGAGAAATCCTTATTGGAAAGCCCCCTCTTTCCTGGGAACGGCCTGGTTGTCATAAATGTGATTCTGTAATATTATTTGTGAATAATTAATTATTGATTCATATGATAAGAAAATATTTATTTTATGTGGATATAAACGAGGGATATATTTTTGTGGTTAAAAATGAAGGAGTTAATGTTGAGATTTTTATCAGTATTTTTGTCGGAATGGAGGTATTAAAAATCAGGGTTTTTGAGATATTTTGCGGGGGTTATAATTTTTAATCCGACCGTTGGATCGTGGTA
This sequence comes from Panax notoginseng, assembly GCA_016801055.1. Classification (NCBI taxonomy): domain Eukaryota; kingdom Viridiplantae; phylum Streptophyta; class Magnoliopsida; order Apiales; family Araliaceae; genus Panax; species Panax notoginseng. The sequence goes on along the minus strand of CM029018.1, from coordinate 3,583,642 downwards.
ATTTTTGGATATGTTATACATATATAAGTTGAGTATATGTCCACAAATTTTGAACCGTTAAAAATGAACGTATGATTTATTATGAATTTTACGAGATGACTGGTTCAGAAATTGTTGAATTTTCGGAGTTTATCATTTTGGTGGAAAATTCTAGAATTGGTGGGCCCCACTTGTGGTTGGTGAAGAAATGTGCTGAATTATATTTCAAATGTGGTGGGTGGGAATAGTAGCAGGTAAAGCCATCAGGTTGCAGGTCAAACCTACCAAAATTTTCCTATAAATAGAGGGCTAAGTTAGAATTGAAAATCACACCAGAAACATAAGCTTTCTCTCTTTCTCTCTCTAGATTATTGAGTATATTTTGTGAGTATTTAGATACTTGGTGAGTTGCTATTCATCAGTGCAAGTTTCCTTCAGCCTTATACCGATCAGAAGTACTGCTCTTTTGAGGTAAGGGATAGTAAGGGATTTTAAGGGATTTTAAGGGTTGTTATGTTTTTCAGTTTCGTAATTTTTCTGAACTTCAAAAATTCTGGAAAAATTTGAAATGATATTTTGATGAGTTTTATTGATTGTGTCCAAAAATGGTGATTTTTGGATGTATAGATTGAGAGTTATGAATTTTATGAGAAAAGACTATTTTAAAAGTAACAGCTTATAATTCCTTGTGGTTAACTCCAAAATTGATGAAATTTTTATTGGGAGTACATGTATATGATAGAAGTATACTCTGTAAATTTCAGAATTTTTAGACAAAAGTACAATTTTTGATAAATGTCTAAATATTCGGCTATTTTGGCCATATGAAAAATAGTAAATGACTTTTAAAAATTCTGAGAAAAATATATGTTCACTATGGGACTATATTATGCTAAATCCCAGAAAAGAAATATTTTTGGAACTGATTTGGTATTTTTCATGAAAATAGTCTAGTTATGAGTAAATGAATTAAATATGTTTTGTGAAGAAAGAAAATTGAAAAATAGGATTTTATGGCTTGAGAATCCTATATGAGGTATATGCAGATTTTTGATGAGGGTTTTGATTATTGATGATGAAATTGTAAGAGTTTGCATTTTATGATGATTAAATGCATTAATTAGTAAAGTGTAAACAATTAAAATAAATTGTTTATAAATTTAAGTAATGTTATTCTTTCAATATCATTATACCGAAATATTGGTATGGATTTTATTGTGGAATTTCTATCTTTTGTGTCGGGGTTACTATTCATGAGTTACTATTCACGATTTACTATTCATGAGTTACGAATATTACTCTTGAGATTAAAACTATATGTTGATCATATTATTTTTATCATCATATATAACATTTTTATAACCTTGATGTTGAAATTCTCTTTCGCTTGAGTGTAAAGATGGGTAAATTATTGGTATGATCATGACTAGGGTTCTCTTTGGCCTGTAGTGCAAAGTTGAATTGTGACTGGTATGATCATGACCATTGAATTTATAATTGAATATCTTTAGCTTAAGTGCAAAGGTGAAATGATCAACATGGTTATAATTATTGTTTATATAAATTCTTAAATGATTATATATTCTTTGAGGTATTAATATATTTGGCATGTAGTGCAAATATGAATTGTTGAGGAATATCTTTGGCCTGTAGTGCAAAGATGAATTGTAGATGAATATCTTTGGCCTGTAGTGCAAAGATGACCTGTTGTTGAATATCTTTGGCCAGTAATGCAAAGATGAACGGTTGAGGAATATCTTTGGTCGTAGTGCAAAGATGGATTTATTAGTATGATTATGAACAGGAACTGTGATTTGGTATAACCATGATCTTTGATGTTTCAGGTAAAGACATGTGATGAAAATATTCTTCGTCCTGGGTGCGAAGAAAAATTTAGAATCACAATTATGATTATGAGTTATTCATATGATTGTGGAAAGGAACTGTTGATTGATGTTACAGGGATAAAACATTGTTGATGGATTTTTAACATGGAGAAGATAATAGACTTTATAGTCTATTTGACTCTTCTAATGGATTGCTCGTTCCGCTGCAACTATGGTTGAAATTTTTATCATTTACCATATGTTCTAAATCTCTGATTTATTGTTGATGAAGGCTATTGATAATTGAATTATCTTTAGTCATGATATTCTTTACTGAGCTAGTTGTGCTCACCCTTTTGCTTCACAATTCCTTTCAGGTAATAAGAGTGTAGCTGGGTCGAGCGAGGGTAACGGGGAAATAGAGCAATGGTCTCTAGCTGTGGATGTTCTCCCGAAGCAGTATAGAAAAGTTCATTTAGTAGTTATATTTGGTGAATCCAATAGGGTAAGGTGTACCCAACGTTGGAAGGGTGGTTTGCCACTATCATACAAGATGTCTAACGACATACAACCTCGTGTCATCATAAGACAGGGATGTGCTCATCCACTTGCTGAGTATATATACGAGCACTACCTATATAATCTTGGTGTTTGTTTAAAGTATAATTCTCAATTAGAGACAGTAGAGATAATAATATGTCAAGAGAAGACTCACCATTGGGAAGAATATGATAGTAATCTTCTCGTTTTTCTTTGGGGTCTATTGGGTCAACCAAGGATAATTCTGTGGCCATATGATATCTATCATAACCTAGACGCGTGGCCTCCCATGTACGAAGGTTTCCTTGAGCACTTCCCAAAGATTCTAATTTCTAAAACAGTTTTTGACTATACCTTTATGTAAGGTGTTATTGTGAGGTGATGTCCACGGTTGGAACATGAGTCACATTTGGTATATATTTGTATCCAAACTCACAGCATATGTGTTGTTGTATTTTGCACGACAATTGTTGTAATAAAGTTGTAGTTGTTTTCTGTACCATGTATTTGACGACTCAGAATGGGTTGGGTGGAATGAACCTATTTTGGGGTCGTTACAACATGGATACAATCAATGATAGTAACCATAATAGATAACTTGGACAAAAAGAAGAAAATTTCATTTTTCGGTGAATACTGCCGCATTCATGAATAGTACCGTATATGTGAATAGTAACGTATACGTGAATAGTAACCCCGATACAAAAAGTTTTAAATTTAATAAAAAGTTCATACCAACATTTCGGTATAATGATATTGAAGAAAATATCATTTTAAAAAGAATATAACACCCCTTACCTCAAAAATATCAGTACTTCTGATCGGAATATCGGTATAAGGCTGAAGAAAACTTGCACTGATGAATAGAAACTCACAAATTATCTAAATACTCATAAAATACACTCAATAATCTAGAGAGAGAAAGAGAGAAAATTTGTTTCTGGTGTGATTTTTAATTCTAACTTAGCCCTCTATTTATAGAAAAATATTAGCACACCGAAGCAGACTTGACCTGTAACTTGATGGTTTTACCTGCTACTATTGCCACCCACCACATTTGAAATAAAATTCAACACATTTCTTCACTAACCACAAGTGGGGCCCACTCAATTCTAGAATTTTTCACCAAAATCATTTATAAACCTAATTTCCGAATCAGTCACCTCTTAAAATTCATAACAAATCATACGTTCATTTTTAACGGTTCAAAATTTGTGGACATATAATCAACTTATATATGTATAACATATCCAAAAATCACATCGATCCAACGGTCGGATTAAAAATTATAACTCATGCAATATATCTGAAAAATACTGATTTGATTTTTTAATACCTCCAATCCTACAAAATACTGATAAAATACCTCAACATTAATTCCTTCATTCTTAACCACATAAATAAATCCATCATTTATATCCACATCAAATAAATATTTTCTTATCATATAAATCAATAATTAATTATTCACAAATAATATTACAGAATCACAATTATGACAACCAGGCCGTTCCCAGGAAAGAGGGGGCTTTCCAATAAGGATTTCTCCTTACTGGCGCGTAATTAGATGACCAAACCTCTCCTTAGACAGAACTTTCTAGACATTGCCAATAATGTTATCTAATAATATTATTCAAATAATATGAATTATTGATCTGATAATGGGAAATACTGTGCAGTGACAATTATTGAAACAACAATAATATAAAATATCAACGCAGCAATTATTGAATCAATAAAATAAAATATTGAACAGTAACTACTATAATAATTATTGAGTAGTGTCTTCTTACGTAAGAATTAATAATTCAAAAATACTGTGTAAAACCGTGTGCTACTGTGCAACCACGCGTTTTACTGTATTTTAACCACAGGATATTCTAACAGTGTTAACGGTAACAACTATGCCGTTATTTATAAAAATTCAATTTTGTCGTTATCTTCATCCGACCATTTTCCATTATGGGGACCACAAATAGCTGCGCCGTCGTATGAATATTCCCCGACAGAAAGAATATTCCACGACCAAACGAATATTCCCCAACAACAATAAGTATTTTATAACCACTTGTTTATTTTGCAAAATTTACACATTTCACCCATAACTAAAATATTATATCAAATTGACACCTTATTATTCACAATAATAATTAGAAAAAATTTGATTTATTCATTCATAAGTTGAGGTCTTACACCATGCAGTCTTACAATCTCATTTATGTACATACGAGCAAGACGTTCAAGTGTATAAGTTTCTCGTATTGGTAAGAAATGAGCAGACTTGGTCAATCTATCAACAATGTCCCAAATTGCATCAATGCCTTGAGAAACCTTGGGAAGACCAGTAACCAAATCCATGGTAATGTGCTCCCACTTCTATTCTTGAATTTTAAGTGGTTGCAATGGACCTTTTGGTACTTGATGCTCCGCCTTGACTCGTTGACAAGTTAGACACCTTGAGATAAACAGCGCTATTTCTCTCTTCATATTGCTCCACCAAAATGTATGACGAAGATCACGATACATTTTGGTACTCCCAAGATGGATTGCAAACGGTGTGTTGTGCGCCTCCATCATGATTTTATACTTTAAATTAGGATCGTTAGGAACACAAAGTCTGGAGTTGACTAGAAGTATTCCTTCTTCAACGATTCTTGCTTCCGGCATAGCACCTTCTTGCACTTACTTCCTCATACGTATCAGCTCCAGGTCTGTAGCTTGAGCAGCTTTAACTTTATCAATTAAAGTCGGTTCTATTCGTATATTCGACATCATCACATGGGTCCCTGGAGTCTTTAACTCTATCTCCATCCTTTGCAAGTCACACAAAATGGGCCTTTGCGTTGTCAATATTGCACTCATACCCGCATATGATTTTCTACTCAATGCGTCAGCTACCACATTCGCTTTTCCAGGATGGTATTGAATGGTATGATCATAATCTTTCAATAGTTCAAGCCAACGTCGTTGTCGCATGTTGAGTTCCTTTTGAGTGAAGAAATATTTAAGGCTTTTATGATCCATAAAGATCTCCACCTTTAGGATAATTCCTCTCATATTCTTTGAGTTGTCTTGAGGCATAGGCTATAACTTTCCCATGTTGCATGAGAACACATCCTAAGCCTTTACCCGAAGCATCACTGTAGATGACAAATCCCTCCGAGCCAGATGGTATTATCAGAACAGGTGCTAAAATGAGTCTCCTCTTAAATTCTTGAAATCTCTTCTCACATTTTTCGCTCCAACCGAACTTTGTATCTTTCCGAATCAGCTGAGTTAATGGAGTAACGATTCGAGAAATTCCTTCCACGAATCTCCGATAATAACCAGCTAAACCGAGAAAGCTACGTACTTCGGTCACTGATTTAGGTTGCTCCAAGCTTTGAATAGCTTCAAACTTTGCCTGGTCAACAGATATTCCATGACTTGATACTACGTGCCCAAGGAATGCTACTTCCTCAAGCCAAAACTCGTATTTCTTCAACTTGGCATAAAACTTGTATTCACGAAGCTTTTGGAGTGTCAGCCTCAAGTGTTGCTCATGATCTTCACGGCTTTTGGAAAAAATAAGGATGTCATCAATAAAGACGACCACAAATTGATCCAATATTCCTTGAATACTCAGTTCATCATATCCATGAAGGCAGCAAGAGCATTAGTCAATCCAAAGGACATGACTAGGAATTCATAATGCCCGTACCGATTTCTGAAAGCCGTCTTTGGAATGCCATCTGTTCTAATCTTTAATTGGTGATATCCGGAATAAAGATCAATCTTTGAAAAGAATTTGGCTCCTTGCAACTGGTCAAACAGGTCATCAATACGTGGCAACGGATATCTATTTTTGACAGTGACATGATTCAACTCTCGGTAATCAATACAAAGTCGCATACTCTTATCTTTCTTTTTCACGAATAGAATAGGAGCACCCCAAGGAGACGGACTAGGACGAATGAAACCGATGTCTAACAATTCTTGCAATTGGGTCTTTAACTCCTGAAGTTCAATATGAGCCATTCGATATGGGGCTTTGGAAATTGGTTTTGTACCGGGTTCAAAGTCGATACAAAATTCAATTTCACGCTCTGGGGGTAGGCCAGGAAGTTCTTCAGGGAATACGTCAGGAAATTCATTAACAATAGAAATATCATTCAAAACTGAAGTATTTTTGTTTAGATCCGTGACCTGAGCTAAGAAAGCTTGACATCAGTTTTTCAATAAACGAATAGCTTTATAGCTTGAGATGACAGTGATTGATTTTAATGGTTTGGTTGCTTGAATTTGCATAATAGGTTGATTAGGAATATGAAAGCTAACAACCTTACGAAAATAATCAATTTTTGTATGATGAGTAGTTAACCAATCAATCCCTAGAATTACATCAAATGCAAGTATTTTCAATGAAATAAGATCAACAGGTAATGTGAGGGTACCGATTTGAACCAAACAAGACTTATAAACCGTGGATGTAATGAAGGTTTCTCCAAATAGAGTTTCAACAGATAAGTCAAAGTCCAATTTATTCGGAGTCAAATTTAAACGTTGAGCGCAAGTAGGAGAAATAAAAGAATGGGTAAAACCGATATCAAATAAAGTATAGACTTCGCTAGAGTTTATGATAATCTTACCCGTGATGACCTCATTCGGGTTCCTTGCTTTCTGGGAGGTCACAACAAACGCTCTTCCTTGCACTACCGGCTTTGACTTTTCTCGAACAACCTTTGGTGCCTCCATCCTGGCTGAATTTGTCTTCGGTGAACGACAAAATCGGGCTAAGTGACCTTCTCTTCCACAAATATAACATGCTTTAGACGGCATCGCGCAGTATGGACTGATGTGTCCCTCCCCTCCGCATTTGAAGCATATGATCGGTGGTCGTTCTTCTTCCTTAACAACGGGTGATGGTGCTGACGTCTTTCCATCATTGTTGAATCTCCTCTTCTTCCACTTCTTCCTCACTCTCAGCTGCTACCTCTGCAACTAGCTCGGGTGCAACTATTTGTTCTTCACTCACCACGTAGATATCTCTAATTTCTTCTTCGTTTGATATCACATTAACCTGGTTAGTGATTAAAGCTGTCTCAACGGTCTTATTCACTCCATTGTGAATATTTTCAGCTGTCATTTTCAAACACTGCCAAAAAAAATAAGGATTAATTAACATATCACATATTATTTCTATACTCTGACCGACCAATTAAATAACAAGTAAACTTAGGTAGGTCATACTAGCGAAGGAATTCCCTGTTTCTCCCCTCTAGTTCTTATCTCACATCTCAGCCAGGGATCATATCCCTAAGCTCTGATACCAACTGTGACGCCCCCAAAAATAGATATACATCACCCATCTTAGGTCGCCAGATACATAGTACAGAATACAAATAAAATCGTTAATATACGACAAGAGAGTTGTGAGTTTTAATACAAATATTGTCTTCTAGACAATATCCACTCTCAGAATAAGTCCTCGTTACATTTATTATCACACTATTTAACAGAATAGTGAGGACTACTAATACTATCATCTGGTCCATCACTCCGTTCCCCGACTCGTCCCATCTATATTCTTATTTTCTGAAGAGAACAATGAAAGAAAGTGTGAGCTCAACTAGCCCAATAAGAAATATTATAACTAAGATAATGCAGAATAAATTATCATTAGCCTTAAACAGTGTTAAACTGATAAATATAACAAACATCAAGTTTAACTGCAGCGGAACAAGCAATCCATTGGAAGAGTCAAGTAGAGAATAAAATCTACTATCTTCTATGATTTAAAAGATTTTTCATGACTTTTATCGCTGAGACTCAGCTTAATAAATAATCCACATCATCCTTGCACTACGGCCAAGGATATTCATTAGTATCACAACCATAAATTATTCATGCACCACAGCCAAGGATATTCGTGTATTCATCAATGGTCACGATCATGCCAACAACTATCCATAAATGCACTACGGGCCAATGAGGACTTTTACCACATCATTTATAACATTATGGTCATGATTATACCGAATAATCCCTGATCATAATCATACCAAGTCTATCTATGCACTACAGGCCACAGATGACTTTCAACAAAATATAAACATGAGGATGATGACAATGATATAATAATTCAATAAAACAAGTTCAACAATTAATTTATCCAAGAACAAATAACGTCCAAATTATCAACATGATACTGGATGAAGTGCAAATATCAAGGATATTCTACTAATTTCATGGAGTATAAAAGCCAAAACTTTAACCAACTGAGTACAATAAAGAATGGAATAACAAAAGAAATCACCAAGAATGCGATAGACCGCACAGATAATGGAACCAGGTCTGGCGTAAACGCACAGACAGGATATTCCGACAGAATAATAGATAATGGAACCAGGTCGGGCGTAAAACGCACAGACAGGATATTCCGACAGAATAATAAATAATAGAACCAGGTCCGGCGTAAAACGTAACGACAGGATATTCCGACAGAATAATAAATAATGGAATAACAGAAGAATTTCACCAAGTATAGGGTAGCCCGTGTATACAGTGTGACGACACCAAAATAGGTCCATTCCACCCAACCCATTCTGAGTCGTCAAATACATGGTACAGAAAATAACTACAACTTTATTACAACAATTGTCGTGCAAAATACAACAACACATATGCTGTGAGTTTGGATACAAATATATACCAAATGTGACTCATGTTCCAACCGTGGACATCACCTCACAATAACACCTTACATAAAGGTATAGTCAAAAAATATTTTAGAAATTAGAATCTTTGGGAAGTGCTCAAGGAAACCTTCGTTCATGGGAGGCCACGCGTCTAGGTTATGATAGATATCATATGGCCACAGAATTATCCTTGGTTGACCCAATAGACCCCAAAGAAAAACGAGAAGATTACTATCATATTCTTCCCAATGGTGAGTCTTCTCTTGACTTATCATTATCTCCACTGTCTCTAATTGAGAATTATACTTCAAACAAACACCAAGATTATATAGGTAGTGCCCATAGATATACTCAGCAAGTGGATGAGCACAACCCTGTCTTATGATGACACGAGGTTGTATGTCATTAGACATCTTGTATGATAGTGACAAAACACCCTTCCAACGTTGGGTTCGCCTCACCCTATTTTCTTCACCAAATATAACTACTAAATGATGACCACCGTTCTATTCCCTTGTTACCCCCGCTCGACCCAGCTACACTCTTATTACCTGAAAGGAATTGTGAAGCAAAAGGGTGAGCACAACTAGCTCAGTAAAGAATATCATGACTAAAGATAATTCAATTATCAATAGCCTTCATCAACAATAAATCAGAGATTTAGAACATATGGTAAATGATAAAAATTTCAACCATAGTTACAGCGGAACGAGCAATCCATTAGAAGAGTCAAATAGACTATAAAGTCTATTATCTTCTCCATGTTAAAAATCCACCAACAATATTTTATCCATGTAACATCACTCAACAGTTCCTTTCCACAATCATACGAATAACTCATAATCATAATTGTGACTATAAATTTTTCTTCGCACCCAGGACGAAGAATATTTTCATCACCTGTCTTTACCTGAAACATCAAAGATCATGGTTATACCAAATCACAGTTCCTGTTTATAATCATACTAACAAATCCATCTTTGCACTACGGGCCAAAGATATTCATCAACAAACCATCTTTGCACTACGGGCCAAAGATATTCAACAACAGTTCATCTTTGCACTACAGGCCAAAGATATTCATCAACATGTCATCTTTGCACTACATGCCAAAGATATTCATCAACAATTCATATTTGCACTACAGGCCAAATATATTCATATCTCAAAGAAATATATAATCATTTCAGAATTTATATAAACAATAATTATAACCATGTTGATCAATTCACCTTTGCACTTAAGTTTAAGATATTCAATTATAAATTCAATGGTCATGATCATACCAGTCACAATTCAACTTTGCACTACAGGCCAAAGAGAACCCTAGTCATGATCATACCAATAATCTACCCATCTTTACACTCCAGTGAAAGAGAATTTCAACATCAGGGTTATAAAAATGTTATATATGATGATAAAAATAATATGATCAACATATAGTTTTAATCTCAAGAGTAATATTCGTAACTCATGAATAGTAAATCGTGAATAGTAACTCATGAATAGTAACCCCGACACAAAAGATAGAAATTCCACAATAAAATCTACACCAATATTTTGGTATAATGATATTGAAATAATAATATTTCTTAAGTTTATAAACAATTTATTTTAATTGTTTACACTTTACTAAATAATGCATTTAATCATCCTAAAATGCGAAACTCATAAGATTTCATTACCAATAACCAAAACTCTCATCAAAAATCTGCATATATCCTCATATAGGATTCTCAAGCCATAAAATCCTATTTTCTAATTTTCTTACTTCACATAACATATTTAATTCATTTTCTCATAACTAGTCTATTTTCATGAAAAATACCAAATCAGTTCCAAAAATATTTCTTTTCTGGGATTTAGCAGAATATAGTCTCATATTGAACATATATTTTTCTCAGAATTTTTAAAACTCATTTACTATTTTTCATATGGCCAAAACCGCCGAATATTTAGACATTTATCATAAATTGTACTTTTATCCAAAAATTCTAAAATTCACAAAGTACACTAATATTATATAGATATACTTCTAATAAAAATTTCATCAATTTTGGAGTTAACCACAAGGAGTTATAAGCGGTTACTTTTAAAATAGTCTTTTCTTATAAAATTCATAACTCTTAATCTATACATCCAAAAATCACCATTTTTGGACACAATCAAGAAAACTCATCAAAATATCATTTCAAATTTTTCTAGAATTTTCTGAAGATCAGAAAAATTACGAAACTGAAAATCATAACAACCCTTAAAATCCCTTAATATCCCTTACTATCCCTTACCTCAAAAGAGCAGTACTTCTGACTGGATATCGGATATGATGCTGAAGAAAACTTGCACTGATGAATAGCAACTCACCAAGTATCTAAAAACTCACAAAATATGCTTCATAATATAGAGAGAGAAAGAGAGAAAGCTTATGCTTCTGGTGTGATTTTCAATTCTAACTTAGCCCTCTATTTATAGGAAAATTTTGGTAGGTTTGACCTGCAACCTGATGGCTTTACCTGCTACTATTCCCACCCACCACATTTGAAATATAATTCAGCACATTTCTTCACCAACCACAAGTGGGGCCCACCAATTCTAGAATTTTCCACCAAAAATGATTTATAACCTGATTTCTGAATCAGCCACCTCTTAAAATTCATAACAAATCATACGTTCATTTTTAACGGTTCAAAATTTGTGGGCATATACTCAACTTATATATGTATAACATATCCAAAAATTACCACGATCCAACGGTCGGATTAAAAATTATAACCCCCGCAAAATATTTCAAAAACCCTGATTTTTAATACCTCCATTCCGACAAAAATACGGATAAAAATCTCAACATTAACTCCTTCATTTTTTAACCACAAAAATATATCCCTCATTTATATCCACATAAAATAAATATTTTCTTATCATATGAATCAATAATTAATTATTCACAAATAATATTACAGAATCACATTTATGACAACCAGGCCGTTCCCAGGAAAGAGGGGGCTTTCCAATAAGGATTTCTCCTTACTGGCGCGCAATTAGATGACCAAACCTCTCCTTAGACAGAACTTTCTAGACATTGCCAATAATGCTATCTAATAATATTATTCAAATAATATGAATTATTGATCTGATAATAGAAAATACTGTGCAGCAACAATTATTGAAACAAAAATAATATAAAATATCAACGCAGCAATTATTGAATTAATAAAGTGAAATATTGAACAGTAATTACTGTAACAATTATTGAGTAGTGCCTTCTTACGTAAGAATCAATAATTTTAAAAATACTGTGCAATACCGTGTGCTACTGTGCAATAACGCGTATTACTGTATTTTAACCAACGGGTATTCCAACAATGTTAACGGTAACAACTAAGCCGTTATTTGTAAAAACTCAAATTTGTCGTTTTCTTCACCCGACAGTTATTCGTTATGGGGCCCACAAATAGCTGCGCCGTCGTACGAATATTCCCCGACAGAAAGAATATTCCACGACCAAACGAATATTCCCCGACAACAATGATTATTTTATAACCACTTGCTTATTTTAAAAAAAAAATCATATTTCACTCATAACTTTAAACTTTTATCAATTTAACCATTTACTGAATAGTAATTATAAGAAAAATTGAATACTTTTATTTCATAAAATTCGGGGTCTTACATACAGGTTATTCTAACAGAATAATAAATAATGAAATAACAGAAGTTCTCTTCATGACTACAAAAGAAATAATACCCCTTACCGTAAAAGAAATTGAATATAAGAGTAGGGAAGTAGCAGAATACTTTTCTATAATTTTTTTATAATTTCTCTCTTTAGAGTTTCAGTGAATTCGTAAAAAAATAATGAAGGAATGAGCTTCTATTTATAGAAAAATGGACTGCATAGTAACTAACTCATGAACGGTCTAGATTGATTTACTTTAATCTGACGGTCCATATTTAAAGTAAAATTTTTTAAATAAAATATAATATATTCTATTTATAATCTAATAAAATGAATAACTTTATAAAAAATTTTACTATACAAATACTATGCAGGCACTATGCAAACACTATGCATAATAAAATATAATATATTCTAATTATTGTCTAATAAAACAGATAACTTTATAAAAGTATTCTGTTTTATATAAAAAGATTTTACTATTAGCCTAATAAAACGAATAACTTTATAAAAGTATTCTGTTATATAAAAAACTTTTCTGTTTAATTACATTAATAATACCAATAAAATAAAATTGAGTGACTTATCACGTAAGCATCAATAATAAATACCGTGTGCTACTATGTAACCACGCGTATTACTGTACTTTTACTACCGAGTAGTTCAACGGTATTAATGATAAAACTTCCGCCGTTATTTTCAATAAAATATTTTTATCGTTTTCTCAATCCGACAATAATTCTGTTGTGGGGTCCACCAATGATTGTGTCGTCGTACGAATATTCCCCGACCAATCGAATATTATATAACAACTTGCGTACTTTGCAAAATTTATAAATATTACCCACAACTATAACATTATATCAATTTCACTCCATAATATTAAAAATAATATTTATAGAAAATTTATCTTTATTCAAAAAGTTGGGGTCTTACATATATAGTATGGAAGAAAATATTATTTCAAGCGAATATTGAACAAAAATAACTTCCCTTACCTTGAAAAGAAAAGTATTCCAACTGGTATAGCGGAGATATTCTTGAAGAAAATTTTCACTATTTTCTACGCTCAAAACTTTCTAAAACTCGAAAGAAATTCGCTCAAGATTATAGAAAAAGAATTATCTGATTCTGGTGTGATTTTTAATTCTAACTTAAGCGCCTATTTATAGGAAAATGCTAGAACGCCATAGGAGACTAAATAATAAAATATTAATATAACCATTCAAGCACGTCACATTGAAATTTTAGCATTCCACTTTGAATTTGCAGCCAACCATTTCAGATTTTCCACAAAAAACAAAAGTGGGTCCCCCATGTTTTAATAAAAATATTTTAATTTTTAAAACTTCAATAATTTAAATAAAATAGCCCTTTTATCAGAAAAATTTGAATCTTATGTCTATTCCATAGGAAATTAAATTCAACTTTGTAAGTTTAAGTTTTTCCAAATTCCAGACAGAAAATATCCAAAATCCACAAACGGATGATTTTCAACACCTTTTAAAATTCATAACAAATCATGCGTTAATTTTTAACGGTTCAAAATTTGTGGACATATACTCAACTTATATATGTATAACATATCTAAAAATCATAACGATATAAAGGTCGGATCAAAATTATAACTCACGCAATAGAGCTTTAAGAACACTGATATGATTTTTAATACCTCCATTCCGACAAAAATACTGATAAAACACCTCAACACTAACTCCTTCATTTAAAACCACATAAAATAAATAATTTTCTATCCATCATTTATGTCCACATAAAATAAATATTTCCTTATCATATAAATCAATAATTAATTATTCACAAATAATATTTCAGAAGCACAATTATGATAACCAGGCCGTTCCTAGAAAAGAGGGGTTCCAATAAGAATTTCTTCTTACTGGCGCGCAATTAAGTGACCAAACCTCTCATTGACAGAATTTTCTAGACATTACCAATAATGTTATCTAATAATATTATTCAAATAATATGAATTATTGATCTGATAATGGAAAATACTGTGCAGTGATAATTATTGAACAACAATAATATAAAATATCAACGTAGCAATTATTGAACCAATAAAATATTGAACAGTAATTACTGTAACAATTATTGAGTAGTGTCTTCTTACGTAAGAATCAATAATTCAAAAATACTGTGCAATACCGTGTGTTACTGTGCAACAATGCGTATTACTATATTTTAACCACCAGGTATTCCAACAATTAACGGTAAAACTTTTGTCGTTATCTTATAAAAAGATATTTTTTTCGTTTTTTCAATCCGACAATAATTCTGTTGTGGGGTCCACCAATGATTGTGTCGTCGTACGAATATTCCCTGTTAACACAAATATTTCCAGACCAATCGAATATTATATAACAACTTGCGTACTTTGTAAAATTTATAAATATTACCCACAACTATAACATTATATCAAATTCACTCCATAATATTCAAAATTGATATTTATAGAAAATTCATCTTTATTCATAAAAGTTGGGGTCTTACAACCTCCCATTCTTATAAAATTTCGCCCTCGAAATTAGGGTACGTACCTGATATGTCGAAGAGATAAGGATACCTTGATTTCATTTCAGACTCTAACTCCCAGGTCATTTCTCAACATCGTGGTTTCTTCACAAAACTTTGACTTGAGGCATAACTTTAGAGCGTAAAATATGCTCCTTCTTATCCAAGATTTTAACAGGAACCTCTTCATACGTTAAATCTTCCGCTATTTTGTCCGGTTCTAACTCAATAGTGTGGTTCGGGTCTTTCACATATTTACGTAACATAGATATGTAAAAACGTTATGAACACGAGACATACTTGGCGGTAAGGCGAGTCTATAGGCCACAGTTCCTACTCGTTCGAGGATTAAAAATGGGCCAATGAATCGAGGATTGAGCTTTCCTCTCTTTTCAAATCTCGTAACTCCTTTCCATGGAGCAACACGTAACAATACATGTTCTCCAATATTGAATTCTACGTTCTTTCAATAAAGATCAGCATAACTCTTTTGTCAATCTTGTGAGGTTTTATACGTTGTCAGATCGTTTGAATCTTTTTCGTAGTCATACGTACCAACTCCAGTCCTAACAACGTTGCTTCACCCACCTCATCCCAGCATACTATAGAACGACACTTTCTTCCACCTTGCTTGATAACTGTTGTTGTAGGAAAACTCCACCAACGGCAACTTCCCTTGAAGTCAAGGACACAAAGTCTTAATAGATCTTTAAGAGTTTGAATAGTCCTCTCTGACTGCCCGTCCTTTTGAGGATGATAAGACGAACTAAATCGTAAATTCGTACCCATAGCATTTTGCAAACTAACCCAAAATCTTGAAGTGAATCTTGGGTCTCGATCAGAAACTATGGATACTGGCATACCATGCAATCTTAAAATCTCATTTATGTACATACGAGTAAGACGTTCAAGTGTATAAGTTTCTCGTATAGGTAAGAAATGAGCCGACTTGGTCAATCTATCAACAATGACCTAAATTGCATCTATACCTTGAGAAACCTTGGGACGACCGATAACAAAATTCATGGTAATGTGCTCCCACTTCCATTCTGGAATTTCAAGTGGTTGTAATGGGCCTTTTGGTACTTGATGCTCCGCCTAGACTCGTTGACAAGTTAAACACCTTGAGATAAACTCTGTTATCTCCCTCTTCATATTGCTCCACCAAAATGTATGTCGAAGATCATGATATATTTTGGTACTCCCACTATAGATTGCAAACAGTGTGTTGTGCGCCTCCATCATGATTTTATACTTTAAATCAGGGTCGTTAGGAACACAAAGTCTGGAGTTGACTCGAAGTATTCATTCTTCATCGATTCTTGCTTCCGGCATAGCACCTTCTTGCACTTTCTTCCTCATACGCATCAGCTCCAGGTTTGTAGCTTGAGCAGCTTTAACTTTATCGATTAAAGTCGGTTCTACTCGTATATTTGCTATCATCACATGGGTCCCTGGAGTCTTTAACTCTATCTCCATCCTTTGCAAGTCATATAAAATGGGCCTTTGCGTTGACAATATCGCACTCGTACCCGCATATGATCTTCTACTCAATGCGTCAGCTATTACGTTCGCTTTTTCGGATGGTATTGAATAGTATGATCATAATATTTCAACAGTTCAAGTCAACGTCGTTGGCGCATATTGAGTTCCTTTTGGGTGAAAAAATATTTGAGGCTTTTATGATCCGTAAAGAACTCCACTTTCTCCCCATACAAATAATGCCTCCAAATTTTAAGTGCGAAGACAACAGCTGCCAACTCTAGATCATGAGTAGGATAATTCCTCACATATTCTTTGAGTTACCGAGAGGCATAGGCTATTATTTTCCCATATTGCATGAGAACACATCCTAACCTTTTACCCGAAGCATCACTGTAGATGATAAATCCCTCCGAGCCAGATGGTATTGTCAGAACATGTGCTGAAATGAGTCTGCTCTTAAGTTCTTGAAAACTCTTCTCACATTCCACGCTCCAACCGAATTTTATATATTTCCGAGTCAGCTGAGTTAATGGAGTAGCGATTCGAGAAAACCCTTCCACGAATCTCCGATAATAACCAGCTAAGTCGAGAAGGATAAGTACTTCGGTCACTGATTTAGGTTGCTCCCAGCTTTGAATAGCTTCAATCTTTTTTGGGTCAACAGATATTCCATGACTTGATACTACGTGCCCAAGGAATGCTACTTCCTCAGCTAGAACTCGCATTTCTTCAACTTGACATAAAGCTTGTTTTCACGAAGCTTTTAAAGTATCAGCCTCAAGTGTTGCTCATGATCTTCACGACTTTTAGAATATATGAGGATGTCATCAATAAAGACGACCACAAAGTGATCCAAATATTTCTTGAATACTCGGTTCATCATATCCATGAAGGCAGCTGGAGCATTAGTCAATCCAAAAGACATGACTAGGAATTCATAATGCCCGTATCGAGTTCTGAAAGTCGTCTTTGGAATGTCATCGGTTTTAACCTTTAACTGATGATATCCAGAACGAAGATCGATCTTTGAAAAGAATTTGGCGCCTTGCAACTGGTCAAACATGTCATCAATACGTGACAACGGATATCTATTTTTGACAGTGACATGATTCAACTCTCGGTAATCAATACAAAGTCGCATACTCTTATCTTTCTTTTTCACGAATAGAATAGGAGCACCCCAAGGAGACGGACTAGGACGAATGAAACCGATGTCTAACAATTCTTGCAATTGGGTCTTTAACTCCTGAAGTTCAATATGAGCCATTCGATATGGGGCTTTAGAAATGGGTTTTGTACCGGGTTCAAGGTCGATACAAAATTCAATTTTACGCTCTGGGGGTAGGCCAGGAAGTTCTTCAGGGAATACGTCAGGAAATTTATTAACAATAGAAATATCATTCAAAACTGACGTATTTTTGTTTAAATCCGTGACATGAGCTAAGAAAACTTGACATCCGTTTTTCAATAAACGAATAGCTTTATGGATTGAGATGACAGTGATTGATTTTAATGGTTTGGTTGCTTGAATTCGCATAATAGGTTAGTTAGGAATATGAAAGCTAACAACCTTACGAAAATAATTAATTTTTGTATGATGAGTAGTTAACCAATCAATCCCTAGAATTACGTCAAATGCAAGTATTTTCAATGAAATAAGATCGACAGGTAATGTGAGGGTACCGATTTGAACCAAACAAGACTTATAAACAGTGGATGTAATGAAGGTTTCTCCCAACAGAGTTTCAACAAATAAGTCAAAGTCTAATTTCTCCGGAGTCAAATTTAAACGTTGAGTGCAAGTAAGAGAAATAAAAGAATGGGTAGAACCGGTATCAAATAAGGTATAGACTTCGCTAGAGTTTATGATAAGCTTACCCGTGATGACCTCGTTCGGGTTCTTTACTTTCTGGGAGGTCACGGCAAACGCTCTCTCTTGAACTACCGGTTTTGACTTCTCTGGGACGGCCTTTGGTGCCTCCATTCCAACTGGACTTTTCTTCGGTGCACGACAAAATCGGGCTAGGTGACCTTCTCTTCCACAATTATAACACGCTTTGGACTGCATCGCGCAGTTTGGACTGATGTGTCCCTTCTCTCCGTATTTGAAGCGTATGATAGGTGGTCGTTCTCCTTCCTTAGCAACGGGTGCTGCTGCTGACGTCTTTCCATTATTGTTGAATCTCCTCTTCTTGAAATGTCCACTCTTATTGTCTTGGCCATGATTACCACTGAAGTGGTTACCATTTCTGGCATGTTGATTCCTTCCACGTTTGTTGTCACCACTTCGATGACTGTTACCACTGGTATTATCATTTTGTCGGCTGCTTTCTCTTGGTTGCGTTGACTCGTTATCGCGCTCCAATAACTGAGTCCTATTTATAACATCTGAATACAAACACAGTTTATGAGAAATTAAGTATTGGCATATCTCAGGTTTCAAAGCTCTTAGAAATATCCTTGTCATTCTCTCTTCGTTATCAATTAAGTGAGACGCAAACCGGGACAACTCGGCAAACTTAGCTTCGTACTGCGACATGGTCATATTGTTCTGCTCCAACTTGATGAACTCTACCTCTTTCATGTGACGAAGACTTTCGGGAAAGTACTTGTCGTTGAATAGTTCTTGAAACTTCTCCCAACACATCTTCAGTGTGGTAGGTTGAGTACGCTTTACCGATTCCCACTAGTAATCTGCCTCTGCCCGCAACATGTAGGTGGAAAAGGGAACCTTTTGCTCCTCGGAGCATCCAAAGATATCAAATATCTTGCTGATCTGCTTTATCTACGTCTCCGCCTTAAGTGGTTTCGGTTCTCCAAAAAACTCAGGTGGTCCCAGCTCCTTGAACTGTTTAGCGGTGACCGTTCGAGAGTTTCTAGTGTTTTCGCCTATATTTTGGACAGGAGCCGCTCTCGCCTGATGTTGCATGAATTTTATAAAGCCTCTGAACATTCCATCATTCATCATTTGATCGTTGTTGTTTAACTGAGGATTATGGTCTTCCTGTTGCATATTTTCCTGGGTATTGTCTGTGGTGACTCAATCCTCTCCTGTGCTCTATTGCTATTCTCAATATTCTCAGATGTCATTTTTAAATACTGCCACAAAACAAGTGTTAATTGACATGCAACATATTATCCATATACTCTGATCGACCAATTAAATACCAAATAAACTTAGGTAGGTCATACTAGCGAAGGAATTTCTCGTCTCTCCCCTCCTAGTTCTAGTCTCACATCTTAGCCAGGGATCATATCCTTAAGCTCTGATACCAACTGTGACGCCCCCAAAATAGGTATACATCACCCATCTTGAGTCGCCAAATACATGGTACAGAATACAAATACAAATTTAAATATACAACATGAGTTGTGAGTTTCAATACAAATATTTTCGTTTAGACAGTATTAAAACTCAAAATAAGTCCTCAATACATTTATTATCACACTATTTCATAGAATAGTGAGGACTACTAATACTATCATCTGGACCGTCACTCCGTTCCCCGACTAGTACCTGTTACGGTCTCATTTCCTGAAGAGAACAATGAAAGCAAGAGGGTGAGCTCAACTAGCCCAGTAAGAAATATTATGACTAAGATAAAGCAGAATAATTTATCGTTAGCCTTCAACAGTGTTAAACTGATAAAATATAACAAACATCAAGTTTAACTGCAGCGGAACAAGCAATCTATTAGAAGAGTCAAGTAGAGAATAAAATTTACTATCTTCTATGATTTAAAAGATTTTTCATCACTTTTAGCGCTGAGACTCAGCTTAATAAATAATCCACATCATCCATGTACTACGACCAAGGATATTCATTAGTATCACGACCACAAATTATCCATGTTCTACGGGCCAAGGATATTCGTGTATTCATCAATGGTCATGATCATGCCAACAACTATCTATCAATGCACTACGGTCCAATGAAAACTTTTACCACATCATTTGTAACATTACGATCATAATTATATCGAATAATCCCTGGTCATAATCATATCAAGTCCATCTATGCACTACAGGCCACAGATGACTTTCAACAGAATATAAACGTGAGGATGATGACAATGATATAGGAATTCAATAAAACAAGTTCAAGAATAAATTTTTAAAGATTTATAATTTAATTTATCCAGAAATCAATAACGTCCAAATTGTCAACATGATATTGCTTTGTGGAGTAAAATTCAAGAATAATATTATACCAAAAATAATTTGGACCGAAAATGAATTAATTTTTATCATGAATAGTACCCCGGGTAAATAGTACTCGAGTGAATAGTATCTCGTAAATAGTACTTCGGGAATAGTACTCCGGCATGAAAAAGTTAAAATTTATCACGAATACTGAGACACCCCCAAATCTGGGTTACCTACCCATTCATATATAAATAGGAATACATAAGTCATTAACATATGTTGTTAATACATAAGTCTCAGGTCCACTAACCTTAAAATTACAACATACCTCTTAAATAAACAAAAAGGGTTTACAAAACAACATAATAATAATGTTCATTGTAACTACTCTAGCATCTTGCCTTTGCCTTTGTTCTTCTTTGACCCGCTGGCCTCTTTGTTCCTAGCTGAAATATTTTATTTATATCAAGTTTGCCCTGCAAGTTAATACATACAATAAATGTATACGAATCAATAAGAACATACTATCTATTTTAATAAAATGAAACCAAATTTCGGTGAACTTTGAAATAGCTGAACAAATCGTTAATCAATAACAAGTTTTTTCGTATTCTAGGCAACGCAATAATATAATAATGAAAGAGTACAACACTTTCAAAGTTTCTAAGATATTCTATTGAATAATCAAGACCAATTCTACGCAATAACAAAGAGGAATGTTTTCCAGATTTATGCTGAGCGATCACACTAGATCTAGAACTTATTTTCTCGGGCATTTATCAAAGATTTACTTTAATACATACGCAGGTGTATCAGATAACCATAAAGATTAAATCATACCCCTCTACAAGTACTTAGAGTCAGCCAACTCCTTGTACCCTATATTATGCATAATACTTAGGTCGCGCGCAATGGTCGATTATACGACCTAAAAATTTTCTTCCCTTTATATAAAAGGTTGTTCTTCTCAGTCTCAGAATCAAGATTTGATTTAACAATGAAATGCAATGATTTCAATTTCTATTTACTTATCGATCTAGCTGAAATAATTGGCATCAATCTATCAATAACAATTGAATTTTCTTCTCGAATTTATCAAGTTCAAACAAATATTCGTCTAGCCAGAATGATTAGCTAAGACATTTCTCAACATAATTTGATAATAAACAGGAATTATCTGTACTGTCAAATCTATCTTCTACGGATATGAATATCCAACAACAGTTATTCTACAAATGTATATTTTCTGAATCAATAATTCAATTTGAATTATTAAACATGCACTAACTGCGAATAATCAACAATAAATTTCTTGGACATGGTATAATTAGCAATAATTAATCACTATAATATTCGAATGAATATAACTCAAGGTTGAGTTAGGAAACTTGCCTCATCCGCTGATTACAGCTACACAAAATACTTATCTGCGTTCGTAAGACCTATAATCAACAATTTCGGTCCCACAATTAGCACAATCATTTATAACACGTAACACTGTATTCTACAGTCAAACTTCTCCTAGGCACATTACCACATAACCACATCAGTGTTTATAACCTATATAAACACTTATCAAGTATAACTATTTCGGTCTGGTTGGACTTCGGTCCATTCTCGATGTTCTGGTCACCCTATCCGACAATTAACACATTGATTGTCAATTAAACTTGGTCTCTAAGCTTCAGTATTATTTTAGATAAGTCAAATATCGTTTATAATATTTTTCGGAAGCTTTTAATAATATATAAATAATTATTATAATTTATAATAATTTTTCAAACACTTAAATCATTTTTAAATGATTTAATTATTAAATAATCTTATCATTATTAATATTTAATAATATAAAAATATTAATAACATACTTGTCAAAATATTAAAGTTATTATTAATAACTTAAAATATTTTTAAATCATCAATATTCTACTTAAATGATTTTTAAAGTAATTGAAATTATTTTTAAATCATCACCATTAATGTTTAAATATTAATATAATTATTATCAAAATATTAAAAGTCATTAATTATAACTTCAAATATTTTTAAAATATTTAAATAATTTTTAAATCAATAAAATCACTTTTAATTCTTTTATTTAATATAATAATTAAATAAATCTAATATCATTAATATTAATTTATTAATAAAAATTCTCCAAAAATATTGAAAATTATATTTTATAATTCTAAATATTTTTTTAACACTTTATTCTTATTTAAAATAATTTTTAAATTAATAAAATTATTTTTATCTTATTTATTTAATTTACTAATTAAATAAATCCAATATCATTAATATTAAATTATTAATAAAAATTCTCTAAAAATATTAAAAGTTACATTTTATAACTCAAAATATTTTTAAATACATTATTCTTATTTAAAATGATTTTTTATAATATTTAATCATTTTTTTCTAATTTATTTAATATATTAATTAAATAAATTAAATATTTTTAATATTTAAATAATTATAAATATTAAAGAAAAATATTCCAATTGGTCAGAAATTATTTTTCATAATTTAAAATAATTTTTAAAACTATTTTTGGTAATTTTTAGAATTTATTTCTATTTTTAAATTATTTCCAAAATATTCAGAAAATAAAATAATTAAAATCGTCGCTAATAGCCTTTAGCGACACTTGTCTGTTGCCTTTGGTGTTCTTAGCTCAAGAACACTGACAAAGTCAATGTTCAAGGTGCATGGTTTGACCGAATTTTAATCTCATCTACAAATATTTCTGGGTCATGTTTAAACGTTAATCTTGTAGTATATATACACCACTACAACTATTAACCAACAGATAGGTCATACATCAACACAACAAGAAGATCTGGACTTCCAAATCTACTGTCAGAGCGTTTCTGGGTTTTCCCAGAAACCCGGCAGTTTAGCCGGTCACTTTCTAGCTCATTTTACGTTAGGTTCTGTTCATGTTTCATGTGATCTAAATGTTCAAAATGGTAGTATACATGACAAGGAATAATGACATATCAAGAAAACAGTCTAAAAACAACAGATTCACAGGTTATGACACGGTCAAACCTTGTCAGAAAAACGTGTTCTTCATTTTTCTAGAAATTCCAGAAAATGACTTTGTGTTCAGATGGGCATCTTTGACCAGCTATTTCGTCCAACTGATTTGTTGTTTAAGAGATCCAGAGATATGTATCTATAGTACACATAACCATTTACAAGTATGCTACAACAACAACATCATAACATTAAAAACCTGACAGAACAAGAAGCTTAAAAATCTTGTCAGACTGATATTTTAAATTTTTGGGTTGCCCAGATTGTGCTTGGTCATGCCCGGTCAACGGGTTTTGACCGTGAATAAAATGAAATCTAGACATCAACTGACTGTGAAACCACTTGCAGATTAAAGACCTCATACCGGACTACCAATCCAAAACATAAAACAAGAAAAATCAAAAACATGCACGGATCTGTGGCTCTTGACATTTGCTTATCAGACCACAAATCGTGTTCTTCACAGTTTTGGAAAAATACCAAATTAAGGCACTTTGATGCTATGGATATATGTTTGATCATCATAGATCAATATAAAACATCCATTAACAAGATTCTAAACCCAAAAACATAAAAAATTTCTTAGCATGAAAGATCAAACTCAAGTTAGGGTTTATACCTTTTCTTGTCAAATCTTTGATCTTGTCTTAACAATCTGGTCTAGCTGTTTTAAAGGGCTAAAAATAGGACTGATCTACTTGATTATTTCGGAGCTTTGAGAGAGAATGACAGTTAGTGAGAGCTTGTATGCAAAATGGCTAATAAAATTGACTTTCTCTCTCTAAATCTCTTATATAAGCTTAGATGTTGCTTGGATCTGAGATTTTCGGCTGATTTGGCTGATGTTTTGTCTCACAAAGTCAAAGTAGTGGTTCAACCACTAATACTTTAGCCATTTATACAAGTTAGCTAATTTAAAATGTAAAGGGTATTTTAGTAACTTGCAAAATAAATTTAATGGCATTCTTATTCAATGCACAAACCCTTGGAGTTTAAGGTTTGGGTTAGGGTTTAGGGTTTGAACATTTAGGGTCTAGGGATTAAACCCTTTAGATTTGTAATTTAATTACCAAGATTTTTGAATTTCGGTTTTCAACATAGAAAATTAATATTCCTAAATTATAATTAGGATTCAATAATTATATTAATATTTCCTAATCATAAAATTCAATCTTGCTAATTAGGATTAATATTCCTAATTAAAATTATTTAATTTAGCAATTAGGGTCGTAATTAGTCATTAAGGTTTACAACTCACAAATTAGGGTTTCTAATAGAAAAATAAAATTTTTAAATTACAAATAGGTTTGTAAAATAGAAATTAAAATAACTAAAATATAATTAGTTTAATTATATTTTCTACCGAATCTCGTTCCAGAAATTAGGGTTAGAGTTTCTATTCTCCATTAAGCACAACTCTACTATAAAATTATTAGTCAATACACAAATTAAATTTCTCGAGACTCGTATCACTGATACTTCCCACAAAATTAATAATCAAATAAATTTTAAATAAAAAAAAATTTTATTCAAAAATTTTTGATTATTCGAAATCTCGGGTTATCACAAATACTCAGAATAATATTTTCATGAAAAGATACTGGATGAAGCGCAAATATCAAGGATATTCTATTAATTTCATAGTGTATAGAAGCCAAAACTTTAACAAAACGAGTATAGAATTCGAAATCTGAAACGAAATAATATTACTTACATACTATAGAGTATGGAAGAAAATATTATTTCAAGCGAATATTGAACAAAAATAACATCCCTTACCTTGAAAAGAAGAGTATTTCAACTGGTATAGCGGAGATATTCTTGAAGAAAACTTTCACTATTTTCTACGCTCAAAACTTTCTAAAACTCGAAAGAAATACGCTCAAGATTATAGAAGAAGAATTATCTGATTCTGGTGTAATTTTCAATTCTAACTTAAGCGTCTATTTATAGAAAAATGCTAGAACGCCATAGGAGACTAAATAATAAAATATTAATATAACCATTCAAGCACGCCACATTGAAATTTCAGCATTCCACTTTGAATTTGCAGCCAACCATTTCAGATTTTTCACAAAAAACAAAAGTGGGTCCCTTGTGTTTTAATAAAAAATATTTTAATTTTTGAAACTTCAATAATTCAAATAAAATAGTCCTTTTATCAGAAAAATTCGAATCTCATGTCTATTCCATAGAAAATTAAATTATCTACAACTTTATAAATTTAAGTTTTTCCAAATTTCAGACAGAAAATATCGAAATCCACAAACGGATGATTTTCAACACCTTTTAAAATTCATAACAAATCATGCATTAATTTTTAACGATTCAAAATTTGTGGACATATACTTAACTTATATATGTATAACATATCCAAAAATCACAACGATCCAACGGTCGGATCAAAATTATAACTCACGCAATAGAGCTTTAAGAACACTGATTTGATTTTTAATACCTTCATTCCGACAAAAATACTGATAAAGCACCTCAACACTAACTCCTTCATTTATAACCACATAAAATAAATATTTTCCTATCCATCATTTATGTCCACATAAAATAAATATTTTTTTATCATATAAATCAATAATTAATTATTCACAAATAATATTTTAGAAGCACAATTATGACAACTAGGTCGTTCTCAGGAAAGAGGGAACTTTTCAATAAGAATTTTTCCTTACTAGCGCACAATTAGGTGACCAAACCTCTCCTTAACAGAATTTTTTAGACATTGCCAATAATGCTATCTAATAATGTTATTCAAATAATATGAATTATTGATATGATAATGAGAAATACTGTGCAGTGACAATTATTGAACAACAATAATATAAAATATCAACGTAGCAATTATTGAACCAATAAAATATTGAACAGTAATTACTGTAACAATTATTGAGTAGTGTCTTCTTACGTAAGAATCAATAATTTAAAAATACTGTGCATTACCGTGTGCTACTGTGAAACAATGCGTATTACTGTATTTTAACCACCAGGTATTCCAACAGTTAACGGTAAAACTTTCGTTGTTATCTTATAAAAAAAAATTTTTGTCGTTTTCTCAATCCGACAATAATTATGTTGTGGGATCCACCAATGATTGTGTCGTCGTACGAATATTCCCTGTTAACACGAATATTCCCCGACCAATCGAATATTAAATAACAACTTGCGTACTTTACAAAATTTATAAATATTACCCACAATTATAACATTATATCAAATTCACTCCATAATATTCAAAATTGATATTTATAGAAAATTCATCTTTATTCATAAAAGTTGTGGTCTTACAGCAATATAATTGGTTAACTGTCGGGTCAACCCATATTAACTGGAACCAAATGGGTTTGTTAATTATTTTTTTTTATTTGAGTTGGTTAAAGTTTGGAACCATATTTTAAAAAAGAAAAATAGTTCCAACCCGGTTAACCATTTTTCGACGCATATTTTATTCCAAATCCAAATTAAAAAAAATTTCAACCCATATTTACATATTCAAGAAGCTCAACTACCCACTCACTCACCTCCCCCACCCCACCCACCCCTACCCACCGACCCACCCACACACCCCCACACCCACACCCACACACATCCACTCCCAAACTCAAAAAAAATAATATTATATAATTATGTATACACCCCACCCCACCCCTGACAAAAATAATTTGTCAGGTGCCTCTAGCCGCCAAAGCTTCTCTATAAAACCTACTTTGTACATAGTAAAAGATAAGTCATTCTCTCCATCTCTAATTTTAAGGACCGCCATCGTTGACACTCCCTCTTTCACCGGCATCATATATTTACTCTCACGCCGGAGAGCACCCAGACGACAGTGCCAAGTCACCAATTTGTTCCATTGTACAAGTCTGAAGTCAGATAGACCAAGAGGAACGTTAACAGTTATAATCAATATAAAAAGAGACTATGAAGCTAAAACATAATCCATAAAGAACTACTGCTTAATTATCACCGTAATGAAATGTGTAATAATATGTACAATTTACAACTATGACACAAAAAATACTAGTTGTAATTTAATGTAAAAAGAATAAAAGAATGGGAGAGTAAAAGTGAGAAGAGAATGAGAGAGAAAAAGAGATGAAGAGAGTGGACAATAGTGGGAGTAAGAATAAAAAAATTAATGTATGTGTAAGAGAATTAATAGATATTAAAAAGGTAAATAATTAAAATCAAAAAGGATTCACTTCGAGTGTTTACACCAAAAATAACTATCAATTCTCCCTATCGCTTTATAACATATAGATTATAGGTAATTTAGAATAGATTCATTAAAATTATTAGACAAGATAATTGTTTATTGCGAGAATATAATATGGGTGCCATCGAAATTTTAGATGTAAATAACAGTCGATAATAAATAATAAAAAAATAAAGAAAAAGAGCAATTAATCCTCTTATTGCAAATATAGAGATGACAAAATATCAAAAGCCATTGACTTGATGATACCACCCAACCCATGGCATCCATGAGGTTGGGACCTCTCGATACGGTACTAGAGAGTGTTGGCAAGTCATTAAATGTCTTAGAGGGGGGTGTTAGGCTAGTTGGGGGAAGGAGGGATTAAGGGTAGAGGTGCGGTGGGGGTTGGATTCTATAAATGTATGGGGTTCTTAGTGATACCAAAAAAAATTCTTGATAATAAACTATACCAACAGAATTCAAGTAAACAGGAAATTAGAGAATAAACAGCCTTGAGCCAACCACAATACAAATCGGCCGACATTTCAGTTCTTTAAGCAGGCAGCATTTCTCGAGTAAGGCCAAGTTCTTTTGCTAGGAAAAGAAAGATGAAAAAAACAAAGTTAAGTTCAGATTACATTATTTATAAACCCATCCCCTCTCTCTCTCTCTCCCCCCCCCCCAACTTTCCTTTTTCCCTCTAAACCTTAGTTGCCTACACACTTTTCATTGGGACCTCTTGCTTCTCAGTCTCTCCAGCTCCTTTACCATTTGCCAATGCTCCAATGACAAGCATGTTTCCCCAAAGCTCATAGACATAAGACGCCCCATTGTCAGCCATCTGCAAGAGAATACTTTTTACAGGCTGAACCAAATACTTGTAGTGGAAAATGGGATGACAAATTATTGATTGAAAAACTAACCTACTAAATTCCTGGCTGCCTAAGCTTCGATCAGCTTGCCTAGCTGCGACTAAGTCATCTTCTACCACCTGTGGAAATTAGTTCATTTGAGGGCTACACAATTCCAATTTGCTAATATATCATTCCATATGGAATAATCATGGACCTTCAGCAGGAAAACTAGTGAAAGCATCAATGGATCTAAATTATTGCAAAATGAAACACATGTTAATATTAAGAATTAAAATTATTTACTTGAGACTGAAAAAAGGTAAATCACAAAACTTTTGTTTGTTATAAACATAAACATAAAGGACATAAAGCAGTCTGGACAGATTTTCAGGGAGGATGCTGTGCTTATGATGACATATATAAGCTAGTAAAAAAACGAAATAAAGTAACTTAGCTTCACAAGTCAAATGTTCCGTAAATTTTTGAAGGGGGTTCAGTACCACTAAAAATAACAGATAACCGATGAATTCTTGTGCAAGGATATGGTTTCGCACGAAGGGCTCTTAATAAGAAACTTCATTTGTTACAAGGAGGAGAAAAGGAATACCAAATAGTGAACTCATTAAACCAAACGCCAGCTGAGAAAGTGAAACAGACGGCAGCGAGAACCCATTAAAGTATTAACGCAAACACAAAATTTGAAGTTTTGTTCCACTGATTTTTCTGATCACCTATTCCACTGTTTGAATCAAAAACTTAATAGTCCTAGTAAAATTAAACGTTAAACACAAAAGGAAATTTCTATTTAAACAAGGTAATCTACTAGCTCATACCTTCTGCATTTCTGAATCAATAGAATGTGGCAACAATCTAAGAGTAGCCAAGTACCATCTCCAAACTTTCAGTGACTCCATATCCACAAATTCAGAACAACCAACTGAAGATGGACAAAAGGGCAGAACTACATCAGCTGGCAAGATGTTTGATTTTCCCTCCGAAAGAATCAACACTTTAGCATCTGCTGCCATCTCCATTTTATAATACTTAAAATCATAATCCACCTGAGAAATAAATAAAAGAGAAAAGGAACACAAGCATGAACAAATGTATAAATTGTGTTTTCAAAAGTACAATTTGATGGAGAT
Source organism: Panax notoginseng (assembly GCA_016801055.1). NCBI lineage: Eukaryota > Viridiplantae > Streptophyta > Magnoliopsida > Apiales > Araliaceae > Panax > Panax notoginseng. Next base: position 3,553,533 of record CM029018.1, on the reverse strand, counting down.
AATACTCCGGATTATAAATTTTACAAGTATTATACTCTGGATTATAATCTTGATTATAGAATGACTGATAAATTGAACTACTATGCATGATGTGGATAAATTGTCTGATAGAATCAGAATGCAGGATTAAAACCTATAACCACAGAAAAACTAAACAAGCCCACATACTAACAGGAATGCTTTTATTATTACCTTTTGAGACTCCAAAAGGTTCTTTAACAATCTTGCATTCTCAACCCCTATGGAATTGAGGATACCTGTTTGTAACTGAGTCTCATCAATTGTTAAGTGCGTACCTTCAGCTAGCTGCAAAACCCCAGGCACCAGTCTGCAACATTAACAGTGTAACGTTGTAAGAAAACAATGAAGGTATAGCTAGTCATACATTACAATAAAAACAACAGAAATATTTGTTCTTCAGTTGCAAAAAATGGATATCCTAATCACCTATTTGTCTGGTAATCCTTAGTTGGAGCAAGTGAAGCACTGTTAAGATGATCTATGGTTAGAGGTATACAACTTGTGAACGGTAAAAGGTTCTTGACCGCATGTTTAATACAACTGCCAAAAACATTCATGCTTTCCATACTAAAGCAAGTGAGATTAAATGAAAGTTTCCCAACAGCAACTGAGCCGACCCTAGTATGCACCTGCAGTAACAATTTTTTTATTTATTTGTCAAAAAAAATCAAGAATTTTTTTTCTCAGAAGTTGAAACAAATGCTTTATTATGTGTGACAGCATATATGTGCAGAAATATGATAATCATAATTATGACAAGTGACAATGTACCCTGGACAAAAGGTGCAGTAACATGAAATGAGCTGCCAATCCATCATTTCCAAGAACAGAAGTAAGATGAGCCAGAAGAGCCTCCCTTATCCCTTTCACCAAATTGGATTTTGGCTGTAAGTTTGCAAATGCAAGCTTAGTAGACCAAAGTAAGCATAAAGAAGAATGATAAGAACTACAGCATACAAAAAATCAGTTAAATAGATACATGTTCCGCAAATCAACCCACCTCCAATGTTAGTGAACTAGAAAGAAAGTCATGAACAGCGAGCTTCCTGTGTATAAGGCAATGGAGTCGTGGTACCTGCAAACAGTTGTAAGTCCAATAATCGTTTACAAGCCATGAATTTTTTCCTAATCAAGGAAAATAATCACGCATAACACTAGATTAATTCCGTATGGAATTGAATTAACAAGACACGAGCTCATAAGAGATAAGCGCGTACAGGACATTGTTAAAAAAAAACTCTGAAAGAGTATTATGGCTTTGGTATGGCTCTCTGGCTCTGAGATACTCCTAAATTCCTTAGCGTATACATCTTATGTAGAGAGAGAGCCCTGTTTTTAGTTGATGGAGGCAGCTTTGACCAGTCCATCTATTTGCAAGCTCTCTGCTTCTAGTATTAGCAACCAGTAGCTTATTCCCCCTTGTTAGTACATTAGGCATGGTCCTCAAACTATATTTGAAAAAGAAATTCCCACACATGGGGGTGAAGGGAACGAGTTTGTGCAAGTCCCTCGGTTTACATAATCTGAAAATTTACTCTTACTTGTGTTATATTGGTTTATATAAAATATAATAATGTTTCCTCTGATCTTCTAAACTATAGTTCACCTTTTATCATTAACCTTTTTAAAACAAAATGACATAATCAGAGGCCATGATCCAACATGGAAAAAAAACTTTATGCCCAATCTTAGGTTGTTCCTTTTTGCAGATTCATTGAGTCATTAACTTTATGGCCTATGTTTGGCCGTTATTTTTAAAGAAGTCTCTTATTTCCCAATCACATATAAATCTAATCTTTGAATTATGGTAATAATTGGATACAAGACGTCAAACTTACCTTCATTGGGAGGAAAAACACCAAAGACATTACCATGGTAATGCATATATTCATAACCATAGACAAAGTACTACTAGGACAGTGTTCACAAGGCACTGTCTTGGGAAATTATGTAATTTCCAAAACTTAAAATCAGATTCTGCTTTGTATGATATGCATGAGACCAGGCAACATGTTAAAGAATGAAGGGAGAAAAACTAGAGAGAAATTTAAGTGAGACAAAACTTGCAGATGAGACCTACCTACCATTGGCGTACCAAGGTAGGGTCCTGTGGGGTCACTTGAACCCCAGAGATTTTTTCTTTTAATATTATGATATTTCAGTAAATGAAGAACCTTAATTATATAATTTTTTTATAACAAAATTGATAATCTTGTCCAAGATTAAAGCTTCCACAAAAATGAATTTGTGAACTCCTAAAATCCAAAAGTTTTATGAAACCATGTAATTTTAGTTAATATAATAATTATAAATGTAAAGTATGTAGAAAGTATTACAAATTGCAATATTTGTTACTCCATCCATTCTAAAAGTAGAGATGCATTTTTAAAACTACTCTTAAGAATAATTTTATATTTTCAAATGTACAAAATATTAGTTCAATAAATTAGTAATGTTGTGATACTATAAATAATAGTAAAAAAGTAGTGGCAAATTAAAAATACTAATAATCCAAAAAAAAATCTCAGATTTTTTCGGAACGGACTAATAAAAAAAATGTTTCTCTAATTAGAACAAAGCGTGTATTAAAAATAACTTGCATATATCACATCAATTTTAAATATTAAGATATCAACTGACTTTAAGAATTTATTTTTATAAAAAAAATCTGAAATGGAGGCATTATTTGTTAGTAACAATTATATTTTTGATTATATAGTTTTTACATAGGAATTGAAATTCCTACGTATTGAATTCTTTGAAAATTATCAGTTTATGTTTCTTTTGTCATTCACTTAATTATCAATTAGGTTCATCATTTTGATTGTTTTACTCATGAGCAAACATAATTTGCACTATGATGTTTATTTAATAAATTTCAGTACTTATGTTTATTTGTATTTCTTTTAGGACTAGAAGATCATAGTCATGCATTTCATTGCAGATAATTTACTATATTCTAAGTTGTATTCCATATTTTCCGAGTAATAAGTTGCATTACATTAGCAAGAAGGTAAACAATTGATTTGACAAAAGATAATAAAAAATCTAGGAGTATATAATTATCAATCAATTAGCTTTTAATGGTTTACGCATCTATTCATTTTCTATATAAAAATGGTGACACCAATTTCAGAAAATCCTGGACCTACGGAAGAGTTTGAGCTAATCATCCAACTCAGGATTAAAATCATTGTTGAGTTATCAATGGAGTTTTCTGGGTGCCAGTGATGTATATGAAATGAATGAGCTCAAGATATTGATGCAGAAGTTTTTTTTTTTAAAAAAAAAAAAAGATGAAGCAAGACCTTGCTGGGGGGCAGATGAACCAATGCATCCTCATAAAACCCATTCAATAACTCGTCAGAAGTGTCATCTTTATCTACTGCAACCTCAGGATCAAAAGTAAGGACACCAACAAACTCAAAAATGTCATTCAGCTTCAAGTCAGACTCTGGAGAATCATATATCTGCACGTTCAAAAAATCGTGACAAAAACTTCAAGGTTGAATAATAAACAAAAAGGTAACTTTTTTGTTAGTACAAAACACACCCTCAGTTTCAAATTATAGGATCAGTTTTGACTTTACTAGCCAATTTTAGATACTTTTAGACTGAAAATAGACACAAATTCATTTAGTTGCAGCCAATACAATTATGAAAATTATAAACTATCTAAAAAGCACTATTCATTACTAGTTTTTATTTTCAAAAGTTAAATGAATCACATCAATTTTAAATTTGAAAACATCTCATACCGACTTTGAAAGTCAATTTGATCTTATATTTCGGAACAGAGGGGGAGTACTAATTAATATAATATCTAATTTTGACTTAGATAAGATATCACAAACTCACCTTCACTAAACAAGGAAAAGATTTTATGTCAAAATCAGGTACCATGCTCGAACTAGAAGAAGATCCCTCTATCACAAACTCTTGTGGACAGGGAGAGAGCACACTGCTTTCTCGCTAGTAATGGAAAAAAAATCATAATTATATAAATTTTATGCACCAAAAACAGAATTTGCAGGTTAATCCCTCACAGTATAGGCACAAACAAAGTTCTATCTTATTAAGAATGAGCACATGCACGTGAATGGTTTCAATCCAAAATTAATGAAACTCAAGGGCCAGATGGTATAAATGTAGAACTCACAAAAGAATATTCTGCCAGGTCCTGACAGACCCTTCATAAGGTGGGTACACTTCAAAATATTTCATTGATACCATGTTGTACAATTTTACAAAATAATAATTAAAAAAGAAAAATAATAACAAATTAAGTTGAAATTAGGATCAGCAAGTTGCAAAAAAGACATGATAATATCATTCACATATGCATGCGAAGACTGACACCAATGAGCAGACAACGAGAGTTGAGACTGAAGTCATGCTGACTACATACAGAGAACGATAAATATTGATAAATCAAGCCAGATCATGTCATCCTTCACACTTAAAACTCACAATGAATTACATTTCTTGATAACCAGATAACTAAAAATGCGTTCATCTTCATAATTCCGGAAATCATTTCTTCTTACCATCTTTTTTGCACTTGCAGAACCCAGAAAGCCGTGATCCTAACAACAAACACAATTTGTCAAAATCTTGAAAATCACAAATAAAGAGATGGAAGACAATAATTGAATATGCAATTTTGAACAGGAAATAATTTGAAATATGGACCAAATTGCAACCTAAATTACAACCTTTTACATTTAATCTCAATTCTCATTACGAGAGCCTAAACAGGACGGCAATAACAGATAACTAAGCACACACATGCTTATAAATGCACAATTAGAAGTGATGAAACATTGAGGATAATAGAACATTATGCTCCCTCCCCTTAGCATGGATTCCATTTTTAGAAAACAGGTGGTAGAGGCAGCCAAGCAGTCTTATCCAGCCTTGTAATGATTTATCTTGACCACATAAATACGCATACAAGGAACTTAAGAGTTTGAATTATGAAATTTACTTGCATATCCATGTCATCACCACCTGCACCATCCTCCCTCGCGCGCTTCTCCCTTTGTGGGAATGTAAAATTTGTACAGGGATTTGTCACATATTCAGGAGGAGATTCAGTCCATGAATTCTGCCCCGGTACCTAAAAAGAAGAATTGAATGAACCATTTCATTTCATTATCAAGCAAATAGCTTTCATTAACCTGTGCTGTTTTATCTCAACAAACCCTAATAGAATTTATTTAGCATTGAATGTGCCCACAGATTGGGCAAAACCACTGAAAGTGCCTATAACACATCACTAATGAATCACCAAGATATAAGGACATGACTAGGCCTTGAAAGAGGTGGGGAAAAAAGGGAGATGGAAAGATTCGGATACATAAGAACTAACAGGAACACAATACAGCAATCGACGTTCCCAAATCCGTGTATCAGACGAAGAAATCATAGGAATTCGAGACACATCTGTGAACTTGTTGGTTCTCCAAGTTTCCCCATCCTAGGAAAGGCACAAAAGAAATTTCCACCTGATTAGAATTCTACTTAAAGATATGGACGCATACCACACGAGAAACATGATACCAACAATACCTTATGAACACCAATATAGAATTCGTTACCCAGCATGTCTTGTATCATCCCTCGATATCGAACCAGTGTATTGGGTTGAAGACATTGAATAGTTACAGGATCAAGCATTGGTACCTAACATATCATAATCCATTAACGATACTTTAAATATCACACAGTAGTCAGATTAGTCATCAAAAAATACAATGGCTTCATTTTATTTATGCAAATTAAAACTAAGTATATATCATTGGTTTGACAGTTTTTCCAAGGAATGATGGAAGTGTTTAATTGCATAACTCACCTTCTTCCCCAACAAAATATCAAAACTAAAGTCTTTTCCTCGGTCTAACCTAAATGCAATAACTTTAAAACTCAAAATATGCAATAGTAAATTAAATATATTGGATTTCCAAAAGAAAAAATTAATCAACTTCATGATGTTAATACCAGTCGGTGTCACTACTTCAGTTATACTAGACTAATACAATTTTTTTCTATAATAAAGATAACAAACATGAACCCTAGGCTTCTCTCACCAATTAAAACTCTAATTAATGAAGCCAATAGAATAAAATGGATACAAGCATAGGGAGAATAGGAAATATGAGGGGACCTGAGAGAGACCACCATTGTCGAAAAGAAAATCGCGAAAGATATCGGTTGTGCCCCAGTCTTTTCCGTCAAAGGTTGCCGGATCTAAGCCCAATTCCACCACAGCCATCTCGAACGACAATCGTACGGCTCCCAAGGGGTTCGCAAGACAATCATACGGTCGCCCCACCATTGTGTCTCTCCCTCTTTGAATTGGAATGGAGAAAAGATATCGGCGCTAACCCGCTAAATAGGTAAGAGTAATTTCCCGCCAAGTGCGATTGACCTGTGCTATCTTCCCGCCAATTTTAGCCATGATTTACATCGGTGGATGATCATAATTTTTTTTAAGAGCAAAATTAAGGGATAAAGTTTAAAAATATCCCTAATGTTTATACGGATATCTCACTTCCACTCTAAATTAATTTTTTTTTTCAAAAGTACCCTTAACGTTAGGAAAATTAGATCACCCGTGCCCCTGTTGTCAACAGACTCGCCACCTGGACTAACTTTGTTTACACGTGGATCATTTTTGCTGATTAGGCACTTAGGGAGAGAGAGATAGAGCAAAAGCAGTTGTGCTTTTCAAAAGGGGCAAAAAAACCCTAATTATTTTCACAGAGAGACGAAATCGAAGAGGAGGAGAAGAAGACGAGAGAAGGAGGTGGAGCCCAGTTCGGCGAGAAGAATAAGGTGAAGGCTCTGCAATCAGTTCGGTCGAACGAACTTGAGTCTAATCGAAGTATAAGGAAGCTTTTAAGAAGAAGAAAAGGAATCTCTCAGGTACTTTCATCTACGCTTTTGATTAATAAAGTGCATGTGGTAGGGAACATCACGTGGTCCATGTTTAAGTTGGGTGTTGACTGGTAGGGAACATGTGGTCCCCTATATTATTCTTTATAGATTCTTAATACTTTGTAGTTTGCATTTGTCTTGTTCTTTATTTTTTATTGTTATGTGAAGTCTGTTTTTTTTTAACTGACAGAATGGCTGGGCGTGTAGATGTACAATTACATCATGGGGGCATATGGATAAATGATTCTGTTTGGAGATATATGGGAGGAGATGTTTATACATGTAAGAATTTTGATGTTGATTATCTGTCTGTTATTTGCATTAAGAATACATATAAAGAGGAATTGAATTATGCCAATGTATCGAAAATATATTATCTGGAACCTGGACTGAGTATTAAAGGACTTTTTATACTTGAGGGTGACTATGGGATTAGGAGACTCCTAAGTAAAATAAAGTCAGACACAACTGTCTTAGATTTATTTGCAAAACATGAGATAGATGAACCTTTATTGAATGAAGAATCAACTCCTGATTGTGATGACCCTTTCATAGAAAGTGATGAAAGAAGGGATGATCCTAATATGCTATTAAACACACAGGGTAGCAGGGTTGGTGAGGAAGATAATAGTGAGGACAGTCAAGATGCTAAAAATGTAGAGGAGAGTGAGGAGAGTGAGGAAGGTGATGATAGTGAGGAAGATGATGTTAGTGATGATAGTGATGACAATGATGATAGTGAGGAAGGGGATGAGGGTCAGGTGCCATGTAAGAGAAGACATCCTGTCCGTTTCAATGTAAATGACCAGACACCCTATTTCAACTTGGGAATGACATTTGCTAATGCAGCTGTTGTTAGGAAATCCATATCAAAGTATGCTATATCTAGGGGAGTGGCATTGAAATATGTGAAAAGTGAACCATATAGAATAAGGGTCCAATGTGAGGCTGGGTGTCCGTTTGTCTTGTATGTGTCAAAGGACGGTTGTAACCCTGGGTTGGCTGTCAAGACATTAAATGAAGAGCACAAGTGTTATAGGATTTTCAGCAACCCTAGGGTTTCAGCAAAGTTCTTGGCCAAGCTTTACAAACAAAAAATACTTGAGCAACATGACTACAAGATCAAAGACCTCAAAAAAGATGTGGAGAAAGAATGGAGAGTGAATGCTGGATTTTCCAAGTACAAGAGAGCCAGGAGGATGGTTATGGATGAATTCTCATGGAGCTTTACTACTGAGTTTTCTGAGTTGGAGGCTTATGTAGCAGAACTGGTGAGGAGTAATCCAGGGTCTAAAATGCAAGTGGAGTTGTCCACAGATGAATTAAGGGAAGGGAGAAGAGTATTTAGAAGAATGTTTGTTTGTTTAGATGCTTGCAAGAGAGGTTGGAAGGAAGGATGTAGGCCTATTATTGGCCTTGATGGGTGTTTTTTGAAGACACAGTATAAGGAGGAATTGCTTGTAGCACTAGGAAGAGATGGGGATGAGCAGAATTTTTCCATAGCTTGGGCATGTGTGAAGAGTGAAACTAAGGTCAACTGGACCTGGTTTCTGACTTTGTTGCAAGAACAACTTGATTTAGGAGATGGAAGTCAGTACACCATCATATCTGATATGCAAAAGGTATGAATGTATTTGAAGTTTAATATGTAATCTTTTTTATGTCAAATTATTTATGCAACTTTGAATGTAACTTTGTGCAAATTTTACTTGAAGGGTTTAATACAAGCTGTTATTGATGTACTTCCTGAGGTTGAACACAGATAGTGTGCTCGCCATATATATGCAAATTGGTGTAAGAAACACAGAGGTGGAGAGTTGAAGAAGAAATTTTGGAATACAGCCTGGTCTACCTTTGAGGAAGAATTTAAGGACAACATGAAGTTGCTTGGGGACATGAGTTCAAAGGGAGTAATTGATTTCATGAGTTATCCACCTCATACATGGTGCAGAGCTTTCTTTAGTAGCAGAAGTAAATCATGGGCAGTAGATAACAACATGGTAGAAAGTTTTAATTCTTGGATTCTTGAAGCTAGGCACAAGCCCATTAGGACTATGATGGAATACATTAGGCAAAAAACCATGGACAGGTTGGGAACTCTAGGGTCAGCATGTGAGAAGCGGATAAATTGTTTTAGTCCCTACTGCAATGACATTTTTCAGACAAATAAAAGTATAGCAGTTGGGTGCATTGTTCTCTTTAATGGAGACACTGGTTATGAAATCAGGGAGGGTGAGGACACCCACACTGTGTTCTTGGACAAGAATTCATGTACATGTAGGGCATGGGATCTCATTGGAATTCCTTTCCAACATGCTATATATGCTCTAGTTCATAACAAACAGGACCCAATGAACCATATTTCAAAGTTGTACCATAAAGATGTATACCAAACTGTTTATCAGTACAAAATTATGCCAGTGAGAGGGAAGAGATTCTGTGAAATGGACAAATATCAACCAGTTGAGGCACCAACTGTTGAGAAGAACAGAGGAAGGCCTAAGACTAAGAGAATAAGAGAGGAAACTGAGGCCAGACCTACAAATAAAATCACAAAGTTATCTAGAAAAGGCAAAGTTATCACATGCAGTCTGTGTAAGCAACCAGGACACAACAAAGGCAGCTGTTCTGTAAGGCCCCCAAATTCAGGTACTTGAAACCTGAACTCGGTGCTTTACGATACCATTTTTATGAGCGGAATAATACTAATAATAATAACAATAATATAAAAGTCAAACTTAATTTACATAATTATCAGAGTCTGAATCCCAAGTACGTAACCTTTAAACATTCATTACAACCCATGATAGATAATATATATCATACTTGTCTTAATAAAGTTAACTGTTACATATCATAACATTTCTCTCATTCAGCAACCTTTCCCTTGTTCTTAGCAGAACTCTTTGGTCGTTTACACTTAGCTGAAAACATTTAAATTAAGCAAGGATGAGCATTTGAGTGCCCAACAAGTAATAACAATTATATATATAAGCTGAAAGAATTTAAATGTTTTCTTTATACTACCCTTATACAACGATTTCAATAGTTGTGAAGTAATCTGTACCAATAATAATAACATAACAATTCTATCTCAAATTTTTGAAACTACGTAATGACTATATATGGGGTTTAGTTGACATACTATGAACATTGTTTTTAATTTTCGAATAGGTTAAACAGAACTTCATCTGTAAACCGTCATAACTTACGGGCACGGGGGTGATCAGCCCGTTGTACCCTGCATTGATCAATACTACATGCAAGAACGAGGGTATAGTTCACTCTGTCCGCCTTGGGCGCATAAAAGTTTTCCCGTGTAGGGATATTCATACTTGTCTGGGTTCCAAATCAGAGGTTTTATCTTGTTCAACAATAATCTATAATTCAACATATACATATACGGATAATTGACAAAGGTATATCAATATGTGATTAAATACAATGAGTATCCAAGTGGGGACTGTAAGACCCCGAATTTTATGAAATAAAAGTATTCAATTTTTCTTATAATTACTATTCAGTAAATGGTTAAATTGATAAAAGTTTAAAGTTATGGGTGAAATGTGAATTTTTTTTCAAAATAAGCAATTGGTTATAAAATAATCATTGTTGTCGGGGAATATTCGTTTGGTCGTGGAATATTCTTTCTGTCGGGGAATATTCGTACGACGGCGCAGCCATTTGTGGGCCCCATAATAGAATAACTGTCGGATGAAGATAACGACAAAAATTGAGTTTTTTATAATTAACGGCGTAGTTGTTACCGTCAACACTTTTGGAATACCCGGTGGTTAAAATACAGTAATACGCGTTATTACACAGTAACACACGGTATTGCACAGTATTTTTGAATTATTGATTCTTACGAAGGAAGACACTACTCAATAATTGTTACAGCAGTTACTGTTCAATATTTTATTTTATTGATTCAATAATTGCTGCGTTGATATTTTATATTATTGTTGTTTCAATAATTGTTGCTGCACAGTATTTTTTATTATCAGATCAATAATTCATATTATTTAAATAATATTATTGGATAGTATTATTGGCAATGTCTAGAAAGTTCTGTCTAAGGAGAGGTTTGGTCATTTAATTGCGCGCTAGTAAGGAGAAATCCTTATTGGAAAGCCCCCTCTTTTCTGGGAACGGCTTGGTTGTCATAATTGTGACTCTGTAATATTATTTGTGAATAATTAATTATTGATTCATATGATAAGAAAATATTTATTTTATGTGGATATAAATGAGAGATATATTTTTGTGGTTAAAAATGAAGGAGTTAATGTTGAGGTTTTTATCAGTATTTTTGTCGGAATGGAGGTATTAAAAATTAGGGTTTTTGAGATATTTTGCGAGGGTTATAATTTTTAATCCGACCGTTGGATCGTGATAATATTTGGATATGTTATACATATACAAGTTGAGTATATGTCTACAAATTTTGAACCGTTAAAAATGAACGTATGATTTGTTATGAATTTTACGAGATGACTGGTTCAGAAATTGTTGAATTTTCGGAGTTAATTATTTTGGTGGAAAATTCTAGAATTGGTGGGCTCCACTTGTGGTTGGTGAAGAAATGTGCTGAATTATATTTCAAATGTGGTGGGTGGGAATAGTAGCAGGTAAAGCCATCAGGTTGCAGGTCAAGCCTACTAAAATTTTCCTATAAATAGAGGGCTAAGTTAGAATTAAAAATCACACCAGAAACAAGTTTTTCTATCTTTCTCTCTCTATATTATGAAGCATATTTTGTGAGTATTTAGATACTTTGAGAGTTGCTATTCAGTGTAAGTTTCCTTCGGCTTTGCATACCGATCAGAAGTACTGCTCTTTTGAGGTAAGGGATAGTAAGGGATTTTAAGGGTTGTTATGTTTTTCAGTTTCGTAATTTTTCTGACCTTCAAAAATTCTGGAAAAATTTGAAATGATATTTTGATGAGTTTTCTTGATTGTGTCCAAAAATGGTGATTTTTGGATGTATAGATTGAGAGTTATAAATTTTATGAGAAAAGACTATTTTAAAAGTAACCGCTTATAATTCCTTGTGGTTAACTCCAAAATTGATGAAATTTTTATTGGGAGTACATGCATATGATAGAAGTATACTCTGTAAATTTCAGAATTTTTGAACAAAAGTATAATTTTTGATAAATGTCTAAATATTCGGCTGTTTTGGCCATATGAAAAATAGTAAATGACTTTTAAAAATTCTGAGAAAAATATATGTTCACTATGGGACTATATTATGCTAAATCCCAGAAAAGAAATATTTTTGGAACTGATTTGGTATTTTTCATGAAAATAGTCTAGTTATGAGTAAATGAATTAAATATGTTTTGTGAAGTAAGAAAATTGGAAAATAGGATTTTATGACTTGAGAATCCTATATGAGGTATATGCAGATTTTTTATGAGGGTTTTGATTATTGGTGATAAAATCTTATGAGTTTGGTATTTTAGAATGATTAAATGTATTATTTAGTAAAGTGTAAACAATTAAAATAAATTGTTTATAAGCTTAAGAAATATTATTCTTTCAATATCATTATACCGAAATATTGGTATGTATTTTATTGTTGAATTTCTACCTTTTTGTGTCGAGTTACTATTCACGAGTTACTATTCATGAGTTACTATTCACGAGTTACTATTCACGATAAAAATTGGTTTCTTTTTCTAACCAAATTATAGTTGATTTACGAATATTACTCTTGAGATTAAAACTAGATGTTGATCATATTATTTTTATTATTATATATAACATTTTTATAACCCTAATGATGATATTTCTCTTTGACTTGAGTGTAAAAATGGGTAGATTTTTGGTATGATCATGACTATGGGTTATCTTTGGCCAGTAGTGCAAAGTTGAATCGTTGATTGGTATGATCATGACCATTAAATTTATAAGTGAATATCTTTAGCTTAAGTGCAAAGGTGAATTGATCAACATGGTTATAATTATTGTTTATATAAATTCTGAAATGATTATATATTTCTTTGAGATATTAATATCTTTGGCCTGTAGTGCAAAGATGAAATATTGATGAATATCTTTGGCCTGTAGTGCAAAGATGAATTATTGATGAATATCTTTGGCCCGTAGTGCAAAGATGACATGTTGTTGAATATCTTTGGCCAGTAGTGCAAAGATGAACAGATGTTGAGATAAACATGACCAACTGGTGATACAAATGAATATCTTTGGCCGTAGTGCAAATATGAAGTTATTAGTATGATTATGAACAGGAAATGTGATTTGGTGTAACCATGATCTTTGATGTTTCAGGTAAAGATAGGTGATGAAAATTATCATCGTCCTGGATGAGAAGAGGAATTTAGAACTACAGTTATGATTATGAGTTATTCATATGATTGTGGACCAGAATTGTTGATTGATGTTACAGGGATAAAACATTGTTGGTGGATTTTTAACATGGAGGAGATAATAGACTTTATGGTCTATTTGACTCTTCTAATGGATTGCTCGTTCCGCTGCAACTATGGTTGAAATTTTTATCATTTACCATATGTTCTAAATCTCTGATTTATTGTTGATGAAGGCTATTGATAATTAAATTATCTTTAGTCATGATATTCTTTACTGGGCTAGTTGTGCTCACCCTTTTGTTTCACAATTCCTTTCAGGTAATAAGAGTGTAGCTGGGTCGAGTGGGGGTAACAAGGGAATAGAACGGTGGTCATCATTTAGTAGTTATATTTGGTGAAGAAAATAGGGTGAGGCGAACCCAACGTTGGAAGGGTGTTTCGTCACTATCATATAAGATGTCTAATGACATACAACCTCGTGTCATCATAAGACAGGGTTGTGCTCATCCACCTGTTGAGTATATCTACGAGCACTACCTATATAATCTTGGTATTTGTTTGAAGTATAATTCTCAATTAGAGACAGTGGAGATAATGATAAGTCAAGAGAAGACTCACCATTGGGAAGAATATGATAGTAATCTTCTCGTTTTTCTTTGGGGTCTATTGGGTCAACCAAGGATAATTCTGTGGCCATATGATATCTATCATAACCTAGACCCGTGGCCTCCCATGTACGAAGGTTTCCTTGAGCACTTCCCAAAGATTCTAGTTTCTAAAACAATTTTTGACTTTACCTTTATGTAAGGTACCTTTGTGAGGAGCTGATACATGATGGTGTTCAATGTCACATTTGGTATATATTTGTATCCAAACTCACAGCATATGTGTTGTTGTATTTTGCACGACAATTGTTGTAATAAAGTTACAGTTGTTTTCTGTACCATCTATTTGGCGACTCAGAATAGGTTGGATGGAATGGACCTATTTTGGGGTCGTTACAGGGACACTTGTATAACCATTTATAGAAATTAACGAACAGAATATAAATCTGAATTATCATATACTAACATGTTGATAATCAATGAGCGTATATAATATAAAGTTAATAATCTGTACAATAGTAATATAATTCATAAATAATCTTACTCATGTCCATTGCATAAAGAAAATGCAAAGGTAAGATACTTGCCTGATGCGCTGCTTACAGTTCACAATTTAGTTTTATCGTTTATAGCACGACCTATCATTAATCAGATTATTCGTTCAATTAGAACAATATACTATAACACATAACACTACTTATTGCAGTTAACACATACCCTAATCACATTGGCACATATGTTTAATAACCACTGAATCACAAATAATCACTTATCTAATCACATTATCTAAGTCCAGATCAATTTTTGAAATATGTCGATGTACCGACAACTTTATCGGGTAATCATCGAGTCTAAGACTCTGTCTTGTAACTTAGTATCAGCCATATTATTTTTAAATGACTTATAATAATTTTAAAACATTTATTATGATTTATCATTAATTTTCAAACATCGGAATCATTTTTAAATGATTTAAATATTAAATAATTATATTATCATTAATATTTAATTAATATTAAACTATTAATAAAATTATTTTCAAAATGTTAAAGTTATGTATAATAACTTAAAATACTTTTAAAGTATTAATATTACCCTTAAATAATTTTTTAAAATATTTAAAATTATTTTTAAATAATTATCATTAATATTAAAGTATTAATGTATTATTTATCAAAATATTAAAAGTCATTTAATTATAACTTAAAATATTTTCAATTCATTTATATCCCTTTTAAATGATTTTTAAATTAATAAAACCATTTTTAAACTATTTATTTAATATAATTATTAAATTAATTTAATATCATTAATGTTAAATAAATATCATTAATATTAAATTATTAATGAAATTATCCTTTAAATATTAAAAGTTATACGTTATAACTTAAAATATCTTTAAACACTTTATTTTCATTTAAAATAATTTTTAAAATAATAAAATTATTTTTAAACTAAATTATTTAATATAATTATTAAATAACTTTAATATCATTAATAATAATTAATTAATAAAATTCACCGCAAAATATTAAAAGTCATAGAGAATAACTTAAAATATTTTCTTATACCATAATATAATTTTGAATGATTTTTCATGTATTAAAATTATTTTTAAATAATTTATTTAATATAATAATTAAATAAATTAAATACTTTTAATATTCCAAAAATATTAAATATTTATGAAATATATTAAAAATAATTAAAATATAATTTTCGGACATTAAAATAATTTTTAATAATTTATTTGGTATTTTTCTGAATTAAAAACTAATTAATACTAATTATTTAATAAAAATAATTAATTTTATTCAAAACTGTCGCTAAAGACCACCTATAGCGATAGAACCGTCGCTATAGGTGTTCTTCATGTTCTTCATTCAAACCCAGATCTTCGTAGACAGTTTCGAGTGGGTGAGTTTGACCATGTATAACTCAGTGTGTGATGTGTTTCTAGACTCGTTTCTGGACAGATCTGGTAGAGCTAATGTAAGACTACAAGATCCAGCAACAAACACGTTCACATCATACATCAAATGAAAGATCTAAGCCATCAAAGTAGGTGTCAGAGGTTGTTCTTCATTTCTGGGTTGCCCATAAATGAAGAACAGATCGTGGGGCTCACTTTGACCTTCACTACATTCAGATCGTGTACTGTTTTAGTGATCCATGACTTCTAGGTTCTAGCCCACATGTAACGCTACAAACCTATCACAAAACATAACCATAACAACAAAACAATAGCAAGATATAGATCGGTCAAAGGCTGTCAGAACACATGGCCAAAGGTTTTCTGGGTTGCCCAGAAAACCGGATCCGTGATTAAGCTACCCACTTTGACCGATCACTGAAGCCATCATACTAGATGTTTAGGAGATTTTAAGGCATAATATTAGAGATCATATACAGGACTACAAGTTAGATACAACAATCAAACTAAAACATCAACAAAATGACAGATCTAGACGCTTGAATACACTGTTAGACGCTTGTTCATGGTTTCTGGGCTGCCCAGAAATTGTCCGGTCAATGCCGGTCAACGGTATTTGACCGTTAATAACTAACAATATGCACATCAAATGACCTCGATTCTTTTTGTAAATTAAAGACAACATTGCAGACTACCAATAACAACTTAAAAACAACACAAACCATGATCGAGCAAGGATCTGTGGCTACTGACATTCGTTGTCAGACCACAGAACAAACTTTTTTCCAAATTTTGAAGATCTTCAAATTCGAGCCTCTAGATGTTATAGATCTAACATCTAGCAACCCAGATCATCATTAGACACTACTAACAACATATTTTAACACTAAAAACAAACATTCAACAACAGATTAATGGACAGATTTCTTGGCTAAGGTTTTATACCTTTCTTGCTAAATTTCTGATTCTGGATTCTGATTTGGTTAGGGGCTTTCGTGGGGCTGATCTTAGGGACTGAAAAGCTTGAAAATTTCGTGGGTTTGGGTGGAGAGAAAAGGTTGGAGTGTTTGGTACTAAAATGGCTAACAATTGCAATATTTTCTCTCTCAATCTATATATAGAACATATGTGCAATGTATTTGACTTAATAAATGGCTGATGGCTGGTGTTATGGAGTATGTGGAGTTGTTAGGGTTAGTAACCAACTCACCACAATTGTCAAAACCTAGTCTAGCATTCAATTATTCAATTAGGGGCACAATGGTCTTTTGATAAATCAATTAAATGACATACTTGTAACTTATCAAACCCTTAGGGTTTGACCCTTAGGGTTCAACCATAAGGTTTAGCACATAATGTAAACAAGATTTAGCAACTAGGGTTTGTAAAGAAAAATACAATTATTTTAGTTTCTAAAATTTTGAAAAAAATTAAAATTGTTAATTAGGTTAAGTTAGTAATTATATTATACATGAACATTAGGATTTAGTACCACTAATCATAATTAACCTTGCTAATTATAGCAATTAAGATTTAAGATTTACAATTTAGGGTTTATAACTTAAAAAAATAGGGTTTCTAGAAATTTATATTTCTAATTGTCAATTAGGGTTTACCTAATTAATCACAACATCATATAACACAGTTATATAATAACCCCACACTCATAATTGAGTTTCAAATTAGGGTTTCTCACAGTAAAACTAGGGTTTTCAAATACTGCACCACAATTGATCAATCATTACCCGCTCACATACATACAGTACATATTTATAGCACTGAAAAATTAAAATATGATTAATATTATATTATTATTCTCATACCTTGACAATAATCTAAAAATTAGGGTTTGGATTCCATATCTGATTTATTCTTCATATTTAACCTTAATAATTAAGGTAAAATAATTAACTTAATAATCTATACTAAAACTCCTATAATAAAATAATTATTATATTTATTCTAAAAATCACTCCATATATTATTTAAATAATATATGATTATATTTTCATGGAAAATAATTAATAAAAATATTTCTACTATAAATTAATTATTATAAGAATATACTTTATAAAAATTAATAATTCTAAAATAACTTTATTTGTAAATATTTATGTAATAAATATATTTTTATTTACCACATAATTACATATACACATTATCTTGTACAAATCTTCATCCTTAAAATATATATAAAAAAAAAATTATACGCAAAATTTTTTATTTATCTATATAGAAAATATCGGGTTGTTACATGTTCAAAGGTAATCATCTGTGTAATCATTTGTTTAACAATATAGTGTATACATATTGACATTTTGCAGTCTGTGTAATCATTTGTTTAACAATATAGTGTATACATATTGACATTTTGCCCTATACCAGAATCACAGCTAAGGAGAAGGAGGAAGTTCAGTCCCACCTCAATCCCAAACAGAAAGTTCAGTCCCACCTCAATCCCAAACTCAAGCACAAGGTAGCCCATATATCATTAATGGACTTGGTGCTATGTCTACTGTGATATGTCTTTGTGCAATATATGTTGCATTTTGCTATTTTATACTTTATGTCTTGATGCAAATATTGTATAGTGTATGCATACATATTGACATTTTGCCCTATATTTGATACTTTTGCATTTTGTAAGGCTTAATGCAAGTTCATCCATGAGTGCACCTCCTGCTTCAAGATCACGACAATCAAAATTACCAGTTCGATCTGCTGCAAGAGCTCATTCTAGGAAGCAATCCAATCATAGTGAAGGTTTTGGGTTGTTATATGATGACAAAACTGGTTCAGTAACATTCAAGGTAATCTATATATGTTTCAATTATGATTGGTATAATATGATGTGTACGCTTAAAGTTGTGTTGTGTTATGTACATGCAGAGTGACACATCATCAACAATTGTCAATGAAGGAAGTCAGACACAGCCGCCTTTGGTTGACCCTAACACCAAATTTTCAATCCCTAATGAAGCTCAACTAAGAGCAAACAAAGCTAAAAACAAAGTGTAAGACCCCAACTTTTATAAATAAAGATGAATTTTCTATAAATATCATTTTTGAATATTATGGAGTTAATTTGATATAATGTTATAGTTGTGGGTAATATTTATAAATTTTGCAAAGTAAGCAAGTTGTTATAAAATATTCGTTTGGTCGGGAAATATTCTGTTTGTCGGAGAATATTTATACGACGGCACAATCATTGGTGGACCCCACAACAGAAGTATAGTCGTAGTTAGAAAACGACAAAATTATCTTTCTATAAAAATAACGGCTGAGGTGTTACCGTTAAAACCGTTAAAACTGTTGAACTACCCGGTAGTAAAAGTACAGTAATACGCGTGGTGGCATAGTAGTACACGGTATTGATTATTGATGCTTACGTGAGAAGTCACTCTGTGACGCCCCCAAAATAGGTCCAATCCATCCAACCCATTCTGAGTCGCCAAATACATGGTACAGAAAATAACTACAACTTTATTATTACAATTGTCGTGCAAAATACGACAACACATATACTGTGAGTTTAAATATAAATATTGTCATCTAGACAGTATTCATACTCAATTAAGTCCTCATTACAATTATTCAAACACTATTTTACAGAAATAGTAAGGACTGCTAAAACATCTTTCTAGAACCATCACTCCATACCCCGACTAGATCCTGTTATGTTCTCATCTCCTGAGAAGAAAAATAGAACAAAAAGGAAAAGGGTGAGCTCAACTAGCCCAGTAAAGAATATTATGACTAAGATAATATACAACAAATTATCGTTAGTCTTCAACAGGGAAAAAATCTGATAGAATATAATCAACAACAAGTTTTAGATCAACAACTGCAGCGGAAACAGCAAACCATTAGAAGAGTCAAGTAGAGAAAGAATTCTACTATCTTCTAAGATTTAAAAGTCCATCATCAATATTTTATCCCTGTAACATCAATTAATAATCATCTTTAACCAAATATTCATCTTTGCACTACAGGCCAAAGATATTCATTTGTATCATCAGTCAGTCATGTTCATCTCAACACCTGTTCATCTTTGCACTACAGGCCAAAGATATTCATCAAGTAATCATACATCTTTGCACTACAGGCCAAAGATATTCAGTAATATCATCATTTAGGACTGAGGATGATGAAAAATATCTTAAAGAGAACGAATCCAGTGAGACAGAAGGACAAATAGTAGGGATTCGTATAACAGTTTATCCAAGATCAATAATACTTCATAATAATCAATTGTGAAGCAGAATTCAAAAATAAAGATCAAAACATGGATACAATCAAAGATAGTAACCATAATAGACATCTTGGACAAAAAGAAAAAATTTTATTTTTTGGTGAATAGTGTCGTATTCGTGAATAGTACCGTATACGTGAATAGTAACGTATACGTGAATAGTAACCCCGACACAAAAAATTCTAAATTTGATAAAAACTCATATCAATATTTCAGCATAATGATATTGAAGAAAATAATATCATTAAGAAGAAAATAATATCACTTACAAATATCAAACGAAAATAATATTCATTACGAATATTAAACGAATATAATATCTCTCACGAATATTGAAAGAAATAAAATTTCTTATGAATATTGAACAGAAGTAATATTCATACGAATACGAAAAATAATATCTCTTCAGAATGTGAAAGAAATAATACCCCTTACCTCAAAATATCAGTACTTCTGGTCGGAATACCGGTATAAGGCTGAAAGAAACTTGCTCTGATGAATAGAAACTCTCAAAGTATCTAAATACTCACAAAATACACTCAATAATCTAGAGAGAGAAAGAGAGAAAACTTATTTCTGGTGTGATTTTCAATTCTAACTTAGCCCTCTATTTATAGGAAAATTTTAGTAGGCTTGACCTGCAACCTGATGGCTTTACCTGCTACTGTTCCCACCCACCACATTTGAAATATGATTCAGCACATTTCTTCACCAACCACAAGTGGGGCCCACCAATTCTAGAATTTTCCACCAAAATGATTAACTCCGAAAATTCAACAATTTCTGAACCAGTCATCTCGTAAAATTCATAATAAATCATACGTTCATTTTTAACGGTTCAAAATTTGTGGACATATACTCAACTTATATATGTATAACATATCCAAAAATTACCACGATCCAACGGTCGGATTAAAAATTATAACCCCCGCAAAATATCTCAAAAATCCTGATTTTTAATACCTCCATTCCGACAAAAATACGGATAAAAACCTCAACATTAACTCCTTCATTTTTAACCACAAAAATATATCCCTCATTTATATCCACATAAAATAACTATTTTCTTATCATATGAATCAATAATTAATTATTCACAAATAATATTATAAAATCACATTTATGACAACCAGGCCGTTCCCAGGATAGAGGGGGCTTTTCAATAAGGATTTCTCCTTACTGGCGCGCAATTAGATGACCAAACCTCTCCTTAGACAGAACTTTCTAGACATTGCCAATAATGTTATCTAATAATATTATTCAAATAATATGAATTATTGATCTGACAAATGAAAATACTGTGCAACAACAATTATTGAAACAACAATAATATAAAATATCAACGCAGCAATTATTGAATCAATAAAATAAAATATTGAACAATAACTACTGTAACAATTATTGAGTAGTGCCTTCTTACGTAAGAATCAATAATTTGTGCAATACCGTGTGCTACTGTATTTTAACCACCGGGTATTCCAACAGTATTAACGGTAACAACTACGCCGTTATTTATAACCAACTTATACTTGTCGTTTTCTTCATCCAATCGCTTTCCGTTATGGGGCCCACACAAGGCTGCGCCATCGTACGAATATTCCCCGACAGCAAGAATATTCCACGACCAAACGAATATTCCCCGACAAAATGAATATTTTATAACCACTTGCTTATTTTGCAAAATTTGCACATTTCACTCATAACCAAAGTATTATATCAAATTAACCCCTTATTATTCACAATAATATTTAGAGAAAATTTGATTTTATTCATTAATAAGTTGGGGTCTTACACACTCAGCTATACTCAATTATTGTTACAGTAATTGCTGCATCATATCTCTTAAATTATTGTCATAGTATCATCTGTATAATATGTTATATTATTAAATCAATAATTGAGACGTTGTGGTAAGTTTGGTTATTTTTATGGGGGCCATATGTCATCATCTAAGAGTCTCTTCGTCAATAGTAATTACCGTCGTCAATAGTAATTATCGTCGTCAATAGTATTTACCTTGGTCAATAGTATTTACCTTCGTCAATAGGAATTACCTTCGTCAATAGTATTTACCTTGGTCAATAGTATTTACCTTGGTCAATAGTAATTACCTTCGTCAATAGTATTTACCTTGGTTAATAGTAATTACTTTTGTCAATAGTAGTTGTCCCTTCAATATTACCAAGAGTCATTTGACCCTTCGTTAAGACCAAGAGTCATTTGACCCTTCGTTAAGACCAAGAGCCACCCTCAGTTTTTCTATAAATAGAGGCCTACGGCTTCATTATTTTTCACGAATTCATTCAAGCTATAAAGAGAGAAAGTATAGAGAGAATAAGAGAGAGAGAATAAAAGTATTCTGCTACTTCACTTTTCCAATATCCAGTTCTTTTAAGGTAAGGGATATTATTCTTTTGTATTCAAGAAGAGAACTTCTGTTATTCCATTTCTTTATTATTCTGTTGGAATAACCTGTATATGCGGAATACCCTATACTTGGTGACATTCTTCTATTATTCTGTCTTTGTTATTCCGTTGGAACATCCTGTCTGTGCTATACGCCGGACCTGGTTCCGTCTTTATTATACTGTCTTTATTTTCAGTTGGAACATCCTGTCTGTGCTTTACGCCGGACCTGGTTCCGTCTTTATTATTATTCTGTCGGAATATCCTGTCTGTGTGTTTTACATCGGACCTGGTTCCATTATTTATTATTCTGTCGGAATATCCTGTCTGTGCGTTTACGCCGGACCTGGTTCCATTATTATTATTCTGTTAAGAATAACCTGTCTGTGCGGTCTATCGCATGCATGGTGATTTCTTTTGTTATTCCATTATTTATTATACTCAGTTGATTAAAACTTTGACTTCTATACTCCATGAAATTAGTGGAATATCCTTGATATTTGCACTTCATCTAGTATCTATTCATGAAAATATTCTCCTGATCAGTCTTGAAGTTACTCCACAAAGCAGTATCATGTTGACAATTTGGACGTTATTAATTCCTGGATAAATTAATTCTTGAACTTGTTTTATTGAATTCTTATATCATTGTCATCATCCTCATGTTTATAAAATGTTGAAAGTCATCTGTGGCCTGTAGTGCATAGATGGACTTGGTATGATTATGACCAGGGATTATTCGGTATAATCATGACCGTAATGTTACAAATGATACAACACATATCAATATACATATCAAATTAAAACAATTAATAATTCAAATTACAAAAATAAGCGAAAACGTGTAAAATCAGAGTTTTAAAATTTTACAAACCACAAACCCGGATCACCCTTTATGTGCAATTATTAATTAAACGAAAAAGAAAGAACAAGAATCATACCCTTAAAGATCCGAGCTTCCTCAGGTACAAGTTCACCTCCAATCCTTTTCGCGTCTAACTTGAATCCACCGGGTTTGGTTCCTTCCTTTGATCAATGTAAGCCACCCAAGTGTATGGCCTCTAGAGGTGATCCACCACGGAAGAAGAATTTTCAAGAAGAAGGGTGTATTGGCTCAAACCCTAGTTTTTTCTATCTCTGTAGAAAAAGGGGTTGTACTCTCCAACTCTAGGAATTACGTATATTTGATATCTAATATAAGACTCCTCTTATAAAGATATCAGGTAACCCTATTTAATTAAAATAAGGTATTATTTATTTAATTAAACTCTTTTAATTAAATGGGCTCCCTAATCTTATTAGGAATCAATGAGAGTACTTATATTAAATTAATTCCTAAACTCTTTTAGAAATTAAAATAATAATAATTGTAATAATATTAATAAGACTTCTCTTATTAATTTATATTTAATATTTCTAAAATATTAAATAATAAATATTAAGCTATTTAATTTATTATATCACCATAGATTAAATTAAATATACTTAACATATTATTACGATTATGCCATTAACTTCTTAAATAATTATTCTTCCTTTTATGGTGTGACCCTTTAGGTTCTCCATATTAAACCGGTTGTGAATAAATCAATTAGAATAATTCTAATCTTATTTAAATAAATAAATTAAACGATTAATTTATTTAAATAAATAATATTTATTCTACAATAGGGATAAGCCTCCCTAGCGATCAACGACTTTCCAGATAATATAGATTTCAACATTAATCATAAAAGAACCTTTGAGTTAATAGTTACCGTACAATTCAATCCTTCCACCATACAATGTCCCAATTAAATATAAGACATGGAATTACTGTCAAGTCTTATTTTATTTAATTATATGTATTTCGATTCTTAAATGCACAACTCCTAATGAATGCAAATTAGAAACTACTTTCTAATTTCATTCCACCTTGGTCAAGGATTCATGGGTTGTCATTTATCGAATCACATAGGATATTTCTCTTCTTTTACTAGAAGTGGTAGATTCTTTATTGATTATTCACAACCTTCATATATAACTTATTACACCCAAGCATACCCTTTGATATACTCTAAGAGTCTTAAGGAATAAGTCAAAGTGTAATTCATTATATATAAGATACTATGATGATCTCAAGTCTAAGGATCATTTGTACTACTATCACTACAGGAATTCCTATTGACAGGCAAGTAAAACTCCATTAGGTATTCCTTAGCGAGTCACGTTCAGTGAACTTATTCTCTAATAAGCACCTGCATACTTGCTTTAGTGTCTCCACACAAATGATCATGAGATCAATCATCCTCATCCAATGAGCAAGCAACGCACGTACCAATCTATCCGGATTCACTAATCCCCTTTTTAATAATCCATTGATTAGGAACATTTTAGTTTTAAGCTATTAGAGAATTTAGATCTCATTAGCATGATCTCATCATGATTGTAAAAGCATTGCTTAAAACTATGGGTTTATCACATATTATTAAACAGCACCATGTTGATAATAAATGCCTTTAATAAATAATTCTTTTATTAATAAATAAATAAGATTGATTACAAAGTATATGCTTTATCATCATATATGATTGGCTTGTATGCATACTACTTTCAATCTCCCACTTGCACTAAAGCCAATCGCCGTGGTACCTCATACCCATCTTCTCTAAGTGACGATCAAACTGTTGTTGTGTTAACGCTTTAGTAAATGGATCTGCAATATTGTCTTGAGAGTCTACACGCTCCAGGGTGACGTCTCCTCTTTCAATGATCTCTCTGATCAAATGAAATCGCCGCAACACGTGTTTGGATTTCTGATGAGACCTGGGTTCCTTAGCCTGCGCAACAGCTCCGGTGTTGTCACAGAATAAAGGCACTGGTCCTGTAATGCTAAGAACCACACCAAGTTCGGTAATGAACTTCTTCATCCAAACAGCTTCCTTTGCAGCTTCACTTGCAGCTATGTACTCTGCCTCTGTCACTGAATCAGTAACTGTTTGCTGTTTGGAACTCTTCCAACTCACTGCGCCACCGTTTAAGGTAAACACATATCCCGAAACGGATTTACTGTCATCTTGGTCTGTTTGAAAACTTGAGTCTGTGAAGCCCTCTAGTTTCAATTCAGACCCACCGTAGACAAGAAATACATCCTTAGTTCTTCTTAAGTACTTTAGGATATTTTTCACTGCCTTCCAGTGTTCTTCTCCTGGATTCGACTGATATCTGCTTGTTATACTAAGTGCATGAGCGACATCCGGTCTAGTACATATCATACCGTACATGATAGATCCTATTGCTGAAGCATAAGGGATCTTACTCATACGGTCTCTCTCCTCAGGTGTCTTTGGGGCCTGTTTCTTGGAGAGATGTATTTCATGGCTCATCGGCATGAGACCTCTTTTGGAATCTTCCATGCTAAACCTCTTTAGCATCGAGTCAATGTACGTTCCTTGGGACAAGCCAAGCATCCTTTTAGATCTATCTCTATAGATCTTTATCCCCAAAATATAGGATGTTTCTCCCAAGTCCTTCATGGAGAAGTGTTTAGATAACCAGATTTTAATTGATTGTAGCATAGGAATATCATTCCCTATCAGTAATATATCATCAACATATAATACGAGGAATGAAACAGCACTCCCACTAACCTTCTTGTACACACATGGTTCATCCTCATTTTTGATAAAATCAAACTCTTTGATTGTCTCATCAAAACGGATATTCCACCTACGAGAAGCTTGCTTCAATCCATAAATGGATCGTTGCAGCTTACAGACTTGATTTGTTCCAACCTTTGAAATAAATCCCTCTGGCTGTGTCATATACACATCCTCCTCAAGTTTTCCATTGAGGAAGGCCGTTTTCACGTCCATTTGCCAGATTTCGTAGCTATAGTAAGCTGCAATTGCAAGCAAAATCCGAATGGACTTGAGCATTGCTACTGGTGAGAAGGTTTCGTCATAGTCAACTCCTTGTCTTTGTTTGAAACCTTTTGCGACCAGTCGGGCCTTATAGGTCTCTACCTTGCCATCTGCTCCAGTCTTTCTTTTAAAGACCCATTTACACCCAATAGGCTTAATGCCTTCAGGTGGTGAAACCAAAGTCCATACTTGGTTCTCATACATGGAGTCCATCTCGGATTTCATGGCTTCTTGCCACTTCTCTGAGTCTTTACTACTCATAGTCTGTTCGTAATTCAACGGATCATCATCATCTATGATGCTTACCTCATCGTCATCCTCTATGACAAGTCCATACCTTTCAGGTATCTTTGGTACTCTTCCAGATTTACGAATAGGGTGTGGTACAGAAGGAATCTCTACTTGGTTAGGTACCTCACTATGATCTGTAGTATTTTGTGGTTCTTGAACCTCTTCAAGATATATCTTACTCCCACTGACCCCTTCAAGGATAAACTCCTTTTCCAAGAAGGCAGCATGTTTCGCAACAAACACCTTTTGATCAGTTGGATGATAGAAATAATACCCCGATGTTTCTTTAGGGTATCCCACAAATCTACATTTGTCAGATCTAGTCTGTAGCTTATCGTTTTCAAACTTTTTAACATAAGCTGGACAACCCCAAGTCTTAACATGCTTAAGATTTGGTTTCCTCCCTGTCCATAACTCATATGGGGTCTTGGGGACGGATTTTGTAGGTATCTTGTTAAGTAGGTATGCAGCCGATTCTAGGGCATATCCCCAGAAGGAAACTGGAAGGTCGGTAAAGCTCATCATGGATCGAACCATGTCCAACAATGTTCGATTTCTCCTTTCAGATACATCATTCATCTGTGGCGTCCCTGGTGGAGTCCATTGTGAGATTATACCATTTTCTTTGAGACAATTGAGAAACTCACCATTTAAGTATTCTCCTCCTCGATCAGATCGAAGAATCTTAATACTCTTACCAGTTTGCTTCTCTACTTCACTTCTGAACTCTTTGAACTTTTCAAATGATTCAGATTTGTATTTCATTAAATACACATATCCAAATCTTGAGTGATCGTCAGTGAATGTAATAAAATAAGAATACCCTCCTCGTGCATTCGTTGTCATAGGTCCACATACATCTGTGTGTACCAACGCTAACAACTCTGTAACTCTTTCTCCTTTTCCACTAAAAGGAGATTTAGTCATTTTGCCCATGAGACAAGATTCACAAGTTGGATATGATTCATAATCCGATAGCTCTAGGAGCCCATCTTTATGCAACTTGGATAATCTTGTTTCATTAATATGACCAAGTCTACAGTGCCACATGAAGGTATAATTAACATCATCTCTTTTTCTTTTCTTAGTTTGTTCAATTTGAAGTATATTTTCATGCAAGTCAAGTATATAAAGTCCATTTCGCAAATTACCAACACCATATAAAACATTATCATTATAAATAGAACAACTGTTGTTCTTTATTATAATATTAAAACCATCCATATCCAATACAGAGATAGAAATAATGTTTCTAATGATATTTGGAACAAAATAACAATTATTTAAATTAATGAACTTGCCCGTAGGCAGTGCTAAATAATAAGTCCCTACAGCTAATGCAGCAACCTTTGCTCCATTTCCCACTCGTAGGACGACCTCATCCTTGCTCAGCTTTCTACTTCTGACCAGACCCTGCATATTATTACATATATGAGAACCACAGCCGGTATCCAATACCCAAGTAGAAGATTGACTTTCAGAAAAATTAATTTCAATCATAAACAAACCTTGATTAGGATTCGAAGCTTCTCCAAGCTTCTTCTGCTTTTGTTCCGCAAGATAATCCTTGCAGTTCCTCTTCCAGTGACCCAGCTTATTGCAATCGAAGCAAATTCCTTTGCTAGCTGGATCAGGTTTCTTTTGATCCTTCACTTTCACCTTTCCCTTAGCCTTCTTGGATTTCTTCTTTTGAGAAGATACCTTGGGTCTCTTCCTTTTCTTGGAAGAATCATTCACCAGTAAGACTTGGTTCAAGTGACCTTCAGCAGTTTTCAACATTTTAAGTAACTCAGGCAAGCTGACGTCCAACTTATTCATGTGAAAATTCACAACAAATTGTGAGAAGGTGTCAGGGAGTGACTGCAAGATCAAATCTTGACTCAACTCCCCATCCATGACGAACCCAAGCTGTCCAAGACGTTCAATCAAATTGATCATCTTTAAGACATGAGTCTCAACGGTAGTGCCCTCGGTCATCCGAGATCGGAAGAGCTCCTTAGATATTTCATATCTAGCAGTCCTACTTTGCTCACCATACAGCTCTCGCAGGTGCAGCAGTATAGCAGGTGCAGCAGTATAGTAGGAGCATCCATGTTTTCATGCTGACGCTGAAGCTCGTTACTCATGGATGCGAGCATGATGCATTGAGCCACAGATGCATCATCTTGCCACTGTTTAAAAGTAGCAATCTCTTCTTCAGAGGCTGTCTCTGCAACTTTTGCAGGTACGGGCGAATTTAGGACATAAGAAATCTTTTCAGCAGTGAGAACAATTCTCATATTCCTTAACCAGTCCGTGTAGTTCGGCCCGGTCAGTTTGTTAGCATCAAGTATGCTACGCAGTGAAATTAGTGAATGTGACATTTTCAAAATTCTGCATGTAAAAAAGACAATATTTTAGCAAACATTCATTTAATTAATTACCAAAATAAATTAGGTCTTATTTTATACTGGTATCTCTCACTATTTTCTTCAAACTATATTACCCTCGTTTATATAGTTCGGAAAAATCTAATTAAAGTTTTTGCTAGTGAGAATAAGGATCCCATTTCAAATATATATAGCCTTGTGGTGACACAACAAACTATATATAAATAAATAGGTAGACAACTCCTTGTCAATTACATCATCATGTAACTCCTTATGTTTTGCCTCTTAGATTATTTTGATCAAGTGGTGGCACATCCGAATCAAAATTATCTAAGTTAAGTCCAACCTAGCACTTCCATATATTAAAAAAAGAAAAATAGTGTCCTTGTGGTGACACAACAAAACAATATTGTTCAATTTTCTTTATAAGCATCAAATGTGATAAATTAACATCTTAAATACTTAATACTTGCCTTGTGGTGACACAACAAACTCATATTAAATATTTAATACTCTATTAATTTTATCATGCTAGAAGGCGACGTTCGATATTCCAAATATCTTTGAACGCTTAGAACTTAATATAAAAAATTTGAGGGGTTTGTTATTAATTTGTCTCATCTTGTTAAGCGCGCATGCACATATATATATAAAATACGCGTCATATTAATTAACATGCGAAGCATGTTTGCATAATATATAATATATATAGTATAAGCATGCACATATAGAATACTATATTCTACCCGGATTGATTATGGACTTTTATTCTAGTTTGGTTCACTAGAGCCACCAAGTGAACCAAAAATGTCAAACCCTAGGGGTGCAAGAATTAATATTTAAATATAACTATTACATTTAAACCCGGACTCCATTACAAACGGGTCTTCAAGCGCTCCTTGATCTCCAATTCTTCAAAATTAATTCTAATTATTCCTATTACAAAACTATTTAAAATAAATAGAAACCTTGATCAGCAGTCAAGGGGAGGTACATAGGAGGGAGATAGAATTTACATTAAGAAAAATTAGAGAGGACGAGGTACGCAGACCCCATTTAGTAAAACCCATACATTCATGCATCCAACTAAAATAAAATCCAATCGCATTGGTCAATAGTCCATAATCAATCCCATTTATTATCATACACATCACTATATGCATCAATAAATAATATTCATCTTATGAATAATAAACATTTAATATATATATTGATATCATTTAATGGGAAAATTTAGTTAGCATAAAATCTAATTTTGAATCAAAATAAACTCCTTTATTTTAATCCAAATCTTTAATTAAAATAAACTCATTTATTTTAATTAATTATGGAATCCAATTCCAAGTCAAAATAAACTCCTTTATTTTGGGTAATATGAAATCTTATTTCATATCTTAAATAAACTCTTTTATTTAAGGAAGTACAGATTCTCTTTCCTATTCACAAATAAACTCTTTTATTTTGAATAATATGAAATCTTATTTCATATTTAAATAAACTCCTTTATTTAAGGAAACATGAAATCCAATTTCAACTCCAATTAGTTATCATGGAATCCAATTCCAACTCTAATTAGTTAGCATGGAATCTAATTTTAAATTAAAATAAACCTATTATTTTAAAATTAAAATAAACTTTTTATTTTTAAGATTAAAATAAACCTTTTTATTTTAATTATAAAATTATTAAAAAATATTATATATATATATATATATATATATATATATATATAACTATTAACTAAATCGTTATATATAAATATAATATATTCATGTCACTTTTGAAAAGTTCCTGGAACTTAACTTGTTAACACTTAACAGATAACTTTTATAATATATATATATATATATATATATTTATATAAACACCATCCTGCTAAAACCGTGATACACTTTATCATAGAAATTCAAACAGCATCACGAATGGATAATTAAGTCACACGAATCAGCAGTGAAAAACAAAGGTTTTCGCAATTTTTTTTTTAATTAAATTTTATACAACAAATTATACCCAATTAATTTGTTCTAAACACATATCAATATACATATCAAATTAAAACAATTAATAATTCACATAAAGATTTGGCTCTGATGCCACTGTTAGGTTTGTAATATTCATGAAGCAATCAAATTGCAAAAATAAGCGGAAACGTGTAAAATCAGAGTTTTAAAATTTTACAAACCACAAACCCGGATCACCCTTTATGTGCAATTATTAATTAAACGAAAAAGAAAGAACAAGAATCATACCCTTAAAGATCCGAGCTTCCTCAGGTACAAGTTCACCTCCAATCCTTTTCGCGTCCAACTTGAATCCACCGGGTTTGGTTCCTTCCTTTGATCAATGTAAGCCACCCAAGTGTATGGCCTCTAGAGGTGATCCACCACGGAAGAAGAATTTTCAAGAAGAAGGGTGTATTGGCTCAAACCCTAGTTTTTTCTATCTCTGTAGAAAAAGGGGTTGTACTCTCCAACTCTAGGAATTACGTATATTTGATATCTAATATAAGACTCCTCTTATAAAGATATCAGGTAACCCTATTTAATTAAAATAAGGTATTATTTATTTAATTAAACTCTTTTAATTAAATGGGCTCCCTAATCTTATTAGGAATCAATGAGAGTACTTATATTAAATTAATTCCTAAACTCTTTTAGAAATTAAAATAATAATAATTGTAATAATATTAATAAGACTTCTCTTATTAATTTATATTTAATATTTCTAAAATATTAAATAATAAATATTAAGCTATTTAATTTATTATATCACCATAGATTAAATTAAATATACTTAACATATTATTACGATTATGCCATTAACTTCTTAAATAATTATTCTTCCTTTTATGGTGTGACCCTTTAGGTTCTCCATATTAAACCGGTTGTGAATAAATCAATTAGAATAATTCTAATCTTATTTAAATAAATAAATTAAACGATTAATTTATTTAAATAAATAATATTTATTCTACAATAGGGATAAGCCTCCCTAGCGATCAACGACTTTCCAGATAATATAGATTTCAACATTAATCATAAAAGAACCTTTGAGTTAATAGTTACCGTACAATTCAATCCTTCCACCATACAATGTCCCAATTAAATATAAGACATGGAATTACTGTCAAGTCTTATTTTATTTAATTATATGTATTTCGATTCTTAAATGCACAACTCCTAATGAATGCAAATTAGAAACTACTTTCTAATTTCATTCCACCTTGGTCAAGGATTCATGGGTTGTCATTTATCGAATCACATAGGATATTTCTCTTCTTTTACTAGAAGTGGTAGATTCTTTATTGATTATTCACAACCTTCATATATAACTTATTACACCCAAGCATACCCTTTGATATACTCTAAGAGTCTTAAGGAATAAGTCAAAGTGTAATTCATTATATATAAGATACTATGATGATCTCAAGTCTAAGGATCATTTGTACTACTATCACTACAGGAATTCCTATTGACAGGCAAGTAAAACTCCATTAGGTATTCCTTAGCGAGTCACGTTCAGTGAACTTATTCTCTAATAAGCACCTACATACTTGCTTTAGTGTCTCCACACAAATGATCATGAGATCAATCATCCTCATCCAATGAGCAAGCAACGCACGTACCAATCTATCCGGATTCACTAATCCCCTTTTTAGTAATCCATTGATTAGGAACATTTTAGTTTTAAGCTATTAGAGAATTTAGATCTCATTAGCATGATCTCATCATGATTCTAAAAGCATTGCTTAAAACTATGGGTTTATCACATATTATTAAACAGCACCATGTTGATAATAAATGCCTTTAATAAATAATTCTTTTATTAATAAATAAATAAGATTGATTACAAAGTATATGTTTTATCATCATATATGATTGGCTTGTATGCATACTACTTTCAGTTGGCATGATCATGACCATTAATGAATACACGAATATCATTGGCCGTAGTGCATGGGTGATTCGATGATGTGGATTATTTTATTAAGCTGAGTCTCAGCGATCACAGTGTTGAAAAACTTTTTAAATCATAAAGGATAGTAGAGTTTATTTTCTACTTGACTCTTTTAATGGATTGCTTGTTCCGCTGCAGTTAAACTTGATGTCTATCATATTTTATCAGTTTAACATTGTTGAAGGCTAATGATAATTTATTCTGCATTATCTTAGTCATAATATTTCTTACTGGGCTAGTTGAGCTCACCCTTTCTTTCACTGTTCTCTTCAGGAAATGAGAACGTAGCCGGGGCAAGTCGGGGAATGGAGTGATGGTCCGAATGATAGTATTAGTTAGTAGTCCTCACTATTCTATGTAACGGTGTGTTAATAAATGTAATGAGGACTCCTTTTGAGTATGAATACTCTCTAGAAGATAATATTTGTATTCAAACTCACAGTTTATGTTTTGTCGTATTGTACATGACAGTTGTATTATTAAGTTGTATTTGTATTCTGTACTATGTATCTGACGACCCAAGATGGGTGATGTATACCTAATTTTGGGGGCGTCACACAAAGCATCCTCTGCAGTTGGTAATAGAAAGATAAACCATAGAGGTGATGGTGGCCTTGTAAACATGTCCAACATGACCTTCAGACCTCAAGGACTGCAATGGATGGGTAGAAGCTGCATCACTACCACACGCCTTATGGCAGATAGGGATGTAAGGATTGGTATGAGCAACAATGCAAGCAAGTCACAAGGAAGTCCACCAAACTGTAGTAGAGATAACTGACCATTAGACTTATTTTGTAATTAAAGCCTACTTAGTAATTCTACTTCTTCCAGTTATGGTTTTGGAACTGAGCTTTTCATTTTGGGAATATATTTTGGCCTTATGGCAGAAGTGTTTATGCTCAGGTAAAAGAAATGTAATGAACATGTTGTTTATGCTTAAGCCTATATGTTGGCAATATAATTTGGCACTATCTTTTGGATTCATATTTTGAGCTATATATTAAACTTGATGTTCTCATGGACAACCAGATTAAGTTAATAAAATTACATTGAGTAACAAATAAGACTTATTGTTCTCATTGGCACTGATCATATGTCACACAATTGTACACACAAATAAGACTTCCATTAACCAAGTTCATGGATAAATTCTTTGACATTCAGGTAAAATAAACATTACAATCAAACAAGAGCAGTACATTACAAAACACTGACTTTCATTAACCATTTTCATCGATTACATTAAGTTAACTGCATATTTCAAATTGCAGTACATTACAATTCACAACACTACCAATTCATCTAACCATTTATCTACCTACGTAGCATTACAGAAATGCAGATTAATATAACTAACAATAACACACCAATGTAGTTCCTGTTAAATAGTCTACTTCTTTAATTTGTTTCACATAAACTTCATCTCCATTTGATTTCAACTTCTTCAACTCATGAACCAATTCTTTCAATTCAGATAATTCAAATGCCCCTTCAGATGCCCCTTTAACCTGGGAAAATTTGTTTAGTTCCTTATTTAGCAAAATTTTGTTCTCTCTCTTCAGATCATTTATGACAACTTTTGCCCTCTCACACATCTGTGGGTCATGCCATACAAAGAACCCACAACCCCTTTCCTGAATCCAAAATATTAAGCATTATTCAACTGTTGTTAGTAAAATATTTCCAAGCATACTAGCTGCTAGGTATTGTTTCAAACACAAAATCAAAGTAAATTATAAGAACTTACTCTGAATTTCGAGCATGAGAAAAACCTCATGCCAGGATTTGTTTCACCACATGAAGTCCACAAAGGAGCCCTTAACCCACAATAACACAGTGGCATAGCTTCATAATCAAGATCAATAGCACGTCTTCGAGCAGATGATGAAGATGACGACGAATAGTGAGCCATGTTGATTCTTCTTCTCGCCGAACTGGGCTCCACCTTCCTCTCGCCGAAATGGTCTTCAAGCTTCTCGCGTCTTCTTCTCCTCCTCTTCGATTCCGTCTGTCTGTGGAGTAAAAGTAATTAGGGTTTTTTTGCCCCTTTTGAAAATCACGATTGCTATCTCTCTCTCCCTAAGTGCCTAATCAGCAAAAATAATCCACGTGTTAACAGAGTTAGTCCAGGTAGCAGGTCAGTTGATAGCAGGGGCACGGGTGACCTAATTTTCCTAACGTTAAGGGTACTTTTGGAAAAAAAATTAGTTTAGGGTGGAAGTGGGACATCCGTGTAAACATCAGGGATATTTTTACACTTTTCCCCGCAAAACTAATGAATTAGTTCTAGTTGTAACGTTTTACTAATTAATTTTTAATTTTTAAAATTATTTCAGTAACATAATTATTATTTTGAAATTATGTCATTTTATTAATAAAAAAAATGAACATTAATTTTTTATGGACAAAACTAATAAACTATCTATTGTAGTTGACATGTTTTATTGATTATACCATTCAATTTTTAATTTTTTAAATTATCCTAGTAAATTAATTATTATTTTGAAATTATGTCATTCTATTATCTCTATCTCATGACTATTAAATCATTTCAGTTTTTATGCTACGTGGACGTGAAAAAGAAAAAAAATAAAAATAAATAAATAAATTGATTTATTATCTCTTTTAATTCCTCCCCTCTCTCTCTTCTCCCCCTCCTTCCAGATCAAATAGATATTTGCGTATTTTTTCTGTATAAAATCTTGAAAATTCAAATGTCCGAGTACCCAAAATATTGAATTGAGTTTCAAAGTTCAACATTAGATATAACAATGGAGTCCGAATCTCCAACAACATAATAATTCATTTGTTTTGTTGATAAAAAATTAATGTCCATTTTTTTTAACGAAATAACCTAATTTCAAAACAATAATTAGTTTATTGAAGTAATTTAAAAAATTAAAAGTTCAATGGTGTAATTAATTTTATCGATAAAAAATTAACATCCGTTTATAATTTTTTTTAACAGAATAATTTAATTTCAAAATAATAATTAATTTACTAGAATAATTTAAAAAAAAATTAAAAGTTTAATTGTGTAATTAATAAAATATGCCGACTACAATTAATAGTAATTTATTAGTTTTTGCCTATTTTGAACGCATGGATGCGCTAAAGTACAATTAATATTAAACTGAATATTTTACACTGAGATTTGAATGCATGGATGCGCTAGCTAAAGTACGTACGAGGAATGTGTTATGTCACATATGTGCATGCACCAGACTTTTTTTACGTGATTTATGTTTGTGAATATCTATAAATTGTCTATTAATACTTAAAAATAATAATAAAGCTAGCTACTCTTGAAAATAACTAAATATGCATAATTTAAAAAGGGCTAATTTTGTCCAACAAAGAACTTAGAACCAAGTACCAACACAAGTAAATTTTTTGAGTGTATAAAAGTTGCACAGAGTGCAAAAAAATGAGTGTAATAATTGTTAGGGAGCAATAAACTTTTGATTTATTTAACTTCATCCCCTCCCCCCTCTTCTTTTTTTTTAAAATAATCTCGAACGCATTAAGATGGGATAAAAAGAGCCTAACTTTACTATAATACAACTTAGAACTAGCTATATATCTCTGTTAATCTGCACAATTCATTCAATTTTTCCTTGGAACACGCGCGCGCGCGCACACACACACACACACACACACACACACATATATATATATATATATATATATATGTGTGTGTGTGTGTGTGTGTGTATAGAAGCCCTATTAGCGGCATTCAACAGGACAGGTGGTTACATTCTTTTAAGGTTACACAACGTAAACCATGCCAACCTCAAGCAGAGACGCCGGAGGCACCTTGAGCACTACATCTGCCCCCCGGCAATTCCTCCTCAGGAAGTTATACCCAAAATTAATTGCCAACTTCCTGAAAAGAGATGATCCTTGTTTTGCTTCCACATGTGAGTGCCCTAGAATGAATGCCGTCCCAGATTGTTTAGCCGCAAACAAATCTTCCAACTCTTCACGCATCTGCACATCCATGTCAAAAGACTCTGCATGGGATACAGACTCGTTGTCAATGGCAAACCTCACTCCTCTTTCCCCTTCATCAACTGCCACCATCTCAATGATATCCGTCACACTCTCAACTGTTGGGAACCCAGCCGATACACTAGCTGGTCGCACACTATCCTCAATCTCAAAAGCTGGTTTGCCTGAGAAAGCCACTGTCCCTATCACCGTCAATCTACACTCGCTTGACGATCTACCTGACCGTGAATCATCATCTTCATTACATGTATGCATATGACACCAATCATAGCTGATAAAATCAGCCAGCCTGTTAACAAGTTCAGATTCAAAAGAATCCACATCCTGGTGAACATCACGGTATCCATAACGGACAATGCACCTGTAAGAACGATGAGCCGCGGGTCCCACTCGGCCAACGAGATACCGCTCGGCTGGAGGCACATAAGGAACAGGCACAGATTTTACGCACACAAAAACAAGGACACGGTGAAAGGCAGGGAGATTGGTGACAAAACGTGAGAAGTTTGCAGGAATTCCAGAGGTTAGATCAGTGAACACAAGGCCAATGCCAGGGACTCGAGAAATACCCAAGCTTGGACCCAGAGCTAATAACCATTCTAATGAAACCTTGTTGTGGAGATCATATTCGTATTTCTTAATGGTGGTATAATGCCATACAAACATGATGGTCACAAGGAAGAGAGCGAGGAGGATTGGAAGCCAGGCACCCTCAAGGAACTTAATGAGGGAAGCTGAAAAATAAAGCAATTCTATAGACCCGAAAAAAACTAAGAAGGAAAGAGCTATTATAGGAGGTTTGCGCCAACACAGGATGATGACCAAGGATGTGAGGCAAGTGGTGACTAGCATTACTGCCATTACTGCTAATCCTGCAATGGATAAACATAAAGAATAGTGCTTGAACGAAAAACATGTCTTCTAAGTTAAAATGTCAGTTACGATTAAAATATGTTACAAAAACTGGAAACATATCCTAGTTGACAAGTGTCCCTCAAAAGATTAAATGTGATATTTTTACTTTTTACTGTTGGGTATTGGTCGCGACATTCTGCAAACTGTTCAGGAAGATATTAACAAAATAATGATCACTTTAATTAGGATGATAGAAATATTTTAACATTTATCTGGAAAGAATTTGAAGGGTTTATTGGTTATGCAATAGTAATATTTTCTTCTTAATGATTCAGATTAGCGTCTAGGTTGCTCTGATGGGAATTTAGGATTAATCATTGCACTGATGATATACCTGATGCGTTCCCCATGTGTTTCGTGTCTCTGAACCCAATGGTCACAGCAATGCAGAGGATCATGAGCATCCAGTTGATCTCAGGGATATAGATCTGGCCGTGTATCTTATCGGAGGTGTGAACAACCTTGACTCTTGGAAAACAACCAAGTGACCGACTTTGGTTGATAATAGAAAATGTTCCGCTGATGATTGCTTGACTTCCCACAACGGAAGCAAGGATGGCTACAATCAACACTGGCCACCTCAAAGTTTCTGTATGAATAGATATTACAGCACCATGTTAAAGAAGAAATAATGTAGAAAGCATTACAGGTTATTCATGCTATACATTTGCCGGAGCTCGAAATTTATAAAAAAGCAAATAGAACTGATTCATCCAAGTACATGTAAAAGAAAATTAGCATGACCCTTTCATCCCTATTATTATATTAACATCTATATCAATCCTTAATAATACCACTTCTCTTCATAATATGGTTCATATTTAAGAGCCTTAGATATGTCACATTTCCACAAAGTTCAAATATTCTACATATTCGCAAAAGAGGAGATTTTAATTTATTCCACTACGATGTTTAATTAGCCTGTGGAAGCTCAGGGTAACCACAAACATTAACTGTGAATCTGTTCTGTAGTATTATTTTTGCTTTCATTGTATACTTGGGTTGGTTCCGGTTCAGGCTTTTTTCAAAATTTGCTTAATTTCAGGCTCGACTCCTAGCCTTGTTTTATATGTTTAAGCTACCTTATAATACACACCCTAGCATATGTTAACATTGAACCACAATCTTCCCTGTTAGTAGTTATAGAGTTATACCTGGAACTGCAACATAATAACTGATGTGGTAACTGGTCTCATGATGCTTTGATAAGTAGGCTGCTTGACCCATATACGCCAGTATTAGTGCAGGGTAAACCATAAAGGTAAAAGCAATCTGCCAAAAGACACAGACTAAGAAGTTACATGAATGTAAGCTAAAAATATATTTCCATAGGTAAAAGAGGACAGAAGTAAACATAGTATCTACTAAAACACAAATGAAATAGATGAAGACAACAGGATTTCAAATAAAATCTATCCGGGAGACTACAGTAGTGCACTTTTAAGATATAACATATTATCTACTAAAACACAAATTAAATAGATGAAGGCAACATGATTTCAAAAAGAATTCTATAGAGGAGACTTGGTCACCTTTGATATAAAGCACACATTTACGATCCAGACAAACCTACAAATTAAGTAAATGAAATTCTAGTTGCATAAATAGAAGTACCTGAATTGCAGTATATGAGAAGTGGCCAAGATCGGCAAACATTGCTTCTGAGCCTGCAAATACAGTCACCGGTTACTTTCACTACTCTACTAG
The DNA here is from genome assembly GCA_016801055.1 of Panax notoginseng. Classification (NCBI taxonomy): domain Eukaryota; kingdom Viridiplantae; phylum Streptophyta; class Magnoliopsida; order Apiales; family Araliaceae; genus Panax; species Panax notoginseng. The sequence continues at coordinate 3,513,881 of CM029018.1, read as the reverse complement.
TTATCGTAGCACTAAATGGCAGAACAAACTTTTGGAATCAAGTAAAGTATGTTATGAAATATTATTTCCAAGCGAAAGCAGACTACTGATAGGACTGAGTAATTTGTATATGTATCACATAGGCGTAAATTGTTGATCGTTCAAAATTGAAAGTCATCTCGAAGTTAACTGACTCACATCACAAATCCTAAATGTCTAGTAAATTTATTTTTTAAGAGAAAAGAGATCTTAAGTAGGTTCTTTAATACATATTTTGACATTCCGGAATTCTTTGATTTAGTACAGAATATGCTGGTCTTTTGAAAAGCATTTGTGATCAAATTCAACCTAGACCTAATAGTCAACTCAACTAAACAAAGGGGTGTCCGGTTACATAGGTTAGTTTGAATGTTACTTTATCAATTTAAAATTTAACACTTCTCTTTAATAGCACACCTATTCCCTTGCATTATATATGTTCAATCTCAATTTCAGCCCCTACTGCTATTTCTACCATTTTTAACCTATACCAAGTTGTTTCCTTTATAAACTGTACTACATAATAATTAATTCTACTGGAAATTTCGCACGTGAATACTTACTACATGAGTAAATAGTATTTTGTGTTTAAAGGCAGCTTTCGGATTTCACAAAATTCATGTCAAACAGCATCGCATTGGTGCTATCTTCTAACCAAAAAGAAAATATCTAAAGCCATTACTACTTTCACACAGATTAAACAGAATGAAACATAAAATGTACTTTCTCTGTTTCAAAATATAAAATCACTATTCTGCAATCAACTTAATACATTTCCAAACTCAAAATTGACATAAATTTTATTAATTTTAGTAATACAATGATCAATGTTGTAAACTATCTAAAAGATAATACTCATTGTAAAGTTATTGTTTCATTATCATTAATGAATCACCACAATTTTGAGTTTGAAAATGTCTCAAATTGACTTTCAAAAATCATCTTATAATTTGGAACGGAGAGAGAATTATGCAACTTTTTAAACATATTTTTACCTGTTATGCACAATAGAATTCCACCTAATGACATCCATCCTCCTTTTTTCGTCTTTTTCAAGAACTTGAGCATGTAGTAGGGGGAAAGTGCTTTGTAAACAAGCGGGTTCCATTTGAATATATTGTACAAGCCAAGGCCACTGATACATAGTAGCCAAGCCAGCACAATTGGTGCAAAAAAGAAACCAACTCGATGTGTGCCATAGTGTTGCAGTGCAAACAAGCACACTAAAATGAAGCAGGTAATTGGAATCACTGCATCTGCAAATAGGAGAAGAAATATAGATGTGACATACAATAGCGCCACAACTAAAGACATAAGTAATAAGAATCTTCACAGTATTTCATATTTTTAAAGTAAAAATTTTATGACAAATTATAGCAAACACAATAAATCAATGCAGAAAGATAAAGACAATAACACAAGTTTTTATGTGGAAACCCAAATCGGGGAAAAAATATCTAAGAAATCAGAAGAAATCCACTAAATAAATATTTGAAGAATACAAGATAAAGAAAAAACTATGAGAGTTCTTAGAATACTTTCTAAAATGTCTTTTCTCCAAAAATTCAGCACCTATATTTATAGGCCATAGGAAAATTCCATAACCAAATAAGATAAGAAATATTAAATTGAATATATCTAGGAAAGTTAACTTTCCTAAACCAAAACATATTCTAGGTAATACCTAAATCCAAATTCAATAAGAATTCATGTCATACCTAACAAATCTTCACCTTAACTTTAATCCACCAAATATAGCACAAACAGTAAACTTTCTCATATTCTCAAATGCACAACTCAAGTGCATCGAACAATAACCATGTCCAAGCAATGTTCGAACTTGGTATGTGGTAACGGCTTCGTTAACATGTTAGCTGGATTGTCTGCAGTATCAATCTTAAAGATCTTAATGTCACCATCTTCAACAATGTCTCGAACAAAATGATACCTGACATCAATATGCTTCGTCCTCTCATACATCTGATCCTTGGTCAAGTGTATAGCACTCTAACTATCACAACGGACAACAATAACTCCATTATCCATGTTGATCTCTCCAAACAAGCCTCGCAACTAAATAGCTTCCTTAACAACATCTGTAATAGCCATATATTCTGCCTCTGTAGTAGAGAGAGCAACCGTAAGCTGTAAAGTAGCTCTCCAACTAATTGCACAACCTCCCAAGTGTAAATATATAACCAGTCAACGATCTCCTCCTATCAAGATCACCAGAATAGTTTGAATCAACATACCCTATAAGGGTATAGCCATTCTTTCCAAACTCTAAACCAACATCGGAGGTACCTTGTAAGTATCTTAAAATCTATTTCACAGCTTCCCAATGAATTTTACCTGGACGTGATAAGTATCTACTTACCACACTAATGGCATGTGAAATATATGGACGAGTACAAATCATAGCGTACATAAGGCTACCAACTGCACTAGAGTAGGGAACACTTGACATATACCTAACCTCCTCATCTGTCTGAGGAGATAGTTCAGCTAATAATTTGAAGTGAGCAGCAAGAGAAGTATTTACTGGTTTGACATCCTTCAAAGCAAAACGATCTAGCATCTTCGCGATATAATCTTTCTAGGATAAGTACAATTTCTTAATTTTGCGATCTCCCTAAATTTCCATGCCAAGAATCTTCTTAACAACCCCTAAATCTTTCATCTCAAACTCGGTGCTCAACTGTGATTTTAGTTTACCAATCTCTGAACTATCTTTTGTTGCAATCAATATATCATCAACATAAAGCAACAAATAGATAAATGAGCCATTCTGAAGTTTTCTAAAGTACACACAACTATTATATTGACTCCTGTTATATTCAATACCAACTATAAATGAATGAAATTGTTTATACCACTGCCTGGGAGATTGTTTTAAACTATATAAAGACTATTTCAACAAGAAAACATGGTTTTCCTTCGCTTATCTGAAATCCCTGAGGTTGACGCATATAAATCTTTTTGTCAAGTTCACCATGCAAGAAAGTTGTTTTCACATCGAGTTGTTCCAACTCCAAATATGCATAGCAACCAAACCAAGTAATACTCGAATAGATCTGTGTTTCACAACAGGTGAAAACACATCATTGAAGTCAATTTCCTCGACTTGACTGAATCCCTTAACTACTAGTTGAGTCTTGTACCTAGCGTCTTCAACTCCTGGGATGCCTTCTTTTTTCTTAAATATCCATTAACCCACAATTTTCTTACCTTTAGGTGGTTTCACAAGCTCCCAAGCCTGATTTTTCTGAAGAGATTCCATCTCCTCATTTATAGAAAACAACCACATTTCTTAATCATTCAAGGAAATATCTTTACAAGTCAAAGGGTCATTGTACTCAACTGTTTCAGCAGCTGACAAGGCATAAGTAGCATAATCTGAATACCCATATCTCTGTGGTGGTCGCATTGTCCTCTTTGTCCAGTCTCTAGTGAGACTATTGCTTGTTCACATGTTCCTCCTCTGGAACTATATTCTCATCTACAAAACAGTAGTAGTAGGCACATAATTTGAACTATGTTGTCCTTCTAACCAACACTATCAAAACTATCAATACAAGGAACAGATGATTCATTGTTCTTATGAAGCATAACGAACTCATCAAAAGTAACATCTCTGCTAATGATGACTTTTGCTGACTTCTGATCAGCACATCAAAGTCTATAACCCTTCACACCAGAACCATAACCATAACCATAACCAAGAAAGATGCATTTCTTGGCTCTAAGTTCGAGTTTTCTCTCATTTACATGTGCATATACAGGACAACCAAATACCCTAAGAGATGAATAATCTGCAAGATTACCTGACCAAACCTTTTCAGGGGTCTTATATTCTATAGTTGTGCAAGGAAAACGATTCACCAAGAATTAAGTTGTGTTCACTGCTTCTGCCATAATTCCTTGCCTAAACCTGCATTTAACAGCATGCACTTGGCCTTCTCTATTAAGGTTATGTTCATCCGTTCTGCAACTCCATTCTGCTGCGGTGTCTTCACTACTGTACGATACCTAACAATTCCTTCATTATTGCAGAACTCATTGAACTCGGTCTCACAAAACTCAATGTCCTTATCTGATCTGAACCTCTTAATCTGCTTTCCTGTCTGCTTCTCAACCAAAGTCTTCCATTGTTTGAAAGTCACAAAAACGTCATTCTTATGTTTCAAGAAGTAGACCCAAACCTTCCTAATCATCAATGAAGGTTAGCACATAATGTGCACCGCTATCTTGGAAGGAACCTGTGAAGGGCCCCAAAGGTCTGAATGAATATAGTCCAAAGCCCCTTTTGTTCTATGAAACGAAGTCTTGAGACCAACTCGTTTTTGTTTCCCCAAGACACAATGCTCACAGAAGTCTAGCTTTCCTATTTTCTGTCCAAACAAAAGACCTCTTTTACTCAAAGCATCCATTCCTTTTTCACTCATATGGCTTAACCTCATATGCTACAACCTGGTGGTGTCATCTGCAGTAACTGAAGAATAAGTTGCATCCGAATATGTAGTTGTGGAACCCTCAAACTTATATAAAGTACCGACCTTGATTCCTTTCATCAACACAAGAGAGCCTCTACTAATCTTCATACCCGTTTTCATCTAGTGTACCTAAAGATATGAGATTCTTCTTCAAACCTAAAACATGTCTAACATCTGATAATGTCCTGATTATGCCATCATGCATCTTAATTTTAATTGTACTAATGTCAATTGCTTTACATTTAGTATTATTTCCCATCAAAACAATTCCACCATAAAACGGTTCATATGTGAAGAACCAATCACGAGTAGGACACATGATAACACCCATAATCCAAAATACAGTCACAGTTAAGTCTTTCTCTGTCATCGGCTACTAACAAAAGATCATCATTATCCTCAACAACACTAGCTTGAGCAAGCTTTTCTTGCCCCCTGATTCTGCTGGTTCTGCACATTTTGTTCACTACTAATCTGACCATGATTGTCTCCTCTTTGTTTTTTATTTTTCAACTTCGAACAATTACGCTTTATATGGCCCCTTTGCATGACAGTAGTTACAACCGAAATTCTTATTCTGAGATTTCAATCTATGTGTATTGCCACTTTTTGAACTTCTCTCGACTGACCTCCCTCTGAAAAATAATCCAACACCTTGATCATCACTTTTCCCAAAAGTCATCTCAGAATCTAATTTTTGTAGATTCATCTTAACATCCTCAATTGAGAGTGTCTCTACCATAGATCATAGCGTCTCTAAAGTGCTTATATGAAGGAGATAATGAGACTAACAACATTAGGGCTTGATCTTCATCATCAATATTAACATCAATATTTTGTAACTCAGATACAATTGAATTAAACTCAGTGATATGAGATTTGATTTGAGTACCTTCTGACATATGCAAGGTGTAAAAACATTATTTAAGTCTCAATCTATTAGTCAAGGACTTCGTCAAATAGAGAGACTCTAATTTCTTCCACAAATCAACAATTGTAGTTTCCGCTAACACCTCCTGCAACACATCATTCGAAAGGCACAATTGAATTGTCGAAAGTGCTTAATTATCCATAGTTTCTCATTCTAACTCAGACATCTCGCTAGCTTTCTTCGTCTCCCAATCCGAATCCGTATCAAACATATCTACAGGCTTCACCGGCTTCCCTACAATGGCTTTCTTCAAGTCTTTGTTGACTAAGAACAACCTTCATCCGAACCTGCTCAAGACTGAAACTAATATTCCGATCGAATTTGTCAATATCAAATTTCGTTGATGAAGTCGAACTCAACACCATAGTACGGATAGATAATAACCACGCTTTGATACCAGTTTGTTATGACAAACTACGACAAACACAATAAATCAACGCAGAAAGATAAAGACAATAACACAAGGTTTTACATGGAAACCAAAATCGAGAAAAAACCACAGAGAAGACAGGAGAAATCCATTAAATAAATATCTGAAAAATACAAGATAAAGAGACAACTATGAGAATTCTTATAATACTTTCTGAAATGTCTCCTCCAAAAACTCAGCACCTATATTTATAAGCCATAGGAAAATTCCATAACTAAATAGGATAAGAAATATTAAATGGAGTATAGCTAGGAAAGATAAATTTCTTAAACCAAAACGAATTCTAGGTAATACCTAAATCCAAATCCAATAAGGATTCATGTCATATCCAACAAAAAATATTCACCTTTATTTTTCTATAATTCTATAATGAATACGGATGAGTTTGATAAAAGAAGGTATAGCATTGTAGATAATTCCAAATATTAAATTACCAAATGGATAAATTCCAAGAACCAGTTTTATGGATACATTGACAGGGATATTACTCCAATAAAATATGATATTAAACAAACATGATGTTAATAAGAACTTTTATTACCTTTGGAAAGACTTGTAATCAAGGATTTTTCAACTACTTAGTTTAAATAGTATTAGGAAGAATAATAACTTTATACTGCTATCAAGCAATTGACATCATGTAACATTGTTCTTCATTACTAACTCCTGATCACTTGCCTCACATCAGAAACAATAAAATGCATTATCGTGAGAGTAAATAACAATCTCGTTTGCTATCTCTCTATAGAACAATCAGGTTAACAAACATAGTTTTACTCAAATATGATGATGTTTTCTATTACTATTCACCCACCTCCAAGCATCCCCCGCAAAACCATAAGAAAGATGTCCTGTTAATTCAAGTAGTTAACTTTGATGGTGTATCAAGTATATACTTAAAAGCACAAACTTGGTTTCACAAATTTTTGGTTCAGCTAAAGGACCAAGAAGAGAACAAGACGTGGTTGTTTGAGACCATAACTTGGACTGACTAGATAGGAGATGGTCCCACTCTCCTGGCTAGTTGACCAACTTGGTCAGAATGGCCAGGTATATTTATTACACACTCTTAGTCCACACGTCAATAACAATTAACAACACAAACCTCTTGACTCCTCCCTGAATTGCGTGATAAATCTCCAGAAATTGCAAACAACAGTCTTGCCAAATCATAACAATAATTCAAAAGAAAATCTATAAATTAAACAAAGACGTATCACACTCATCCCTTGGCCAAATGTCTTGACAATGGTTCTCAGAATAAAATTATTATAAAAAAATACATTACAACGATGCTATCATCTAACCAAAGAAAAATCAAGAAAGCGGATATGGAAAGAATATATGTTTGTTTTATGCACGTGTACCCTGTTTCTCTGCCAATTTCAATATATGGAAAGAATCTTGTGGATTTTTGTCAGAAATGAAAAAGTACGAGTTACATGATCATTAATTTGGGTTGAACTCAAAAGAAATTATAACGCAATTAAAACATTCTCGTCTTTCCCTCTCTATGAGGTCAAAGTAAATTATAGTTTCCATTTTTAAATAATTGCTTAACACCTTCAAAATTGATGGAAAAGAGCAGATTGAAATTAAGATAACATTAACTAAAATGAAAAGAGAAGCTTACACTGGTGGTGTTCCTTAGACATGGATAACTCGAGGCCAGAAACGGCAGAAAAAACTACATGAAGAAAGTGTTTGTTCATTAGCATACAAGGACATAGATACAAATAGGAAGTGGTGCAGCAAGGCAAAGAATTACCTGATATGGCTGGAGTAAGCAGCCCATCTCCAATTACCATGCAAGTACCAAGAAGGACCAAGATAAGTAAAGCAGTGTGCAAGGATTTGTGCCCCTCAAGCAACACTCTCACCCTTGAGCTGCTCTTTCTCTCTGGAGGATGCTCCAGAATATAGGTAGAAAGTGCTTCATCAGCAATTTGTTGGTTAGGCAGAACGCTTACTTTGGCATGCCTACATATCAATGAATAGAGGGCAAAAGTACCACCTGCAGAGAGTTATGCATAAGAAACATCAATTCAATGACAAATGATTCAGAAATCACCTAGTCAGTTCTGGTACTCACCCTCCCCATTGTCATCAGCTCTAAGGACTACAAATACATACTTGAATAGAGGAACTAGAGTTAGAGTCCAAAAGACAAACGAAAGCACGCCCAAGATCTCTTCATTCGTCTCTGAGTGATGGATATCTTCTGCAAATGTGCTCTTGTAAACATATAGAGGGGAAATGCTGAGGTCCCCGTAGACTACACCAAGACTTTGATAAGCTAAAAGAAAGGTGGTCTTCCAAGAATCTTTCTGAGGTGCAATTGAGGAAGAAATTATCTCAAGACAGCACAATTTAGAAAGCATATTTGAAAATTGACAAAATATGACTGCTCAGCATTTATTGAAACTGCAAATTTGTGCTAGTTGAACCATATAATCCAGATACTTCTAAAGGGATTTATAACTGTGAACCTATCTCTATGAGCATTGGAAAGAACATATGTGACAACAATAAAGCTAAAAAGATAAATGGGCGAACCTTTGAAGAGCTCCGGCACTTTCCATATTCAAGATCCATAGATCACAGATGTAAGATATTTGGGCTAACTTTATGTTGGTGAATGCAGATCCTCATTGGAACAACAACAATTTGATGTCATACCGAGAATTATACTGAAGGGGAGGGGGTTGAACAGCACCCACCCATATTTTCACTTGACACCCACATCTGAAGGAGATAAGAATCAAGAAAGAATGACGAACTTTCTCACATCCATACCTTAACCACTCAGCAGACTTTACTACTTTATTAAGAGTGTACAGAACAGAGCACCAAAATACCTAAAGCACAGTAAAAACACTGTAAATGCGAATGCACTATAAGTATTCAGACAAAGGACCCAAAAACATATTATAGTTTTATTTGTTTTCCGCAATATCATAAAATTTCCTAATCTTTTGGCTGTGGGCTGGTGAGAAGGAGGAGAAACAGATAGCTCACCCGCTGTTGGCCCAAAATAAAGCTACCACGAAATGTTGATGAACGCTGCTATCTCGAGTAGACTAAACTAATAATACGAGTACGAGTAGTTGAGAAAAGAAAAAATAAATTATATTTACTCCTCTCCGCTCCGCTCCGCTCCACTTCACTCCACGACTCCACAGGGAAAACTTGTACGTACTAATAAATTGATAATGATAAACAAACAGAAGAAAACAAGGGAATGTTAAAAGGCAGGCAAAAGAAAGTCACAAATCACGTGATTCAGTGACAGTTTTCTTTATCTAGTCAATCACACCAAGATGAGCCCACAAGAAAAGTAGTGGAGTAATTAGTTTGTATAAGGAGAGTGGTCTCGTCTTTATGAGTATCAGGAAGGGGGGAAAAAATGGGTCCACAACCTTTAAAACCATTAAACCGTTACCTACCGAAATTAAAACTGAAGCCTTTTATAAAAGACGTAATTTTTTTAAATTAAAAGAAAAGGCAACATAAAACCTCGAGTTAGAAAGGAAAGCTTTTTTAAAAAAAGAAAGGCAACATAAAACCTCGAGTTAGAAAGGAAAGCTTACACAAAAAAACATGATGAGTACCAGAAACGGACAACAACAGTTTTAGGATCTTAGCTAATCTCTGCCAAACAAACTAATCTAAAATGGAGACAGTTTTAAGGGGTGTTTGTTGACTGAAGCTATTCAGTGCGTTTATTTTAAATAAAAAGTATCTAAATGATTGAATCGATCAGATTTTTGGTTTGAATGATCAAGTATAATTTTTTTTGGATGAATAAAATATTTTATATTTAATTTTTTTGTACAATATTAACTATTATATTAGGTAATATTAAATAAATTTACAACAATTTTGAATTTTTTCAGAAGGATAAAATAATAAAAATCTATTATTCAAATATTTCAGACATGTCAATTATCAAATAACTTTTTTTATTCGGTATTCATAATTCAGCTTCATTCAACTCATTCATATTACTTGAACGTTCAAAACCATTTCATTTAGTTTTATCAAACACCCCATCTGACTTCTCTAGCTTCTCTTTACTGTATTGTATTTGTGACGCCAAAAATCTAAGCCTAGCATGGCCTGGCCTAGTTGGAGTAAGGTCTAGGCTTGATTAGTTTGTTCAATGGACTTGCGCCCAACAGGGGTGTAAACCAAGCTCGACTCGAAAATATGATCTAAAACTTGAATTTAAAGTTAATCATAGTCGAATTTGATCCATACTCGTTTTTTGTCAAATGATATGTAAGACCCCGAATTTTATGAAATAAAAGTATTCAATTTTTCTTATAATTACTATTCAGTAAATAGTTAAATTGATAAAAATTTAAAGTTATGAGTGAAATATGATTTTTTTTTCCAAAATAAGCAAGTGGTTGTAAAATAATCATTGTTGTCGGGGAATATTCGTTTGGTCGTGGAATATTCTTTCTGTCGGGGAATATTCGTACGACGGCGCAGCCATTTGTGGGCCCCATAACAGAATAACTGTCGGGTGAAAAAAATGACAAATTTGAGTTTTTACAAATAACGGCGTAGTTGTTACCGTTAACACTGCTGGAATACCCGGTGGTTAAAATACAGTAATACGCGTTATTGCACAGTAGCACACGGTATTGCATAGTATTTTTGAAATTATTGATTCTTACGTAAGAAGGCACTACTCAATAATTGTTACAGTAATTACTGTTCAATATTTTATTTTATTGATTCAATAATTGCTACGTTAAAATTTTGTATTATTGTTGTTCAATAATTGTTGCTGCACAGTATTTCCTATTAACAGATCAATAATTCATATTATTTGAATAATATTATTAGATAACATTATTGGCAATGTCTAGAAAGTTTTGTCTAAGGAGAGGTTTGGTCATCTAATTGCGCGCCAGTAAGGAAAAATCCTTATTGGAAAGCCCCCTCTTTCCTGGGAACGGCCTGGTTGTCATAAATGTGATTCTGTAATATTATTTGTGAATAATTAATTATTGATTCATATGATAAGAAAATATTTATTTTATGTGGATATAAATGAGGGATATATTTTTGTGGTTAAAAAAAATGAAGGAGTTAATGTTGAGATTTTTATCCGTATTTTTGTCGGAATAGAGGTATTAAAAATCAGGGTTTTTGAGATATTTTGCGTGGGTTATAATTTTTAATCCGACCGTTGGATCGTGGTAATTTTTGGATATGTTATACATATATAAGTTGAGTATATGTCCACAAATTTTGAACCGTTAAAAATGAACGTATGATTTATTATAAATTTTACGAGATGACTGGTTCAGAAATTGTTGAATTTTCGGAGTTTATCATTTTGGTGGAAAATTCTAGAATTGGTGGGCCCCACTTGTGGTTGGTGAAGAAATGTGTTGAATTATATTTCAAATGTGGTGGGTGGGAATAGTAGCAGGTAAAGCCATCAGGTTGCAGGTCAAACCTACCAAAATTTTCCTATAAATAGAGGGCTAAGTTAGAATTGAAAATCACACCAGAAACATAAGCTTTCTCTCTTTCTCTCTCTAGATTATTGAGTGTATTTTGTGAGTATTTAGATACTTGGTGAGTTGCTATTCATCAGTGCAAGTTTCCTTCAGCCTTATACCGATCAGAAGTACTGCTCTTTTGAGGTAAGGGATAGTAAGGGATATTAAGGGATTTTAAGGGTTGTTATGATTTTCAGTTTCGTAATTTTTCTGATCTTCAAAAATTCTGGAAAAATTTGAAATGATATTTTGATGAGTTTTATTGATTGTGTCCAAAAATGGTGATTTTTGAATGTATAGATTGAGAGTTATGAATTTTATGAGAAAAGACTATTTTAAAAGTAACTGCTTATAATTTCTTGTGGTTAACTCCAAAATTGATAAAATTTTTATTGGGAGTACATGTATATGATGGAAGTATACTCTGTTAATTTTAGAATTTTTAGACAAAAGTACAATTTTTGATAATTGTCTAAATATTCGGCTATTTTGGCCATATAAAAAATAGTAAATGACTTTTAAAAATTCTGAGAAAAATATATGTTCACTATGGGACTATATTATGCTAAATTCCAGAAAAAAAATATTTTTGGAACGGATTTGGTATTTTTCATGAAAATAGTCTAGTTATGAGAAAATGAATTAAATATGTTATGTGAAGTAAGAAAATTAGAAAAATAGGATTTTATGGTTTGAGAATCCTATATGAGGTATATGCAAATTTTTGATGAGGGTTTTGATTATTGGTGATGAAATATTATGAGTTTGGTATTTTTGAGTGATTAAATGCATTATTTAGTAAGTGTAAACAATTTAAATAAATTGTTTATAAGCTTAAGAAATGTTATTCTTTCAATATCATTATACTGAAATATTGATATAGATTTTATTGTGAAATTTCTACCTTTTTGGTGTCGGAATTACTATTCACGAGTTACTATTCACGAGTTACTATTCACGAGTTACTATTCACGGGTACTATTCAAGACAAAATTGGTTTCTTTTTCTAACTAAATTATAGTTGATTTATGAATATTACTCTTGAGATTAAATCTAGATGTTTTGATTATATTGATTTTACTATTATATATAACATTTTTATAACCTTGATGTTGAAATTCTCTTTCACTAGAGTGTAAAGATGGGTAGATTATTGGTATGATCATGACTAGGGTTCTCTTTGGCCTGTAGTGCAAAGTTGAATTGTGACTGGTATGATCATGACCATTGAATTTATAATTGAATATCTTTAGCTTAAGTGCAAAGGTGAAATGATCAACATGGTTATAATTATTGTTTATATAAATTCTTAAATGATTATATATTCTTTGAGGTATTAATATATTTGGCATGTAGTGCAAATATGAATTGTTGAGGAATATCTTTGGCCTGTAGTGCAAAGATGAATTGTAGATGAATATCTTTGGCCCGTAGTGCAAAGATGACCTGTTGTTGAATATCTTTGGCCAGTAATGCAAAGATGAACGGTTGAGGAATATCTTTGGCCTGTAGTGCAAAGATGAATTGTAGATGAATATCTTTGGCCTGTAGTGTAAAGATGGTCTGTTGATGAATATCTTTGGCCCGTAGTGCAAAGATAAACTGTTGTTGAATATCTTTGGTCGTAGTGCAAAGATGGATTTATTAGTATGATTATGAACAGGAACTGTGATTTGGTATAACCATGATCTTTGATGTTTCAGGTAAAGACATGTGATGAAAATATTCTTCGTCCTGGGTGCGAAGAAAAATTTAGAATCACAATTATGATTATGAGTTATTCATATGATTGTGGAAAGGAACTGTTGATTGATGTTACAGGGATAAAACATTGTTGATGGATTTTTAACATGGAGAAGATAATAGACTTTATAGTCTATTTGACTCTTCTAATGGATTGCTCGTTCCGCTGCAACTATGGTTGAAATTTTTATCATTTACCATATGTTCTAAATCTCTGATTTATTATTGATGAAGGCTATTGATAATTTAATTATCTTTAGTCATGATATTCTTTACTGAGCTAGTTGTACTCACCCTTTTGCTTCACAATTCCTTTCAGGTAATAAGAGTGTAGCTGGGTCGAGCAAGGGTAACGGGGAAATAGAACGGTGGTCTCTTGTAACGACCCCAAAATAGGTTCATTCCACCCAACCCATTCTGAGTCGTCAAATACATGGTACAGAAAACAACTACAACTTTATTACAACAATTGTCGTGCAAAATACAACAACACATATGCTGTGAGTTTGGATACAAATATATACCAAATGTGACTCATGTTCCAACCGTGGACATTACCTCACAATAACACCTTACATAAAGGTATAGTCAAAAACTGTTTTAGAAATTAGAATCTTTGGGAAGTGCTCAAGGAAACCTTCGTACATGGGAGGCCACGCGTCTAGGTTATGATAGATATCATATGGCCACAGAATTATCCTTGGTTGACCCAATAGACCCCAAAGAAAAACGAGAAGATTACTATCATATTCTTCCCAATGGTGAGTCTTCTCTTGACATATTATTATCTCTACTGTCTCTAATTGAGAATTATACTTTAAACAAACACCAAGATTATATAGGTAGTGCTCGTATATATACTCAGCAAGTGGATGAGCACATCCCTGTCTTATGATGACACGAGGTTGTATGTCGTTAGACATCTTGTATGATAGTGGCAAACCACCCTTCCAACGTTGGGTACACCTTACCCTATTGGATTCACCAAATATAACTACTAAATGAACTTTTCTATACTGCTTCGGGAGAACATCCACAGCTAGAGACCATTGTTCTATTTCCCCGTTACCCTCGCTCGACCCAGCTACACTCTTATTACCTGAAAGGAATTGTGAAGCAAAAGGGTGAGCACAACTAGCCCAGTAAAGAATGTCATGACTAAAGATAATTTAATTATCAATAGCCTTCATCAACAATAAATCAGAGATTTAGAACATATGGTAAATGATAAAAATTTCAACCATAGTTGCAGCGGAACGAGCAATCCATTAGAAGAGTCAAATAGACTATAAAGTCTATTATCTTCTCCATGTTAAAAATCCATCAACAATGTTTTATCCCTGTAACATCAATCAACAGTTCCTTTCCACAATCATATGAATAACTCATAATCATAATTGTGATTCTAAATTTTTCTTCGCACCCAGGACGAAGAATATTTTCATCACATGTCTTTACCTGAAACATCAAAGATCATGGTTATACCAAATCACAGTTCCTGTTCATAATCATACTAATAAATCCATCTTTGCACTACGACCAAAGATATTCAACAACAGTTTATCTTTGCACTACGGGCCAAAGATATTCATCAACAGGTCATCTTTGCACTACAGGCCAAAGATATTCATCTACAATTCATCTTTGCACTACAGGCCAAAGATATTCCTCAACAATTCATATTTGCACTACATGCCAAATATATTAATACCTCAAAGAATATATAATCATTTAAGAATTTATATAAACAATAATTATAACCATGTTGATCATTTCACCTTTGCACTTAAGCTAAAGATATTCAATTATAAATTCAATGGTCATGATCATACCAGTCACAATTCAACTTTGCACTACAGGCCAAAGAGAACCCTAGTCATGATCATACCAATAATTTACCCATCTTTACACTCAAGCGAAAGAGAATTTCAACATCAAGGTTATAAAAATGTTATATATGATTATAAAAATAATATGGTCAAAACATGGATTTAATTTCAAGAGCAATATTCATAAATCAACTATAATTTGGTTAGAAAAAGAAACCAATTTTGTCGTGAATAGTAACTCATGAATAGTAACCTCGACTCAAAAAGGTAGAAATTCCACAATAAAATCTATACCAATATTTCGGTATAATAATATTGAAAGAATAACATTTCTTAAGCTTATAAACAATTTATTTAAATTGTTTACACTTTACTAATTAATGCATTTAATCATCATAAAATGTCAACTCTTAAGATTTCATCATCAATAGCCAAAACCCTCATCAAAAATCTGCATATACCTCATATAGGATTCTCAAGCCATAAAATCCTATTTTCCAATTTTCTTTCTTCACAAAACATATTTAATTCATTTACTCATAACTAGACCATTTTTATGAAAAATACCAAATCAGTTCCATAAATATTTCTTTTCTGGGATTTAGCATAATATAGTCCCATAGTGAACATATATTTTTCTCAGAATTTTTAAAAGTCATTTACTATTTTTCATATGGCCAAAATAGCCGAATATTTAGACATTTATCAAAAATTGTACTTTTGTCTAAAAATTCTGAAATTTACAGAGTATACTTCTATCATATACATGTACTCCCAATAAAAATTTCATCAATTTTGGAGTTAACCACAAGGAATTATAAGCTGTTACTTCTAAAATAGTCTTTTCTCATAAAATTCATAACTCTCAATCTATACATCCAAAAATCACCATTTTTGGACACAATCAAGAAAACTCATCAAAATATCATTTCAAATTTTTCCAGAATTTTTGAAGATCAGAAAAATTACGAAACTGAAAATCATAACAACCCTTAAAATCTCTTAATATCCCTTACTATCCCTTACCTCAAAAGAGCAGTACTTCTGATCGGTATAAGGCTGAAGGAAACTTGCACTGATGAATAGCAACTCACCAAGTATCTAAATACTCACAAAATACACTCAATAATCTAGAGAGAGAAAGAGAGAAAGCTTATGTTTCTGGTGTGATTTTCAATTCTAACTTAGCCCTCTATTTATAGGAAAATTTTGGTAGGTTTGACCTGCAACCTGATGGCTTTACCTGCTACTATTCCCACCCACCACATTTGAAATATAATTCAGCACATTTCTTCACCAACCACAAGTGGGGCCCACTAATTCTAGAATTTTCCACCAAAATGATAAACTCCGAAAATTCAACAATTTCTGAACCAGTCATCTCGTAAAACTCATAATAAATCATACGTTCATTTTTAACGGTTCAAAATTTGTGGGCATATACTCAACTTATATATGTATAACATATCCAAAAATTACCACGATCCAACGGTCGGATTAAAAATTATAACCCCCGCAAAATATCTCAAAAACCCTGATTTTTAATACCTCCATTCCGACAAAAATACGGATAAAAATCTCAACATTAACTCCTTCATTTTTTAACCACAAAAATATATCCCTCATTTATATCCCCATAAAATAAATATTTTCTTATCATATGAATCAATAATTAATTATTCACAAATAATATTACAGAATCACATTTATGACAACCAGGCCGTTCCCAGGAAAGAGGGGGCTTTCCGATAAGGATTTCTCCTTACTGGCGCGCAATTAGATGACCAAACCTCTCCTTAGACAGAACTTTCTAGGCATTGCCAATAATGCTATCTAATAATACTATTCAAATAATATGAATTATTGATCTGATAATGGAAAATACTGTGCAGCAACAATTATTGAACAACAATAATATAAAATTTCAACGTAGCAATTATTGAATCAATAAAATAAAATATTGAACAGTAATTACTGTAACAATTATTGAGTAGTGCCTTCTTACGTAAGAATCAATAATTTCAAAAATACTATGCAATACCGTGTGCTACTGTGCAATAACGCGTATTACTGTATTTTAACCACCGGGTATTCCAACAGTGTTAACGGTAACAACTACGCCGTTATTTGTAAAAACTCAAATTTATCATTTTCTTCACCCGACAGTTATTCGTTATGGGGCCCACAAATAGCTGCGCCGTCGTACGAATATTCCCCGACAGAAAGAATATTTCACGACCAAACGAATATTCCCCGACAACAATGATTATTTTATAACCACTTGCTTATTTTGAAAAAAAATTTCATATTTCACCCATAACTTTAAACTTTTATCAATTTAACCATTTACTGAATAGTAATTATAAGAAAAATTGAATACTTTTATTTCATAAAATTCGGGGTCTTACATCTCTAGCTGTGGATGTTCTCTCGAAGCAGTATAGAAAAATTCATTTAGTAGTTTTATTTGGTGAATCCAATAGGGTAAGGTGTACCCAACGTTGGAAGGGTGGTTTGCCACTATCATACAAGATGTCTAACGACATACAACCTTGTGTCATCATAAGACAGGATTGTGCTCATCCACTTGCTGAGTATATCTATGGACACTACCTATATAATCTTGGTGTTTGTTTGAAGTATAATTCTCAATTAGAGACAGTGGAGATAATGATAAGTCAAGAGAAGACTCACCATTAGGAAGAATATGATAGTAATCTTCTCGTTTTATTTTGGGGTCGTTACATGATACACTAGTCAAATTCAAACATGATACTAGTTGGAGTATTTTATTTTTCATGAATCATACTTGATACCTATTTAGTGAGTCATATTTGAATACTAGTCTGATTATACTAATAAGTTAAATATGTGATATTTGTATCTGTTATATCTCAAATGCACAATATATATCTAGAATGGGGGTTGAATAAATCTTTAAAATTCTTTCATAATTACTTATTTGAAAGTTACCATATAATTAAGTAATCATTATTATCTAAATGCAGCGGAATATCAATTTTGAAAAGTCCCATTAAAGATTCACCCAGATATCTTAGTTTTTAACACAAGTTATATGGATGATCAAACACATAGCTGTTATAGATAGCATAATATAAATGACATAATGTAAAAGACATGCGATTTTTAAGTGATTCGGAGACTGAATAACTCCTACTCTACTCTTCTACTCAACGAGCACTATATCCACTAAAGATATAGTGTAAGACCCCGAATTTTATGAAATAAAAGTATTCAATTTTTCTTATAATTACTATTCAGTAAATGGTTAAATTGATAAAAGTTTAAAGTTATGGGTGAAATATGAATTTTTTTCAAAATAAGCAAGTGGTTATAAAATAATCATTGTTGTCGGGGAATATTCGTTTGGTCGTGGAATATTCTTTCTGTCGGGGAATATTCGTACGACGGCGCAGCTATTTGTGGGCCCCATAACGAATAACTGTCGGATGAAGAAAACGACAAATTTGAGTTTTTACAAATAACGGCGTAGTTGTTACTGTTAATACTGTTGAAATACCCGGTGGTTAAAATACAGTAATACGCGTTATTGCACAGTAGCACACGGTATTGCATAGTATTTTTGAAATTATTGATTCTTACGTAAGAAGACACTACTCAATAATTGTTACAGTAATTACTGTTCAATATTTTATTTTATTGATTCAATAATTGCTGCGTTGATATTTTATATTATTGTTGTTTCAATAATTGTTGCTGCACAGTATTTTCTTTTATCAGATCAATAATTCATATTATTTGAATAATATTATTAGATAACATTATTGGCAATGTCTAGAAAGTTCTGTCTAAGGAGAGGTTTGGTCATCTAATTGCGCGCCAGTAAGGAGAAATCCTTATTGGAAAGCCCCCTCTTTCCTGGGAACGGTCTGGTTGTCATAAATGTGATTCTGTAATATTATTTGTGAATAATTAATTATTGATTCATATGATAAGAAAATATTTATTTTATGTGGATATAAATGAGGGATATATTTTTGTGGTTAAAAAATGAAGGAGTTAATGTTGAGATTTTTATCCGTATTTTTGTCGGAATGGAGGTATTAAAAATCAGGGTTTTTGAGATATTTTGCGGGGGTTATAATTTTTAATCCGACCGTTGGATCGTGGTAATTTTTGGATATGTTATACATATATAAGTTAAGTATATGCCCACAAATTTTGAACCGTTAAAAATGAACGTATGATTTATTATGAATTTTACGAGATGACTGGTTCAGAAATTGTTGAATTTTCGGAGTTTATCATTTTGGTGGAAAATTTTAGAATTGGTGGGCCCCACTTGTGGTTGGTGAAGAAATGTGCTGAATTATATTTCAAATGTGGTGGGTGGGAATAGTAGCAGGTAAAGCCATCAGGTTGCAGGTCAAACCTACCAAAATTTTTCTATAAATAGAGGGCTAAGTTAGAATTGAAAATCACACCAGAAACATAAGCTTTCTCTCTTTCTCTCTCTATATTATGAAGCATATTTTGTGAGTTTTTAGATACTTGGTGAGTTTCTATTCATCAGTGCAAGTTTCCTTCAGCATCATATCCGATATCCAGTCAGAAGTACTGCTCTTTTGAGGTAAGGGATATTAAGGAATTTTAAGGGTTGTTATGATTTTCAGTTTCGTAATTTTTCTGATCTTCAAAAATTCTGGAAAAATTTGAAATGATATTTTGGTGAGTTTTCTTGATTGTGTCCAAAAATGGTGATTTTTGGATGTATAGATTGAGAGTTATGAATTTTATGAGAAAAAACTATTTTAGAAGTAACAGCTTATAATTCTTTGTGGTTAACTCCAAAATTGATGAAATTTTTATTGGGAGTACATGTATATGATAGAAGTATACTCTGTAAATTTCAGAATTTTTGGACAAAAGTATAATTTTTGATAAATGTCTAAATATTCGGCTGTTTTGGCCATATGAAAAATAGTAAATGACTTTTAAAAATTTTGAGAAAAATATATGTTCACTATGGGACTATATTATGCTAAATCTCAGAAAAGAAATATTTTTAGAACTGATTTGGTATTTTTTATGAAAATGGTCTAGTTGTGAGTAAATGAATTAAATATGTTATGTGAAGTAAGAAAATTGGAAAATAGGATTTTATGGCTTGAGAATTCTATATGAGGTATATGCAGATTTTTGATGAGGGTTTTGATTATTGGTGATAAAATTTTATAAGTTTGGTATTTTAGAATGATTAAATGCATTATTTAGTAAAGTGTAAACAATTTAAATAAATTGTTTATAAGCTTAAGAAATATTATTCTTTCAATATCATTATACCGAAATACTGGTATGGATTTTATTGTGGAATTTCTACCTTTTTGTGTCGAGTTACTATTCATGAGTTACTATTCACGAGTTACTATTCACGATAAAAATTGGTTTCTTTTTCTAACCAAATTATAGTTGAGTTATGAATATTACTCTTGAGATTAAAACTATGTATTGATTATATTGATTTTATTATCATATATAACATTTTTATAACCCTGATGTTGAAATTCTCTTTCACTAGAGTGTAAAGATGGGTAGATTATTGGTATGATCATGACTAGGGTTCTCTTTGGCCTGTAGTGCAAAGTTGAATTGTGACTGGTATGATCATGACCATTGAATTTATAAGTGAATATCTTTAGCTTAAGTGCAAAGGTGAATTGATCAACATGGTTATAATTATTGTTTATATAAATTCTGAAATGATTATATATTTCTTTGAGATATTAATATCTTTGGCCTGTAATGCAAAGATGAAATATTGATGAATATCTTTGGCCTGTAGTACAAAGATGAATTGTTGATGAATATCTTTGGCGCGTAGTGCAAAGATGACATGTTGTTGAATATCTTTGGCCAGTAGTGCAAAGATGAACAGATGTTGAGATAAACATGACCAACTGGTGATACAAATGAATATCTTTGGACGTAGTGCAAAGATGAAGTTATTAGTATGATTATGAACATGAAATATGATTTGGTGTAACCATGATCTTTGATGTTTCAGGTAAAGATAGGTGATGAAAATTATCATCGTCCTGGATGAGAAGAGGAATTTAGAACTACAGTTATGATTATGAGTTATTCATATGATTGTGGACCAGAATGGTTGATTGATGTTACAGGGATAAAATATTGTTGGTGGATTTTTAACATGGAGGAGATAATAGACTTTATGGTCAATTTGACTCTTCTAATGGATTGCTCGTTCCACTACAACTATGGTTGAAATTTTTATCATTTACCATATGTTCTAAATCTCTGATTTATTGTTGATGAAGGCTATTGATAATTGAATTATCTTTAGTCATGATATTCTTTACTGGGCTAGTTGTGCTCACCCTTTTGTTTCACAATTCCTTTCAGGTAATAAGAGTGTAGCTGGGTCGAGCGGGGGTAACAAGGGAATAGAACGGTGGTCATCATTTAGTAGTTATATTTGGTGAAGAAAATAGGGTGAGGCGAACCCAACGTTGGAAGGGTGTTTCGTCACTATCATATAAGATGTCTAATGACATACAACCTCGTGTCATCATAAGACAGGGTTGTGCTCATCCACCTGTTGAGTATATCCACGAGCACTACCTATATAATCTTGGTATTTGTTTGAAGTATAATTCTCAATTAGAGACAGTGGAGATAATGATAAGTCAAGAGAAGACTCACCATTGGGAAGAATATGATAGTAATCTTCTCGTTTTTCTTTGGGGTCTATTGGGTCAACCAAGGATAATTCTGTGGCCATATGATATCTATCATAACCTAGACCCGTGGCCTCCCATGTACGAAGGTTTCCTTGAGCACTTTCCGAAGATTCTAATTTCTAAAACATTTTTTGACTATACCTTTATGTAAGGTGTTATTGTGAGGTGATGTCCACGGTTGGAACATGAGTCACATTTGGTATATATTTGTATCCAAACTCACAGCATATGTGTTGTTGTATTTTGCACGACAATTGTTGTAATAAAGTTGTAGTTATTTTCTGTACCATGTATTTGACGACTCAGAATGGGTTGGGTGGAATGGACCTATTTTGGGGTTGTCACATATAGGCTCAGTAGAACATTTTACATCTGAATCCCTAGGATTTCTTCGAGCCACAAAGTATCGGCATCGAGTTACTTAGTGTCGACAATTCGGTCACTACTGACTAGGATCCATTGATCCCAATTCGATCCTCAAGACCAGGATCCATCAACCATATTCGGTCACTTAGACCAGGATCCACCAACCCTTCTTCATATTGTAGATGTGTGTTTGAGGTTATGCTAAGATGGCTTGTATGCTCTTAATTCATCTTATGGTACTTAGCAACTCATTGATCATCGTCTTCGTGTTTGCTGAATTCTTGTGTTGAAGCTTCACTTCTTTTGATTTTCAACAACTACTCATGATCAACGCTGATGTGCTCATAAGTTGTTCACTTGAGCTCTCCATCTTCAGTGCTCATCAGTATTAAATAATCTCAGTATCGTAGACTTGTGTTTTACATTTTCGACTAGTTGATTCTTAGTGTTCATGATGAACCGTATAGTGGAGCTTTGAGATTAGACTTCTAATCGGTCACTATTATGTCATCAGCATCAATTGCATGTCTTTTTCATATTTGAATCTTCCGTTCTATCATGTCCTCCACTTTTTTGGTTTTGCAGGTCTGGCTCATTTTCTCTGGATCTTTTTAGCTCTTTTGGTATTTGGCTCTACAGCTCTGGCCTTCGCACATACTCATCAACCTCTTGTAATATGATGAGGTGCTTTAGAGATTATCTTTTTAGTCTTCTTCTCTTTTAGAGCTTGGCAACTTTCAACATTTCTCTGTTCGTAAAGTTTTACTTACTCTACATTCTCTCTTGTTCAGCTCGATGTTAATCTCTGATGATGACTCTCCATATGTATTGACGTTAAATGCTCATCATATTTCTCCTTCTTGAACGATGTTGTCCTTTATACTATTCTTAAATGTTCTCGTTGAGGAGTATCTGTTGGAGCATTTAATGCTTAGATACTTTGATATCTCTCGTGTCTTCTAAGAATATATCTTCTGATATCTTGAGATCATTGTCGTGCAACGTTCCATTTGTCAAACCTGATATAAACTATAAGATCTGTTGTTGCAAGAGTTGTAAGATTGAGCCTTACGATCGATTTGACCTTTTTGTTCTTGTATTTTTTTCCACTAATGATAGCATAGTGAGGGATGTCGTAGTCTTATATTTTATATCATCACTATTACTATAACCTTATCTTCTTTTCTGCTTTATGATTGTTACATAAAACTTGGATTTGCTTAGCATATTCTTCTCCGTTCCTGATATTTTAGCTATCTTACGATGTTGATAACTTCTATCTGAGTGAGCTTTTCTTCTTTGTTCTCTAGTACTAGTTGCTTCTATGTGAAGTCCTGATTGCTCTACGATTTATTTTGTGTTATATGATTATGTAGAATATCCTTGCAGTTGACCTTTAGATTTCTTCTGGAGATCTCTTCTTGTGAGATATATACTCTAATATTATCAAAGTATATTTTATTATCATATACTTCTTCTTGTTTAGTCTTCACTTTATATTCATGACACAAACTGAGCTTGGTGATCTCTTCTAAATCGTGTAATCAACACTTCACATATTGTTATACTTTTCTGGCAGACTTTACGATATTGATCTTACTGAACGATCTTCGAGTTATCTTTCAATATCTCTTTTATCCAATGTTTGCTTGGAGTATTCTACAATCATCCTTTTATTGACCAATCTTTACTCTGCTATCCATTGATCCATTTAGCAAATTAATTGATTTTGCCAAATGATGTTTAACAACTTCTTCGACTCCTTGTACAGTTCTGTGTTGGCCTTACACCTTTGAGATCATTCGCACACCTTACGAACTGATACTCTGTCTGTGAGATGGAGTGAACTCTGCGATCTTCTGATGATGTGCAAACACGGTTGTCTCTACGAAGTATCTTCATACTATGAACTGGCAGAGTAACTTTATGATCATGATTTCATATCATCTATACATCAGATCAATTTCTATAAAATTAACTTAACATTATTTGATCTATCTAATCTAAGTCCTTGTACATCAATTATTTTGAAGGACTTTACAAAACTTACTTGTACAAATATACTTTAATCAACTTTTTTTGAGCATAGATAGATTACTCTGTTGTCAATATATTCTTCTATCATGCACAGTAGTCGTTTACAATGATCCTATCTATTACATATACAGACATGATAAAGATCAACCTAACAAGTTTGATCACATTAATGCTTGTACATAGATATTTTAGTTAAGGATTATACAAAATTTATTCATACAGATATACTTTATAAGCTTTTTCATTAAGTTATATACATGTTTCATCATCAAATCACATACATTTGGAATCTAATCAGGGATCTAATCAAACTCCCCCCTAATTAAGCAATCTTTTAATTTATTATTAGATTCATAACAATATCAATCTTGGATTAATTTATAAAGTGTAGTATGTAATTGTGTAAGCCTGCACTTGAATAAATCAATAAATTGATTGTCAATTTGATTTATATTATTTGTATTTTTTTTACCTAAATAAAAGTGAAATCTTTTATTTATAAACATTAGTTAAGTAATAACTTTAATATATAGTAGTTCAATTTAAATTGAGACAATTCAAATTCGAAACACGTTTCGATGACTCATGAGTAACTCGCTTTGTAAATGAATCGAGTATTTACGAGTCGAGTATGTTTGAATAATATTGTTTCAAGTTTAATTTAACATTAAATTATAAATTTCTTATCTAATCCGAACTCAATTTTTTCGAGACAAGTCGAATCGAGTCGAATATGAGCAAGAGAGTGTTCATTCAAATTCGATTAATTTACACCACTAACACCCAACAACCTGAATAAAACAATTAAGTAATATTACTCTATATTGTCCATAATACAAACGATCACAATATCCTCATTATTAACATAATATTGCTAATATTTTTAATATATATGTAAAATATTTAATCTCCAAATAACATAATAGAGCATAAAGATACAATCTAATATAAGCACATCACAGTATTATATAAAATTATAAATAAATTATTGTTTGAGATATTTTTAGGGAATCATTATTGTAAGACCCCAACTTTTATGAATAAAGATTAATTTTTCTCGAATTATATTTTTGAATATTATGGTGTGGATTTGATATAATGTTATAGTTGTTAGTAATATTTACAAATTTTGTAAAGCAAGCAAGTGGTTATAAAATATTCGATTGGTCGGGGAATATTCATTTTAACATGAAATATTCGTACGACGACACCATCATTGGTGGACCCCACAACGGAATAACTGTCGGAGTTAGAAAACGACAGAAATAACTTTTTATAAAATAACGGCGAAAGTTTTACCGTTAAACTGTTGAAATACCCGGTGGTAAAAGAATAGTACGTAATACGCGTGGTTGCCTAGTATCACACGGTATTGATTATTAATACTTACGTGAGAAGTCACTCAGTTATACTCAATTATTGTTACAGTAATTGCTGCATAGTATCTCACGTTATTTGATTTAATTATTGTCACAGTATCATCTTCATAATATTTTATATTATTTAATCAATAATTGAGACGACAAAGTCATTCATATTATTATTGGCAATATTGACGATGTCTATAAAGTTCTATCGAGGAGATGTTTGATCACCTAATTGCGCGCCAATAGAGAGAAATTCTTATCGGAAAGCCCCCTCTTTCCTAGGAATGATCTGGTTCTTAAATATTGTGAGTTATAATATTAATGATGAATAATTGTTGTGACAACCCCAAAATAGGTCAAATCCATCCAACCTATTCTGAGTCACCAAATACATGGTACAGAAAATAACTACAACTTTATTACAACAATTGTCATGCAAAATACAACAACACATATGCTGTGAGTTTTGATACAAATATATACCAACTGTGACTCTCATCCCAACCTTGGATAGCACGTCACAATGACACCTTACATAAAGGTATAGTCAAAAATTATTTTAGAAATTAAAATTTTTGGGAAGCGCTCAAGGAAACCTTCATTGTCTCTAATTGAGAATTATACTTCAAACAAACACCAAGATTATATAGGTAGTGCTCGTAGATATACTCAGCAAGTGGATGTGCACAACCGTGTCTTATGATGACACGAGGTTGTATGTCATTAGACATCTTGTATGATAGTGACAAAACACCCTTCCAACGTTGTGTTCGCCTCACCCTATTTAATTCACCAAATATAACTACTAAATGATGACCACCATTCTATTCCCCTGTTACCCCCGCTCGACCCAGCTACACTCTTATTACCTGAAAGGAAATATGAAACAGAAGGGTGAACACAACTAGCCCAGTAAAGAATATCATGACTAAAGGTAAAAAAATTATCAATAGCCTTCAACAGTAATAAATCAGAGATTTAGAACATATAGTAGATGATAAAAAAATTTAACCATAGTTGCAGCGGAACGAACAATCTATTAGAAGAGTCAAATAGACCATAAAATCTATTATCTTCTCCATGTTAAAAATCCATCAACAATGTTTTATCCCTGTAACATCAATCAACAGTTTTGGTCCACAATCATATAAATAACTCATAATCATAATTGTGATTCTAAATTTCTCTTCGTATCCAGGACGAAGATAATTTTCATCACATGTCTTTACCTAAAATATCAAAGATCATGGTTATACCAAATCACAGTTCTTGTTCATAATCATACTAATAAATTTATCTTTGCACTACGGGCCAACGATATTCGTCAACAGTTTATCTTTGCACTAATGGCCAAAGATATTCAACCACAGATCATCTTTGCACTACAGGCCAAAGATATCTAACAATAGATCATCTTTGCACTACAGGCCAAAGATATTCAACCACAGATCATCTTTGCACTACGGGCCAAAGATATTCATCAACAATTCATATTTGCACTACAGGCCAAATATATTAATATCTCAAAGAAATATATAATCATTTCAGAATTTATATAAACAATAATTATAACCATGTTGATCTTTTCACCTTTGCACTTAAGCTAAAGATATTCAATTATAAATTTAATGGTCATGATCAAACCAGTCAACAATTTAACTTTGCACTCTGGCCAAAGGGAACCCATAGTCATGATCATACCAAAAATCTACCCATCTTTACACTCAAGTCAAAGAGAAATATCATCATAAGCGTTATAAAAATGTTATATATGATAGTAAAATTAATATAATCAACATATAGATTTAATCTCAAGAGTAATATTCATAAATCAACTATAATTTGATCAGAAAAAGAAACTAATTTTGTCGTGAATAGTAACTCGTAAATAGTAACTCATGAATAGTAACTCGTGAATAGTAACCCCGACATGAAAAAGGTAGAAATTTCATAATAAAATCTATACCAATATTTTGGTATAATGATATTGAAAGAATAACATTTCTTAAACTTATAAACAATTTATTTTAATTGTTTACACTTTACTAAATAATGCATTTAATCATCCTAAAATGTCAAACTCATAAGATTTCATCACCAATAACCAAAACATCATAAAAAAATCTTCATATACCTCATATAGGATTCTCAAGCCATAAAATCCTATTTTTCACTTTTCTTACTTCACATAACATATTTAATTCATTTACTCATAACTAGTCTATTTTCATAAAAAATATCAAATCAGTCCCAAAAATATTTCTTTTATGAGATTTAGCAGAATATAGTCCCATATTGAACATATATTTTTCTCAAAATTTTTAAAATTCATTTACTATTTTTCATATGGTCAATACTGCCGAATATTTAGACTTTTATCATAAATTGTACTTTTGTCCAAAAATTCCGAAATTTATAGAGTATACTTCTATCATATACATGTACTCTCAATAAAAATTTCACCAATTTTGGAGTTAACCATAAGTAGTTATAAGGGTTTACTTTTAAAATAGTCTTTTCCCATAAAATTCATAACTCTTAATCTATACATCCAAAAATTGCCATTTTTGGACATAATCTAGAAACTCATCAAATTATCATTTTAAATTTTTTCAGAATTTTTGAAGGTCAAAAAAATTACGAAACTGAAAAACATAATAACCTTTAAAATCTCTTACCTCAAAAGAGCAGTACTTCTGACTTGAGTATCAGATATAACGCTGAATGAACTTGCGACATATAGCAACACTCAAGATATCTAAATACTCACAAAAATATGTTTTATAGTATAGAAAGAGAAAACTTATGTTTCTGGTGTGATTTTCAATTCTAACTTAAGCGCCTATTTATAGGAGAATGCTAGAACGTCAAAAGAGACTAAATTAATAAATTAATATTATTTACTAATCTTCCTTCTACGCCACTTTTGAATTCAGTCCACCACAATTGAAAGAACAATTCAGCACATACATTCAATCACCAACCAAAAAGTGGGCCAACTCAATTCTAAAATTTTCCACAAAAATTATTTATAAACCAAATTTCTGAATCATTCACCTCATAAATTTCATAACAAATCATTCGCATTTTTAACGGTTCAAAATTTGTGAACATATACTCAATTTATATGTGTATAACATATCCAAAAATCACAACGATCTAACGGTCAGATTAAAAATTATAACTCACACAATAAAGCTGTAAGAACACTGATTTGATCTTTTAATACCTCCAATCCGACAAAATACTGATAAAATACCTCAACATTAATTCCTTCATTTTTAACCACATAAATAAATTCATCATTTATATCCACATCAAATAAATATTTTCTTATCATATAAATCAATACTTAATTATTCACAAATAATATTACAGAATCACAATTATGACAATCAAATCGTTCCCAGGAAATAGGGGGCTTTCCGATAAGGATTTCTCCTTACTGGCGCGCAATTAGGTAACCAAACCTCTCCTTGACAGAACTTTCTAGACATTTTCAATAATGCTATCTAATAATATTATTCGAATAATATGAATTATTGATCTGATAATGGGAAATACTGTGCAGTGACAATTATTGAACAACAATAATATAAAATTTTAACGTAGCAATTATTGAATCAATAAAATAATATATTGAACAGTAATTACTGTAACAATTATTGAGTAGTGCCTTCTTACGTAAGAATCAATAATTCAAAAATACTGTTCAATACCGTGTGCTACTGTGCAACAACGCGTATTACTTTACTTTACCCACCGGGTATTCTAACAGTGTTAATGGTAACGATTACGCCGTTATTTATAAAAACTCAAATTTGTCGTTTTGATTATCCGACAATTATTCTGTTATTGGGCCAACAAATGGCTGCGCCGTCGTACGAATATTCCCCGATAGAAAGAATATTCCACGACTAAACGAATATTCCCCGATAACAATAAATATTTTATAACCACTTGCGTATTTTGAAAAAAAAATCATATATCATCCTTGACTTTAACTTTTATCAATTTAACCGTTTACTGAATAGTAATTATAAGAAAAATTGAATACTTTTATTTCATAAAATTCGGGGTCTTACAATCTCCCATCCTTATGAAATTTCGTCCCTAAAATTTACGTACTTGGTATTTCGAAGAGTTGAGAATACCTTGCTTTCATTTCAGATTCTATGTACCAAATTATCATGATTCCTCCATTGCTCATCTCCCGTGATAACTTCCTTTGGGTTCCTCATTTTTTGGGAAGTCATAACGACCGCTCTCCCTTGAACTACTCGGCTTTGACTTGTCTGGGGCAGCATTTGGCGTCATCACTACCGTTGGAATATACTTTTTTATAGGAAATATTCTTCCCTCAACTGCCTCATCGTACTCTTGATTCATGATCTGAATCATCAATCTTCGATCCATATCGAATTCAGTTTGACCGCTTTGTACAGGGTAATTCAAAACTCGATGTTGGGTTCTCCCAATTTTTGTCCAAAAAGAGAAATTCATATTATCTCTTTTAACCTTCTTAGATCGGACATCCCTTTCCACAATATCAACGCGTCGTGCGGCTTTTACCCATGCATCACTCATTCTCACTCGTTGAGTTTTTTCTTCTTTCAACTCAAATTCCAGCTTTATCATCTTATACTTTGCCAAAGAATACTTCTGTTCAAGCATCACATATCGGGTAACACAAGCTTGAATTGTTGCACCCTTTTGTTCCACGACCGCCTGTCGTTCTTCAGCTTGCTCCTCTAATTCATGAACACGATTTTGTAATTCCACATTTTGATCATAAAATACCTCTAATAAATTCTCCTCAGGTTCATCTTCTTTCTCACTCTCAGCTGCTACTTCTGCGACTAGCTCGGGTGCAACTATTAATTCTTCCCTCACCACAAGAATATCTCTAATTCTTTCTTCATTTGACATCACATTATCATGGTTAGTGATTAGAGGTATTCCAATAGTCTCATTCACTCCATTGTTAGCATTCTCCGTAGCCAATCTCAAATACTGCCATAAAACAAGGGTTAAGTAAGCAAATTAACGTATCACATAATATCCGTATATTATGACCAACCAACAATTAAGCTTAGGTAGGGCACACTGGCGAAGGATTACCCATCTCTCCCCTCCTAGTTCTATTCTCCGATCTCCGCCAGAGACCATATCCCTAAGCTCTGATACCAACTGTGACAACCCCAAAATAGGTCTAATCCATCCAACCTATTCTGAGTCGCCAAATACATGGTACAGAAAATAATTACAACTTTATTACAACAATTGTCGTGCAAAATACAACAACACATATGCTGTGAGTTTTGATACAAATATATACCAACTGTGACTCTCATCCCAACCTTGGATAGCACGTCACAATGACACCTTACATAAAGGTATAGTCAAAAATTATTTTAGAAATTAAAATTTTTAGGAAGTGCTCAAGGAAACCTTCGTACATGGGAGGCCATGCATCTAGGTTATGATAGATATCATATGTCCACATAATTATCCTTGGTTGACCCAATAGACCCCAAAGAAAAAGAAGAAGATTACTATCATATTCTTTCCAATGGTAAGTCTTCTCTTGACATATCATTATCTCCACTGTCTCTAATTGAGAATTATACTTCAAACAAACACCAAGATTATATAGGTAGTGCTCGTAGATATACTCAGCAAGTGGATGTGCACAACCGTGTCTTATGATGACACGAGGTTATATGTGACAACCCCAAAATAGGTCCATTCCATCCAACCCATTCTGAGTCGCCAAATACATGGTACAGAAAATAACTACAACTTTATTACAACAATTATCGTGCAAAATACAACAACACATATACTGTGAGTTTGGATACAAATATATATCAAATGTGACTCATGTCCCAACCGTGAACAGCACCTCACAATGACACCTTACATAAAGGTATAGTCAAAAACTGTTTTAGAAATTAGAATCTTTGGAAAATGCTCAAGGAAACCTTCGTACATGGGAGGCCACGCGTCTAGGTTGTGATAGATATCATATGGCCACAGAATTATCCTTGGTTGACCCAATAGACCCCAAAGAAAAACGAGAAGATTACTATCATATTCTTCCCAATGGTGAGTCTTCTCTTGACTTATCATTATCTCCACTGTCTCTAATCGAGAATTATACTTCAAACAAACACCAAGATTATATAGGTAGTGCCCATAGATATACTCAGCAAGTGGATGAGCACAACCCTGTCTTATGATGACACGAGGTTGTATGTCATTAGACATCTTATATGATAGTGACGAAACACCCTTCCAACGTTGGGTTCGCCTCACCCTATTTTCTTCACCAAATATAACTACTAAATGATGACCACCGTTCTATTCCCTTGTTACCCCCGCTTGACCCAGCTACACTCTTATTACCTGAAAGGAATTGTGAAGCAAAAGGGTGAGCACAACTAGCTCAGTAAAGAATATCATGACTAAAGATAAATAAATTATCAATAGTCTTCATCAATAATAAATCAGAGATTTAGAACATATGGTAGATGATAAAAAATTTCAACCATAGTTGCAGCGGAACATGCAATCCATTAGAAGAGTCAAATAGACTATAAAGTCTATTATCTTCTCAATGTTAAAAATCCACCAACAATGTTTTATCCCTGTAACATCAATCAACAGTTCTGGTCCACAATCATATAAATAACTCATAATCATAATTGTGACTATAAATTGTTTTTCGCACCCAGGACGAAGAATATTTTCATCACATGTCTTTACCTGAAACATCAAAGATCATGGTTATACCAAATCACAGTTCCTGTTTATAATCATACTAACAAATTCAGCTTTGTACTACGGGCCAAAGATATTCATCAACAAACCATCTTTGCACTACGGGCCAAAGATATTCAACAACAGTTCATCTTTGCACTACAGGCCAAAGATATTCATCAACAGGCCATCTTTGCACTACATGCCAAAGATATTCATCAACAATTCATATTTGCACTACAGGCCAAATATATTCATATCTCAAAGAAATATATAATCATTTCAGAATTTATATAAACAATAATTATAACCATGTTGATCAATTCACCTTTGCACTTAAGCTTAAGATATTCAATTATAAATTCAATGGTCATGATCATACCAGTCACAATTCAACTTTGCACTACAGGCCAAAGAGAACCCTAGTCATGATCATACCAATAATCTACCCATCTTTACACTCCAGTGAAAGAGAATTTCAACATCAGGGTTATAAAAATGTTATATATGATGATAAAAATAATATGATCAACATATAGTTTTAATCTCAAGAGTAATATTCGTAACTCATGAATAGTAACCCCGACACAAAAGATAGAAATTCTACAATAAAATTCATACCAATATTTCGGTATAATGATATTGAAAGAATAACATTACTTAAATTTATAAACAATTTATTTTAATTGTTTACACTTTACTAATTAATGCATTTAATCATCATAAAATGCCAACTCTTACAATTTCATCATCAATAACCAAAACCCTCATCAAAAATCTGCATATACCTCATATAGGATTCTCAAGCCATAAAATCCTATTTTCCAATTTTCTTTCTTCACAAAACATATTTAATTCATTTACTCATAACTAGACCATTTTCATGAAAAATACCAAATCAGTTCCAAAAATATTTCTTTTCTGGGATTTAGCATAATATAGTCCCATAGTGAACATATATTTTTCTCAGAATTTTTAAAAGTCATTTACTATTTTTCATATGGCCAAAATAGCTGAATATTTAGACATTTATCAAAAATTGTACTTTTGTCTAAAAATTCTGAAATTTACAGAGTATACTTCTATCATATACATGTACTCCCAATAAAAATTTCATCAATTTTAGAGTTAACCACAAGGAATTATAAGTGGTTACTTTTAAAATAGTCTTTTCTCATAAAATTCATAACTCTCAATCTATACATCCAAAAATCACCATTTTTGGACACAATCAAGAAAACTCATCAAAATATCATTTCAAATTTTTCCAGAATTTTTGATGATCAGAAAAATTACGAAACTGAAAATCATAACAACCCTTAAAATCCCTTAATATCCCTTACTATCCCTTACCTCAAAAGAGCAGTACTTCTGACGGGATATCGGATATGATGCTGAAGGAAACTTGCACTGATGAATAATAACTCACCAAGTATCTAAAAACTCACAAAATATGCTTCATAATATAGAGAGAGAAAGAGAGAAAGCTTATGTTTCTGGTGTAATTTTCAATTCTAACTTAGCCCTCTATTTATAGGAAAATTTTGGTAAGTTTGACCTGCAACCTGATGGCTTTACCTGCTACTATTCTCACCCACCACATTTGAAATATAATTCAGCATATTTCTTTACCAATCACAAGTGGGGCCCACCAATTCTAGAATTTTCCACCAAAATGATAAACTCCGAAAATTCAATAATTTCTGAACCAGTCATCTCGTAAAATTCATAATAAATCATACGTTCATTTTTAACGGTTCAAAATTTGTGGACATATACTCAACTTATATATGTATAACATATCCAAAAATTACCACGATCCAACGGTCGGATTAAAAATTATAACCCCCGCAAAATATCTCAAAAACCCTGATTTTTAATACCTCCATTCCGACAAAAATACGGATAAAAATCTCAACATTAACTCCTTCATTTTTTAACCACAAAAATATATCCCTCATTTATATCCACATAAAATAAATATTTTCTTATCATATGAATCAATAATTAATTATTCACAAATAATATTACAGAATCACATTTATGACAACCAGGCCGTTCCCAGGAAAGAGGGGGCTTTCCGATAAGGATTTCTCCTTACTGGCGCGCAATTAGATGACCAAACCTCTCCTTAGACAGAACTTTCTAGACATTGCCAATAATGTTATCAAATAATATTATTCAAATAATATGAATTATTGATCTGATAACGGTAAATACTGTACAGCAACAATTATTGAATAACAATAATACAAAATTTCAACGTAGCAATTATTGAATCAATAAAATAAAATATTGAACAGTAATTACTGTAACAATTATTGAGTAGTGCCTTCTTACGTAAGAATCAATAATTTCAAAAATACTATGCAATACCGTGTGCTACTGTGCAATAACGCGTATTACTGTATTTTAACCACCGGGTATTCCAACAGTGTTAACGGTAACAACTACGTCGTTATTTGTAAAAACTCAAATTTGTCGTTTTCTTCACCCGACAGTTATTCGTTATGGGGCCCACAAATAGCTGCGCTATCGTACGAATATTCTCCGACAGAAAGAATATTCCACGACCAAACGAATATTTCCCGACAACAACGAATATTTTATAACCACTTGCGTAGTTTGAAAAAAATTTCATATATCACCCTTAACTTTAACTTTTATCAATTTAACCATTTACTGAATAGTAACTATAAAAAAATTGAATACTTTTATTTCATAAAATTCGGGGTCTTACATTATATGTCATTAGACATCTTGTATGATAGTGACAAAACACCCTTCCAACGTTGGGTTCGCCTCACCCTATTTAATTCACCAAATATAACTACTAAATGATGACCACCGTTCTATTCTCCTGTTACCCCCGCTCGACCCAGCTACACTCTTATTATCTGAAAGGAATTATGAAACAGAAGGGTGAGCACAACTAGCCCAGTAAAAAATATATCATGACTAAAGGTAAATAAATTATCAATAGCCTTCAACAGTAATAAATCAGATATTTAGAACATATGGTAGATGATAAAAATTTTCAACCATAATTGCAGCGGAACGAGCAATCCATTAGAAGAGTCAAATAGACCATCAAATCTATTATCTTCTCCATGTTAAAAATCCATCAACAATATTTTATCCCTGTAACATCAATCAACAGTTCTGGTTCACAATCATATAAATAACTCATAATCATAATTGTGATTCTAAATTTCTCTTCGTATCCAGGACGAAGATAATTTTCATCACATGTCTTTACCTGAAACATCAAAGATTATGGTTATACCAAATCACAGTTCCTATTCATAATCATACTAATTAATTCATCTTTGCACTACGGGCCAACGATATTCGTCAACAGTTCATCTTTGCACTAATGGCCAAAGATATTCAATCACATATCATCTTTGCACTACAGGCCAAAGATATCTAACAACAGATCATCTTTGCACTACAGGCCAAAGATATTCAACCACAGATCATCTTTGCACTAAGGGCCAAAGATATTCATCAACAATTCATATTTGCACTACAGGCCAAATATATTAATATCTCAAAGAAATATATAATCATTTCAGAATTTATATAAACAATAATTATAATCATGTTAATCTTTTCACCTTTGCACTTAAGCTAAAGATATTCAATTATAAATTTAATGGTCATGATCATACCAGTCAACAATTTAACTTTGCACTATTGGCCAAAGAGAACCCATAGTCACGATCATACCAAAAATCTACCCATCTTTACACTCAAGTCAAAGAGAAATATCATCATTAGCGTTATAAAAATGTTATATATGATAGTAAAATTAATATAATCAACATATAGATTTAATCTCAAGAGTAATATTCATAAATCAACTATAATTTGATTAGAAAAAGAAAACTAATTTTGTCGTGAATAGTAGCTCGTGAATAGTAACCCCGACATGAAAAAGGTTAAAATTCCACAATAAAATCTATACCAATATTTTGGTATAATGATATTAAAAGAATAACATTTCTTAAACTTATAAATAATTTATTTTAATTGTTTACACTTTACTAAATAATACATTTAATCATCCTAAAATGTCAAACTCATAAGATTTCATCACCAGTAACCAAAACACTCATAAAAAAATCTGCATATACCTCATATAGGATTCTCAAGCCATAAAATTCTATTTTCCACTTTTCTTACTTCACATAACATATTTAATTCATTTACTCATAACTAGTCTATTTTTATGAAAAATATCAAATCAGTCCCAAAAATATTTTTTATAGATTTAGCAGAATATAGTCCCATATTGAACCTATATTTTTCTCAGAATTTTTAAAATTCATTTACTATTTTTCATATGGCCAGTACTGTCGAATATTTAGACATTTATCATAAATTATACTTTTGTCCAAAAATTCCAAAATTTACAGAGTATACTTCAATCATATACATGTACTCTCAATAAAAATATCACCAATTTTGGAGTTAACCACAAGGAGTTATAAGGGTTTACTTTTAAAATAGTCTTTTCCCATAAAATTCATAACTCTTAATATATACATCCAAAAATCGTCATTTTTGGACACAATCTAGAAAACTCATCAAATTATCATTTTAAATTTTTTCTAAATTTTTGAAGGTCAGAAAAATTACGAAACTGAAAAATATAATAACCTTTAAAATCCCTTACCTCAAAAGAGCAGTACTTCTGACTTGAGTATCGGATATAACGCTGACTGAACTTGTGCCATATAGCAACACTCAAGATATCTAAATACTCACAAAAATATATTTGATACTATAGAGAGAGAAAACTTATGTTTCTGGTGTGATTTTCAATTCTA
This sequence comes from Panax notoginseng, assembly GCA_016801055.1. Classification (NCBI taxonomy): domain Eukaryota; kingdom Viridiplantae; phylum Streptophyta; class Magnoliopsida; order Apiales; family Araliaceae; genus Panax; species Panax notoginseng. The sequence continues at coordinate 3,476,805 of CM029018.1, read as the reverse complement.
ACTTAAGCGCCTATTTATAGGAAAATGCTAGAACGCCAAAGGAGACTAAATTAATATTATTTACTAATCTTCCTTCTACGCCACCTTTGAATTCAGCACACCACAATTGAAAGAACAATTCAGCACATGCATTCAATCACCAACCAAAAGTAGGCCAACTCAATTCTAGAATTTTCCACCAAAATTATTTATAAACCAAATTTCTGAATCATTCACCTCTTAAATTTCATAACAAATCATTCGTTCATTTTTAACGGTTCAAATTTGTGAACATATACTCAACTTATATATGTATAACATATCCAAAAATCACAACGATCTAATGGTCAGATTAAAAATTATAACTCACACAATAAAGCTGTAAAGAACACTGATTTGATCTTTTAATACCTCAAATCCGACAAAATACTGATAAAATACCTCAACATTAATTCCTTCATTTATAACCACATAAATAAATATTTACTTATCATATAAATTAATAATTAATTATTCATAAATAATATTACAGAATCACATTATGACAACCAGGTCGTTCCAAGGAAAGAGGGGCTTTCCGATAAGGATTTCTCCTTACTGGCGCGCAATTAGGTGACCAAACCTCTCCTTGACATAACTTTTTAGACATTGCCAATAATGTTATCTAATAATATTATTCGAATAATATGAATTATTGATCTGATAGTGGAAAATACTGTGCAGTGATAATTATTGAATAACAATAATATAAAATTTTAACATAGCAATAAAATAATATATTGAACAGTAATTATTGTAACAATTATTGAGTAGTGCCTTCTTACGTAAGAATCAATAATTCAAAAATACTGTGCAATACCGTGTGCTACTGTGTAACAACGCGTATTACTTTACTTTACCCACCGGGTTATTCCAACAGTGTTAACGGTAACGATTACGCTGTTATTTATAAAAACTCAAATTTGTCGTTTTTTTCATCCGACAGTTATTCTGTTATGGGGCCCACAAATGGCTGCGCCGTCGTACGAATATTCCCCGACAGAAAGAATATTCCCTGACTAAACGAATATTCCCCGACAACAATGAATATTTTATAACCACTTGCGTATTTTGAAAAAAAATTCATATATCACCCTTAACTTTAACTTTTATCAATTTAACCATTTACTGAATAGTAATTATAAGAAAAATTGAATACTTTTATTTCATAAAATTCGGGGTCTTACAATTGTTAATAGATTAAAAATGTGTTTATTAAAGATAAGTGATTTATGGTAATTATTTATTCAATTTTTGATATAAATAGAAGAGTTTGTTATGAGGTATTTGTTATAAGTTTGGCTTATTATTTCCATGAGGAGATGTGCTATTTTTTCAGACCGTTGGTTGAAGTTGTAATAGTAAATCAATATGGATCGTTAGTTTAAAATTTTAATTGTAAATCAGTATGGACCGTCGCTTTAAGTTTTAATAGTAAATCAATAAGGACCGTCCGTTTTAAAAGTTAATTAATACAGGCCGTTCATGAATTAGTTACTATTCAATCATTTTTCCTATAAATAGAAGCTCATTCCTTCATTATTTCTTACGAATTCACTGAAACTCTAGAGAGAGAAACTATAGAGAGCAAGAAGAAGAGTATTCTGTTACTACCCTACTTCAATATTCACTCTTCTATTAAGGTAAAGGGTATTATTTATTTCGTATTCATGAAGATAGTTATTTTCCTTCAATACTCGTAATGGTTGTTATTCCATTCTTTATTATTCTGCTGGAATAACCTGTTTACGCGGACTACCGCATGCATGGTGAATTATTTTCGTTATTCCATTCTTTATTATTCTGTTGGAATAACTTGTCTACGCATACTACCACATGCATGGTGAAATCCTTTTGTTATTTCATTCTTTATTATTATGTGGGAATAACATGTCTACGCGGACTACCACATGCCTGGTGAATAACCCTTCGCATTCAATTGTTATTAAATTATGGAAATGATCTGTCTACGCGGACTACCGCATGACGGGTGAAATTCATTTGCAGTTTCGTATATTATTTCTTTTCATATTCTTAAATCTAAACTTACTATGGTAAGTATTGCTTCTATAATTTCTGAAATTAGTGGAATATCATTGAGTTTTGCGCTTCATCCAGTATCGTTTCATTAGAATATTTACCTGAACTTTCTTATTAAATATCAATATTTTCACCGGGGTACTATTCATGGGTTACTATTCACTCAAATATTATTCACCGAGAATTCGGGGTACTTTTCATACCGAGTTACTATTCACAGGGTATTATTCACCCAGAGTATTATTCATGACAAAAATTAATTTCTTTTCGGTCCAAATCATTTTTGATACAGTATTATTTTTGAATTTTACTCCACGAAGCAGTATCATGTTGACAATTTGGACATTATTGAATTCTGAATAAATTAAATTATAAATATTTAAAAATTTATCCTTTGCTTTCTTTTAATTGAATTCTTATATCATTGTCATCATCCTCATGCTTATATTATGATGAAAGTTATCTGTGGCCCGTAGTGCATAGATGGACTTGATATGATTATGACCAGAAATTATTCGGTATAATTATGACCGTAATATTACAAATGATGTGGTAAGAGTCCTCATTGGCCCGTAGTGCATTAATGGACAATTGTTGGTATGATCATGACCATTGATTAAAACACGAATATCCTTGGCCCATAGTGCATAGATAATTCGTGGTTGTGATACTAATGAATTTGATAGTTTCATTGTGTTAAAATTATTTGTGTTAGTGGAAATCGACATTTATTTCGATAATAATTGATGTCTGGAGGTTATATTGTTCAATCATGTATTCGGAGCACTTTTCGTGATGAGTTACTATTCACGAGTTACTATTTATGGGGAACTATTTACAGAGTACTATTCACCCGAAAAATATATTTCTTTTCGGTCCAAATTATTTTGGGTACAATATTATTCTATGAAGAGATGTGCTAATTTTTCAGACCGTTGATTGAAATTATAATAGTAAATCAATATGGATCGTTGATTTAAAGTTTTTATAGTAATTTGTCCCTTCAGTTTTCCAAGAATTATTTGTCCCTTCAGTTTTCCAAGAGTTATTTGTCCCTTCAGTTTTCCAAGAGTTATTTGTCCCTTCAATTTTTCAGGAGTTGTTTGCCCCTTCGGTGTTTCAAGAGTTAATTATCCCTTCGCAAATAGTAGTTATCTCTTCAATATTATCAAGAGTCATTTGGACCCTTAGTTAATACCAAGAGCCACTTTTAGTTCTTCTATAAATAGAAGCTCATTCCTTCATTATTTCTTACGAATTCACTGAAACTCTAGAGAGAGAAACTATAGAGAGAAAGAAAAAAAGTTATCATTTGGCCTTAAATTCCTTCATTCCGGCTTTCCCTTAAATTCTGGTGGTCCCAATTCTTTGAACTGCTTAGCTGTGACAAACCGCGCGTTATCATTTCCACCCGTATTCTGCACACGAGTCTCCCTCGTCTGATTTTGCATGAACTGTAAAAAGCTCCTAAACATTCCATCATTCATCGTTTGCTCGGTAACGTTGTTTACAGGAAGAATATTGCCTTCTTGTTGCACGTTCCCCTGGGTGGTGATCAAAGGTGTCTCCACGGTCTGATTTACTCCATTATTAACGTTCTCAGCTGCCATTCTTAAATACTGCCATAAAACAAGGGTTAATAGTCATGTCATATATTATCCCTATACTCTGACCGACCAAATAAACACCAAATAAACTTAGTCAAGTCATACTAGTGAAGGAATTCCCCGTCTCTCCCCTCCTAGTTCTTGTCTCACATCTCAGCCAGGGATCATATCCCTAAGCTCTGATACCAACTGTGACGCCCCCAAAATAGGTATACAACACCCATTCTGAGTCGCCAAATACATGGTACAGAAAGCAAACTACAACTTCAATAATACAATTGTCGTGCAAAATACGACAACACATACTGTGAGTTTAAATACAAATATTGTCTTCTAGACAATATCCACACTCAAATAAATCCTCATTACAATTATTCAAACACTATTTTACAGAAATAGTGAGGACTGCTAAAACATCTTTCTAGAACCATCACTCCATACCCCGACTAGATCCTGCTATGTTCTCACCTCCTGAAAAGAAAAATGGAACAAAAAGGAAAAGGGTGAGCTCAACTAGCCCAGTAAAGAATATTATGACTAAGATAATATACAACAAATTATCGTTAGTCTTCAACAGGGAAAAATCTGATAGAATATAATCGACAACAAGTTTTAGATCAACAACTGCAGCGGAAACAACAAACCATTAGAAGAGTCAAGTAGAGAAAGAATTCTACTATCTTCTAAGATTTAAAAGTCCATCATCAATATTTTATCCCTGTAACATCAATTAATAATCATCTTTATCCAAATATTCATCTTTGCACTACAGGCCAAAGATATTCATTTGTATCACCTGTCAGTCATGTTCATCTCAACACCTGTTCATCTTTGCACTACAGGCCAAAGATATTCATCAAGTAATCATACATCTTTGCACTACAGGCCAAAGATATTTATTAATATTATCATTTAGGACGGAGGATGATGAAAAATATCTTAAAGAGAACGAATCCAATGAGACAGAAGGACAAATAGTAGGGATTCGTATAACAGTTTATCCAAGATCAATAATACTTCATAATAATCAATTGTGAAGCAGAATTCAAAAATAAAGATCAAAACATGGATACAATCAAAGATAGTGACCATAATAGACATCTTGGATAAAAAGGAAAAATTTTATTTTTCGGTGAATAGTGCCGTATTCGTGAATAATGTCGTATACGTGAATAGTGCCGTATACGTGAATAGTAACTCCGACACAAAAAGTTCCAAATTTGATAAAAACTCATATCAATATTTCAGCATAATGATATTGAAGAAAATAATATCATTTAAGAAGAAAATAATATCCCTTACCTCAAGATATCAGTACTTCTGGTCGGAATACCGGTATAAGGCTGAAAGAAACTTGCTCTGATGAATAGAAACTCTCAAAGTATCTAAATACTCACAAAATACACTCAATAATCTAGAGAGAGAAAGAGAGAAAACTTGTTTCTGGTGTGATTTTTAATTCTAACTTAGCCCTCTATTTATAGGAAAATTTTAGTAGGTTTGACCTGCAACCTGATGGCTTTACCTGCTACTATTCCCACCCACCACATTTGAAATATAATTCAGCACATTTCTTCACCAACCACAAGTGGGGCCCACCAATTCTAGAATTTTCCATCAAAATGATAAACTCCGAAAATTCAACAATTTCTGAACCAGTCATCTCGTAAAATTCATAATAAATCATACGTTCATTTTTAACGGTTCAAAATTTGTGGATATATACTCAACTTATATATGTATAACATATCCAAAAATTACCACGATCCAACGGTCGGATTAAAAATTATAACACCCGCAATATTTCTAAAAAACCCTGATTTGATTTTTAATACCTCCATTCCGATAAAAATACTGATAAAACACCTCAACATTAACTCCTTCATTTTTAACCACAAAAATATATCCCTCATTTATATCCACATAAAATAAATATTTTCTTATCATATGAATCAATAATTAATTATTCACAAACAATATTACAGAATCACATTTATGACAACCAGGCCGTTCCCAGGAAAGATGGGGCTTTCCAATAAGGATTTCTCCTTACTGGCGCGCAATTAGATGACCAAATCTCTCCTTAGACAGAACTTTCTAGACATTGCCAATAATGTTATATAATAATATTATTCAAATAATATGAATTATTGATCTGATAATGGAAAATACTGTGCAGCAACAATTATTGAAACAACAATAATATAAAATATCAATGCAACAATTATTGAATCAATAAAATAAAATATTGAACAATAACTACTGTAACAATTATTGAGTAGTGCCTTCTTACGTAAGAATTAATAATTGGTGCAATACCGTGTGCTACTGTATTTTAATCACCGGGTATTCCAACAGTATTAACGGTAACAACTACGCCGTTATTTATAAATAACTTATACTTGTCATTTTCTTCATCCAATCACTTTCCATTATGGGGCCCACACAAGGCTGCGCCGTCGTACGAATATTCCCCGACAGCAAGAATATTCCACGACCAAACGAATATTCCCCGACAAAATGAATATTTTATAACCACTTGCTTATTTTGTAAAATTTGCACATTTCACCCATAACCAAAGTATTATATCAAATTAGCCCCTTATTATTCACAATAATATTTAAAGAAAATTTGATTTTATTCATTAATAAGTTGGGGTCTTACAACCTCCCCTCCTTATGAAATTTCGTCCTCGAAATTGACGTACGTACCTGATGTTCCAAAAAGGTGAGGATACCTCGCTTTCATTTCTGATTCTAATTCCCAGGTCATTTCTTCAATAGCATGGTTTCTCCACAAAACCTTAACTTGTGGTATAACCTTCGTGCGTAGGACATGCTCTTTCCTATCCAAGATCTTAACAGGTACCTCATCGTACGTTAAATCTTCAGCTATCTCGTCTGGTTCTAACTCAATAATGTGGTTCGGGTCTTTAACATATTTACGAAGCATAGATATGTGAAAAACATTATGAACACGAGACATGCTTGGAGGTAATGCGAGTCTATATGCCACGTTTCCTATTCGCTCAAGAATCTCAAATGGACCAACAAATCTTGGATTGAGCTTTCCTCTCTTCCCAAATCTTGTAACTCCCTTCCATGGTGCAACACGTAATAATACATGATCCCCAATATTAAATTCCACGTCCTTCCGATGAAGATCCGCATAACTCTTTTGTCGATCCTGTGCCGTTTGTATACGTTGTCGAATCGTTTGGATCTTCTCTGTAGTAATGCGTACCAACTCTGGTCCCAACAATGTTGCTTCACCCACCTCGTCCCAGCATACTGGAGAACGACATTTTCTTCCATACAACGCCTCGAATGGAGCCACACCTATGCTCGCCTGATAACTGTTGTTGTAGGAGAATTCCACCAATGGTAGGTACTTATCCCAACTCCCTTTGAGATCTAGGACACAAAGTCTTAATAGATCTTCAAGAGTTTGAATAGTCCTCTCTGATTGTCCGTTCGTTTGAGGATGGTATGCCGAACTGAATCGTAAATTCGTGCCTATAGCTTTCTGCAAGCTAACCCAAAATCGTGAAGTGAATCTTGGGTCACGATCCGAAACTATGGATACTGGCATGCCATGCAATCTCACAATCTCGTTCACGTAGATACTAGCAAGACGTTCAAGGGAATAAGCCTCACGTATCGGCAAGAAATGAGCGGATTTGGTTAATCTATCAACAATAACCCAAATCGCATCTATGCCTTGAGAAACCTTGGGAAGACCCGTAACAAAATCCATAGTAATGTGTTCCCACTTCCATTTCGGGATCTCAAGTGGTTGCAATGGACCCTTTGGCACTTGATGCTCCGCCTTTACACGTTGACAAGTTAAACACCTCGAGATAAACTCCGCGATCTCTCTTTTCATATTGCTCCACCAAAATGTATGTCGAAGATCGTGATACATTTTGGTACTCCCAGGATGGATTGCAAACGGTGTGTTGTGTGCCTCCATCATTATTCTATGCTTCAAGTCAAAATCGTTAGGAACACAAAGTCTGGAGTTGACTCGAAGTATTCCTTCTTCATCGATTCTTGCTTCTGGAATAGCACCTTCTTGCACTTTCTTCTTCATACGCATCAGCTCCATGTCCGTAGCTTGAGCAGCTTTAACTTTATCGATTAAAGTCGGTTCTACTCGTATATTTGATATCATCATGTGGGTACTTGGAGCCTTCATCTCTATCTCCATCCTTTGTAAGTCATACAAAATGGGCCTTTGTGTTAACAATATTGCACTCGTACCCGCATATGATCTTCTACTCAATGCGTCAGCTACTACGTTTGCTTTTCCAGGATGATATTGGATGATATGATCGTAATCTTTCAACAGCTCGAGCCAACGTCGCTGCCGCATGTTGAGTTCCTTTTGGGTGAAGAAATATTTGAGGCTTTTATGATCTGTATAGATCTCCACTTTCTCCCCATACAGGTAGTGTCTCCAGATATTAAACGCAAAAACGACTGCTGCTAACTCCAAATCATGAGTAGGATAATTCCTCTCATATTCTTTGAGTTGTCGTGAGGCATAGGCTATGACTTTTCCATGTTGCATGAGAACACATCCTAACCCTTTGCCTGAAGCATCGCTGTAACGACCCCAAAATAGGTCCATTCCATCCAACCCATTCTGAGTCGTCAAATACATGGTACAGAAAACAACTACAACTTTATTACAACAATTGTCGTGCAAAATACAACAACACATATGCTGTGAGTTTGGATACAAATATATACCAACTGTGACGTTGGACACCATCATGTATCAGCACTTCACAAAGGTACCTTACATAAAGGTATAGTCAAAAACTGTTTTAGAAATTAGAATCTTTGGGAAATGCTCAAGGAAACCTTCGTACATGGGAGGCCACGCGTCTAGGTTATGATAGATATCATATGGCCACAGAATTATCCTTGGTTGACCCAATAGACCCCAAAGAAAAACGAGAAGATTACTATCATATTCTTCCCAATGGTGAGTCTTCTCTTGACTTATCATTATCTCCACTGTCTCAAATTGAGAATTATACTTCAAACAAACACCAAGATTATATAGGTAGTGCCCATAGATATACTCAGCAAGTGGATGAGCACAACCCTGTCTTATGATGACACGAGGTTGTATGTCATTAGACATCTTGTATGATAGTGACAAAACACCCTTCCAACGTTGGGTTCGCCTCACCCTATTTTCTTCACCAAATATAACTATTAAATGATGACCACCGTTCTATTCCCTTGTTACCCCCGCTCGACCCAGCTACACTCTTATTACCTGAAAGGAAATTGTGAAGCAAAAGGGTGAGCACAACTAGCTCAGTAAAGAATATCATGACTAAAGATAAATAAATTATCAATAGTCTTCATCAATAATAAATCAGAGATTTAGAACATATGGTAGATGATAAAAAATTTCAACCATAGTTGCAGCGGAACATGCAATCCATTAGAAGAGTCAAATAGACTATAAAGTCTATTATCTTCTCCATGTTAAAAATCCACCAACAATGTTTTATCCCTGTAACATCAATCAACAGTTCTGGTCCACAATCATATGAATAACTCATAATCATAATTGTGACTATAAATTTTTCTTCGCACCCAGGACGAAGAATATTTTCATCACATGTCTTTACCTGAAACATCAAAGATCATGGTTATACCAAATCACAGTTCCTGTTTATAATCATACTAACAAATCCATCTTTGCACTACGGGCCAAAGATATTCATCAACAAACCATCTTTGCACTACGGGCCAAAGATATTCAACAACAGTTCATCTTTGCACTACAGGCCAAAGATATTCATCAACAGGCCATCTTTGCACTACATGCCAAAGATATTCATCAACAATTCATATTTGCACTACAGGCCAAATATATTCATATCTCAAAGAAATATATAATCATTTCAGAATTTATATAAACAATAATTATAACCATGTTGATCAATTCACCTTTGCACTTAAGCTTAAGATATTCAATTATAAATTCAATGGTCATGATCATACCAGTCACAATTCAACTTTGCACTACAGGCCAAAGAGAACCCTAGTCATGATCATACCAATAATCTACCCATCTTTACACTCCAGTGAAAGAGAATTTCAACATCAGGGTTATAAAAATGTTATATATGATGATAAAAATAATATGATCAACATATAGTTTTAATCTCAAGAGTAATATTCGTAACTCATGAATAGTAACCCCGACACAAAAGATAGAAATTCTACAATAAAATTCATACCAATATTTCGGTATAATGATATTGAAAGAATAACATTACTTAAATTTATAAACAATTTATTTTAATTGTTTACACTTTACTAATTAATGCATTTAATCATCATAAAATGCCAACTCTTACAATTTTATCATCAATAACCAAAACCCTCATCAAAAATCTGCATATACCTCATATAGGATTCTCAAGCCATAAAATCCTATTTTCCAATTTTCTTTCTTCACAAAACATATTTAATTCATTTACTCATAACTAGACCATTTTCATGAAAAATACCAAATCAGTTCCAAAAATATTTCTTTTCTGGGATTTAGCATAATATAGTCCCATAGTGAACATATATTTTTCTCAGAATTTTTAAAAGTCATTTACTATTTTTCATATGGCCAAAATAGCCGAATATTTAGACATTTATCAAAAATTGTACTTTTGTCTAAAAATTCTGAAATTTACAGAGTATACTTCTATCATATACATGTACTCCCAATAAAAATTTCATCAATTTTGGAGTTAACCACAAGGAATTATAAGCTGTTACTTTTAAAATAGTCTTTTCTCATAAAATTCATAACTCTCAATCTATACATCCAAAAATCACCATTTTTGGACACAATCAATAAAACTCATCAAAATATCATTTCAAATTTTTCCAGAATTTTTGAAGTTCAGAAAAATTACGAAACTGAAAATCATAACAACCCTTAAAATCCCTTACTATCCCTTACTATCCCTTACAATCCCTTACCTCAAAAGAGCAGTACTTCTGATCGGTATGCAAAGCCGAAGGAAACTTGCACTGAATAGCAACTCTCAAAGTATCTAAATACTCACAAAATATGCTTCATAATATAGAGAGAGAAAGAGAGAAAGCTTATGTTTTTGGTGTGATTTTCAATTCTAACTTAGCCCTCTATTTATAGGAAAATTTTGGTAGGTTTGACCTGCAACCTGATGGCTTTACCTGCTACTATTTCCACCCACCACATTTGAAATATAATTCAGCACATTTCTTCACCAACCACAAGTGGGGCCCACCAATTCTAGAATTTTCCACCAAAATGATAAACTCCGAAAATTCAACAATTTCTGAACCAGTCATCTCGTAAAATTCATAATAAATCATACGTTCATTTTTAACGGTTCAAAATTTGTGGACATATACTCAACTTATATATGTATAACATATCCAAAAATTACCACGATCCAACGGTCGGATTAAAAATTATAACCCCCGCAAAATATCTCAAAATCCTGATTTTTAATACCTCCATTCCGACAAAAATACGGATAAAAATCTCAACATTAACTCCTTCATTTTTTAACCACAAAAATATATCCCTCATTTATATCCACATAAAATAAATATTTTCTTATCATATGAATCAATAATTAATTATTCACAAATAATATTACAGAATCACATTTATGACAACCAGGCCGTTCCCAGGAAAGAGGGGGCTTTCCAATAAGAATTTCTCCTTACTGGCGCGCAATTAGATGACCAAACCTCTCCTTAGACAGAACTTTCTAGACATTGACAATAATGTTATCTAATAATATTATTCAAATAATATGAATTATTGATCTGATAATGGGAAATACTGTGCAGACAATTATTGAACAACAATAATATAAAATTTCAACGTAGCAATTATTGAATCAATAAAATAAAATATTGAACAGTAATTACTGTAACAATTATTGAGTAGTGCCTTCTTACGTAAGAATCAATAATTTCAAAAATACTATGCAATACCGTGTGCTACTGTGCAATAACGCGTATTACTGTATTTTAACCACCGGGTATTCCAACAGTGTTAACAGTAACAACTACGTCGTTATTTGTAAAAACTCAAATTTGTCATTTTCTTCACCCGACAGTTATTCGTTATGGGGCCCACAAATAGCTGCGCCGTCGTACGAATATTCCCCGACAGAAAGAATATTCCACGACCAAACGAATATTCCCCGACAACAATGATTATTTTATAACTACTTGTGTATTTTGAAAAAAAATCATATATCACCCTTAACTTTAACATTTATCAATTTAACCATTTACTGAATAGTAATTATAAGAAAATTGAATAATTTTATTTCATAAAATTCGGGGTCTTACAATCTCCCCTCCTTATGAATTTTCGTCCCCGAAATTTACGTACCTGGTATTTCAAAGAGTTGAGAATACCTTCATTTCATTTCAAATTCCATCTTCTCTGTCATCATAATTTCTCCATTGCTCATCTCCTGTATTTCAAATAACATTCTAGAATACAGCTTCAAAACAAGTGTTAATTTAACAAATTAACATATCACATAATATCCCGATATTATGACTGACCAACAAATAAGCTTAGGTAGGACACACTAGCGAAGGATTTACTCATCTCTCCCCTCCTAGTTGTATTCCCCGATCTCCGCCAGAGATCATATCCCCAAGCTCTGATACCAAATGTAACTCTGGACACCAACCTATGTCAGCACCTTACATTGATACCTATCAGCTTGCCACCGCAGAACGGCGTCCCCTACGGAGAGTCTGGCTTCGGTGCATCCCCCATCAACAGGAAGTCACCAGCGAGAGGCTCGGGCTCTTTACTTATAGCTCTGATACCAAATGTAACGACCCCAAAATAGGTCCATTCCATCCAACCCATTCTGAGTCGTCAAATACATGGTACAGAAAACAACTACAACTTTATTACAACAATTGTCGTGCAAAATACAACAACACATATGCTGTGAGTTTGGATACAAATATATACCAACTGTGACGTTGGACACCATCATGTATCAGCACTTCACAAAGGTACCTTACATAAAGGTATAGTCAAAAACTGTTTTAGAAATTAGAATCTTTGGGAAGTGCTCAAGGAAACCTTCGTACATGGGAGGCCACGCGTCTAGGTTATGATAGATATCATATGGCCACAGAATTATCCTTGGTTGACCCAATAGACCCAAAGAAAAACGAGAAGATTACTATCATATTCTTCCCAATGGTGAGTCTTCTCTTGACTTATCATTATCTCCACTGTCTCTAATTGAGAATTATACTTCAAACAAACACCAAGATTATATAGGTAGTGCCCATAGATATACTCAGCAAGTGGATGAGCACAACCCTGTCTTATGATGACACGAGGTTGTATGTCATTAGACATCTTGTATGATAGTGACAAAACACCCTTCCAACGTTGGGTTCGCCTCACCCTATTTTCTTCACCAAATATAACTACTAAATGATGACCACCGTTCTATTCCCTTGTTACCCCCGCTCGACCCAGCTACACTCTTATTACCTGAAAGGAATTGTGAAGCAAAAGGGTGAGCACAACTAGCTCAGTAAAGAATATCATGACTAAAGATAAATAAATTATCAATAGCCTTCATCAATAATAAATCAGAGATTTAGAACATATGGTAAATGATAAAAAAATTCAACCATAGTTGCAGCGGAACGAGCAATCCATTAGAAGAGTCAAATAGACTATAAAGTCTATTATCTCTTCCATGTTAAAAATCCACCAACAATGTTTTATCCATGTAACATCACTCAACAGTTCCTTTCCACAATCATATGAATAACTCATAATCATAATTGTGACTATAAATTTTTCTTCGCACCCAGGACGAAGAATATTTTCATCACCTGTCTTTACCTGAAACATCAAAGATCATGGTTATACCAAATCACAGTTCCTGTTTATAATCAAACTAACAAATCCATCTTTGCACTACGGGCCAAAGATATTCATCAACAAACCATCTTTGCACTACGGGCCAAAGATATTTAACAACAGTTCATCTTTGCACTACAGGCCAAAGATATTCATCAACAGGCCATCTTTGCACTACATGCCAAAGATATTCATCAACAATTCATATTTGCACTACAGGCCAAATATATTCACATCTCAAAGAAATATATAATCATTTCAGAATTTATATAAACAATAATTATAACCATGTTGATCAATTCACCTTTGCACTTAAGCTTAAGATATTCAATTATAAATTCAATGGTCATGATCATACCAGTCACAATTCAACTTTGCACTACAAGCCAAAGAGAACCCTAGTCATGATCATACCAATAATCTACCCATCTTTACACTCCAGTGAAAGAGAATTTCAACATCAGGGTTATAAAAATGTTATATATGATGATAAAAATAATATGATCAACATATAGTTTTAATCTCAAGAGTAATATTCGTAACTCATGAATAGTAACCCCGACACAAAAGATAGAAATTCTACAATAAAATTCATACCAATATTTCGGTATAATGATATTGAAAGAATAACATTACTTAAATTTATAAACAATTTATTTTAATTGTTTACACTTTACTAATTAATGCATTTAATCATCATAAAATGCCAACTCTTACAATTTTATCATCAATAACCAAAACCCTCATCAAAAATCTGCATATACCTCATATAGGATTCTCAAGCCATAAAATCCTATTTTCCAATTTTCTTTCTTCACAAAACATATTTAATTCATTTACTTATAGCTAGACCATTTTCATAAAAAATACCAAATCAGTTCCAAAAATATTTCTTTTCTGGGATTTAGCATAATATAGTCCCATAGTGAACATATATTTTTCTCAGAATTTTTAAAAGTCATTTACTATTTTTCATATGGCCAAAATAGCCGAATATTTAGACATTTATCAAAAATTGTACTTTTGTCTAAAAATTCTGAAATTTACAGAGTATACTTCTATCATATACATGTACTCCCAATAAAAATTTCATCAATTTTGGAGTTAACCACAAGGAATTATAAGCTGTTACTTCTAAAATAGTCTTTTCTCATAAAATTCATAACTCTCAATCTATACATCCAAAAATCATCATTTTTGGACACAATCAATAAAACTCATCAAAATATCATTTCAAATTTTTTCAGAATTTTTGAAGTTCAGAAAAATTACGAAACTGAAAATCATAACAACCCTTAAAATCCCTTACTATCCCTTACTATCCCTTGCAATTCCTTACCTCAAAAGAGCAGTACTTCTGATCGGTATGCAAAGCCGAAGGAAACTTGCACTGAATAGCAACTCTCAAAGTATCTAAATACTCACAAAATATGCTTCATAATATAGAGAGAGAAAGAGAGAAAGCTTATGTTTTTGGTGTGATTTTCAATTCTAACTTAGCCCTCTATTTATAGGAAAATTTTGGTAGGTTTGACCTGCAACCTGATGGCTTTACCTGCTACTATTCCCACCCACCACATTTGAAATATAATTCAGCACATTTCTTCACCAACCACAAGTGGGGCCCACCAATTCTAGAATTTTCTACCAAAATGATAAACTCCGAAAATTCAACAATTTCTGAACCAGTCATCTCGTAAAATTCATAATAAATTATACGTTCATTTTTAACGGTTCAAAATTTGTGAACATATACTCAACTTATATATGTATAACATATCCAAAAATTACCACGATCCAACGGTCGGATTAAAAATTATAACCCCCGCAAAATATCTCAAAATCCTGATTTTTAATACCTCCATTCCGACAAAAATTCGGATAAAAATCTCAACATTAACTCCTTCATTTTTTAACCACAAAAATATATCCCTCATTTATATCCACATAAAATAAATATTTTCTTATCATATGAATCAATAATTAATTATTCACAAATAATATTACAGAATCACATTTATGACAACCAGGCCGCTCCCAGGAAAGAGGGGGCTTTCCAATAAGAATTTCTCCTTACTGGCGCGCAATTAGATGACCAAACCTCTCCTTAGACAGAACTTTCTAGACATTGACAATAATGTTATCTAATAATATTATTCAAATAATATGAATTATTGATCTGATAATGGGAAATACTGTGCAGTGACAATTATTGAACAACAATAATATAAAATTTCAACGTAGCAATTATTGAATCAATAAAATAAAATATTGAACACTAATTACTGTAACAATTATTGAGTAGTGCCTTCTTACGTAAGAATCAATAATTTCAAAAATACTATGCAATACCGTGTGCTACTGTGCAATAACGCGTATTACTGTATTTTAACCACCGGGTATTGCAACAGTGTTAACAGTAACAACTACGTCGTTATTTGTAAAAACTCAAATTTGTCATTTTCTTCACCCGACAGTTATTCGTTATGGGGCCCACAAATAGCTGCGCCGTCGTACGAATATTCCCCGACAGAAAGAATATTCCATGACCAAACGAATATTCCCCGACAACAATGATTATTTTATAACTACTTGTGTATTTTGAAAAAAAAATCATATATCACCCTTAACTTTAACATTTATCAATTTAACCATTTACTGAATAGTAATTATAAGAAAATTGAATAATTTTATTTCATAAAATTCGGGGTCTTACAATCGCTGTAGATAACAAATCCATCCGAACCAGATGGTATTGTCAGAACAGGTGCCGAAATGAGTCTCCTCTTGAGTTCTTGGAAACTCTTCTCGCATTCCTCACTCCATACAAATTTTGTATCTTTCCGAGTCAGCTGAGTTAACGGAGTAGCGATTCGAGAAAATCCTTCCACAAATCTCCGATAATAACCAGTTAAGCCTAGAAAGCTACGTACTTCGGTTACCGACTTTGGTTGCTCCCAACTTTGTATGGCTTCAATCTTCGCCGGGTCGACAGATACTCCATGTTTTGACACCACGTGCCCAAGGAATGCTACTTCCTCAAGCCAGAACTCGCATTTCTTCAATTTGGCATATAGCTTATTTTCACGAAGCCTTTGCAGTACCAGCTTCAAATGGCGCTCATGATCTTCACGGCTTTTGGAATAGATGAGGATGTCATCAATAAAGACAACAACGAACTGATCCAAATATTCTTTGAATACACGGTTCATCATATCCATGAAGGCAGCAGGAGCATTAGTCAATCCAAAAGACATTACTAAGAATTCCTAATGCCCGTACCGAGTTCTGAAGGCAGTCTTTGGAATATCCTCAGTTTTAATCTTCAGCTGATGATATCCAGAACGAAGGTCGATCTTTGAAAAGAATTGTGTTCCTTGTAACTGGTCGAACAGGTCATCAATGCGAGGTAGCGGATACCTATTCTTGATAGTGACATGATTCAATTCTCGATAGTCGATACAAAGTCGCATACTCCCGTCTTTCATCTTTACGAATAAAACAGGAGCACCCCAAGGAGACGTACTAGGACGAATAAAACCGATGTCCAACAACTCCTGTAGTTGGACTTTTAACTCCTAAAGTTCAATAGGAGCCATTCGATATGGAGTTTTAGAAATGGGCTTTGTACCGGGTTCAAGGTCAATAAAGAATTCAACTTCACGTTCTGGGGGTAGACCAGGAAGTTCTTCAGGAAATACATCGGGAAATTCTCTAACAATAGAAATATTATTCAAATCTGACTTGTCTTTGTTCAAATCCATTACATGGGCTAAGAAAGCTTGACATCCGTTTTTCAATAAACGAATAGCTTTGTGGCTCGATATGACAGTGACTGATTTTAGTGGTTTAGTAGTTTGAATTCGTATGACAGGTTGGTTAGGAATATGAAAACTAACAACCTTACGAAAACAATCAATTTTAGCATGATGAGTTGTTAACCAATCAATTCCTAAAATCACATCAAAAGTAAGTATCTTTAAAGAGATAAGATCAACAGGTAATGTGATAGTACCAACTTGGATCATGCAAGATTTATAAACTGTAGATGTAACGAAGGTTTCACCCAACGGAGTTTCAACAGATAAGTTAAAGTCCAATTTCTCCGGAGTCAAGTTTAAACGTTGAGCACAAGCAGGAGAGATAAAAGAATGGGTAGAACCGGTATCTAGTAAAGTATAAACTTCGCAAGAATTCAAGATTAGCTTACCCGTGATCACCTCGTTCGGGTTTCTCGCGTTTTGGCCAGTAACGACAAACGCCCTTCCAGGAACCGCTGATTTCGACTTATCCAGGACAGCTTTTGGAGTCACCATCCCCGCTGAACTTAGTTTTGCTACAGAACACTCTCGAGCTATATGACCCTCCTTTTCACAGTTATAACATACCTTGGATTGTTGTGGGCAGTTTGGGCTGATATGTCCCTCTTTCCCACATTTGTAACATACGACCGGTGGTCGTTCTCCTCCCCTAGAAACAGTTGATGTTTGTGCTGACGTCTTCACGTTATCATTGTTGTACCTTCTCTTCTTGAAATCTCCTCCCGACTCGCTCCTTCTATTATCACGACCACGATTACCACCAGAGTGGTTACCGCTTTTGTCCGAATGTTTTCCTCCCTGCTGGTTTTCATTGCTTCGATGACTGCCGCCACCGGTATGACCCTGGTTGTGGTCCCTCGGTTGCACATACTCATTATCTCGCTCTAATAATTGAGCCCTATTTACAACATCTGAATATAAAGAAAATTTATGAGAGATAAGATATTGTCGAATCTCGGGTTTTAGACCTCTCAGAAACATCCTTGTCATTCGTTCCTCATTTTCGACCAAATGAGGTGCAAACCTGGATAACTCTGCAAACTTCGCCTCGTACTGGGACACTGTCATGTTGTTTTGTTCCAGTCTGATAAACTCTACCTCCTTCATATGACGAATACTTTCAGGAAAGTACTTGTCGTTGAACAGTTTTTGAAATGTTTTCCAGGACATGTTGAGTGCGTCAGGCTGGGTACGCTTCACAGACTCCCACCAGTAGTCTGCCTCACCGCGGAACATAAAGGTGGCGAATGGAACCTTTTGTTCCTCCGTGCATCCCAAGACATCGAATATCTTGGTAATTTGCTTGACCCACGTTTCCGCCATGATCGGATCCGGCTTTCCCTTAAATTCTGGTGGTCCCAATTCTTTGAACTGCTTAGCTGTGACAAACCGCGCGTTATCATTTCCACCCGTATTCTGCACACGAGTCTCCCTCGTCTGATTTTGTATGAACTGTAAAAAGCTCCTAAACATTCCATCATTCATCGTTTGCTCGGTAACGTTGTTTACAGGAGGAATATTGCCTTCCTGTTGCACGTTCCCCTGGGTGGTGATCAAAGGTGTCTCCACGGTCTGATTTACTCCATTATTAACGTTCTCAGTTGCCATTCTTAAATACTGCCATAAAACAAGGGTTAATAGTCATGTCATATATTATCCCTATACTCTGACCGACCAAATAAACACCAAATAAACTTAGTCAAGTCATACTAGTGAAGGAATTCCCCGTCTCTCCCCTCCTAGTTCTTGTCTCACATCTCAGCCAGGGATCATATCCCTAAGCTCTGATACCAACTGTGACGCCCCCAAAATAGGTATACAACACCCATTCTGAGTCGCCAAATACATGGTACAGAAAGCAAACTACAACTTCAATAATACAATTGTCGTGCAAAATACGACAACACATACTGTGAGTTTAAATACAAATATTGTCTTCTAGACAATATCCACACTCAAATAAATCCTCATTACAATTATTCAAACACTATTTTACAGAAATAGTGAGGACTGCTAAAATATCTTTCTAGAACCATCACTCCATACCCCGACTAGATCCTGCTATGTTCTCACCTCCTGAGAAGAAAAATGGAACAAAAAGGAAAAGGGTGAGCTCAACTAGCCCAGTAAAGAATATTATGACTAAGATAATATACAACAAATTATCGTTAGTCTTCAACAGGGAAAAATCTGATAGAATATAATCGACAACAAGTTTTAGATCAACAACTGCAGCGGAAACAACAAACCATTAGAAGAGTCAAGTAGAGAAAGAATTCTACTATCTTCTAAGATTTAAAAGTCCATCATCAATATTTTATCCCTGTAACATCAATTAATAATCATCTTTATCCAAATATTCATCTTTGCACTACAGGCCAAAGATATTCATTTGTATCACCTGTCAGTCATGTTCATCTCAACACCTGTTCATCTTTGCACTACAGGCCAAAGATATTCATCAACAATTCATATTTGCACTACAGGCCAAATATATTAATATCTCAAAGAAATATATAATCATTTCAGAATTTATATAAACAATAATTATAATCATGTTAATCTTTTCACCTTTGCACTTAAGCTAAAGATATTCAATTATAAATTTAATGGTCATGATCATACCAGTCAACAATTTAACTTTGCACTATTGGCCAAAGAGAACCCATAGTCACGATCATACCAAAAATCTACCCATCTTTACACTCAAGTCAAAGAGAAATATCATCATTAGCGTTATAAAAATGTTATATATGATAGTAAAATTAATATAATCAACATATAGATTTAATCTCAAGAGTAATATTCATAAATCAACTATAATTTGATTAGAAAAAGAAACTAATTTTGTCGTGAATAGTAGCTCGTGAATAGTAACCCCGACATGAAAAAGGTAAAAATTCCACAATAAAATCTATACCAATATTTCGGTATAATGATATTAAAAGAATAACATTTCTTAAACTTATAAACAATTTATTTTAATTGTTTACACTTTACTAAATAATACATTTAATCATCCTAAAATGTCAAACTCATAAGATTTCATCACCAGTAACCAAAACACTCATAAAAAAAATCTGCATATACCTCATATAGGATTCTCAAGCCATAAAATTCTATTTTTCACTTTTCTTACTTCACATAACATATTTAATTCATTTACTCATAACTAGTCTATTTTCATGAAAAATATCAAATCAGTCCCAAAAATATTTTTTTTATGAGATTTAGCAGAATATAGTCCCATATTGAACCTATATTTTTCTCAGAATTTTTAAAATTCATTTACTATTTTTCATATGGCCAGTACTGTCGAATATTTAGACATTTATCATAAATTATACTTTTGTCCAAAAATTCCAAAATTTACAGAGTATACTTCAATCATATACATGTACTCTCAATAAAAATGTCACCAATTTTGGAGTTAACCACAAGGAGTTATAAGGGTTTACTTTTAAAATAGTCTTTTCCCATAAAATTCATAACTCTTAATATATACATCCAAAAATCGTCATTTTTGGACACAATCTAGAAAACTCATCAAATTATCATTTTAAATTTTTTCTAAATTTTTGAAGGTCAGAAAAATTACGAAACTGAAAAATATAATAACCTTTAAAATCCCTTACCTCAAAAGAGCAGTACTTCTGACTTGAGTATCGGATATAACGCTGACTGAACTTGTGCCATATAGCAACACTCAAGATATCTAAATACTCACAAAAATATATTTGATACTATAGAGAGAGAAAACTTATGTTTCTGGTGTGATTTTCAATTCTAACTTAAGCGCCTATTTATAGGAAAATGCTAGAACGCCAAAGGAGACTAAATTAATATTATTTACTAATCTTCCTTCTACGCCACCTTTGAATTCAGCACACCACAATTGAAAGAACAATTCAGCACATGCATTCAATCACCAACCAAAAAGTAGGCCAACTCAATTCTAGAATTTTCCACCAAAATTATTTATAAACCAAATTTCTGAATCATTCACCTCTTAAATTTCATAACAAATCATTCGTTCATTTTTAACGGTTCAAATTTGTGAACATATACTCAACTTATATATGTATAACATATCCAAAAATCACAACGATCTAACGGTCAGATTAAAAATTATAACTCACACAATAAAGCTGTAAGAACACTGATTTGATCTTTTAATACCTCAAATCCGACAAAATACTGATAAAATACCTCAACATTAATTCCTTCATTTATAACCACATAAATAAATATTTACTTATCATATAAATTAATAATTAATTATTCATAAATAATATTACAGAATCACAATTATGACAACCAGGTCGTTCCAAGGAAAGAGGGGGCTTTCCGATAAGGATTTCTCCTTACTGGCGCGCAATTAGGTGACCAAACCTCTCCTTGACATAACTTTTTAGACATTGCCAATAATGTTATCTAATAATATTATTCGAATAATATGAATTATTGATCTGATAGTGGAAAATACTGTGCAGTGATAATTATTGAATAACAATAATATAAAATTTTAACATAGCAATAAAATAATATATTGAACAGTAATTATTGTAACAATTATTGAGTAGTGCCTTCTTACGTAAGAATCAATAATTCAAAAATACTGTGCAATACCGTGTGCTACTGTGTAACAACGCGTATTACTTTACTTTACCCACCGGGTATTCCAACAGTGTTAACGGTAACGATTACGCTGTTATTTATAAAAACTCAAATTTGTCGTTTTTTTCATCCGACAGTTATTCTGTTATGGGGCCCACAAATGGCTGCGCCGTCGTACGAATATTCCCCGACAGAAAGAATATTCCCTGACTAAACGAATATTCCCCGACAACAATGAATATTTTATAACCACTTGCGTATTTTGAAAAAAAATTCATATATCACCCTTAACTTTAACTTTTATCAATTTAACCATTTACTGAATAGTAATTATAAGAAAAATTGAATACTTTTATTTCATAAAATTCGGGGTCTTACAATTGTTAATAGATTAAAAATGTGTTTATTAAAGATAAGTGATTTATGGTAATTATTTATTCAATTTTTGATATAAATAGAAGAGTTTGTTATGAGGTATTTGTTATAAGTTTGGCTTATTATTCCATGAGGAGATGTGCTATTTTTTCAGACCGTTGGTTGAAGTTGTAATAGTAAATCAATATGGATCGTTAGTTTAAAATTTTAATTGTAAATCAGTATGGACCGTCGCTTTAAGTTTTAATAGTAAATCAATAAGGACCGTCCGTTTAAAAGTTAATTAATACAGGCCGTTCATGAATTAGTTACTATTCAATCATTTTTCCTATAAATAGAAGCTCATTCCTTCATTATTTCTTACGAATTCACTGAAACTCTAGAGAGAGAAACTATAGAGAGCAAGAAGAAGAGTATTCTGTTACTACCCTACTTCAATATTCACTCTTCTATTAAGGTAAAGGGTATTATTTATTTCGTATTCATGAAGATAGTTATTTTCCTTCAATACTCGTAATGGTTGTTATTCCATTCTTTATTATTCTGCTGGAATAACCTGTCTACGCGGACTACCGCATGCATGGTGAATTATTTTCGTTATTCCATTCTTTATTATTCTGTTGGAATAACTTGTCTACGCATACTACCACATGCATGGTGAAATCCTTTTGTTATTTCATTCTTTATTATTATGTGGGAATAACATGTCTACGCGGACTACCACATGCCTGGTGAATAACCCTTCGCATTCAATTGTTATTAAATTATGGAAATGATCTGTCTACGCGGACTACCGCATGACGGGTGAAAATTCATTTGCAGTTTCGTATATTATTTCTTTTCATATTCTTAAATCTAAACTTACTATGGTAAGTATTGCTTCTATAATTTCTGAAATTAGTGGAATATCATTGAGTTTTGCGCTTCATCCAGTATCGTTTCATTAGAATATTTACCTGAACTTTCTTATTAAATATCAATATTTTCACCCGGGGTACTATTCATGGGTTACTATTCACTCAAATATTATTCACCCGAGAATTCGGGGTACTTTTCATACCGAGTTACTATTCACAGGGTATTATTCACCCAGAGTATTATTCATGACAAAAATTAATTTCTTTTCGGTCCAAATCATTTTTGATACAGTATTATTTTTGAATTTTACTCCACGAAGCAGTATCATGTTGACAATTTGGACATTATTGAATTCTGAATAAATTAAATTATAAATATTTAAAAATTTATCCTTTGCTTTCTTTTAATTGAATTCTTATATCATTGTCATCATCCTCATGCTTATATTATGATGAAAGTTATCTGTGGCCCGTAGTGCATAGATGGACTTGATATGATTATGACCAGAAATTATTCGGTATAATTATGACTGTAATATTACAAATGATGTGGTAAGAGTCCTCATTGGCCCGTTGTAAGACCCCAATTTTTTATAAATAAAGATGAATTTTCTATAAATATCATTTTTGAATATTATGGAGTTAATTTGATATAATGTTATAGTTGTGGGTAATATTTATAAATTTTGCAAAGTAAGCAAGTTGTTATAAAATATTCGTTTGGTCGGAGAATATTCTTTTTGTCGGAGAATATTCGTACGACGGCACAATCATTGGTGGACCCCACAACGGAATTATTGTCGGATTGAGAAAACGACAGAATTATCTTTCTATAAAAATAACGGCTGAGGTGTTACCGTTAAAACCGTTAAAACTGTTGAACTACTCGGTAGTAAAAGTACAGTAATACGCGTGGTTGCATAGTAGCACACGGTATTGATTATTGATGCTTACGTGAGAAGTCACTCAGCTATACTCAATTATTGCTACAGTAATTGCTGCATCATATCTCTTAAATTATTGTCATAGTATCATCTGTATAATATGTTATATTATTAAATCAATAATTGAGACGTTGTGGTAAGTTTGGTTATTTTATGGGGGGGCATATGTCATCATCTAAGAGTCTCTTCGTCATTAGTAATTACCGTCGTCAATAGTAATTACCGTCGTCAATAATATTTACCTTGGTCAATAGTAATTACCGTCGTCAATAGTATTTACCTTGGTCAATAGTAATTACCTTCGTCAATAGTATTTACCTTGGTCAATAATAATTACTTTCGTCAATAGTAGTTGTCCCTTCAATATTACCAAGAGTAATTTGACCCTTCGTTAAGACCAAGAGTCATTTGACCCTTCGTTAAGACCAAGAGCCACCCTCAGTTTTTCTATAAATAGAGGCCTATGGCTTCATTATTTTTCACGAATTCATTCAAGCTATAGAGAGAGAAAGTATAGAGAGAATAAGAGAGAGAGAATAAAAGTATTCTGCTACATCACTTTTCCAATATCCAGTTCTTTTAAGGTAGGGAATATTATTTCTTTTATATTCATGAAGAGAACTTCTGTTATTCCATTTGTTATTATTCTGTTGGAATAACCAGTATACGCGGTCTACCCTATACTTGGTGACATTCTTCTATTATTCTGTTGGAACATCCTGTCTGTGTGTTTTACACCGGACCTGGTTCCGTTTATTATTCTGTTGGAACATCCTGTCTGTGTGTTTTACACCGGACCTGGTTCCGTTTTATTATTATTCTGTTGGAATATCCTGTCTGTGTGTTTTACACCGGACCTGGTTCCATTATTTATTATTCTGTCGGAATATCCTGTCTGTGCGTTTACGCCGGACCTGGTTCCATTATTTATTATTCTATTGGAATAACCTGTCTGTGCGGTCTATCGCATGCATGGTGATTTCTTTTGTTATTCCATTCTTTATTGTACTCAGTTGGTTAAGTTTTGACTTCTATACTCCATGAAATTTGTAGAATATCCTTGATAGTTGCGTTTCATCCAGTATCTTTTCAAGAAAATATTCTTCTAAGCGTTCTTGAATTTTACTCCACAATGCAGTATCATGTTGACAATTTGGACGTTGTTAATTCCTGGATAAATTAATTCTTGAACTTGTTTTATTGAATTCTTATATCATTGTCATCATCCTCATGTTTATAAAATGTTGAAAGTCATCTGTGGCATGTAGTGCATAGATGGACTTGGTATGATTATGACCAGGGATTATTCGGTATAATCATGACCGTAATGTTGCAAATGATGTGGTAAAAGTCCTCATTGGCCCGTAGTGCATTGATGGACAGTTGTTGGCATGATCATGACCATTAATGAATACACGAATATCATTGGCCGTAGTGCAGGGGTGATTCGATGATGTGGATTATTTTATTAAGCTGAGTCTCAGCGATCGCAGTGTTGAAAAACCTTTTAAATCATAAAAGATAGTAGAGTTTATTTTCTACTTGACTCTTTTAATGGATTGCTTGTTCCGCTGCAGTTAAACTTGATGTCTATTATATTTTATCAGTTTAACATTGTTGAAGGCTAATGATAATTTATTCTGCATTATCTTAGTCATAATATTTCTTACTGGGCTAGTTGAGCTCACCCTTTCTTTCACTGTTCTCTTCAGGAAATGAGAACGTAGCTGGGGCAAGTCGGGGAACGGAGTGATGGTCCGAAGAATAGTATTAGTTAGTAGTCCTCACTATTCTACATAATGGTGTGTTAATAAATGTAATGAGGACTCCTTTTGAGTATGAATACTCTCTAGAAGATAATATTTGTATTCAAACTCACAGTTTATGTTTTGTCGTATTGTACACGACAGTTGTATTATTAAGTTGTATTTGTATTCTGTACTATGTATCTGACGACTCAAGATGGGTGATGTATACCTAATTTTGGGGGCGTCACAGTTGGTATCAGAGCTTAGGGATATGATCCCTGGCTAAGATGTGAGAATAGAACTAGGAGGGGAGAGACGGGGAATTCCTTCGCTAGTATGACATACCTAAGTTTATTTGCATGGTATTTAATTGGTCGGTCATAATATAAGGATAATATATGACATATCAATTAATTTTTATTTTGTGGCAGTATCTGAAAATGGCATCCGAGAATGTTGAGAATAGCAATGGAGCACAGACGACTGTTGATTCACCACATATCAATAATCAGGATAATGTGCATCAGGAAGGTGTCAATCCTCATGCAAACAACAACACTGACCAGATGATGAATGATGGAATGTTCAGAGGTTTTATGCAATTCATGCAACAACAGGTGAAAGCGGCTCCTGTCCACAACGTAGGTGGAAATACGGGAAACTCTCAGGCGGCTTCTTGGGTTGCTCCGAGGAGCAAAAGGTTCCCTTTGCCGCCTTTATGTTGCGAGGAGAGGCAGATTACTGGTGGGAATCGATAAAGCGTACTCAACCTGCCGCACTGAAGATGTCCTGGGAGAAGTTCCAAGAGCTGTTTAACGACAAATACTTTTCCGAGAGTATTCGTCACATGAAGGAGGTGGAGTTCATCAAATTAGAGCAGAATAATATGACCGTGTCGCAGTACGAGGCAAAATTTGCGGAGTTATCCCGGTTTGCGTCCCACCTGGTGGATAATGAAGAAAGAATGACGCGGATGTTTTTAAGAGGTTTGAAGCCGGAGATACGTCAACATCTTGTTTCTCATAAACTGTGTTTGTATTCAGATGTTGTAAATAGGGCTCAGTTGGTGGAGCGCGATAACGAGACAACGCAACCAAAAGAGAGCAGCCGGCAAAATGATAATACCAGTGAGAGCAGTCATCGAAGCGGTGACAACAAGCGTGGAGGGAATCAACAGGCCAGAAATGGTAACCACTTCGGTGGTAATCAGGGCCAAAACAATAAGAATGGGCATTTCAAGAAGAGGAGATTCAACAATGATGGAAAGACGTCAGCACCAGCACCTGTCGTTAAGGAAGGAGAACGACCACCTATCATATGTTTCAAATGCGGAGGGGAGGGGCACATCAGTCCAAACTGCGCGATGCCGTCCAAAGCATGTTATAATTGTGGAAGAGAAGGTCATTTAGCCCGATTTTGTCGTTTACCGAAGACAAATTCAGCTAGGATGGAGGCACCAAAGGCCGTCCCAGAAAAGTCAAAACCGGTTGTGCAAGGGAGAGCGTTTGTTGTGACCTCCCAGAACGCAAGGAACCCGAATGAGGTCATCACGGGTAAGCTTATCATAAACTCTAACGAAGTCTATACTTTATTTGATACCGGTTCTACCCATTCTTTTATTTCTCCTACTTGCGCTCATCGATTAAATTTGATTCCGGAGAAATTAGACTTTGACTTAGCAGTTGAAACTCCATTGGGAGAAACCTTCATTACATCCACGGTTTATAAGTCTTGTTTGGTTCAAGTTGGTACCCACACATTACCTGTCGGTCTTATTTCATTAAAAATACTTGCATTTGACGTGATTCTAGGGATTAATTGGTTAACTACTCATCATGCAAAAATTGATTGTTTTCGTAAGGTTGTTAGCTTTCATATTCCTAATCGACCTATTATGCGAATTCAAGCAACCAAACCATTAAAATCAATCGCTGTCATCTCAAGCCATAAAACTATTCGTTTATTGAAAAATGGATGTCAAGCTTTCTTAGCTCATGTCACAGATCTAAACAAAAATACATCAGCTTTGAATGATATTTCTGTTGTTAATAAATTCCCTGACGTATTCCCTGAAGAACTTCCTGGCCTACCCCCAGAGCGTGAAATTGAATTTTGTATCGATCTTGAACCCGGTACAAAACCCATTTCTAAAGCCCCATATCGAATGGCTCCTATTGAACTTCAGGGGTTAAAGATCCAACTGCAGGAATTGTTAGACATTGGCTTTATTCGTCCTAGTACTTCTCCTTGGGGAGCTCCTGTTCTATTCGTGAAGAAGAAAGATGGAAGTATGCGACTTTGTATTGATTATCGGGAGTTGAATCATGTCACCATCAAAAACAGGTACCCATTGCCACGTATTGATGACCTGTTTGACCAGTTGCAAGGAGCATAATTCTTTTCAAAGATCGATCTTCGTTCTGGATATCATCAGCTGAAGGTTAGAACTGAGGATATTCCAAAGACGGCTTTTAGAACTCGGTACGGGCATTATGAATTCCTAGTCATGTCCTTTGGATTGACTAATGCTCCTGCTGCCTTCATGGATATGATGAACCGGGTATTCAAGGAATATTTGGATCACTTTGTGGTCGTCTTTATTGATGACATCCTTATTTATTCCAAAAGCCGTGAAGATCATGAGCAACAATACAAGTTTTATGCCAAGTTGAACAAATGCGAGTTCTGGCTGGAGGAGGTAGCATTCCTTGGGCACGTAGTATCAAGTCGTGGAATATCGGTTGACCCGGCAAAGATTGAAGCTATTCAAAGCTGGGAGCAACCTAAATCAGTGACCGAGGTACGTAGCTTTCTTGGTTTAGCTGGTTATTATCGGAGATTCGTGGAAGGATTTTCTCGAATCGCTACTCCATTAACTCAGCTGACTCGGAAAGATACAAAGTTTGGTTGGAGCGAAGAATGTGAGCAGAGTTTTCAAGAACTCAAGAGGAGACTCATTTCAGCACCTGTTCTAACAATACCATCTGGCTCGGAGGGATTTGTCATCTACAGTGATGCTTCGAGCAAAGGGTTGGGATGTGTTCTCATGCAACATGGAAAAGTCATAGCCTATGCATCAAGACAACTCAAGGAATATGAGAGGAATTATCCTACTCATGATCTAGAGTTGGCAGCTGTTGTCTTTGCACTTAAAATTTGGAGGCATTACTTGTATGGGGAGAAGGTGGAGATCTTTACGGATCATAAAAGCCTCAAATATTTCTTCACTCAAAAGGAACTCAACATGCGACAACGACGTTGGCTTGAACTGTTGAAAGATTATGATCATACCATTCAATATCATCCTGGAAAAGCGAACGTGGTAGCTGACGCATTGAGTAGAAGATCATATGCAAGTACGAGTGCGATATTGTCAACACAAAGACCCATTTTGTGTGATTTGCAAAGGATGGAGATAGAGTTAAAGACTCCAGGGACCCATGCGATGATGGCGAATATACGAGTAGAACCGACTTTAATCGATAAAGTTAAAGCTGCTCAAGCTACAGACCTGGAGCTGATGCGTATGAAGAAGAAAGTGCAAGAAGGTGCTATACCGGAAGCAAGAATTGATGAAGAAGGAATACTTCGAGTCAACTCCAGACTTTGCGTTCCTAACAACCCTGATTTAAAGTATGAAATCATGATGGAGGCGCACAACACACCGTTTGCAATCCATCCTGGAAGTACCAAAATGTATCATGATCTTCGTCATACATTTTGGTGGAGCAATATGAAGAGAGAGATAGCGTTGTTTATCTCAAGGTGTCTAACTTGTCAACGAGTCAAAGCGGAGCATCAAGTACCAAAAGGTCCATTGCAACCACTTGAAATTCCAGAATGGAAGTGGGAGCACATTACCATGGATTTCGTTACCGGTCTTCCTAGGGTTTCTCAAGGTATTGATGCGATTTGGGTCATTGTTGATAGATTGACCAAGTCTGCTCATTTCTTACCGATACGAGAAACTTATACACTTGAACGTCTTGCTCGTATGTACATAAACGAGATTGTAAGACTGCATGGTATGCCAGTATCCATAGTTTCTGATCGAGACCCAAGATTCACTTCACGATTTTGGGTTAGTTTACAAAAAGCTATGGGCACGGAGTTACGATTTAGTTCAGCATATCATCCTCAGACGGACGGACAATCAGAGAGGACTATTCAAACTCTTGAAGATCTATTAAGACTCTGTGTCTTTGACTTCAAGGGAAGTTGGGACAAGTTCTTACCATTGGTGGAGTTTTCCTACAACAACAGTTATCAAACAAGTATTGGCATGGCTCCATTCGAAGCATTGTATGGAAGAAAATGTCGTTCTCCAGTATGCTGGGATGAGGTGGGCGAAGCAACGTTGTTGGGATCGGAGTTGGTACGTATGACTACAGAAAAGATTCAAACGATCCGACAACGTATAAAAACCTCACAAGATCGACAAAAGAGTTATGCTGATCTTCATCGAAAGGACGTGGAATTTGATGTAGGAGATCACGTGTTCTTACGTGTTGCTCCATGGAAAGGAGTTACGAGATTTGGAAAGAGAGGAAAGCTAAATCCTCGATTCATCGGTCCATTTTTAATCCGCGATCGAGTAGGAACTGTGGCTTATAGACTCGCTTTACCGCCAAGTATGTCTCGTGTTCATAACGTTTTCCATATATCCATGTTACGCAAATATGTGGAAGACCCGAACCACATTATTGAGTTAGAACCGGACGAAATAGCGGAAGATTTGACGTATGAAGAAGTTCCTGTTCAAATCTTGGATAAGAAGGAACATATTCTACGCTCCAAGGTTATACCTCAAGTCAAAGTTTTGTGGAGAAACCACGATGTTGAGGAAATGACTTGGGAGTTAGAATCAGAAATGAAATCAAGGTATCCTTACCTCTTCGACATACCAGGTACGTACCCTAATTTCGAGGGCGAAATTTCATAAGAAGGGGAGGTTGTAAGACCCTAATTTTTATAAATAAAGATGAATTTTCTATAAATATCATTTTTGAATATTATGGAGTTAATTTGATATAATGTTATAGTTGTGGGTAATATTTATAAATTTTGCAAAGTAAGCAAGTTGTTATAAAATATTCGTTTGGTCGGAGAATATTCTTTTTGTCGGAGAATATTCGTACGACGGCACAATCATTGGTGGACCCCACAACGGAATTATTGTCGGATTGAGAAAACGACAGAATTATCTTTCTATAAAAATAACGGCTGAGGTGTTACCGTTAAAACCGTTAAAACTGTTGAACTACTCGGTAGTAAAAGTACAGTAATACGCATGGTTGCATAGTAGCACACGGTATTGATTATTGATGCTTACGTGAGAAGTCACTCAGCTATACTCAATTATTGCTACAGTAATTGCTGCATCATATCTCTTAAATTATTGTCATAGTATCATCTGTATAATATGTTATATTATTAAATCAATAATTGAGACGTTGTGGTAAGTTTGGTTATTTTATGGGGGGCCATATGTCATCATCTAAGAGTCTCTTCGTCAATAGTAATTACCGTCGTCAATAGTAATTACCGTCGTCAATAATATTTACCTTGGTCAATAGTAATTACCGTCGTCAATAGTATTTACCTTGGTCAATAGTAATTACCTTCGTCAATAGTATTTACCTTGGTCAATAGTAATTACTTTCGTCAATAGTAGTTGTCCCTTCAATATTACCAAGAGTAATTTGACCCTTCGTTAAGACCAAGAGTCATTTGACCCTTCGTTAAGACCAAGAGCCACCCTCAGTTTTTCTATAAATAGAGGCCTATGGCTTCATTATTTTTCACGAATTCATTCAAGCTATAGAGAGAGAAAGTATAGAGAGAATAAGAGAGAGAGAATAAAAGTATTCTGCTACATCACTTTTCCAATATCCAGTTCTTTTAAGGTAGGGAATATTATTTCTTTTATATTCATGAAGAGAACTTCTGTTATTCCATTTGTTATTATTCTGTTGGAATAACCAGTATACGCGGTCTACCCTATACTTGGTGACATTCTTCTATTATTCTGTTGGAACATCCTGTCTGTGTGTTTTACACCGGACCTGGTTCCGTTTATTATTCTGTTGGAACATCCTGTCTGTGTGTTTTACACCGGACCTGGTTCCGTTTTATTATTATTCTGTTGGAATATCCTGTCTGTGTGTTTTACACCGGACCTGGTTCCATTATTTATTATTCTGTCGGAATATCCTGTCTGTGCGTTTACGCCGGACCTGGTTCCATTATTTATTATTCTATTGGAATAACCTGTCTGTGCGGTCTATCGCATGCATGGTGATTTCTTTTGTTATTCCATTCTTTATTGTACTCAGTTGGTTAAGTTTTGACTTCTATACTCCATGAAATTTGTAGAATATCCTTGATAGTTGCGTTTCATCCAGTATCTTTTCAAGAAAATATTCTTCTAAGCGTTCTTGAATTTTACTCCACAATGCAGTATCATGTTGACAATTTGGACGTTGTTAATTCCTGGATAAATTAATTCTTGAACTTGTTTTATTGAATTCTTATATCATTGTCATCATCCTCATGTTTATAAAATGTTGAAAGTCATCTGTGGCATGTAGTGCATAGATGGACTTGGTATGATTATGACCAGGGATTATTCGGTATAATCATGACCGTAATGTTGCAAATGATGTGGTAAAAGTCCTCATTGGCCCGTAGTGCATTGATGGACAGTTGTTGGCATGATCATGACCATTAATGAATACACGAATATCCTTGGCCGTAGTGCAGGGGTGATTCGATGATGTGGATTATTTTATTAAGCTGAGTCTCAGCGATCGCAGTGTTGAAAAACCTTTTAAATCATAAAAGATAGTAGAGTTTATTTTCTACTTGACTCTTTTAATGGATTGCTTGTTCCGCTGCAGTTAAACTTGATGTCTATTATATTTTATCAGTTTAACATTGTTGAAGGCTAATGATAATTTATTCTGCATTATCTTAGTCATAATATTTCTTACTGGGCTAGTTGAGCTCACCCTTTCTTTCACTGTTCTCTTCAGGAAATGAGAACGTAGCTGGGGCAAGTCGGGGAACGGAGTGATGGTCCGAAGAATAGTATTAGTTAGTAGTCCTCACTATTCTATATAATGGTGTGCTAATAAATGTAATGAGGACTCCTTTTGAGTATGAATACTCTCTAGAAGATAATATTTGTATTCAAACTAACAGTTTATGTTTTGTCGTATTGTACACGACAGTTGTATTATTAAGTTGTATTTGTATTCTGTACTATGTATCTGACGACTCAAGATGGGTGATGTATACCTAATTTTGGGGGCGTCACACCCGTAGTGCATTAATGGACAATTGTTGGTATGATCATGACCATTGATTAAAACACGAATATCCTTGGCCCATAGTGCATAGATAATTTGTGGTTGTGATACTAATGAATTTGATAGTTTCATTGTGTTAAAATTATTTGTGTTAGTGGAAATCGACATTTATTTCGATAATAATTGATGTCTGGAGGTTATATTGTTCAATCATGTATTCGGAACACTTTTCGTGATGAGTTACTATTCACGAGTTACTATTTATGGGGTACTATTTACAGAGTACTATTCACCCGAAAAATATATTTCTTTTCGGTCCAAATTATTTTGGGTACAATATTATTCTATGAGGAGATGTGCTAATTTTTCAGACCGTTGATTGAAATTATAATAGTAAATCAATATGGATCGTTGATTTAAAGTTTTTATAGTAATTTGTCCCTTCAGTTTTCCAAGAATTATTTGTCCCTTCAGTTTTCCAAGAGTTATTTGTCCCTTCAGTTTTCCAAGAGTTATTTGTCCCTTCAATTTTTCAGGAGTTATTTGCCCCTTCGGTGTTTCAAGAGTTAATTATCCCTTCGCAAATAGTAGTTATCTCTTCAATATTATCAAGAGTCATTTGGACCCTTAGTTAATACCAAGAGCCACTTTTAGTTCTTCTATAAATAGAAGCTCATTCCTTCATTATTTCTTACGAATTCACTGAAACTCTAGGGAGAGAAACTATAGAGAGAAAGAAAAAAAGTTATCATTTGGCCTTAAATTCCTTCATTCCGGCTTTCCCTTAAATTCTGGTGGTCCCAATTCTTTGAACTGCTTAGCTGTGACAAACCGCGCGTTATCATTTCCACCCGTATTCTGCACACGAGTCTCCCTCGTCTGATTTTGCATGAACTGTAAAAAGCTCCTAAACATTCCATCATTCATCGTTTGCTCGGTAACGTTGTTTACAGGAGGAATATTGCCTTCCTGTTGCACGTTCCCCTGGGTGGTGATCAAAGGTGTCTCCACGGTCTGATTTACTCCATTATTAACGTTCTCAGCTGCCATTCTTAAATACTGCCATAAAACAAGGGTTAATAGTCATGTCATATATTATCCCTATACTCTGACCGACCAAATAAACACCAAATAAACTTAGTCAAGTCATACTAGTGAAGGAATTCCCCGTCTCTCCCCTCCTAGTTCTTGTCTCACATCTCAGCCAGGGATCATATCCCTAAGCTCTGATACCAACTGTGACGCCCCCAAAATAGGTATACAACACCCATTCTGAGTCGCCAAATACATGGTACAGAAAGCAAACTACAACTTCAATAATACAATTGTCGTGCAAAATACGACAACACATACTGTGAGTTTAAATACAAATATTGTCTTCTAGACAATATCCACACTCAAGTAAATCCTCATTACAATTATTCAAACACTATTTTACAGAAATAGTGAGGACTGCTAAAACATCTTTCTAGAACCATCACTCCATACCCCGACTAGATCCTGCTATGTTCTCACCTCCTGAGAAGAAAAATGGAACAAAAAGGAAAAGGGTGAGCTCAACTAGCCCAGTAAAGAATATTATGACTAAGATAATATACAACAAATTATCGTTAGTCTTCAACAGGGAAAAATCTGATAGAATATAATCGACAACAAGTTTTAGATCAACAACTGCAGCGGAAACAACAAACCATTAGAAGAGTCAAGTAGAGAAAGAATTCTACTATCTTCTAAGATTTAAAAGTCCATCATCAATATTTTATCCCTGTAACATCAATTAATAATCATCTTTATCCAAATATTCATCTTTGCACTACAGGCCAAAGATATTCATTTGTATCACCTGTCAGTCATGTTCATCTCAACACCTGTTCATCTTTGCACTACAGGCCAAAGATATTCATCAAGTAATCATACATCTTTGCACTACAGGCCAAAGATATTTATTAATATTATCATTTAGGACGGAGGATGATGAAAAATATCTTAAAGAGAACGAATCCAATGAGACAGAAGGACAAATAGTAGGGATTCGTATAACAGTTTATCCAAGATCAATAATACTTCATAATAATCAATTGTGAAGCAGAATTCAAAAATAAAGATCAAAACATGGATACAATCAAAGATAGTAACCATAATAGACATCTTGGACAAAAAGAAAAAATTTTATTTTTCGGTGAATAGTGTCGTATTCGTGAATAGTGTCGTATACGTGAATAGTGCCGTATACGTGAATAGTAACCCCGACACAAAAAGTTCCAAATTTGATAAAAACTCATATCAATATTTCAGCATAATGATATTGAAGAAAATAATATCATTTAAGAAGAAAATAATATCCCTTACCTCAAGATATCAGTACTTCTGGTCGGAATACCGGTATAAGGCTGAAAGAAACTTGCTCTGATGAATAGAAACTCTCAAAGTATCTAAATACTCACAAAATACACTCAATAATCTAGAGAGAGAAAGAGAGAAAACTTGTTTCTGGTGTGATTTTCAATTCTAACTTAGCCCTCTATTTATAGGAAAATTTTAGTAGGTTTGACCTGCAACCTGATGGCTTTACCTGCTACTATTTCCATCCACCACATTTGAAATATAATTCAGCACATTTCTTCACCCACCACAAGTGGGGCCCACCAATTCTAGAATTTTCCATCAAAATGATAAACTCCGAAAATTCAACAATTTCTGAACCAGTCATCTCGTAAAATTCATAATAAATCATACGTTCATTTTTAACGGTTCAAAATTTGTGGACATATACTCAACTTATATATGTATAACATATCCAAAAATTACCATGATCCAACGGTCGGATTAAAAATTATAACACCCGCAATATTTCTAAAAAACCCTGATTTGATTTTTAATACCTCCATTCCGATAAAAATACTGATAAAACACCTCAACATTAACTCCTTCATTTTTAACCACAAAAATATATCCCTCATTTATATCCACATAAAATAAATATTTCCTTATCATATGAATCAATAATTAATTATTCACAAACAATATTACAGAATCACATTTATGACAACCAGACCGTTCCCAGGAAAGAGGGGGCTTTCCAATAAGGATTTCTCCTTACTGGCGCGCAATTAGATGACCAAACCTCTCCTTAGACAGAACTTTCTAGACATTGCCAATAATGTTATATAATAATATTATTCAAATAATATGAATTATTGATCTGATAATGGAAAATACTGTGCAGCAACAATTATTGAAACAACAATAATATAAAATATCAATGCAACAATTATTGAATCAATAAAATAAAATATTGAACAATAACTACTGTAACAATTATTGAGTAGTGCCTTCTTACGTAAGAATTAATAATTGGTGCAATACCGTGTGCTACTGTATTTTAATCACCGGGTATTCCAACAGTATTAACGGTAACAACTACGCCGTTATTTATAAATAACTTATACTTGTCATTTTCTTCATCCAATCGCTTTCCGTTATGGGGCCCACACAAGGCTGCGCCGTCGTACGAATATTCCCCGACAGCAAGAATATTCCACGACCAAACGAATATTCCCCGACAAAATGAATATTTTATAACCACTTGCTTATTTTGTAAAATTTGCACATTTCACCCATAACCAAAGTATTATATCAAATTAGCCCCTTATTATTCACAATAATATTTAAAGAAAATTTGATTTTATTCAGTAATAAGTTGGGGTCTTACAACTCGAGTTTAATCTAGGATATTAAGGTTAAAAGGATTAAATTACATTGAAACATTGGTCACGAAAAGGTTGCATCGAATCATCGATCTTATTATTACTTGGGTAGCAGTGATGCATTACTAGATGCCGCTCACTGTTTATAACATTATAATATGATTTTAAGGTTATTGCCAACGTAATAATAACCTATAGGGTCACACACAAAGAACGTAATTAAAAGGAAATTAATTTAAATTGTAAAGATTTAAATATGTCAATATGATTGATATAATTTTAAATTACGAATTTAAATTAATAGGATAATTTTTATATAGGTATATTAATTAAGTAAGACTTAATTAAGATATATATAAATTCGGATTTTAATAATATTAGGTTTTGATTAATTCCTCCTGACTGCTATATATATGATGTATATCAGACTTTAGGTTTTACGTCAAAACAAAACCCTAGCCGCTCTTAGAGAGAGACTAGAGAAAACAGTTCCGAAAATCCTCATCCTTGGTGGCTAGTACCGCGATTCCTTCTTCTGCAGATCGTAAGACGATTCGCGGAGCGTTCGTATGGATACCGTAGATACGCAGTCGGTTTGTATTGCGTTGGAGATTCGAGGCGCAGTCGATTTCAGATTCTCGTTTTCATATTCGGTATAATCTCTAAACCTCTTAATTAATTGATTTTTCGCATGGATCCTGTTTTAGGGTTTCGGAAATTGCTTTAAAATTTTAATTTCCGCTGTGCGTTTCTGTGCCGAAACCCTACATATTCATCAACAGTTCATATTTGCACTACAGGCCAAATATATTCATCAACAGTTCATATTTGCAC
The DNA here is from genome assembly GCA_016801055.1 of Panax notoginseng. NCBI lineage: Eukaryota > Viridiplantae > Streptophyta > Magnoliopsida > Apiales > Araliaceae > Panax > Panax notoginseng. The sequence continues at coordinate 3,438,981 of CM029018.1, read as the reverse complement.
TACATGCCAAATATATTAATATCTCAAAGAATTATAATCATTTTAGAATTTATATAAACAATAATTATAACTATGTTGATCAATTCACCTTTGCACTTAAGCTTAAGATATTCAATTATAAATTCAATGGTCATGATCATACCAGTCACAATTCAACTTTGCACTACAGGCCAAAGAGAACCCTAGTCATGATCATACCAATAATCTACCCATCTTTACACTCCAGTGAAAGAGAATTTCAACATCAAGGTTATAAAATGTTATATATAATAGTAAAATCAATATAATCAAAACATCTAGATTTAATCTCAAGAGTAATATTCATAAATCAACTATAATTTAGTTAGAAAAAGAAACCAATTTTGTCTTGAATAGTACCCGTGAATAGTAACTCATGAATAGTAATTCGTGAATAGTAACTCATGAATAGTAATCCCGATACAAAAAGGTAGAAATTCTACAATAAAATCCATACCAATATTTCGGTATAATGATATTGAAAGAATAACATTTCTTAAGCTTATAAACAATTTATTTAAATTGTTTACACTTACTAAATAATGCATTTAATCATTTAAAAATACCAAACTCATAAGATTTCATTACCAATAACCAAAACCCTCATCAAAAATCTGCATATACCTCATATAGGATTCTCAAGCTATAAAATCTTATTTTCCAATTTTCTTACTTCACATAACATATTTAATTCAGTTACTCATAACTAGTACATTTTCATGAAAAATACCAAATCAGTTCCAAAAATATTTCTTTTCTGAAATTTAGCATAATATAGTCCCATAGTGAACATATATTTTTCTCAGAATTTTTAAAAGTCATTTACTATTTTTCATATGGCCAAAATAGCCGAATATTTAGACATTTATCAAAAATTGTACTTTTATCTAAAAATTCTGAAATTCACAGAGTATACTCCTTTCATATACATGTACTCCCAATAAAAATTTCATCAATTTTGGAGTTAACCACAAGAAATTATAAGCTGTTACTTTTAAAATAGTCTTTTCTCATAAAATTCATAACTCTCAATCTATACATCCAAAAATCACCATTTTCGGACACAATCAAGAAAACTCATCAAAATATCATTTCAAATTTTTCCAGAATTTTTGAAGGTCAGAAAAATTACGAAACTGAAAATCATAACAACCCTTAAAATCCCTTAATATCCCGTACCTCAAAAGTGCAGTATTTCTGACTGGAATGCAAAGCCGAAGGAAACTTGCACTGAATAGCAACTCTCAAAGTATCTAAATACTCACAAAATATGCTTCATAATATAGAGAGAGAAAGAGAGAAAGCTTATGTTTCTGGTGTGATTTTCAATTCTAACTTAGCCCTCTATTTATAGGAAAATTTTGGTAGGTTTGACCTGCAACCTGATGGCTTTACCTGCTACTATTCCCACCCACCACATTTGAAATATAATTCAGCACATTTCTTCACCAACCACAAGTGGGGCCCACCAATTCTAGAATTTTCCACCAAAATGATAAACTCCGAAAATTCAACAATTTCTGAACCAGTTATCTCGTAAAATTCATAATAAATCATACGTTCATTTTTAACGGTTCAAAATTTGTGGGCATATACTCAACTTAAATATGTATAACATATCCAAAAATTACCACGATCCAACGGTCGGATTAAAAATTATAACCCCCGCAAAATATCTCAAAAACCCTGATTTTTAATACCTCCATTCCGACAAAAATACGGATAAAAATCTCAACATTAACTCCTTCATTTTTTAACCACAAAAATATATCCCTCATTTATATCCACATAAAATAAATATTTTCTTATCATATGAATCAATAATTAATTATTCACAAATAATATTACAGAATCACATTTATGACAACCAGGCCGTTCCCAGGAAATAGGGGGCTTTCCAATAAGGATTTCTCCTTACTGGCGCGTAATTAAATGACCAAACCTCTCCTTAGACAGAACTTTCTAGACATTGTCAATAATGCTATCTAATAATATTATTTAAATAATATGAATTATTGATCTGATAATAGAAAATACTGTGCAACAACAATTATTGAAACAACAATAATATAAAATATCAATGCAGCAATTATTGAATCAATAAAATAAATTATTGAACAGTAACTACTGTAACAATTATTGAGTAGTGCCTTCTTACGTAAGAATCAATAATTTTAAAAATACTGTGTAATACAGTGTGCTACTGTGCAATAGCGCGTATTACTGTATTTTAACCACCGAGTATTTCAACAGTATTAACGGTAACAACTACGCCGTTATTTATAAAAACTCAAATTTATCGTTATTTTCATCCGACAGTTATTCGTTATGGGGCCCACAAATAGCTGCGCCGTCATACGAATATTCTCCGACAGAAAGAATATTCCACGACCAAACGAATATTCCCCGACAAAAATGATTATTTTATAACCACTTGCTTATTTTGAAAAAATATTCACATTTCACCCATAACTTTAAACTTTTATCAATTTAACCATTTACTGAATAGTAATTATAAGAAAAATTGAATACTTTTATTTCATGAAATTCGGGGTCTTACACACATTACCTGTCGACCTTATCTATTTGAAAATACTTACGTTTGATTTGATTTTAGGGATTGATTGGTTAACTACTCATCATGCAAAAATTGATTATTTTCGTAAGGTTGCTTTCATATTCCTAACCAACCTATTATGCGAATTCAAGTAACCAAACCACTAAAGCCAATCACTATCATATCAAGCCATAAAGTTATTCGTTTATTGAAAAATAGATGTCAAGCTTTCTTAGCCCATGTCACAAATTTAAACAAAAATACGTTAGATTGGAATGATATTTATATTATTAATAAATTTCCTGACGTATTCTCTGAAGAATTTCCTGGCCTACCCCAGAGCGTGAAATCGAGTTTGGTATTGACCTTGAATCCGGTACAAAACCCATTTCTAAAGCCCCATATCGAATGACTCCTATTGAACTTCAAGAGTTAAAAACCCAACTACATGAATTTTTAGATATCGGTTTCATTCGTCCTAGTACGTCTCATTGGGGTGCTCCTGTTCTATTTGTGAAGAAGAAAGATGAAAGTATGCGACTTTGTATTGACTATCTGGAGTTGAATCATGTCACCATAAAAAATAGGTACCCGTTGCCTCGCATTGCTGACCTTTTTGACCAGTTGCAAGGCGCCAAATTCTTTTTAAAGATCGATCTTCGTTCTGGATATCATCAGTTAAAGATTAAAATAAATGACATCCCAAAGATTGCTTTCAGAACTCGGTACGGGCATTATGAATTCCTAGTCATGTCTTTTAGATTGACTAATGCTTCTGCGACCTTCATGGATATGATGAACCGAGTATTCAAAGAATATTTGGATCATTTCGTGGTTGTCTTTATTGATGACATCATACTCCAAAAGCCGTGAAGATCATGAGCAACACTTGAGGCTGATACTCCAAAAGCTTCGTGAAAATAAGCTATATGCCAAATTGAAGAAATGCGAGTTTTGGCTTGAAGAAGTAGCATTCCTTGGGCACGTGATATCAAATCATGGAATATCTGTTGACCCGACAAATATTGAAGCAATTCAAAGTTGGGAGCAGCCTAAGTCAGTGACCGAAGACGTAGCTTTCTCGGCTTAGTTGGTTATTACCGGAGATTCGTAGAAGGGTTTTCTCGAATCGCTACTCCATTAACTCAGCTGACTCGGAAAGATACAAAATTCGGTTGGAGTGAGGAATGTGAGAAGAGTTTTCAAGAACTCAAGAGGAGACTCATTTTAGCACCTGTTCTGACAATACCATCTAGCTCGGAGGGATTTGCCATCTACAGTGATGCTTCAGGTAGAGGGTTAGGATGTGTTTTCATGCAATATGAGAAAGTCATAGCCTATACCTCACGACAACTCAAGAAATATGAGAGGAATAATCCTACTCGTGATCTAGAGTTGGCAGCTGTCGTTTTTGCGCTTAAGATTTGGAGGCATTACCTGTATGGAGAAAAGATAGAGATCTATACGGATCATAAAAGCCTCAAATATTTCTTCACTCAAAAGGAACTCAACATGCGGCAACGACGATGGCTTGAGCTGTTGAAATATTACGACCATACCATTCAGTACCATCTTGGAAATGCGAACGTGGCAACTGACGCATTGAGTAGAAGATCATATGCGGGTACGAGTGCGATATTGTTAACGCAAAGACCCATTTTATATGACTTGCAAGGGATGGAGATAGAATTAAAGACTCTAGGGACCCACGTGATGATGACAAATATACGAGTAGAACCGACCTTAATCGATAAAGTTAAAGCTGTTCAAGCTACAGACCTGGAGCTGATGCGTATGAGGAAGAAAGTATAAGAAGGTGCTATTCCGGAAGCAAGAATTGATGAAGAAGGAACTGGTGGCGAACACAATGATCTCAACGATGTTGATAAAGACACTTACCACCACACTTTCTTTGAGATACTTCCTAATTGATTTTTCGGAAATTGTTCGAAGCCGAAGTCGTACCATCGGTCTAGCGAAGGTTATTTTACTTTTATTATCCTTCTTTTCTTCTTTTGTGAGATTTTCTATACACCTTATTTTTAAATATGTGAAATTAATATCCTCGATCAATAAGCTAGAGATGTTGAAAAATGGTAAAAAAAAAAGCTAATTTGGTGAAATAGTGTGGGGGAACTGGGACTTTTATAACCAATGTATAGGTTGGGGGGCATTCTGGATAATTTATCAACTAATTTGACTGTTAGGACTGTGACAACCCGATATTTTCTATATAAATAAATAAGAAATTTTGCGAATAAATTTTTTTTATATATATATTAAGGATGAGGATTTGTACAAGATTATGTGTATATGTATTTTTGTGGTAAGTAAAAATATATTTATTACCTAATTATTTACAAAAGAATTTATTTTAGAATTTTTGATTATTATAAAGTATATACTTATAATAATTAAATTATGGTAGAAATATTTTTAGTAATTATTTTCCATGAAAATATAATCATATATTATTTAAATAATATATGAAATGATTTTTAGAATAATTATAATAACTATTTTATTATATGAATTTTAGTATGGATTATTAAAGTAATTATTTTACCTTAATTATTAAGGTTAAATATGAAGAATAAATCAGATATGGAATCCAAACCCTAATTTTGGATTATTGTCAAGGTATGAGAATAATAATATAATATTAATTATATTTTGATTTTTCAGTGCTATAAATATGTACTGTATGTACGTGTTGATGATGATGGTCAATGATGGTGTTTAATTTCAAAATGCTAATATTATTTGGTTAAACCCTAATTTTACTAAGGGAAAACCCTAATTTAAGAATCAGTTGTGAGTTTAAGATTGTTATAGGACCATGTTATATGTTTTATGATGAGTATTATATAATGATTTGATTAATTAGGTAAACCCTAATTATAATCTAGAAACCCTAATTATTAATTTTGGAAAAAACTAAATTATTAAACCCTAATTTGATAATTAGAAAATCTAATTATAATTTGGTAACCCTAATTACCAAAAGAATGAACCCTAATTGCTAAATTAGCAAAGTTAATGATAATTATATAATCTAAGCCTAATGTTCATGTATAGTGGGATTAGATAATTAATCATAATTAGGAAACCCTAATTAAAAAAATTAGAAACTAAAATTTATTTAATCTTTATTTAATTTTATTTTTGGAGTAAACCCTAAAATGGAAATCCTAGATTTTTGCTAAAATGGTCCAAACTCAAACCCAAACCCTAAACCCTAAGGATTTGGCAAATTACTTGGTTGCCATTAAAATAATTTACCAATTGACCATTTTGCCCCTAGTTTATTATTTGGCTATATTAGTAGAGTTTGACAATGGGATGAGTGGGTGAACCACTTCAACAACTCCACATGCTTCAATTGACAGCAAACAAGCCAACAATCAGCCAATACATGCACCATGTAGGTCTATAAATAGGATTGAAGAGAGAGAAATTCATTTTGTTACTTACATTTTGTCCAACACTCAAACTTTTTTCTCTCAAGCCCCAAACCTCTGAATTTCAGTAGCATATCAGTCCCATAATCAAGCCCCACGTTTATCTGAACCAAATCAGAAACATAGAATCAAGAATTGCTCATTTAAAGGTATAAACAAACACTCGAATTTCTGTCCAAAATCTGATATTTGATGTTATGATTAAGTGTTAAAATATGTTGTATAAGGTGTCTAAGGATGATCTGGGTTGCTAGATGTTAGATCCATAACATCTAGAGGCTCGGATTTGAAGATTTAAAGAATCAAGAAAAATTTTATTTTGTGGTCTGACATCAAATGTCAGAGGCCGTAAATCTTATCCTGTTTATGAGTTTTGGTGTTTTTAAGGTTTATACTTGTAGTTTGTAATGTGTTCTTTGATCTGTATCAAGAATCAGGCCTAGATCAGTATTATATTGCAAGATATTCTAGGTCAAACATTGTTGACCGGCCATGACCAAGCGTTTCTGGGTAACCCAGAAACAGCCCAGAACTGGCCTGACAACATTTTTAACTGTCTTGATCTGACAGTGTATTAGTGTTTTGATAATGTTTATGTATCTAAGTTGTAGTATGTAAGTTATACTACATATGTAGGCTTTAAAAGCATCTAAACATTAAATATTATGAGTTCATGGTTTGGTCAAAGCAGGTACCTCGAGCACGTTTTGTGTTTTCTGGGTAACCCAAAAAACAGATGAACGTTTCGTCTGACATAGTTTGACTAGTACGAATATGCTAGATCTGTTGATGTTATGGTGATTATATGTGATGGATCTCTTGTCCTACATGTTGGCTACACACTGCATGCTTTAAATCACAAAAACATTACAAGCTCAACAAGTTGTGGAAGCCCAAAACGAGCCAGTCGAACTGTTCTTCATTTCTGGGTAACCCAGAAAATGAAGAACAGCTCTGACAGCTTGTTCAAGGCTACAGATCTCGTTGGTTATGCATGTTTTGATGATGTTGTTTGTTGGATCGTGTAATCTAGTACTTGTACTACATTATCTAATCAACAACATGTCCAGAATCACATCACACACGAATTTAATTACGGTCAAACATGGTCACTCGGTTTTTGGCATGAAGTTCTGGGAATGCATGAAGAACATGAAGAACACCTATAGCGACGGTTCTGTCGCTATAGGTGGTCTTTAGCGGCAGATTATTTATTATTTTCTGAAAATTAATTATAAAATAGAAAAAATTAGTTTTTAATTATTAAAAATACATAATAAATTATTAAAAATTATTTTAAATTCTGAAAATTAGTTTTTAATTATTTTTAATATATTTCATAAATATTTAATGTTTTTGGAATATTAAAAGTATTTAATTTATTTTTTTATAATATTAAATAAATTATTTAAAAATAATTTTAATATTTAAAAAATCATTTAAAATTATATTATGAGATAATAAAATATTTTAAGTTATTTTTAATGACTTTTAATATTTTGTGATAAATTTCATTAATAAATTAATATTAATGATAATTAAGTTATTTATTAAATGAATTAAATAAATTAATTAAAAATAATTTTATTATATTAAAAATCATTTTAAATAATAATAAGGTATTTAAAAATATTTTAAGTTATAAAATATAACTTTTAATATTTAAAGGTAAATTTCATTAATTTATTATTATTAATGATATTAAAGTTATTTAATAATTATATTAAATAATTTAGTTTAAAAATGATTTTAATATTCTAATAATCATTTTAAATAAAAATAAAGTGTTTAAAGATATTTTAAGTTATAAAATATAACTTTTAATATTTAAAGAATAATTTCATTAATAATTTAATATTAATGATTATTAATTTATTATTAATGATATTAAATTTATTAAATAAATAGTTTATAAATGGTTTTATTAAATTAAAAATCATGTAAAAGTGATATAAATGAATTAAAAATATTTTCAGTTATACTTAATGACTTTTAATGTTTTGATAAATGAAACATTAATATTTTAATATTAATGCTAATTATTTAAAAATAATTTTTAAATATTTTAAAAATCATTTAAGGGTAATATTAATACTTTAAAAGTAATTTGAGTTATTATACATAACTTTAATATTTTGGAAATGATTTCATTAATAGTTTAATACTAATTAAATATTAATGATAATAGAGTTGATTAGTATTTAAATCATTTTAATATGATTCTGATGTTTGAAAATTTATGATAAATTATAATAAATGTTTTAAATTATATTAAGTCATTTAATAATAATATGACTTATATGTACGGATATTGAGTTATAGAATAGAGTCTTAGACTTGATAAATACCTGATAAAGTTGTCGGTATACCGACATGTTTCAGAAATTGATTTGGACTTAGATATTTTGATTGTATAAGTGATTATTTGTGATTCAATGGTTATTAAACATATGTGCTAATGTGATTAGGTTATGTGCTGACTACAATAAGCAGTGTTATGTGTTATAGTATGTTGTTCTAATCGAACGAACGATCTTATTAATGTTAGCTCGTGAGATATGCGATAGATCTTAATTACAAGTTGTAAGCAGCGCTTCAGGCAAGTATCTAACATTTGCATTTTCTTTATGCAATGGATGTGAGTAAGAATGTTTTTAAACTATATTATTATGGTACAGATTATTAACCTTATATTATATAAGCTCCTTGAATATTAACATGTTAGTATATGGTAACTCAGATATATATATTCTGTTCGTTAATTTCTAAAAATTGTTAAACAAGTGTCTCCACTTGGATAATCATTGTATTTAATCACATGTTGATATACCTTTGTCAATTACCCGTATACATATATGTTGAATTATAGATTATTGTTGACAAGATAAACCTTCGATTTAGAACCCAGACAGGTATGAACATCCCTACACGGAAAAAATTTTATGTGCTCCAGCGGACAAAGGATGAACGATAATATCGTTCTAGCAATGTAGTATTGATCAATGCAGGGCATAACGGGCTGATCACCCCCCGTGCCCGTAAGTTATGACGGTTTACAGATGAATTTCTGTCTTACCCTATCGAAAATTTAAAACAATGTTCATGGCATGTCACCATACCCCTGATATAGTCTATACGGAATTTCAAAACTTTGAAAGAGAGTTGTTATGTTATTATTATTGGTTCAGAATACTTCACAACTATTGACATGTTGTAGAAGAATAGTACAAAGAAAACATTTAAATTATTTCAGAATATATATATATATAATTTCTATTACTTGCTGGGCACTCAAATGCTCATCATTGCTTAATTTAAATGTTTTCAGCTTACTGTGAACTACTAGAGAGCTCGGCTAAGAGCAAAGGGAAAGGGAAAGTTGCAGAATGAGTTGGTGTTATGTACTAGTTAACTATTAGTAAGACAATGGTATTAATTATCTATCATGTGTTGTAATGAATGTTTAAAGGTTACGTACTTGGGATTCAGACTCTGATAATTATGTAAATTAAGTTGACTTTTATATTATTGTTATTATTATTAGTATTATTCCGCTCATAGAAATGGTATCGTGAAACACCGAGTTCGAATTTCAAGTACCCGGATTTGGGGGCGTCACAAGGACCATTGTTTATGCTCTCTTAGCGAGTTATTAACACGAACTATCAGTTTGAAAAGAAAATGTAACTTTTTCACTTTACCTCAAAACTTGAGGTATTTAAATGAGAAAATATTAAAATCTCGGATAATGAAGTGAAATTTACCCACAAAACAAAAACATATTACTCAGTATTTTTTTCTAAACGAGCCTTTAAACATTCAGTTCCAAGTATACCTTTTAAAAAAAGTAAAACTAAAAGACAGTATGCACCCCAAAGTTTGTAGCATTATTGACGTTTGCACTCTAATATTTAAAACGTATCTAAATGCACCCTAAACTTATTTTTGTTTAAACAAAATGCACCCTCTGTACATTTAATCGGTAAAAAATAACTAGATATTATTGTAAACCCATTTTGTAAGGGGCAAAATCGGTAAATCATGTTTAAATTAAAAACATTAAAAAAATAAACAATAAACCACACCCCCGAATATAAACCAAACCCCAACCCTAATCTCTAAATTATTTGTTCATCATCTTTAATTTTCAAATTCTAATTATCATCATCCAACCCCAAATGTAATCATTCATTATCTTCATCTCGTACTCCACTGTTGCAACAATCTAAAACCAAAATCATGTGGAACCTCATTGATCACTATTCCACAATTACCATCATTTTTCCCATCACCCAACAACAAGGGAACATATAATTTATGGTTAAAAGCAAACATATCTTCATTCTGGTTACAATTTCCATTTCCATGAGCACTATTTCCGGGATAAAAAGTACCATTCAAAACCTGTTGTTGAGTTCTTATTCCATCAACCATTAATTTGGAGTTTTACTTGTTCTAGCTGCCGACGTAGTAGTAGCCGTCTGGCCAAGTGAAAACTTTGTGCCCTTTTGGCACTCTATTTTCCCAATGGCCATCATATTTATTTCCGTTTACCCAAATCGAAACCCTTCTTCCACTAATCAAACCATTTTCTACTCACCAACATATTCATTCCCATTTCTCCACACATACTTCCTCTGTTCATCTTGCAAGTTCCTTTTCCAGGACCCTTCATAATAATCGCCATTTCTGTACCTCTTCTGTCCATACCCGTGTTTCCGGTAAGAGGACCAAGCCCCACGATAAGTATCTCTGTCAAATCCAATGAAAGTACCAAACCCTTCCATCCGACCCGACTTGAATTCCCCCTAAAAGGGCGCACCAGACGGCCAGGAGAATTTCCCTTTGTCGGAGGCTTTCCCTCTCTTCCACTCCCCGTCGTACATACACCTATCTGTCTAAAGATACTTACCTAATTCGTGCGACACATTCCCCGAGAAGCTCTCGACGTACAGATCTACGTTTGGAAGGTGTTTCTCGGCAGATAAATCGTTGCAGCTGAATTGATCCGAAAATCGGAGAAAACTTTCCAAAACGACAGAGTTTTCGTTCACTAAAAAGTCCAGACGAGATTCCGATGGATTTGAAGGCGGCGATGGCGGATCCAACAACAGAAGCAGCCATGTGGAATCTAGGAACGCAGGCAGGTATTGAAGAGAGAGAGAAAAACGAGAAGCGGGGAAGGTCGCCACAGGTGAAAAAGGAGTATACAAATATACAAGAGTAATTGGGAATTGACGAATTTTTGATTTTCTTGCTTTGGAAACTGCGAACACTTCGATTTAGGGATTGAGCTTAGGGTCAGGGTTATTGACGGAGAAGATGCAGTGACTTGGAGGTTGGGGAATATTTTAATATATTTTTTATTTTTTAAACATGTTTTATCAAAATTATCCCTTTAAAATTTAGATTACAGGCACAATCTGTCATTTTTAATCAGTTAAATGTATGAAAGGTGCATTTTGTTTAAATAAAAAAAAGTTTAGGGTGCACTTATATACGTTTTAAATATTAGAATGCAAACCTCGAAAATACTACAAACTTTGGGGTTCAAAGAGTCTTTTAGTCAAAAAGTAAATTAATATTTTATTAATTTTAAAAAATCACGGGTCATTAAATGAGTCATTGCCGAACAGCCCCTAATATCCATCCAAAAAAGATTAGGCAATCACCGGCTGTGTGTTTCTCTCTCATACGACTAGTGACGACTTCCCAACCTCTATCAGTCAACGGCAGGCAGAAATTGCAGTAATTCTGTCCATGGCTTCTATACACATAGCAATCCTGTATCTATTGCCGATCTCACTTACATATGCAGCACGAGTGGTGCCAATTCCAACTCCCTTCCAAAAACGAGGCGGAGAAATTCCCTTTTCAGATAGTCCAATATTTGATACCTCCAAGTACGGTATTTTGCAAATTCAGAATGGTTTGGCTCAAACTCCTCAAATGGGGTATATTGCTTTCTCTCTTTCTCTATTGCGTTTTTTTTTCTTGCTTATAAGTTCCACAAAAAGAGTCCATATGTACAAGTTGCTAATACTAAGTATATATTTTTGTTTGTATCCAAAAAAAGTAAGTTGTTAATTTAATAGTGTCAGATAGGAAACTGTGTCATTTTGACATTTTGTACTACGATAGCTATGGACTTTTTTAATGGAATAATATTTTTTTGTGTGAGACAAATTATACTCTTTTTGTGGCACTGATAGAGTATTATTTTTTTCTTAAAATTTGATCCCTTCATTTCAAAATTCGAGAAAATTGGAGATACATGTGTTAAAATTCTGAAGAAAAAAATAATCAAACATATCCCTAACTAAATGTAGTAGTGCTGGTGTGAATCAGCCAAAAATAGAATTAATGACTTGTTAGGAACTTCACGTCACTATATAGTTTTAAAATAAAAATGTATCTCTAATATTAGGATGGACAAAAAAGGAAATTGTATATCTAATTTTGAAATGGAAAGAGTATATTGGTTTAAGAGGAATTGTAAATTTCTATGTAAGTTTGAATGGTTTTACTTTTACGGGAGCAGATGGAATAGCTGGAATTTCTTCGCCTGCAACATCAATGAAACAGTTATCAAGGAAACAGGTTTATGGACTTTTGATACCGATCAGTTTGACGTTACTAACTTTTTTTTATTTTGGAATGTGTGTGTCTTTAATAAGAAAATCTTTGGAGTTTGCTGATTTGCTAAATTTGTAAGAGCCATAAATATGATATTAATGAGTAATTTGATAAAAGGTATCATAATTTGTTAACTGCAATGGGCCTTAATTGTTTGCCAAAGTTGATTCCATTTTTACACTGCTAGACTCCCATTTGAAGCATTGAAGTAAATGGCGCTACTTGATAAATCATAGAAAAACAAGCACAGCTCCACAGTCCTCCAACCTGTATTAACTATGGATTAAAGTTCCTTGTAAGTCATGTTATTTTGATTTGTGTTAACAGACAATGTTGTGGCTAATTTAGCACTAGGGTCACAACTCCACCCCATCTCCTTGTCTTTACTTCTCGAACTGTTATTTTTACTTGATATATAAGAAAATTCAACTTCAATACTAAAAGTAATTTACTTGTTACAACAAGAATTTTTAGACTAGGGTTTGTTACCATCCCCTTTCACATGTGGTGGTATCCACCCCCCCTTCGTTGTGGAAATATAATAAACACTTGCAGCAATTATGCTCTTGTTAATCCTACGAATCTCTTTTAGGGATTGACAAACTTTCTTTCTGCTTTTAAAATTTGTAACTCGGATTTGTTGTGAATTTTTGTTGGAAAATTTATGTGCACGTGTGTCATAAGAATTGCAAAAAGTTAAATTTAACTTGCATTTTAGGATGAATGTGTATATGATTAGGACAAAACTTGGGTCCAAAGCAGGTTGTAGGAACCTCCTCCAAATCAACTACATGACAGGTTATCAGAGTGTCATGTTTCTTCAATCATGTGTTTTTAGTATTCTAAAAATTCCCACCTAGGTCCGATTAATATCCGCGCGTTAGGCAGTCTTCTACCACCTCGATTTGGCTGAGCACCTAGGCCTCTGCCTAGGTAGAATTATACCTCTACTTTGAAACTTTACAATACTTAAATGAATTTGTTAAGTTTTTAAAGATTGTTTTTTACCTTTTTGGTAATGTGTCCTGTAAAAACGCCTAAGCTAGTTAGGCGGTAGGCGGCCCCTCCGCCGCCTATGTCTACCTAACGATTTTTAGAACACTGATGTGTTTATAGGGTCAATCTTTGTTAAACTAAAGACCACTTAAAGGTCTCGACTTTGGAAGAAACTTTAGCATTCTGAATATACGAAGTCGATGGGAATGAAGTAGGAACAAAAGAGTCAAAAGAGAAGAATAACTCTTAGAAGGAAAATGATCATAATTGGACATAATAAAGTAAGATAAGCATGGATACTATTTTATTGAACTCCAATTCCGTTAAATTCCTAAAGAACTAGAAATCCCCAAGAAAAAGAGCTCCCATCACACTTTATAGAATTGAAAATCGAAACACAATGCTACGATGACATGTGATACAAACAATTAAAAGTTAATGAGAATTTGTGTTGGACACGAATTTGCTCCAACACGCCTCAAACACGCACCCAACACTTGTCCGCAAACTCCTCTCTTTTTCTTTCTTTTTTTAAGCTTGGACACGTCGGACTCGCCTCGGACACGTCAGGACTTACCTCAGACACGTTGGGGCACGCCCGGAGTCAACAAAATTTTTAATTTTTTTTTTAATACTCAACTTGCAATATAAGTTGTGGATTATTTTATGTCTTTTAAGTTTGGACATTATTATGTAATTTAAGATATTTATTATGCAATGTGTTTGTGTTTCTTTTTTTTTTTGGTTCAAGTTTTTATCATGCTCTATTAATTTTAAATTTATTTATTGTAAAAAATATATTTTATTATTAAAAATATATTAAAAAATTGAACGTGTCCCTTACGTATCGTATCCTTTTTTTTGGAAAATGTCATAACCAGTGTTGTGTATCATGTCGTGACCGTATCCCGTTACTTCATAAGTTCAAACTGAAATCTCCAAAATCATTTATCCACTAGAGGGTTATTATTAAGGACCAAATTATCCAGTCCCAAATCCCATCCTACTGGATAGACACACTGTTTGCCCCCGACAAAGGAACTCTGGTAATGTGAGATTTCATTCCTTAACAATATTACCCAATATCTTAGAAAAAGCTTTATACACACCAGTCGCAAGACTAATGGGCCTACAATACGTCACGATGATACTATTTTCTTAAATTAGTGCTCAAAGTTTTCCCTTCCTGCAAGATGTTCTCTGTCTTTTCAATTTTCATTTTTGTGGAAGGTGTATGACCACCTCAGTCTAAATTTTAAATTCGGTACTTTTAAATGCTGTTTCATTACTTACCAGGCTACTTCATAAGTACGAACTCTGTTATGTTTGACAGCTGATGCACTTTTCTCAACTGGGTTGACGGAGCTTGGCTATATTTACGTAAACATAGGTTTTCTTCAAACATTGTATCCTTGCTTGTTTCACTTCAAATCTTGGTTCTGTTTGACTGAAATAGTTATATCATATTCAGATGATTGCTGGTCTGCTATGAAACGGAATACAAAGGTCAGTAAGTCATAATTTGCATCTAGTTAGATATATCTTGTGCTGCAAAATGAGAGTATTTTTTCTCTTGCCATGAAAATTGGAAAGAAATCATTTTTTTCCTGATGTTAGCCTTAAAAGCATGGAATGCAGTGGTAAGATTCGTTTGAAATGTAAAACTATTGTCCTATGCATTAACTGGTAATGTGGTGCCATAACATTTCTCATTCAGACTCAGTGTTACCTAAAATATGGTATGTTTAGGTATGTGGTACAAATTTGGGTACGCGATACGTTACATAGCAAAACGCGATACACTAGTGTATTTTTATATAAGTTCTTCTAGTTAGGAATTCTCTTATAATCTATAAATGTAATAAATCTAAGTTTTATAGAGGATTTTTAGTTGAATCAACAACTTGATTGTTTTTTAAATATTTTAGTACAAATGTAATGTTTGAGCATCCAATAATAAATTATTATATTGATATTTGTACAATTATGGTTAAACAACAAAAATTTTTTTCGGTACACTAAATTTAGAGTATTAGTATGTAAGTACCATGTTTGGGTATGCAAGTACCAATAAGTGGTTCGCTAGGTTTACGAGAGGATCTGGTAACTCTGTTCAGACTTGTTGCATGTGATGTTCCAATTGGCCGGATTTGGACCTGATTTAGTTGTTTAATATTACCAAAGTGAAACTTTGGTTTGCGAGCATGTCCTAAAAACTTCTTTTCTTTTTACTCTTTTCCTTTTCCTTTTCCTTTTCTCCTCCTCTCTCTTCTACTTTCCTTTAACTCTTTTATATCCCCACAAAATCATAATACTGCCCCTTTTAAATAATTAAGGTCTACCGCCGATCCTACACCCATCTCACATCATTACCATTATCGCACACTACCACCATTGTCTCCACCAAAACTGTCAAATATGTACGAGTTCGGTATATGTATTGGACACCCATACTCCACTCTTAACAGATACTTCTGGATATGTATTAGATGCTTCTAGATGCTTCCAAATACTACAAGTTTATAATTATTATTTTAATCTTTTTAAGTTCGGATACTTCTAGATACTATATTGATACTTCCTGATAAGCTATAGGATTTGGTTGCTTATGCAATGGCTTGTCCAATGACAGGACTAGCTTGCTTCATCTTGTTTTTAGTTTAGCCGCTGCCTTTTGTCTTATGACTTGGGAATGATTACGGTCTTTTTGATGTAATGTTTGACTCGTATCTTTAGACCATGTAACTATAAATTTGATGCTAGAACATAAGTCTTACGGCTAGGAGAAATTGATGATATTTGATTCAAATGTTTAGTTCCTAATTGATGATATTGATTCAAATGTTTAGTTCCTACCGTTTTGGTTATGATATGATAGTTGCTAGTATTTTAAATCAACTTAAGCTTTAAGTTATCTACTTGCTTATAATTATGTAATATAATTAATTTGTTATATACATATATGCAAGTATAAAAATAAATAAAAGGACAAAATGCAAAATTGTCCATTAAAATTTCAACTTTTTTTCAACTTAGGTTCCAGTGCTTCAAACCTAGCAGCCATGTTCCTTTTTTTGTAGTTTTTATTTTTATAAAAGACCTTTTAATAAAAACAAAGGATACATGGGCGACAAGAAGTCCACTCTCAGCAAACTAACACAAAATCAAAAGATTACTTACAAAAGTGCATCCCTCCAATATCTGCACAAATTAGTCACAGAGATGCTTCCTCTACAAGTCCCCATAACGGAAGCTCAAAGAGATGGAAGAAAAGTAACTCTATCACTCCACTCAACTTAAAAGATAAGCTACTAACTCTAAAATTGTGTCTGCACTATACATGGAGTTTAGAAAATATGAGGATATATGTAATATCCTAGTCACACATCGTATCTTGTGGGATAGTTTAGTATGTATATAAACAAACAACTAGTAGTAGTACCTTTAGTCATGGCCTTTAGAATAAGTTTGTGGTGGGTTAAGATGACCTAAGAAAATACTATTGAGATATTGAATTGTGGTGAGCTAAGATGACTTAAGAAAATTCTATTGAGACATTGGATTGGGGATTGGTATGCTATAGTTTGTTGTTACAATATTGATTTTCAATAATATTACCTGCAGCCTTGCGAACATGAGCATTATCTGTGATTACTTGAGGTCCCACTTCCATAATAACTTCTTTCATCAAGTTACTAATGAAAAACTTGTCTTTGTATTGCCCCTCACAGTTGACCGCTTTCAAAAACATTGGACCAACCGCAACAACTACCATTTATTTTATCAAAGGCCTCTTTTGACTATCAGTCCACCCATCCGATACAATTCGTGCACTCTTTTCTTTCCAAGTACCCTTTATTGGCTCCAACAACCTTTCAGTGTGAGTCTTCTCCTTTTACAATAAAGTGGTTCTTAAAGCATTATAAGTTAGAGGAATATAACCTGCAGGGTTGCTAGTTGTAGCAAGCATGTATGACCTTATGAAATGAGGGTTTCTAGTATAGTGAAAAGGCAAACCCCCAAAATATAAAGCCCGAGAATATTTCACTTAACAATTGAGATCTTGCTTCTGTGTTAAATTCTTTTTCTAAAGGGTTATTCTCTACCTTCTTCCTCTTTAAACCCGTCATCATCATCGAATCATATCCTCCCCACCAAGTATTCTCTTGGTTTTGACTTGAAGGTGGAAGTGAGACTTTTAATGGGTTACTTCTTTCTTCAGCCTCTGCTACTTCTCTTTGAAATGCCACTAATATGTCAGATCTAACCTTAGAACAAACCAAAAGTCCTTGCCGCTTTGTTTTCGGTAAATGTGCCTTCACCCTCGAATATGACCCAGTAAATACTGCATTGCACAAATTACAATGAATTCTGGCATTCCCACCCCTTTCCTTGAGTCTTTATAGTATAGATCCATGCTTCCACAAAGGATCTCTGTCCAACTTAGTTGAAGGTTGTTGACTTGCAGTAGTGCTAGTAGTGGTATTGGATGAGGACATTGATTCCATTGCTGATCAAGCAATAAGGAAGAATTTTTTATTTTAAAAAAATACAAATTGAGCAAATATAAATAATAAGAGCAAAAAGGAAAATCAATCAACTATTATTTCAATTTGCCACACATTCACATTTCAGTACTTGTAGGTCTTGTATTTCACACAAACAACCCAAGTAGCATTCACCCAATGACGTTAACAAACACAAGTTGCATATATAATCATCAAAATAACACATTTATTGAAGATAATTTGAAAGTGAAGCTTGATATACCAGTTGATAATAAATATATCAACTGATAATAAATATACTTCAAAAAGAAATAATCAATATTAGTAACATACAAAATTTAAGAAAAACAAAGTATAATTGATACTTACACACCCATTTCCATTTGATTTAAGGCCACCGAAGCCCACTGACCCAACATGATAGCAATATATTTCACAAAAAAAGGTTGCAATATAAATTAGCAAAGTGAGACAAACAAAGATCCAATAAGAGGCATCCGCATACAACGTCCATGAACTCTGCACCGACTTAACCTCCGTAACTGTCCGAACAACCCCATCGATTTGACCCATACTATCATCCGCTTCGGAGAACGACCACTCCACCACGAAGTCGGCCAAGGCTTGACCCTTTATTGCTGTTTGAGGATGATATTTCAGTATAAATTGTGACAACTCCATTGTCTACGTTGCGAGCCGACCCGAGACATCTAGCTTTCCCAACACTTTCTTTAATGGTTGATCTGTGTACACCACTATTAATCGACCTTGGAAATACTACCGAAGCTTCCGATTGGCTATTATCAACGCATAGACAAACTTCTCAAGATTTGGATACTTTGTTTCTGCATCCCTAAAGGCATGGTTCACATAGTAAACTGGGTGCTGCTTACCCCCGATCTCTTGCACCAAAACTGCTCCTACTGCCAACGAACTTGCCGCCAAATACAAATACAAAGGCTCAGTAGGAACCGACTTCACCAACAAAGGAGCCGAAGACAAGTACTTCTTGATCCCCTGAAAAACATCTTCGCATTCTGAAGTCCACTGGAAGGTCTTCTCGTTTTCGGTCCTTTTAACGTTTCAAAAAACGGCAATCACTTTTCTGCCGACTTAGACATGAATCTTCTCAAAGCAGCTATCCGACCTGTCAGACGCTGAACATCCTTGTACAACTGAGGTGACTTCATATCCAAAATAACCTTTATCTTTTCAGGATTTGCCTCTATTCCCCTTTTGCTGATCAGATAACCCAGAAATTTCTCTGCTCTCAAACCGAAGGTACACTTCGTTGGATTCAACCTGAGCTTACAGTGCCGAACAGTCTGAAAGCAATCCTCCAAATCATCCAAATGACCTCGAACCGGCATGCTCTTCATGTCATCAACATAAACCTCCATGATGCGGCCCAACTGTTTCGAGAACCCGTAGTTTATCATCCTTTGATATGTGGCTCCCGCATTCAACAATCCGAAAGTTATGTTCTTATATGATAAATGCCGTCTTCGGGATATCCTCGTTATGCATCGAAATTTGATGATATCCCGAAAAAGCATCCATAAAACTGAGTAAGGCATAACCCGAAGTGGCATCAATCAGTTGGTCAATGTGCGGAAGTGGATAAAAGTCCTTCGGACACGCTTTGTTCAAATCATGTAGTCGATGCAGACCCGCTACTTCCCGTTCTGTTTCTGAATCAGTACCACGTTCGCCATCCACTCGGGGTAGTCAATCTCAAAAATAGAATCTATTGCCAGAAGCTTGGCTATCTCCTCATCTATTATCTTTTGCCTATCGGGGGCAAAAATCCTCCTCTTCTGCCGAACTGGTTTCTTTGCCGGGTCCACATGCAGCTTATGCACATCTACCTTCTGATCAACACTAGGCATGTTACCGGGGGCCCACGCAAAAATGTCCGCATAACACTGCAGTAGCTTTACCAGGCTTGTTCGAAAAGGTTCCTGTAACCCCAACCCGATCCTGACGGTCTTATCCTTCTTTCCCGGAATAAGCTCCACCTCTTCGGTCTCTTCGGCAGGCATGACCAGAGGCTCTGTAATACCTTCGGTAAAGGGTTCGATCTCTATTACCATTGTCTGCTTACTGACTCCCACCCCTAAAGAGATCAAAGCATTTCTGTAGCACCTCCTTGCTAAGTCGAGATCCCCTGCCACTTCCCCAACTCCATTCAGTGTGGGGAACTTAATTTTGAAATGGAGAATTGAAGTCACCGCTTGAAGAGCTGTCAAGGTCGGTCTCCCCAGAATAGCATTGTAAGCAGAATCCACATGTACTACAAAGAATCTGCAAACTATCTCCACCTGGTGAGGAACCGTCCCAAAGATCACCGGTAGCTCAATCGTCCCTGCAACCTTTACCGGTTCATTGTTAAACCATACAAAGGAGGTTCCTGGCCAACCTCCAACTTTCTACCTCCCAAGTCTATCCTCTGGTAGGCGTGGGTATACAATATGTCCACTGACGAGCCATTATCAATCATCATCCGCTTTATATCCATCGAAACCAAGTGTGCAGTGATTACCAAGGTTCCTTTATGTGGTTCGATAGGCTCCGAAGGGAAATCCTCATCAGTAAAAGAGATCACCGAACCGGGGTATGGTCTTTCACGCTTAACAGGTTGGTCAGACACTGTCAGTACTGCGTCCAGGAATACTCGCCTTTTCTTCCCCCCAACCTTTCTAACCGACCTACTCGTGATCACATCCACCACCCGACGTGCTGCATGGGTCTGATCTTGTTGGGACTGGGTGGTTGGATTCGTTACTGGGGTGCTATTCGCCTGCTGGGTCCCCGAAGTGTCCCGCCTTGCAACGTACTAAACCAAAGCTCCATTCTGAACGTTCTTCTCGATCAGGTCCATCAGACCCCATCAAGTCTCCGTAGAATGTCCAACACACCCATGATAATTGTGACACACCCAAATCCGGGTACTTCATTCTC
This sequence comes from Panax notoginseng, assembly GCA_016801055.1. NCBI lineage: Eukaryota > Viridiplantae > Streptophyta > Magnoliopsida > Apiales > Araliaceae > Panax > Panax notoginseng. The sequence goes on along the minus strand of CM029018.1, from coordinate 3,417,844 downwards.
GCAGAATTTGGTGTTCACTGTCCAAATAAATCACATCTAACTACCCATAAATAAGGATATAAATGAAACTCAACTTAAATAGAAATCCTCCCAATAAAGGGTTACAACATCTTAAACAAATAATCTCAGGTCATCTAACCTTAATACATCAAATGCGGAAACATAATATACATAAACATTTTAAAACAAATTAGACAAGTCTTCACCACTTGTTCATCTTGCCTTTGCTCTTACTAGTGGATAGCTCGTTAACTTTTTCAACTTTAGCTGCAATGTTTTATATGTAAGGGTGAGCAAACAGTTGCCCACAAGTATAACAATAACAATAATAATATGAGAGTAATCAATGAGTTTTGAATAATAGGAAGCTCGGCTTTTGAATCAAGATTAGAAACAAGATCAAAAGTATATATGAGGGTCAAAAGACCATGAACTACGTCATAGGTTATCAAATATTTCTACTTTAAACCTTTAACAGTCATAAGACTATATGAACCTTACTTCTCGTACTTAGGGGGATCAGTCCTTCGTATCATGTATTGTGCACAAATATTTAAAAGCTATCGCGTAATATAATCCCCTATAATAGGGTTGTTCATCTCAGCTTTGTCATACGAGTCCGCACCAAAAGAAATTTGGTTTGGATTAGCTTTAATAAAAGTTCTAGAATTTAGAACGCTCATCAACTATGGACTAGTTAAATCAAATAAGGGTTCGCTAGCCATTCAAGGGTTCAATACAATAATGTAATCGGTATTTAAATTAAAGGTTGAATCTCAACTATATACCATTGAATAATCATTATATAGGCAAAGTATTATTTCAAAAGAGTTAGAACATCTCATTTGGAATAATGAACTTAAATAAATTAAGCTCTGAGTAGCTAGAAATAAGAATATGAATCTTACTCAATATACGAATAGGATTTAAGAACTTGCTCAATGAAAGTTTAGAGTTAGGGAAGTTGGGTAATAATAATCAATTTAGGGTAAGGAAACTTGCTCAAAGAAAGTTTAGGGTTAGAAAACTTGCCTCGTGCGTCTCGTTCACCTACACATACCATTAGGATCATAACATCCATCAATTATACTAACGTCGACCTTATAGGTTTAATTTCCACTTTAGTTAAGTTATAACCTTTAGTTTAAGGTCTAACCATGTTAATCAACCACATAACAAAACCTGAAAATTCTCTAACATATAACATGAGGTTTAACATTCACATCACGTCCCAACCCCTATGAACATCAAGTTCCAATTGTTAACAACTTGTTAAATCACAGATCTTAAGATTACCAAACTTGATATTACCATGTGATTACAACCTGTTTTGACAACATATAATAAGACTAATACCCTTCTATGTTCATTAGATTAGGTTATGATTGCATCTTCTTGAATTGAACAAGCAAGACCTCAAAACTGGACCAAACTGCCTACCAGCGCGGCCGCGCCCATTTAAGCCTTACTCACGGTGTGACAGCGCCAAATGGCGCGACCGCGCTCCAACTATACCTTGGAACGGCGCGGCAGCGCCACTGCGTAAACAGAGTTGCTGTAGTTCGCGAACAAACTCAGAACAAAGCTAATAAACTCCAATTTCTTTGTTCATACAACAATTTAAGCATACCCATAAGTTCTTAACTTTACAGGAACATATTATAACAATTATAGCATGATTTTAACAACTTAAACAACCTAAAGCATCAAATTTAAACTCATAAATTCAATGTTTTTGTAAAAACTCCATTTTTTGAAATCCTTTACAAAATCAACTATCATAAACTCGTTTTTCAACCAAATCAGTCCATACGAATTTCGTTCTTTTCGTTTATTGACACATTAACAGAAACTAAGATCAATTTACCGATTAACATACAATTTAAGAGTAATTTTTTATACATATAAGCCATATTCATATATTTTTCTCTGTAAACTCAAAACTCCATTTTTAAACGTAATTTCATGAATTAATTCAACCAAAATTGTTTATAAACATCATATAGTAGATTAGAGATGCATATTAACAATTATAAACAACTTCTCAACAATTTAACCATGAAAACTCAATTAAAGAGAACTAAATATGTATTTTCATGGAGAAACTCAGAAACATAACTAAGGCTTGGGATTATTAAATTACCCCTGATTTCTCTGTTTAGATTAGAGAAGTTGATAGAAACTCTTCTTTAATTCTTCGAACATTCTTCTTCAATATCAAATTCTCTCGAGCTTTCTCGCTTTTCTCTTTGTATTCTCTAGCTTTAGCCTTAGGAATGAAATACATGAAACAAAAATTGATATATAATAATACATATAACTGATATACGTGAGTATCAATTAAGCACATTATGGCCTTAACTGATCCCATGTTCTCAAGGCCATGTTTGGCCAGCCTCTAAAAGGCTCTTCTCAATTTATTTTAATTAACTCACTTATTATATAGTTTATTTGTCACACCTTAATTAATCAAATTATATTATTTAAATTCAATTAAATTAAGGCCAATATTACTCATTAAATCAAATTATCACATAACTAAAATTCTTATTTATTAATTATAACAAATCAATAAATCTCTAAATAATTATTAAATTAATTAGAACAACATTATAATTATTTAATAACTCATTTAATCTAATTATTCCAATTAAATTCACACTTCGAACTATAAAATTATTCCACATTAATTTAATTAATATAACATATTTAATTAAATTAATCTACAACAATTTCATTAAATATTTATTTAATTCAATAAATAAATCAACACAAATATTTATTTAATTCAATAAATATTTAAAAATCAAATATAAAAATCTAGTTCGTTACATCTTTCTCCGTTTAAAAGGATTCTGTTCCCAGAATCACGACTCAACTAATTCGTCCCGTTACAATAATGACAATATTTGTTCATATTCCTTCTGCTAGATTTGATGTTGTCCTTGGCTGGTTCGAAGTACGACTTATCCTTTATATGTTCCAGTATAGTAGCCCGATCAGTGTTCAGTTTAGTGTAAACTTTGTTGACCCTCTGATTCGGAAAAGGAGGACGTCCTCCACCCGAACCTCCTCCACCCGAACCGCCATTGTTATTGCCATACTTTTTCTGATAACCTCCCGACTTGTCATTATTATTGTTTCCTTTATCCTTTTCCTCATCCTTCGATTTTTCTGTTGGGTTCAGCTTCAGACTGCCCATTGCCTCCTCTATCACGATAAACCCCTCGACTTTGCCGAAGGCTTCGACCAAGCTCTTCGGGTGATTAAACATAAGTTCTTTTACCAACTTCTTGAACTTTACAAGGTCCAAATCATTTTAAAAGAGTCCCACTGCTTGAAGATCGTTCAAATCCAAGACCTGATCCACTGCTTCTTGGAACCGCTTCACATACTGACCCAATGTTTTAGTTGAATATTGCTTGATCTGGGATAGCGAACCGGTCAGCTTCCCTCCTTTTATTACTGCCGAACCGAACATGAAACTTATCATAGAGTCCCATCCAAGAGGAAATCGAATTCGGGGCCAATATCATCATCCATTGCTGAGCATCTTTCCTCAAAGTAGTCATAAACATCTGGCATTTAGGAACAACCGAATAGTTGTAGTAGTCCATCAGTCGATCATAAGCCTGACTGTGCTCATAAGGATCCCCCGAACCGTCATAACTCTCTATGTGAGGGGGTTTCTTATTTGGATCTGCCTTCTCCTGCACAATCTCGGGGGAAAACGGTGACGATGATTTAATTGGAGTTGTTACATCCTGATTTTGCTTAGCCAACCGATTCTCCAATTCGGCCACCTTCCTTGCTAACTCTTTGGTCACACTTCTTCGGGGGTAAGGATCTCTTCTACCCTGTCTTCTTCTAGCGGGAGATGGATCCCGTCTCTCCTGCAATTTGACAACCTTGTTTTCAGAACTTGCTACCTGGGAGCGACTTCGGTGCCTGCTCATAGTGTGTCGAGAGCCATCCGGACGATGTGTCCTGGAGTGGTTCCCGGGTGGCCGCTCTCCCGATCTGCTCCTGTCTCGAGAACGGCTCCGAAGCCTGCTCTCAGTTCGCCTAGAATCGTCCGGAAGATGTGTTCTGGACTGAACTTCTGGCGATCGCCCCCGCCTTCAGCTATGGCTGGAGGCACCTTCCTTGTTTCTTCCGATCAACAATACCATCTGTTGATCGATCTCCTGACGCTGCAAGAGTAAGGTTTTCAAGGCGTAATCCGTCTTCTGAGCCTTTTTAGATAAAATCCGCCTTCTTTTGTTATGGTTGACGTCATGGGTCGCGTTCGGGACGGTGCATCCTTGACACGAGCCCTATGATTGGCGTTCCGGCTGGCAGTTGAGAACAATCTTCGTTGAGGGCCCTCCGCCCTGTCATTACCCCCTTGTCCAACCGAGTGACTGTTGGTCCCGAGTATCCTGGATGCTTCTGGACGGGCCCAATCTGTCTTTGACTGAACCTCTAGGTTGGGCTGAGTCGTCCGCCGTGGATTTCTCTATGCCAGAAATTGTCTTACTATTCACCATGATGACACCCACAAACCGGTGATGTGATTGAAAACAACAACACTAGAAAAGCCCTCCTTCTAGCGCCAATGTTAACGTCAAGATTCGTCCACGCTCTCCAATCACCAAAGCGTGTCCAATCCTGCACAGAAACGGGTAAACACCGAAAGTTTGATGACTTAGACCGCCGGGGATAGTTCCGGTGTGAGAATAAGTACATGCTGAATAAGGTTAACAATGGAGACTTAAAGCTCTAGTGCTAGAAAATAATAATTATGAGTGTGTACCTTAGAATTAGAGTAAAATCTTGTATTTATAATGATCTCACCACCTCCATAGAATCCTCCCCCATATAGAATTGGAACTCCTCATTAGGTAAGATACCTTAATGGGAACAAATATAATTCCCTTAAGGAAAGGAAGTCGATTTAAAACCTGACACTTTCCTTAGGGAATAGAAACCAAATATAATTAGGAATATTTAATTTCTTAAAATTCTCCACTACCCAAACATAACCCTACATGGGTTAAAATAACTCCACGTGGACATTGACCCACCATATAATTCGGGCCCAAGTAACCATGTCACAACACTATATATATATATATATATATATATATATATATATATATGTTTTCTTAGAAAAACATGAAAGTTAACCAAAATACGAAATTTTTGCTATGGCTATGTACATTTTTGAAAATCAATTTGAAAGAAAGTACTATTAAGTATTAAGATGCTTTATTAATTTAAATTATGGACTCAAATGGACTTTTTGGGCATGTAAGCCATCTTCCCTTACTAAAGCGTAGTGTGCTTTGCGAAACAAAATACAATTAAACTATGTCTTTAAGGGCTTACATGGGTCCTAACATCATTAAAATCCTAAGTCCATAATAAGTAGATTATTGGAATTAAATTCCTCCTCTTTAGGTTCACAAATATCCATCATCAAAATCCCAGCACAATAATACAAATATCATAAAGTGCAAGGAAACTACAATAAAATTAATTATGATGATATAACCATATGACATGGAAATAGATTGCTTAAACAAGGATAAAAACCACTATTAGTAATTATGCTCAAGCAAAGGCAAAATAATTTTGTTAATCTACTAAGCAAGCATTAATAATGCTGGATCTAATAATTAACATAGTAAATGAGTTACCTTGTGTCCCGAAACCCAATCCCCATTAATTAAGTACCTGTGAAATAAAATCACTAGTTTATCTGTGTCTTCCTCACTGATTTAAATCTCCACTTCATCAGATTCCTATCTCCACGAAGTTCTCAATGAAAAATGAAAATTTCAACCATGACATTATCCGTTCCACCTCTTGTACAAATTGCATCGCCTTAGCCACCTGAAACGCATATCCGCGCAACCTCCTTCACTTAACCTCTCCCTCTAATCACCTATATGCCGCGGCCTCCCAACTGTTGTCAATGAAGTCAAGGACTTCCACTCCAGCTGCAGTAGCAGATTTCTTGTTCACTGTTTATCCCAATTATTTTACACTTCGATTACTGAAGTCATGGTTGTTATATAGGGGGTCCATATTATTGGGCCTTATATAATATGGAATTTGTATTTAACCCGGTACGATTGTCCATCTACACATTCATAGTTTGCTTTGCTCACCTTCAGGTTGAATACTATTTCAAATGCGCAATATTGAAATTGCTTCCCCATTGCTATGACGTAAACTTGATGGATCTTTTTTTAAAATGACGGAGTTGATTAAGAAACAAAGCTTAGGTAAATCTAGAAGTGCAGGATTGTCTCTATGTTAAATTCATATTGTGACTTGATTGACTATGCAGGGTCAATTAGTACCTGATCCAAAAACTTTTCCATCTGGAATTAAAGCTCTTGCTGACTACATACATGGGAAGGGTCTCAGACTTGGTATCTACTCTGATGCTGGGTAAGACAAATCGTCCAATACTGGTTTGAATACTAGGAGTAGGACAAATATTTCTTTCTAATCCATCCAATTAAATTTTGTAGGGCTTTCACATGTCAAGTTCGACCTGGATCTCTTTTCCATGAAAATGATGACGCAGAGCTCTTTGCTTCTTGGGTAAGTTTGTGTTCCCTTACTAATGAAATCTCGAAACTTTGTAGTCCAGTCTAAGCAATGTTGTTTGCAATTATGTTTCATGACTTCGGAGTATTTATAATAGTTTAATACCATTAAGCACAATCTTATTCTTGAATTAGTCCTAAAATAACAATCGTGAACTATTTATTTGTTCCTATGGTCATTTATGAGGGGTCCGAAGGGGGTTATACTTAACAAATATATATAATCCCAAGGGGAACAACACAAGGGAGCTATGTGAAAGCATGCTGTTGATTGCAAGTTACATATTTGGCTTTGTTAGTATCAAATTAAAATTGTTTGGTGCAATATATTTTATAAGCCCAAAATTTATACTTCATTTAAATGTTATGAAATTAGTAAATGTTCTGGTATGATCATTATTGCTAAATTGTGATTTGTATCCTGTATCAAAAACTCTTCATGTATAATATGATGAACCATATAGTATGATACGGATTCAAAATGAAAAATGCGGTAATATACATGTAAGCATACAAAGCACACAATTTCTATTAGTTTGACTAAATATAAAAGTAGTCAAATAAATATTATTATAGCCTAAAAATAAATTATTTTAAAGTTAAATAGAATACATTAAATTGAATTATTAGATATTATTATAGTAATGTTTATAGAATAACAAGAGAAAATTGAAATTCAGATTCACCTATGAACAATAAAACATGAGAATAGTTAAAATTAACAATTGGATATTTATGTTTGCACTTGTGGAACATGACGAGAGAAAAATAAATGGATATTCTATAAAAGAAGATATGAAACTCCAAAAGACGTTTAATGGCTCATCAAGCGACATTAGAATATGTTAATGCTAAAAAACCTCTTCATTTGAAATGTTAGAAAGCTTAAAAGTTTTACTTTTACTCTTTTGAATCTACATAATTATATTTTATTTTAAGTCTGTTGCTAACTATAAAGAGTATTGTGTATTGCTTTGTTTCATAAGATACGTATCGCAACTGAATCTTATGATACAGCGTCACTTTTGATGCACCCTACAATACTTACCGACCTGTCTCCTTATAATATCATACAACTTTTAGAACTCGAGTTTTGTGTTGGGGACTTGGGGTACAAGTGAGTACAACATAACATTGAAATCAGTGTGCGTGGTACAGGAAATTATCTATTAACCACTTAATTTTTTCTTGCTAGGACTTATACTTCATGTTATTTTTGTTCAGGGTGTGGATTACTTGAAGTATGACAACTGTTTCAATCTGGGCATCAAACCAAAAGATAGGTTCTACCCCGTTTTATCTCATTTCAGTTCATAGTGTCATATTTGAATTTGTATGAATTACTTCAACATGTTTTCGCATTTCTAGATACCCACCAATGCGTGATGCTCTAAATACTACTGGGCGTGCCATTTTCTATTCTCTTTGTGAATGGTAATCTCAGCTGCTTGCAGTGGTTGTTTAGATATCCTGTTTACAAGGTGCTTTATTAAAAAAAAACAAAACTGATTTGCCTTTTGTTTTGGTCATGGAAGGGGTGTTGATGACCCTGCTTTATGGGCACCCAAGGTTGGGAATAGTTGGCGAACAACGGATGACATCAATGATTCCTGGGCAAGGTTATAACTTTCTGTGTACCAACTCTTATTAGTGGTCAATGGGTGAAAGCTTTTTCATGTCAGGTTTTTCACATTTGCCTTTTATGTGAATTACAACCTCAAATACCAGTCTTTCCCATTTCAGACTATTATCATAAAAACTGCCCGAGGAGTGGGTTGGGGGTTTTGTAAATAATTTCCATTTGCAGCTTTTGAAATAGCACCATATAATACATAGCAGATGTTGTTTGGGTCTATTATAGTGATGCCAGCCAAAAATCAATGTGCAAACAAGGGTGTACTACGAAACACTAAGGGTCCGTTTGGTAATGGATTCTGCTTCTAACTTTTTGTTTCTACTTCTACTTGTTTGAAATCGGAAGCAGAAAATAGTGTTTGGTAACTGTTTTGTTTTGAAAAAAGTGGAAGCAAAATCAACTTTGGCAAGCAAAAAAAAAAATGAAAAAAAAGTTGCTTCTTCAATTTTGGCAACACAAGGAGCCATTCCAACTTTAATGAGGTCCAAGTATCGAATATCTTGTTAACAAATTTTTTTTATACTCTACCTCTTTATAAAAATAAATAAAACTAACATTGAAATATAATTACCAAACAACGTTGTCTAATTTTTGTTTTCACTAATGAAAGTAAGTAAAAGCATAAACATGAAAACAAAAATCGAAAGCAAAAACATAAAAGCAGAAACAATTTCCAAACGAACCCTAAAGTTTTCACTTGCTTTTACTTCAACTACAGGCCTCAAATGTATAACACAAAGCTCTTCAAATTTGGATTAGCTATCAGATCAGCCACCTAACCTGATTCAAATCGAGCAGATATAGTATATACTGCTATTTGACCCCCATCATATCTTTGACGATCTCTCGGTGCTTTTATGTGATGTATCTTATAGCATTTTTCTAACTTTTCAAAAGAATTTGGGAATGCTAATGTTACACAATTGTTTCTAGTCATTGTGTGTGTGTGTGTGCAAGCAATTTATTTTATTTTACTATTGTCCTTTTTCTAGCATGACTACTATTGCTGATCTAAATGACAAGTGGGCAGCCTATGCGGGACCTGGTGGATGGAACGGTAGGAATGTCTGATATATGAGCATAAGTTTGAGCAAACTCATGTATATCAATGCTCCACCTTTGTAAGACATTCTAAATTCTTCTTTCTTTATTTGAACTGTTCTGGCAGATCCAGATATGTTAGAAGTTGGGAATGGGGGCATGACTTATGGAGAATATCGAGCTCATTTTAGCATTTGGGCTTTGATGAAGGTGTTCTCTCTTAATCCTTTTCCTCTATGCTCCCCCTCCTGGTCTTTCATATGTATCTTATAAAATTCTTTTATAGAGTTACTTGCTATTTAGCAATCTTATACTTTCTTCAATTTTATCAGTATTCGTTCATGTTTTCCTTAGTTTAATCACATTGGAATACTAGCAAACCCAAATTGGCATCTAGTACAATTCACAAAGCATCAAATATAACTAGTTCAAACACTAGTTACTTGGAAGAAAAAAAGGTGCTATCTATTTTGAATAGTAATTAGTGATTGCAGATTGGCTGGTGCAGTGAACAATATATTTATATATTCAACTCAAGAGAGCTCTGGCGTAACTTTTTGTTATTGGCTATATGGATCCTATTTTTGGCTTTACTGTATCTTGGCTGTATATTCTTTTAAGTCCCAAGATTGCGTGTTTTTTTTCTTTTACCATCCCCGTCCAAAACTAAAGCTTGCTCTTTTACTTCCCCCTTGTAATACTGTTATTTATCGTGCAGTTGTTACTATTTCCTACTGTGCCAAGTATTATACTTCACGTGTTATAAAACCAACCAAGAAAGTTTTCTCACAGTTTCTCTCTATTGGTACTAGGTTACTACTATCTTATTTTTGCGCCTTCCCGCTTTCATCTTTTTCTAGTTCAGCCACACGTAAATATTTGTTCAGTCTTTGTTTATATGTGTATGTATCATGTCCAAGCTTCTTGTCTTTATTATACATTTGTCTTGCTAACACAATTTCCCGATTCACGAGTCCATCTTGAGCTGTTGAATGTTACTAGTTTCTAAAGATTGTTTGGTTGGTTGGCCAAGGGTAATTTCTTAGCACTCTATTTAGAGAAGCACCCACATGGGGGCTACTAGATTGACATACTACTTCTGACCATCCAAATCCTTTACCTTGTGTTGATGACCATTTAATCTGTTAAAAAAAGGATCTGTATTTCGGACTTTGCAGGCTCCACTTCTGATTGGTTGTGATGTCAGAAACATGGCTGCCGAAACATTAGAAATTCTATCCAATAAGGAGGTTATTGCAGTAAGCCAAGGTAAAACACCTACCTCTATTTCTCAATTTTTCAGTGTGTGTGCCTGTATGCTTGTTCAGATGGAAATAATCAGAATAGATAGATGTGGTTAACCACTAGACTCATCTCTTTGTTTTTTTTTCTTTAGATGTTTTTGATGTGCCAGTCTCTTTCCATGAAACGAGATTTACCAATAAGAAATTTGTTTTCTTTTTCCAGATCAACTTGGGGTTCAAGGAAGGAAAGTTCATGTTGCAGGAACAGATGGTTGCCGCCAGGTCCTCTCATTGTGAACTTCTCTATTTTACTCCAAGTTTTACTTCAGCATAAGAAGCAAGTATATATTTTATCAAGTAGAAGTTTATTTTCCTACAAAACAAATATATTTTAACCTACTTCACTCATCATGAAATCTAATCTTGTAGGGAGGTTAGGCTGGGTGCTACATGAGTGTTGTAATAAGCTATGTGATTGGTCCCATTTGGATACAAAAAAGTGGATATATTTAAGAATAAAGAGGAGGAGATGCCAAGATAAATACAGAAAACAAGACAGAAAGAAAGAAAATTAGATCAAGGGATATTAAAGGAGCCTATGGTTACTCTACCAGAAGACTAATAGTATTGTTTGGGATCGCTTAAAAAATGTAATCAGTGATTCTGAATTTCTGATTACTGCTTCTGCTATAATCAGTTTTAATAAAGTAGTTTGTGTTTGGTAAAGAAAAAACACTTACATTAGTAAAAAGTGTTTGGTATAAAAACATTTGTCAATCACTTATTTCAAGTGTAAATTACTAAAAAAGAATGTTTAAAAAGTAAAGATGGGTAATGAATGGAGTTACTAAAATAAATGAGGATAAATTAGGAATATACTTGGTCAAACCTGATTAAAAGCAGTTTTAAAATCTGATTACCAAACACTTGTTGCTTTTTCAAAATATTATAAGTGACCTCAAATACCCTCTAATAAGAAATAATGGCAACCTTGGCTATAGATTTCACCTCAGAGTGGACTAGTTAATACTTCTTCCATACAATCTATTCCTTACGGTGTCTATGCCTCAGTGATAGACAGAAAGGACTTGGGAGATAATAATAATCAGCAACCTAAAATTAACACTAGTTTGGTTTTGCACTTGGCTCCAGCCGAGCTTGTTAGGAAATTAAAATTAATATTGCAGACATGGTTCCTGCAAATGCCTGCAATGTTCACTGAAGGTGCTTTTCTGAGATTTTATTTATTATGTTACATTGTTCAGGTTTGGGCTGGTCCTTTGTCTGGACACCGATTGGTGGTTGCTCTCTGGAATCGATGTTCAAAAGCCGACTATATAAAAGCTGCATGGGATGTGCTTGGAATTGAATCATCTACTAGTGTCTCCGTAAGGGACTTGTGGAAGGTGAGGAAACTGGCCTGCATGATGCGCTGACAAGATTTATACACCATACATATTAGCCTCTTGAAATGACTACCTAATTCATTAGCGCTTTATGGTCCAATATAATCTATGCATTATTGTCTGGTATCCACCACGTCCTGACATACACGTCAGCGCCGTTCGGTGCTAGAATAGTATCCTTAGTTTGGTTTTTAATATTTTGTTTGAAATAGATGACTATAAAATCTCATGCTTCATTTACCCCTCTTTAATTCTTAGAAACTCTTAAAAGATTCTTGAAACCGTTCTGATCTGTCTCACAAAAATGGAAGTATTGTAAGTTGGCAACTCATGATAATTTTTTGACTTTATATAGCCTCCAATTTGTTTCTTTTTCCATTGTACCTATTTCATTTACAAGGCTCATCTTTAGTTGTCAGGTTTGGTTCATAATGATGTCCTTGTAATATTCTTTGTGGTTACAGCATCAAGATGTGATGGAAGATGTGGTGGCATCATTCACTGTTAGAGTCGACGCTCACTGCTGTGAGCTGTTCATTTTTACTCCATGGACAATCTCTCACTCTGTAATCTGAATAGACTATAACCGGTCATTGCTTGGTGGCTTGGCCTAGCCTTTAGGAAGGAAGGCAGGCAGGTCAAGGCTGCATTGATCTAGAAAAGAAATGCACACAGTACAAATACTGAAAGCACTGGTAATTTCTGCCAAATGTTTTATGCTTGTTTGGAATTGCTTTTGTGCTGTTGGTCTATTAACTCCGGACAAACGAATAGGTGCCATTATTGTTGACATAATGTTGGCTTGTTTGTTATCCTCGATCTTTAGTGTATTTTATGAACAAGCTTTCTAGATTTCTAAATCTTTTAGTCAGTTAACTCCCTTGCACTTATGCCATTGGACTAATGGTTTTTCTGTAAATGCTTGTTCTTGCTTAATCTGTTATGCTATACGTTTTATATGAAGAAGTGCACTGATTAATCTTCTTGTGATTGGTCTTATTTATCAAGTACCATAGAAATTAAAGTAGATCTTGACCTCAAAGATACATTTTTAATGATAAGTAAGACGAAGGAAAAATAATAAAATTTCTTGGGCATAAGGAATGACAAGGCACTAAGCTATTCAAATATATTTATTTTACTTGCTTCTTTTGTATTTTGTACAAGGTCTCTTCGAGTTTACCTAAACTGCTCTGCTCATCTTCCGAAAAATTGATTTAGGTTTTGCATGCACATATCACAATCAATTGTATGGTGATACTCTTTTTATTTTTACTTTTACTTTTACTTTTGACTTTGATTGGAGTTTTACCACGTAACAAAATTAACTATATAAATTATATAGGTGCACGTAACAAAATTATTTTAAATAAATCATTTAAACAAGAGAGATGAGTATTATCTAATTTTCCGAAAAATCAGCTAACCATAATTTTCCTTTATAAAATAAACGGTTTAAATCTCCAAATTTAGACTCGTAAAAAAAAAAACAGCCCCTAACTAACGACAAAAGAGAGACTAGTATATCTAATTTTCCGGAAAATCGGCCAAATGTTCCCGCCATGATTTTCCTATTTCCTAAAACCCTATATTCCCACCACGCCGTCGTTGTTGGCAGACCCAAAAAACCTAACCATAAACCAAACACCTACATATTCTGCAAATCAGATTACCAAATCGAAAGGGGTCTGGAATTTGATATCGGTGACACATTCTTCCGCCATGAAAGCGCAACCGGCCGCGACCTTGGAGTTCTGGCCGCGGCCCTCCATAAGAAATCCAACGGCGGCAGTCTCCGAGTTCTAGACGCTATGTGTGGATGCGGAATTCGATCTCTTCGTTACTTGGTGGAATCGAAAGCTGATTTTGTATTAGCAAATGATGCAAATGATGATCATAGGAGGGTTGTACTGTCTAATCTTTCGCGGGTTTCAAGAGGTTCAGCGGAGGAGAGGAGGTGGGTTGTGACAAATAACGATGCGAATCGGGTAATGACAGAATGCTATCTTCAAAGGGATTACTATGATTTCATTGATGTTGATTCTTTTGGGAGTGATTCGACTTACTTGAGGTCTGCATTTGGTGCTTTGAAATTCGGTGGCTTGCTTTATATTACATCCACTGATGGTTACACTTCCGGTGGTCATCGCCCTCATCAGTGAGTTTTCTGTTGTGGTTTTAACTTTTGCAATTCAAGTTGTTCTAGAGCTCTGTTCCTCTGATTAATGTATCTTGAGTTAATACTTAGGCTCAAGGTAATATTTTACCCCACCTTTCCAAATTATATAATCATTATTCACTTGTTTAAATTCAATTTGAATATATTCCAACTTCAAATTTTTCTAAAAAAATTGAAATAATATATCTTACAAATTACAATAAATTAATATTGTTTTCAGGCTTGAGATAGTTTAAAATATTCATCATTCTATTGGCTAAAACTAAATGAATCCTTGTCAATTTTTTGAGTTTGAAAATGTTTTAAGTTATTTTAAAAAATTGATAATTGTATTATATTTTAGAGTAGAGAAAGTATTTTTTTTTTGTTTTATTTTCAATATTGTTGTGCTCAATACCGCACCAAAATTAAGTTACACTTTTTTCCCCGCTACAACATGATAATGTAATTCTGATAATATGTCTAAGGTTTTTAATTATTAAGTGCCCAAATCTTATCATTCACTTGCCAGATTACTTATTGAATTGCGTCTGTTATTGTAGTTCCTTAGCTTCTTATGGAGCGTATGTTTGTCCTATGCCATATTCCAATGAGCTTGGTTTGAGAATGCTTATAGCCGGGGCCGTTCGTGAAGCTTCTGTGCTGGGTTACCATGTTATACCACTTTTCTCATACTATTCATACCATGGACCTGTGTTTAGAGTTTTGCTCCGTCTTAATCGAGGAAAGTCTCCCAATAACAGGTGATATTTGGATGTGATTCTGCTTCAAATACATAATATTAGGTCTAACCTTGATATAACTGTAATTTATTCTGTTGTTTACAATAGGCATTATAGTTTTATCAGCTACTGCATTGAGTGTGGGAATTCTCAAGCAATTATGTGGGACAAACTTGGGCAGATCAGTTGTTTCTGCAATGCAAATGTATGGATTGATCTCTGTGGTCTTCTCTAATAGAAGTAGATTCGTGTTTGTTGGTACTTTGAACATATTAACATACGTTGACAAGTTCTGTATCTTCTTCTAGTCCATCTTGCTATGGCATTAGTGGTTGATAGTTTATTCTTTCCATATTTCAAAATAAGGCAAAATCCTCTGCCTTTTATGCTATCAATGTCATCTTTATTTCCCCTAATAATATAGAAAGAACAAGGACAAATGTATGAAGCTGTTTGATTATATCCCTATCTCTTAGTTTTGGAACTAATCTCTTGGTTTGTTGTTTTTTGATAATTGCCAAAAATTCTGAGTCTTCCTAGTTCTTCCAGGTTCCAGATTCGCTTGTTGTTTCAGGGCCTCTTTGGACAGGACCGCTTCACAGTGAAACCTATCTTACAGAAATGCTAAATTTGGCTGAACAGTGGGGATGGATAGGCATTGGCAGGGGAACAGATCTGAAGAAGCTATTGAAACAGATGATTGATGAAAGTGACCCCAGATTACCATTTGGATACATTAAGATGGATGAGGTTCTGGTGAAATCTGCTTGTTCTCATGATTTTTTCTTCTCGATTTCATTGGTTATTATTCTCCAACTGTATTATTACACTGCAACACTTAACTTGGTTTAGTTCCAATTATTTCTTTCTTTTTTCTTTTTTTGATTTTTGACTATGTTATTTATCCTTCATTATGTTTTTAGGTATCAAGCCATGGGAAAATCAACTCCCCTCCCCTAACAAGTATGATGAGCCTCATGCATAAGGTATTCATGAACAGGAAATTTAATAGGACTTCTGTTGTTATACTAATATCTTTTTTTAGGTCAAAAATACTTCCCCAAAATAAAAAATGTCAACTCAACCTAACACAACAATACCTTTCATTTAAACTACTAAGGGTCAACTGAAAAAGAATCTCATATTAAAGAGGAAATAGAAAGATCATAAGAAAAATAAAAAAGATAAACATAAGGATAATATAATATTAATAAATTAAATATACTTAGTAATTGGATAAATGCAAGAACTAATAACTAAATGTCAAAAACACAGATATTATCTACATATTATATATATATATATATGGGGATGTGATCCACAACAAATGCTCTCTATGGACTAGATAAGGACAAACCGATCTTTGGTAGTCCATGGCAAGTAAAAACGGCTCAGATTTAGAAAAGGCCCGTCATCGGCTACTAATACTAGTGGAATCCGCTAGTATAAGTAGTGGATAGGACAACAACATAAATGCCCCTGCCCCCTGGTTTGGTGAAAATAAAGTATAGTTTTTAAACCATCCTTCACTATTAATAGCAGAAGGTGAGCAGAAACTTTTAAAGGAGAAAATCGAGCTCTAGTTAAATATTAATGCGAGCACATGGAGTTTAAGCTAGCTGTAAAACAAATGGACGAGATTTGACATGCATGCATGCAAGACTTTTAGCAATGCAGCATTGCATGCATTTCATTGATGCACTCAACTAAACCATTTGTCATATTTTAAATAAGGAGAAGATCAAGCTACTGTTAAATTTGATTGAAGATTGTGTCAGGAAAGGGGTAAATTGGGCAGCAGTGCATATAATAGTAGATTCTAGAGAGAGTAAAATTCATGTGAGTGCATATGAGAGTTGGTTACATCTGAGTGTAGGACAGGAATTGGTTTAGGATAGCTTAGAAGTTAGCTTTTATTTTCAGCAGATTTGCTTTCTATAAATAGTTGTAATAGACTAATAGTTGAAGTTTTCTTCAAGCATTATGAATTAAATGAATGAATTAAATGAAGAGAAGTTTGTTTAAGCTTTGTCTATATTCTCTCTCTCTCTCTCCTCCCTCATGAACTCAGTTATATTAACTAAGTTTTCTTATCCGTCTCACTCCTAAATTCTGTTTATTTTCTCTCTGTTCTAACTCTACTTATTATCTAATTCTATGTTTCTCTCTGTATTTCTGGTAAGGCCACTGCCTGGGCCTGATAAGTTGGTATAAGAGCTCTAGTTCTATCTTAACTATCTTCCTTCAATTCCTCTGTTTTCCTAGATCTTCAACTTTTAAATTCTTTTCCCTCATAAATTTTAACTTAAGTCTACTACTTCTAATATTCAAACACTACCAGTAACCAATTCCAAAACATCAGCAACAGATTTCAGCACCAAAAGTAGCAGAAAAGCTACTTCCAGTGCACGGTTTTTCTGCAACAATTGCACCTGAGGGAAATCAAGTGTTACATCACTTCTAACGTGTATAAAACTCTCTTAGCTTACTCGTTTCATTCAGATATATATAGCCCAAATTCTAATTCACATTATTATCATCTCCCAAACATGTTTCAATCCATAATTTGTTTATTCATCACTGTCGGCAGAAATACCAAGTACTATGGTATAATGCTGTTGGATCTACTTTTGTTTGTGTTAGGACATACCTCCAAGCCCACTATCTGGATTATAAAGAGGTCTCAACCTTTTCGATCAAGGCCTCGACCCAAAAGGCTAAGAGTCCAACCCTAAGAGCATTCACAGTAGTTTCCTTATCTATTTCCCTACTCTGCAGTGTCATTAGGTCATTCTGCAAGATAGGGATTCAATTTTTTCACTATGTACCCAACAAGTTTCTTATATTGATTACTTAAATAATAAAATTTAAAAGTTCCAACAGTCAAAGTATGTTTTGACCATTGTAACTATTTGACATTTGTATTGGCTTCATGCGTTAGAGCTTACGATAGATGTAATATATTACAACCTCTTGTTTTTAATTATAAAATCGTTTTTAATTTATTAATCTTTTATGAAGTATGTGATATTTTTAAATTTAAATTTAATATAAATTTAATCAATACATATTGTAACTAATTGTACTTTTATAATATTTATAATTATATGGACATAAATTAAATAAATTTATATCAATTTTATAATTTGAAAATGAAGTAGTTAAAAAGTCATGTGAAATAATGTCAAGATGTGTATGATTGATGAGTTGTCCACTTAAATGAGGGTGTGAAATGTCATTTTGCATATATAGAGAACGCTCTTTTGACTCCCTCACCCTAGGGAGTAAAATCCTATATAGAGATTAAAATAGGGAGTTAAATAAGGATAATGAAACTGTTGGATAATAATTTGTTGATGTGTTCTTCAAAATTGGGGATAGAGAGTTTATTGGGAAACTGTTGTGAATGCTCTTCTAAGGGGAATGCAATGCCCAAATCATTCCCTAAACTAACACATGGCTGGTGCCGCAAGTACAAGTCTAGAGGCCGGCGTACTACCCTGACACACTCCAGAAAACGACTAGTGGGAGAAACATCTGATGCTCAGGCAAAGGATATACCTTGAATGCTCCTAAACGGCTACACATGACCTGCTCAAGCATGATGAGTAGTATCACAAGGATCCATATAAATATCAAGACCCTCCCAAAAGAAAAGGTTAATCACTCACACTCTATCTTCCATGTTGAAACATGTATTCCTCCATTGTTGACTTACATTTTCTTTGATTTGATATTTCCTCTTACACTAGAGTTATCCCCTGGTGGCACAAGCCATCAAGGATAATCGGGTGACTTCCCTTTTAAAGGTTGGATCAAGCAACCAAACCTGTAATCAGAACTTTGAAGATAACCACTGTCAACAGTTTGTGTTTAAATAGTTCAGTTCCATTTGTTTAACACATTTAGCATCATTATAAACATTCAGATTTCCAAAAACATCAATATCAATTCCATAGTTAATTATTCTTTCTATAATAAACAATTTAAACTATATCCTTAGTTTAACACTTGCTATTGCCGTAGTAGTTAGTGTTTATGTTAAGTTTTGAATCCTTGGTGATATAAGCTTATTTGAGTGCTCATTTACTTTATTAAAATTTCTGCTAACTACTAAGCAATAACTAGTTGGAATTAAATCCTTGTTTTTTGGGATACTCAGTTTGCTTCATTGAGGAAATCCATTTCTCACTTTAAAAGCTGCTCAAGTTCAATTTCTCTAATATCAAGTAGTATTGTTGCTGCTTGATCATTTTTCAAGCTCAAATTCACAACAGTTGTGGATTCCTTTCATTCTAAAATTCTAAGAAACATGATTGAACCTTCAGACCAAGTCCAACCAAATGCTTCAACAAGATTTTTTGAGAGTACACTAGTGGAAAGTTGCAGCTCATAGAGGAGAAAATGGATTATTTCATGAATGGTATAAATGAATTGTTGAAACAAATGGGCTCAGATAGTGAGAAAGGTTTTGTGAACCTTTTTGAAGATAAGGGAATGGGCAAGAGGCTAGTTCGTAAGGAACAAGGGATTTTTAAAAAAATCCCTTGAAAACTAAAATTGAAGAGGAGGAACTAGAAAATGTGAGAGGTTTTGATTTGAAGGGACCTCCAATATTTGATGAGGATCCTAAAAGTGAAGGAGAACCACAAAATAATGAAGTTGATGATCTCAAGCCCTAGATGTTGGAGCTCACCCCTTACAATGAAAATTCAGATTATAAAGCACCATTGTATGATGGTCCTCCTATCTATGATAAAGAAACAATTTATGAAGGACATCCATTATATGGTGGAGAACTTCAACCGTTGAATCTGAGTTTCAAAGAGGTTCAACATATAGAAAGGAGGCTAGTATTGAGAAAGTTCCAGGAGTTGAAAAAGTTCAAACTCACTTCTCACTTTGAAAAATTTGCAGCAGATGATCAGAAGCTTTAAAGGAAGGAGTCACAGTAATTGATGAGATAAATAAAGTGCATCTTGTGATGGTACATAAGAATACTTTGAATGGAGGAAAGCATGAGTATGCATTAAGAGATTTCTCACAAACTGATAGTGCAACCAACGAGGTATTATTTGTCAAGACTGTACCTTAAGGACAAGTTTGTTCTAAAGGGAAAGGAAATGCCGAATACAATTCCCCTTCCCTTCAAACATCAAGCCAAAATGCAAGGTAGCAACCTCAACCAATAAAAAATTCTCTTATCCTATGCTAGTGCTATTGACACTTTTAAGTTCCAACAATGCAACTAAAGTTGTGCCAACATCAGCTCACTCTTCAGCTAATAGGAAGCTGATACTTGGCCAGAAATATGCTGAACTTGAAGAATTTTGTCAAAGTCAAGAGGTTCAGTGTTAGGAAGAATGTCAACCACCTATGGAATTCCATCTTGAGCAAAAAACTCCAGGATTCTTGCATGCTAATCTCTTTATTAGGAGACATGAATACACACTCGTTGGACAAGGGTCCTTCCTCTTATGGCTAGCATCATTTTGGTGGAGCATTATTGATGTAGTATTTTCGAATTTTTAGTTCAAAGACCGGGGGTTTGCTAGGCCTATTCTTTGGAGAGATCAAAATGGAATGTACCTCCAAAACTTTCAGTTTGAGAGCTCATTTGCAAGACAAATTGATCAAACAAAGGAATGCGTGATATAGGAGCTAACCTCAGCCTTCTTCCTTGGAGATTCTCTAAAGCTAACAAACCCATATCAGTGGAGTTGGACAACAACCAAGGGTTATTTGAATTATCAATTACCTACTAGCTTTGGTGTTGTTATGATCCTGATGAGTAAGCTGGTTACACTCGCGATTAACTAAGCACTACAACTTAAGAGATTTACTTGATGAATTAAGAAACTACAAAAAAATGTTTCAGTTGTTTTTTCAAATGGTCATAGGACCAAGCTGTGATTGGGCTGTGGTAGCCAAGGGAATTAATCTTGCTTTTGAATTAGCATCTGTTTTATGGTGTGCATTGATGCTCAACAAAAAAATAATAAAGAGTTGTTTGGCCTACTTCACAGCTCAAGGATGGTTGGATCACTTTGGAATGCGACAGTTACAACAATAAGCAATAGTTCAAAACAGTTCAAGCAACTGTTTTGAAAGATGATTATTCACTAGGCTTTTGGGAAATAGTTATTGATACGGCTAATCCACAAAATTTCATCATGTGGAATAAGATAGACTTGCAAATGTTTATCAAAGAGAAAATATTACAAATCAGCTAGTTTTGATGTAGATAAGCAAGTATCAATGGTGGCTGTATTTGGAGGAAAAGAAATACAAGAAGAACTCAAGGCTTTATCAAGTTAATATCAGGTTTCCTCATTACTCAATAAGGAAAAGATTGATCAGTATAGGTTTGCAAGTTCTTGGAGTTCAGCCTTGACCTTGGTGGACCAAGGAAAGGAAGATTCCAAGCCACAATGATTGTGAAGATAGTTACAAGAGAAATGATTCCAGCAAGGTTACTAATTCACGAGGACATTGAATTTCTAAAGGGGAACGGAATGCCAGGAAAGGGGTAAAATGGGCAGCAGTGCACATAATAGTAGATTCTAGAGAAAGTAAAATGCATGTGAGTGCATGTGAGAGTTCGTTTCATCCGAGTGTAGGATAGGAAGTGATGAAGGATAGCCTTTAGAAGTTAGCTTTTATTTTCAGCAGATTTCCTGTCTATAAATAGTTGTAATAGTTGAAGTGTTCACTTATGAATTAAGTGAACGAGTGAAATGAAGAGAAGATTATTTAAGCTTTCTCCTTATTTTTATCTCTCTCCACTCTCACGAACTCAGCAATATGTAATAAGTTTTCTTATCCTTCCTCCCAAATTCTGTCTATTTTCTCTCTATTCTCACTCTACTTTCTATCTAATTTTATGTTTCTCTTGATATTTCTGGTTAAGCCACTACCTGGACTTGACAGATTGACCCAGATTCAAATATCAAAAGAAAAAAGTTATGCCTTTAAAGGAGGAGAAAATCACGTTTGAATTACAATGTTCTAAAAGGCGCTAGGCAGGGGCCCAGGGGGCCTAGCGTCTAGAGGGCCTAGGTGGGGCCTGGGCGGTATTTTTTTATTGTAAGCCAATTTTAATGTTTTATCTTACATTTATCTAAACAAAACAATAATTTAAAGCAAAACAATCTATAATAAATGTATTTGCTTAAAGTTTAAACACATATTCCTATTGCTAATGTCAAAGTTCAAACACAAATATGCAATTGTTCAAAGTTCAAACATATTTTTAACGTATTAGTTTTATTCATAAACAAGATTACTATTAAATAATAAAATTTAAAATTTCAAGAATTTAATTCAATATTAAAACTTAAGAAACTAAACATAAATTTAAGAATTATATTGAATTAAACTAAATATTACAAATGTATCATCATTTATATAATTTGAAGTTGGTACATGTTCAAAAAAGTACAACTATAATAAAATTATTCATTTTGACTTGATATTGTTCACTTCTTGTTGTGATTTGATATGATACAACCTGTATTATAAATATGGTAAATTATTAAAAAAATAAATATATTAAGATCTGATTTGGGTAGTTATTAAAAAAAAAAAAAAACTCTCCGCCTAGACTTTGTCTAGGTCCCGCCTAATTTTTTGGAGGGATTTTTTTACCACCTTGGGTCTAGGTGAGGTGCCAGGGGGCCTAGCGCTTAGTTAATACGCCAAAGAGGGGTCTAGCACCTAGGCGGGGCGCCAAGGGGGCTAGTGCCTTGGCGGAGCGCCAGGAGGGGGGCCTAGTGCCTTGGCGGGGCGCCAGGGGGGCCTAGTGCCTAGGCGGGACGCCAAGGGGGGCTAGGCGGGAATTTTTAGAACACCGTTGAATTATTTTATACTTTTCTTTCATCAGCAACAAAAATAGATGACCAATTAAATTTTAAACCCACCCAAAGTTTCTCCTCATTTCCTCTATATGTGCATAAGAGAGATGTATAAAAGATATCTAATAGCTGCACTAACCATATTTTAACGTTTTTAAAAGTTTTTGCTCACTATTAACTATATCTATATTTTATTCAAATAGGGAGCTTTTGTCGTTGGCTATCCAATACTTGTACTAGCGGAATTAACTAGTATTATTAGTGGATGACAAGCTTTATATTTTAATTTGGGTTGTTCTGATCTCCTATGGACAACCAAATCTATTTCTACAAATATAGTCCATAGTAAATGCTTGCTATGGATCACTCTCTCTATGTGTATAATACACGTGTGTGTACACACACATACGAATAAAAGGCATTTTAGATCGACCCAAGATAACTTATCTTAGGTCAGTTTCAATATAATATCATTTGATCATCAACTTAATAATCTAACCATGCGGATGTGAGCATGCAAAAATATGAGATTATGCAAAATTTCATTTGATTTGAGACATCGGAATATCATTTTTATAATGGTGTATATAATTTGTGTACAAGTATATATTTCGACAGTTCAAATTTTAGTAACTTCTATTGTTATAAAGTTGTATAACCTCAAACTAAACGAAATTTTGTATAATCTCATATTTTTTGCATGTTCATTATATTTGTACGGTTAAATTATTAAGTTGACAATCAAATGATGTATTAAAAGTGACTTGATAACTTATCTTAGGTTGATCTAAGATGCCTCTCTCTCTATCTATATATATATATATATATATATATATATATATATATATATATATACAATCCGCTTCTCCAGCGAACTGGAAGGAGCGAACTAAGAACGAAGCGGCTATAGCGACGGTTTTTTCCGTCGCTATAACATAAAAAGTCGGTTTTTTATATTATAGTGTCGGAAAAAATCGTCACTATAGCCGGTTCGTTTTTAGTTCGTTCCCTCCGGTTCGCTGAAGAAAGCCAAGCTATATATATATAAATTGTTAGGTTCAGGAGTGCCTTTTGTCCCCCTATTCTATTTTGATTGAGGAAGTTATGTAACTCAGTCTCATCTTTATCCCCTTGGATGATTAAAAACAAAAATAAAATGGTGTAACACCTTACGTGGCGTTTAGTTTGCCTGTATTCTTCTACTCACTCCTATCATAGGTCATGTCCTTGATTATCTCCTGCTACTTCAAGTCTCTTTGTACTACTATCCCAAAGTAATTTTCGAGCTATCACTACTAGTCTACTCCTTGTACAAGACTCTCCTTGATGTGAAACATCATATTTGTTGATTATTATTTAGGGATAAATTTATTAAAATATAGTAGGTCACTTGGTTATTGACTTTTACTAGATAGAATTTAGTGGGCAAATGAATCTAGATATTTTATTTATAGTGGGAAGTAATTTGGAGTTATTTCCTTATTAAATAGGTTTTCTAAGTTATATTAGTAATAAAGTTTTACTTAACTCTACAAGTCTTGGGTTTTCTTGCAACTATTATAATTTCCACAACTTTAATTACATAATTTAATATATGATTTTAGTAAGTTTTGTGTGGTATTGATTCCCTACAAGTATGTGTTCCTAATTACTTTTCTTTCTTTCCCTTTATTACTTTCACCTAAAAATTAGGATAAAGTGTTTTGCAACCTGCCATCCATTTAAGTGCTTCTATATATATAATAGACTGACTAGTAATAAAAAAAAAGAAATATAAATAATTTGAAAGTCAAAATCAGGATTGCATATGTGGGAATGCTAATGCAGATTGGGATGATCTACTTCTTCAAGTCCAGATTCACTCCAGCAACTAACGTTATTTGTTTTATGGGTGTGTTGTTGGTGCAGGCCGGATATGCCGCTAGTAGATCCCACATTGCCTCCAATGCAATCAAGACAAACTGCCCAATGTCAATGTGTATCATGATTGCAAAGGAACTCCAATCCAATCATGCTGAATAATTTTAGAGTAATTCTGTGGCTGCTTATATTTTGTTCTGTTTATAGCAAGCAGGCACGACCGTGGCGGTGTGGGGTGTGGTGTGGTGTGGTGCGTCTCAAAAGCTAGCAAGAGCAGAAAAATGAAAACTAAGATAATCGAGACCCACATCACATCGCAACGTGGACTAGAACTCCCAAGCCAAGGTGGCGGACATAGCTAATATTCCTATTCCTATCTAAGAAGGCTGACTCAAACTCCTACTTCTCATCAGCCACCTCGGTTATTGCTAAATATTTTTACCTATGATGTTATAGAAAGGAGGGAGGGTTAACCCCTTCTAACACACTAAATAGTATCATAATCAAATGCATTTGTAAGTTTTATTTGAGAGAAGATAATGGAATTGTTAGAAAGAAAACTTTTCAACATTTTATTACATTGACTATTTGAGTGCTTGTGTGCGATTTATTTTATAATTTATGTAACGACTTAATAAATAATTTTTGAGAAGTAACAATTTATTACTTATCACCTATAAGCCTCTTTAAATTAGTGGTGCTTTTATTTTAGTAATGTTTACGATTCATTTTAATTTGCTAGTCATTTAACCAAATTGTTTAATAACTTATTTTGACTTAATATCTAACTTATAAATAAAAACAGTGCTGAACGCTTATATTTATTTAAAATGACTTTTAAGTAATTTTAAATTTTAATTTATCAGTCTTTTTTTTAACTAAGTCGGTCACTGCGCTGAGGGGCGTAACCGCGTAAGTGGAAACTCCGCCGATAAATACTCGGTCTCCGCGGAAATCGTGATCGGTTAACAAAATTCCTCCCGAGTCAAACGTCAACGAGTTTTGGTTCTTTTACATGCCATTCGAGTTGTGGCAATTGAGTTGGGGTATGTAGTGTTAGGTTTCCGACTTTACTCCTTGCAGATATCTTAGGGTTTATGACTCCTTTTTGCGCAACTAATTAATTTGTATTAAATGTTTACTTGCTTGCTAATTCGAACGGGGATCCTGATGTTATGAAATTCATATTCTGTTTTTTGTTTGTTTTTGGTTAATTTCAATTTGGTTAGGTATCTAGTTATTTTGAGGGAGTGGGAGGATTGATGGATAACAGAGGACAGCAAGGAAGGGGGGAGGGAGATGGAGAAAGAAGGAACGATGCGGGTGCCACTCCTCCTCCTCCTTTATCTACCTACCGTTTATTCGGTGGGCACACTTCTATTCACCAGATGATGGGCGGCGGTAAAGGTATAATTACTTCTACTACTACATGTCTAATTTCTTCAGGCGCACACACATTAGAGAACCCATAAACCTAGAGTCAGTCTTTTGCCTAGCTTGCTTTTCAACCTATAAACCTTGTGTCAATCTTTTGGCTTATAATTTTGAGCTTGCTTTTCATGGATTTTTCTACTTGTATGTTTCCATTTGTTTATAGCCGCTGATGTTATATTGTGGAAAAGGGGATATGTTTCGTGTGCCATCATTCTTGTTGCTACTGTTGCGTGGCTACTCTTCGAGCGGGCAGGATTATCGTTCTTAACAATTTGTTCCAATGTCTTGCTGATCTTGATTGTACTGCTCTTTCTTCGGGCTAACTATGCCGATTTCAGAAATATGTATGAATTCTTAACCATCCTTCTCTATATGGACGGATCACTCCTAATCCCTCCTCATATTGTTATCGTGTGAAATTCATTCCCAATGGTTTGTTTTTTCTCGTTGTGCAGACAGCTTCAAACATTACCAGAATTAGTCTTGTCAGAGGAAATGGTAAATAGTGCCGCAGCTTCATTTCGTGTCAAAATTAATTATGTGCTACTTATGGCACATGATATCACCCTTGGCAAAGACTTTAGACTCTTTTTTAAGGTTAGTAATATTTACTGCACGAGGAAAAGGGAACTACGAGATTTGTAAGATAATTAGGAAGAAGTTGAAGAGGCAGGCTGTGAGAGTAGTTTGACAGCCAACACTAGGAGTATAGTAAACCCCCCCCCCCCCCCCCGCGGTTTCTCTTTTCCTTTTTCTCTTCCAAATATGTATCATGAACATAACGATTCTGGTGTTGGGCGGCATGAAAAGGCGACTACGTTGTGGTTAGGATCATAATTAAGGAGGTAATTTCATATTCAAATTGGAAAGATCTTCTGTAGGCCATTACCTTTACTACGTGGGTTGGGTTTAGACAGTGTAAATTATGTTGTAAAGTATTTCATCAATCACCTTGTGTACCTTATAGTTGGGATCCATTTTTAAATGAAAACAGTATCCATCTTCTTTTTTAAAACCTATAATAAATATGATCTAATGGTTGTAATTTGGAAACCTTTTTTTCCTTTTATATAGAAACAATTTATCAAATTCTCTGACGATAGTATTGTCAAATTCTCTGACGATAGTATTGTCAAATTCTCTGACGATAGTATGTCAAATTCTCAGGTGGTGGTTGTTCTATGGCTCTTCTCGGTCATTGGTAGCTTTATTTCATTCTTCACTCTCATATATATTGGTATATGATCTTACCTCCTTGGTTCCTCAACCAATTGCTGCATTTCATATATGATATATCTTTAATATGAATGCTTTTTGTTTATTATTCTTTTATTTGAGTAGGATCAAGTGATTCTTACGCTTTGGTTGTTTAATTAGAATCACCTGTAGCCTGATCTAGCTCTGTAGTTCCAATTGGACTTCTGCTGTTGCCTTTAGTCTATTGCACGTAGTGGTATAGCTGTTTTGTATCATTGTTTATTGCTGTTGCCTTTAGTCTAATGCACTAAATATGTGTGTCTTCATATGTTATCTTAAGTTTATACTTTATACAGCTAATAAACATATCACTGAAAATGTAATGAAACTTTTGAATTTTTTTTTATAAAACTTCAAGTTTTGTGTAGTATGCTCCATGTGATCAATTTTCATATGCATGCAACCTCTAATTTTATGTGGTCTCAACAATGGATTATGTGTTGGTTTTGGTTTTTTTCTTCGGTGAATCAATCGGTCCGCTGATCCACCATTCTCTTTCGTGAATGATGACTCACATCAGCAATTTCCCCTTTTTTTGTCTTTCCATTCTATGGAAATACTATACCTTGCCTTTGTGCATGCTTGTTGCCACTATACTTGGTGGCCACAAATGATTACTTCTGTAAGTTTCTAGGCAAATGGAATTGACCAAGTGTGTACGGTACACTGGTTTATACTTTATATTATGAACCTGATCCTTGTATGTCACTGTCACTCTTGAGCAGAAAATACTCCGAATATGATAGCTACGGTGTCAGAAATTGATCAGGTTGTGCATATACTTAGGTACATCTTTTGTTAAAGAAGCAATATGAAATGGCCAACACAGCCATAAGTGATATCAAGCTAGTGGTGTTCGAAAAGTCGGCCTAGACTAGGTCGGGGTCGGGGTCGGGGTCGGAGCCTCAACGAGTCGACTAGGGCTTAGTCCTTTGATTTAATCGCTGGTCGACTTAGTCGGGCTTCAATCGGCTACAAGTTGGTAAAGTCGTCCAGTCGGAGTAAATCAAAAAATCGGAACAAGTCGGAGAAAATCGGAAGTGGTCGGGGAAAATCGAAAAAAATGGGAGCAGATGAGGTCCTTCTACCTAAAAGAAGTGGTAGAAATGTGCGAGAACTAGATGTAGACAAGTTTGTGTCGGAAGATGATGACAACGAAGAGGAAGATGAGGATTATGAGTTTTAGTCCGATGGAGAACAAATCTTGGAGGGATATGGAGAAGAGGAGGAGTGTTTGACTATTGATTTTGTGCTACTTAGTTTCATTTGGTTAATTGGTTTTGAATTTTGAGCGTCGAACTATTTGGTTTTACTTAGTTTTCATGTTTTTATTTAATGATTTGTGTTATTTATGTTATTCTACTTACTCAAAACTTATGAAGGAGGAAGGAGAATATATATTTAAAAAAAATTAAAAATCCGACTGGCCGATTAATCCTCTAGTCTCTAGTCGATAGCCAACCGACCTGGGACCGACTAGCGACTTTTAGAACACTGCAAGCTAGTCAAACTGAAGCTACACCCTTTAAGTAACTTTTTTTTCCCTGGTCGATATATGTCACGAGTTTTTGCATGTGGCCTTTGGAGTCTCTTATCAATACATGTTACCTCCAAGATTATTCTTTAGTTAACAACTCTGAACTGTGTTACATTTCTATAATGCAACTCTTAAAATTAACTTGCACAAGCTTTCATTTATTTTCTGTAGCTTGTGGTTCGTATCACCTTTATTTTTCTCCGGTTATTTTATATGTTTTTGTCTTCCTCTTGTATTCTTTTTTGTCTGAGAAGAGAGAGAGAGAGAGAGAGAGAGAGAGAGGGCGGGCGGGCGGGGAGGGGGCTTATTTGGCACTTCAATTGTAAATAGAGATGTTTATTGTGTTATTCTGGTTGTCTGAAACCATGTGATGGTATGTGGCAAGATGGATTTTGAATTCTTATTATGATGCAACTTTGAGCAATAGTATAGAAACACAGCAAGTAATCTTAGATTTTGCGAAGCACTACAAAAATGTTAAGTTCACCGCACAACCAAAAAAATCTATATTCTAGGCCAGCTAGATCAGACTGGTCAGTGCCTGCATGAAATTTAACTTTCTTTTGGTTAGGGAATTTTATGTTTGAAGTTTTCGTGGAATGAAGTCATGAACCTAGCATATAGGTTCTAAGTCTATAAAAATTGCATTTCATTATTAATTGTTGTTCTACTTGTTTCTTTCTTCGTGTTTTTTTTTACTTAACATAGTTATCAGGCAAGCTAGGTTGGTGCCATTTATGGGATTTAACTTTCTTTTGGTTAGCAGATTTTATGATTGAAGTTGTCAAGGAATGAACAAAGTATAGAGGTTCTTAGTGGCTGTAAAATCAAATGCATTGACTGTGTTGAATGTCTAATAGAAGGAATTTGATTGAGCCATTTCTTTTTGTGTTTAGGTTGAATGACTGTTTTATGTTCCATTATTTGTACAGTTACCAGATTTACACTGGACCTTTGTTAGAGCACAGTACTAATTTGATACATATACCAAAGATATAAGTCGGATTACTTACATTTTTGCTTCTGGAAAATTCTCGCAGGAATCATTATATCAATTACAATTCCTGCCCTGTACAATAGATATGAAAACCAAGTTGATCGATATGTTGGTTTCATCCACCAAAAATTTTCAAGCCACTACAAATTTGTGGATGGGAGTGTGATTAGCAGACTTCCTCGGAGCTTATCTAAGGATAAGGATTCTTAGATCTGGAATTGGAGCAGATGATTTCAACTACATTGACCTTTTATGGAGTACCAGACCTTTTTCTTTACAGTGGGTTTAAGTAGTTCCTTTTGCTGAACCTACTGACCAGTTCTCCTGATTTCTTTCCAAGTGATGGAAAAGAAAGGTACTGATATACAGACACAAGGTCATCTTCAAAATTAGCAGTGAGATTCCTCTTTGCTTTTGACTTGGAATCTAGTATTCAAGATCCTTGTAGGCTTGCAGTCGAACACGAGTTTGTGTTATTTCAGTTTTTTCTGCATGTTTATTGGAGAAATTAAACAAAGCAAACTGTCATAACAAGGTATTTTCCACTTCTTTTACTTATAGGCAAAACTAATGTTTAAACAATGTACTTGTCCACCATTTTGCATTGGACCATTAAGCTTTTAATTTCTTCAATTGACCCACTATACTAATAAATTTTTGTAATTGAACAATTTTGTTTAAAGTTGTTAAAGTCTGTTAGGAAATTGCTGCCATGGAGCAAATTGGAAGGGGGGAAAATATCCTAAAACATGACACAAATCTCGTCTTTTTCCCCTTTAAAATCTCGTTTTCCTTTTTTTTTCTTCCTCCGAGCATAGCATTCTCTTCCTCCTCTCTCGTATACCCAAAACAATTACAGAGAAACCTTAAATGACATCCCCGTCACCTCGCCTCCACCATAATTTGCTACTTCTTCCACCGTCCCAAATTGAGAGTCAAATTTTCTTTTCTGATATAATCCCAAACTGGGAGTTATTATATATAGAAAGAGAAGCCAGGAAACAAAACAGGAAATTTGGTCTAAGAAATTACCAAAGTTTAACCAATATAAAGAACAAGTAGCCCATGTTACCACACTGGAATCACAACAATAACAATGAATATCACAAAACCTGTAAAACCACTGACCTAAGACTCCAATCAAATTAGACCGTAGGGAGGGCGGTGAAGGAAAATTAGTTAATATTGAAAATCAGTGTTTGTGCTTCTGAATGCTAACGAGGTGTCAGTCTATGAACAATCAACTAACATGGAGCAATGAATTTGAATCAAAATGTACTGCTACTTTCACTTGCAGAGATTGAAGGCCCTTCAGACTTGACAACATGAGAACCTTCTCTGTTGCTGATATCAAGTCCCTGAAAACGACCAAGGGGATCCTGCTGTAATGTCTCCGAGAGAATCTGGGCATGGGCAGCTGCAAGCATATGGTGCTGCTGGTTTGACATGCTAGACTGGAGGGAATAGATCCGTGACATTTGTACATTCAGGGGATCACTTGGTCCTGCTTGTGGCTGGTGTGGAAAGAAGGCAGACTGGTTACACGGGACATGGTGCATACCTAGGTCGTATGCATCTGAATGGTTCGCCATTTCGCCCGTCGCAACTCTCAGCCTTTCCACTTCCTGCTTCAGTGCTTCACTGAAGGCTTTTTTTTCAGAATAACACAGATGAATGAATTAGATCCCAATAATTTCATATTGGTAAAAGTTCGGAAAGGAATGGAGGATAAAGAAATATGGATAAAACTCTTTTGTTGAATTAAAGGTACCAAAATTTTATTCTTTTACTCGCATACCCAATCTCGCTTTTAGGCCACTTGTAATTTAAAAAAGTTTATAATCATTAATTGCCCTGTAAGTTTTAGGTTGTGATACACCAGTTTATCCATCAATCTGATTTGTGGACAAAGCAAAGTTTACAGATCATAAATATGTTTTTAAAATTACTTTCATCCGCTAAGAAAACAATAGTTAAGCTAGAAATAGTATATGAATATAGTTTTGAAACTTGCCATCCCGTAGCTGAGCTTGTTGTTCCATAGCTTGTAACCGGAGCTTAAGCTCTGTGTTTTCAGTAGACAGACCCGTTGTATCTCTCTGAACAAGAAAACAACAATAGTATATAAGAATATAAAAAGTAATATGATGGGGAGGAGAGAAATTCTATTGCAAAAGAGTAACATACTTCATATGCATACACAATAAACTCAAAAACATTTTGTAAAGCCAGGTATGAAGCTTGTACAAATACAACAACAAACATAAGATGTTCGCGACACAGTTCTATCATATTGACATGCTAAAGTCTCCTGGGAAAGGCATCAAATAGTCACCATAAAATATGGGTGGTTGTACGTGCAAGGTACACAATGGATTGGTGGGGAGCTACCTTGGCGGTGGCAGTAGAATTTTAGTTTTCTCCACTTTTTCGGGATTTATGGAGTTTTTGTTATTAACCTTAAAGGAAATTATATATATATATATATATGAACTTATCTTGCAGTAGTTGATTTGTCAATGCTAGTACTTAGTACTATGTTCTTAAGAAAATTATGCCCTCCGTATGATGGTTAGAGTTGATAGCACTTGTCTCCCAGGATATAATGACACTGTATACTTTTGCAGCACTACAAAAAGTATACTCTACGAACTAAAAGAAATGTTCCAACTCTCTCTCAAAACTAACTTTAAGAAATTGATGAAGAAACTATATACTAGAAAGATCTATTATACTAGAATGCTTTAGAAATGGATGAATGAAAAAGCTGGCCCCTCCTATCTATTTATAGGAGGGGTTGGTGTTAGGGTTGCTCAAAAAATTTGGTTTTTTCGGTTTTTTACCGAACCGGTTGAAACCGGTACCACCGGTACCGGTTTTTTTCGATTTCTGTTTTTTCAGTACCGATTTTTTGATTTTTTTATACTTTTCGGTACCGGTAGCGGTAATGAAAATTTTGAATTCGGTAAATACCGAAAAATCGAAAAGTTGAAAAAAACCAAAATTTTGTCTTTGGAAAACTGACATGTAGTTAATTTCAAACTGAACCACATGATGATCTACATGATTATCTAAGATGATTTGTCTTCGGAAAACTGACCTGTAGTTAATTTTTGGAAATATGATAAGAGTCGCACATTTATCCAGTGGATTCCACTTTCGAGAAATATCATTTATGAAGATCTGTATTGGTAGTAGTACAACCGCAGTATACAAAGCATAGGGGAAATTAAAAAACACGTGTGCCATGAACGAACCAAATCTTGAGCTGCAACATGCTGAGTATGAAGTTAAAATAGGCTTCTGCATGTAGAACAATGAAATTTGATAAATCTAAATGACCATTTTTGTTGGGCTTGAATTTGGTGCTGCTTTATCTTGTATGACCATCTTATGACAAATATTGGTATTATCTCAACCATCTAAGTTGTTGGATGCAGTTTTTTTAACATAAAGTTTATTATATAAATAATATTGTAATACAAAACTCCTACTCTGTCACAAATGTAGATTACAGAATCTGTTTCACAATCTGTAAGCCCTGTTCTTTCTAAAGGAAACCAGTGTTATTTTATCAACTCCAGGTTCTCCACAAAGATTTAACAATTACTATACAATTATGATAGTTAAATACTCTTAGACTAACAATTATAATTAGTATTTATAAAAATGTAATTTACTAATCTCATTTCTTAGTTTTAAAAAATTTGTTAATATAAAAAAAAATTATTTAATTATTGCGGTATAACCGAAAACCGAACCGAAAAAACCGGTACCGACTTTGTACCGAATCGGTTATTCGGTACCGATACCGGTTATTGATTTTTCGAATTTTTTCAGTTCCGTACCGATTCGATTTTTTCAGTACCGGTTCGATTTTTTCAGTACCGGTTCGATTTTTTATCGATGAGCACCCTTAGTTGGTGCCCTTTCGGATGGGCACTTGGCCCTTGAAAAGGCATATATGGTATCCTTTTGTCAAAACGACGTAGTTTTGATCATATACAGAATAGGCGCAACTATTCGGACCTATAAAACGACGTAATTTTAGTATTAGCAGAACCAAAACTACATAGTTTTAGGCTTAGTAGAAAAGGCGCAACAAAAACGAAATAGTTTTGGGCCGCCTGTTCAGACTTATACTGATACCGCTTTTCAAAACGACACAATTTTGATAATATAATAAATATCGCTTCTCAAAACGACACAGTTTTGATAATAGAATTAAATAAATAAAATTTTAAATTGAAAATTTAAATAAATTTTGTCTAAAAAATTATATATCAGACCCACGTGCCAGGCCGGCCGGTCGGCGGTGCGCGTGTGGGTTCGAACCTAGCCTTGGCTAGGTCCTCTTCCTTCCACAAAAGTGGGGTGCCCTTGGGGCCCAAATCCAAGAGCACTTTCCTTGTATATAAACATATTAAACATTTAATTCCTAACATATGTGGGACTTGGTTTTTCCCATATGTATTTATTACTCCCTCCGTCCCAAATTATTGCTGCTCTAGAGTTCCACACAGATACCAATATGTGTGATAAAAATACTAAAATACCCTTATTAGTGAAAATATGAAAAAGGTGTTTAAAAAATAGTGCATGAAATAGTATGTAGAAAGAGAAAGAGAGAGAAAGTATGAGTGCATTAAATAGACAAATAGTCTAAAGAGAAAAAGTATGAGTGTATATATGTGTGGAGAGAGGAAGAGAGAGAAAGTATGAGTGTATTAAATAGACAAATAGTATGTAGAGAGAGAAAGTATGAGTGCATATATACGTGTGGAGAGAGGATGAGAGTAATGACTATCAATAATTAGGTAAAGGGGCAAACTTGAAAAATAAAGGAAAAAAATTCATTGAAATCTTGAAAAAACAGATATTGTGGGACAAATTTTTTTTGCTAAAACAGCAGATAATTTAGGACAGAGAGAGTATCTTTTATCATTTCCAAGTGTTATCTTTGGGAGTTAATATCTCATTCATTACACCATGGATTTGAGCTTTCAAATACTTAATTTAATCTACTCATGGAATAGAACACATTAATATATGGAATCATTAAAAATAATTAATGACACCCACATTAATTTAGGCTCAAATTCCAACAGTTTTGAGTTCTTGGAAGGGAAGTATGTTAGCAGCAAAGATTGACCAGTTTAGCAGGTGACACCTCTATGCCTGTTGGGTTGTGCGTGGTAGGAATAAAACAGATGCTCTTCCAAAAGAATATTAAACTACAGTACTTGTTGATTTCAAACGATAACTTGTATTATGTCAACTCTTTTGTTGAGTTTAGAGGAGATATGAGAAGGCATGCTTAGGCTTTTCTCCATTTACTTTGAGTGCGCATGTGCTCCTTGGTACTTATGATCTTAAGAATGTGATCCCTTGATTGAATATCCGCAGTTAAATCATGTCAACAAAGTACCGCAGAACTACTATATTCGCCTAATGTCAATTTACCCTTGTTTATGAACACACAACACACACACACACACACACACACACACATATATATATATATATATATATATATATATATATATATATGTATGAAGAACTAAAGGAATAAATATACAAAATCCATGTAAGGCGAGCCCTGCAAGTAATCCAAAGATCACCTGGAAAAGAGTCAGTTGTGCAGAAAGCGTTGTTGCTTCTGTTTGAAGGGTCTGCACTTTTCTCTCAAGTTCAGATATATAGCGTGCCTTCCTCTCTTTTGAGCGAGCAGCGGACTGTCGATTTGCCAAAATCCTGTATATTATTATATACAAAATGTCATAAGATGACAAAAGCTCAGAGCCAAATTCATAGAAGGAACTTTCAGCAAGAAAAGAACAAGTTTTAATTTCAGTAATCTACCAAGGATGTGGCATGGAAACATTTTCACATCTAACTCCAAGCATGCACAAAGATAAGAATGCAAAATCATATTTAGATGCAGCAAAACTCAACAAATCTCCCACATCTTTGATGAAAGTGAAATATTTGGCAAGACATAAACCAAGTCTCAAATTCTAAAATATATGTATATCCACCTAGCCTAACTAGATTCAGCAAGTAATGAATATGAGAGACGTGAATATAATAAATAAATAAATAAAGCAGCAATTAGTCTGTGCAATCAGACATCAACGCTTGAAAATCATAGTTATATTATTATTATAAGGAACAAGGGTCAATTAATTTGAAGTCCATTTTCCCTCTTTAACATATGCATAAGCGGCGGCGGCGGCAGCAACTTATTGACAAAAGTCCAGATTTAATTTTTGAATCCTCCCGAGCTAGGTATTTCAGTTCTATATATATATATATATATATATATATATATATAAATTAAGGAAGACGATGGTAAGAGAGGGGGAAAAAAAGAACGGAAGGTGAGTTGTAACTTGGTTATTATTAATTACTCAATAATTATATGGAAGAGTACCTCTTAGCACGCTTGGGATCAAGAGTCCACAACTCAGCAAGCTTATCAGGAGCCATGGCCTTCTTGGCCTCAATACTCTGATCTCTAAAATTACTGCTGTTACAATTGAATAGATTAGTAGTCGAACTATCCACTGAATTACTATGCCGATGACGAGGCCTGCTGCTACTGCTTTTCTCTCCTCCGCTAGCATTGGAATTGGAATTGGAATTGGAATTGGAATTGTCTAATAATAAGCTGCTGCTACTACTTCCTCCTCCTCCTCCTCCGTTGATTAAATTGGATCCACCAGCTCCTCCGCCTCCCCCTCCCCCTCCGAGTTTCTCCATGTCAATGAATGTGCAAAATAGATCGTCCTCCGATCCAAGCTCTTCAAAACTCCCAGAAGGTGCATCGAAGGGTTCCGACCCCAGATCTAGGTCGTCCGGCAGCCGGAGGTTTACTTCCGACTGTGTTCGCCGGTGGTGTGACGGCGAATTTGGAAATGCCGCCTCCGTCGCCATATCAGAAAGCATGTTTCTGGGGTTTGGATTGCTGCTGCTGCTGCTGCTGCTGCTGATGATGATGGATCTTGCATTGTTGATTCTATCCTCCCTCTATTCTACCTCTACCTCTGTCGCTGAATTAACTTTAGAGTTTTGTTGATCTTCGTTATCCTCCTAGTAAGTAGTAATTCACATATGAACAGACAGACAGACATACATACATACATACATTATTAGCAACTAGAGTACGAAATGCTACCTAGGTAACTGACAAAAATTGTCTACATAACATAACTAGATTAAAGTTATGGTCACTTCTGTTAAGGGTGGTAAATAAGTAGTACAAGGTAACCCCACTCCCGTATTTTATTTATTTTTTCTCTCTCCTACGTCCACGTATCACCTCTCTTCCTAAAAGAGATTATCTTTTAAAAAATTAAAAACTATTAATACAAGAAAGATAATTTCTTAGGACAATAAAAGAAAGTAAGACCAATATAGAAAAGTAAATAATTTATTCTTCTAGAAAATTATAAACGACAAACATTTTAAAATATTTTTTTTTTAAAAAGACAATCTTTTAAGAACTTAGGGAATATTATTTTTCAATTCTCGTTTTTAAATTACTATAAAATTATAATGTATTCCTACAATGCATGCGAGGCTTTCGAACAAAAAAAATCGATTTCTTCTGCCACGTAATTGACGATATTCTCAATGTTATTATGTTTTCAACCCCCCAACGGCACAACTTCCCTTCCTCGCATTCTCAATGTTATTATGTATTCTTCTTTTAACCTAACCAGAAGATTAATAAATTTTATAAAGTTTGCGAGACATTTTAAAAGTTATTTTTAAATTTAAAACTAAAGATATCCATAACTATATTAACATAAATTAAATGATGAATTCACCTTTTTAAAGATATTTGAAATTTCATGTCATGCTATAAAATTTGAAACAGAAACGGAAATATGTAGTACTATCTATTTTTATCAAACATTTTTAACAAGGGCAGAACTGCCTGTCGGCCCAAGCTTCCTTAAAAAATATTTTTCTTTCCAAAAATATATTATATAAAAAGGGAAGGATTATATATAGAAGAATGATAATGTGGGTGAAACTGCATCATCGAGTTTCCGTTTCTAAGTTTTAAAGACAGCATATAATAATAACAGCAACTTTGGTTACAAGTATATAATATGAAGGGAGAAATAACAAACTCAACCTTATTAATTAAGCATGTCCAGAGCATCTAATAGGGACTGCTATTATTTGGAGTATCAGCTAAATCTAATCGATACAACAGTGACATTATTATTCTTTTTCCATCTCTTCTTTTCTTTTGTTTAGGTAGAAAGAAGGCCAATTCCAAATTCAATCCCCAAACTACCAAGGTTACAACTGTACAAGCATTCCAGCCACTAACCCACACCTCCTCCTTCAGCATATCTACAAAGACAATAACTCCTGCAAATTCCAGCCACTAAAATAGTCAAACAAAGCAATTTATGACACAAACCCTTTTTGACTTGACTAAAAGTATTCTTCTCTCCGTAGTAGGAGGAAGAGGAAGAGGGGTGGGTTAACATGAAGTTAACTTTGGTCAATTGACCAACTTACCGTCAAGTTCCGGATCCAATTCATTTGATACCAACCCAAAGAGTAGTTTATAAATATAACATATTCACTGTGTAAGTAGTGGAAAAATGAAATGGTAAAGTATACTTAAAGCATACAGATTCACGTAACTTAAAAATATGCTGATATCAATGGTTTATAGTCATGAAGAGCTACAGAATTTGATAAAAAGTCGGTTAATTCATGAACAGGTTGGAGATGAAACCCTGAACCAAAAATAAATAAGCTTCCCAGTACCTGAAATAATTTTTGATCTAAATGTATATAGTAATTTATACCGAAACAAACTTCATGATGAGACTAAAGAACAGCTGCTGTTAAGGTAATATTTTTAGCTCACCCCAACAATCAACTATGTCAGAAGCTCAGTTCATCTGTCCTCATCATTCGATTGAGCTGCATTTTCTGAGTCCTTATTGGCCATCACCTCCACTTTTACCTCAACTGGAACTGGATGTGGGGATGAAGTGCCTGCACATAGAAGCATATCAAATGCTACGTTACATGAACTCATTTACATGGGTGAAGTACCGCGTCAGACACAACACACAGCCATGGTGTGGGGGTCAGTATGGGACACAACACGTCACCAATAGGGAAGAACAAAAATAAGGAGAAAAATAAAAAGATGATTGAAAGAAGAAACAAATCCACTGCAAAAGGAGGAAGGGGGAAAATAAGGATGTCTTCATGTTCACGTAGATGCTTATTATAGAGTTTTGCTCAGGGAATACAATGTATTTGCACGAGCTGTGAAACTTTTTATATATCATGGTGTCTACGCAACCATATCAAATATTAGACATTACTCAGTCGTGCTCACTTGTTTAATGAAAATAATTATACCTAATCCAACACTAGGACACATACCCACACCCGAGTCCATGTAACATAGGTCAAATATGTGACAGAAAATGTAGTACTACCGCAGAAAAAGAGAACGACTAGTTCTTTTTCTTCTCACAAATTTATGTATCCCAAAATCCTATATGCAATATCACTACTCTTTACATAATTGTAATAGTTTACAATTCAAGCTGCTGATGACAAATGAGTTCTAACAAGTCCACTGAGGAACGTGCTTCAAATTAATGCTAGTGGAGACAACATAAGGGGTATCAGTCTAACACAATCAAATTTACAAACCTAAGCAGACTAACATTAATTATTCATCCTTTTTCCTATGATCAGTGCTAGGAAAGTAAATAAACTGGCAGGCTTGAGTAAATCTCCATTGATGCAACCCCACTATCTTCTATTCCCTGCCACACATACTATATCCTGAACATCAGAACTCAGAAACTCAAGCTTATGCCATTCTCATTCCTCAGACCAGTTTCAATATAAAAATGAAAACTAAATGGTTTCTATGCCACACCTCCCCACCAACTATTGGTTACAACAAATTACAGTTTCAACTTGTGCCGGATGAGTTACGCACAAATGGGGCTTCTTTGCTCTTTGACATAAAAATATTTCAGGCATGAAAAGAAATTATATAGTTATAAGCCTGAAAATTTTCATATTCAGTAGGGTTATAACGTTTATTTAAATTGAAAACGAATTCCACAGTCAATTGCTCGCAAGGGGAAGAGGTGCTCAGCTCAACTCTCGAGTTGCATCATAAATTTATTACACCAGTAATCAAATTTTCTCAGGAAAGAAACACAAAAAATATTTCACTAGCCTTTCACATAAAGAAATTGAGATAGATGAGTATGATTTTCCTTATATTGGGTTTTTTTTTCTGAGAAAACAATAAAGGTGAGACTATAGACGTTAATGGGGTAAGTACAACAAATCAATTGTCTTTGAACAAGAAATATCAACGCCTAGGTGGTGGAGGGAGCTTTGAGCGCCTAGGCGTTTTCCGAGGCAGGTGCTCTAGGCAATGTTAATTTTATTTTATTTTTATTAGCGAAAGCATATAGGTGAAGTTTGAAACACACCAAACTTTAGGACTATACGTATAATTAGGAAGAAACTTTGGGCCGTGTATTAGTAATATGGCATAATTTTAGTATTACGTAAGAAAACTGGTGATTTAACGGGCCACATTTTCTTTTTTCACTGAGTTTAGGCTTTGTTCCAAGAATAAAGAGTTTGGGCTTTAAGTCGTGAATTTATTATTGGAGCTGGAAGGCTGGGACACACAAATAAGAAACCCTAGCCACCGCCTCCTCCTCAAATGTGATTTTCTGATACTAGTGGCAAAAGAGAACGGCTACTTTGATGCTCAGCCTGCAGGTAAGGTTATCTCCCCCTTCTTCTCTAGTCTTCTCCTCCTTCTTGGTGAACTGCGATGCTGAGTCGTAGGAGTTTTTGTTTCTGCCCAACTCTAATTTCCAAGGTTAAGCTGTCGCTGTCGCCTAGGCAGCCACCCAGTCTGACTTTTAAACCAGAGTAATAGTATGCACAAGAGTGGATGTAAGTAAGATAGAAACAGTTTATGCTCTCCCACCCTTCTCCCCCACGCCAACAACAATTTTCACACATTCATGTACATGACTTGCCCTTACAAACCATCCTAACCAGCATAAAAAGTCCCTAGATTTCAAATCATGTATAAAATAGGTGCGCTATAATGATAATTTTCAATCTGCAAATTTGGTCCCCAAAACTATCTTCCAGTTTGACAAGTTGTCCCTCAATTATCAACCTAGGACTATTTCTCATCATGATTTTTCCTATTTACGAAAGTAGCAACAGCAATTATTTCCCCTCTTCCAGGTTGTATTTAGTTGAGGACACCTTGTCCTTCCCTCTTTATCAATAAATTATTGCATTTTATAAAGTTAAAGCTAAAAGATCTAGGATAATGAATGCATATGATTTGTGCAATTGTGCACAAATTTGTTTGATAAATCAATGTCATGCACACTGATTTGATAATTTACACAAAGTTTTACGTCAGTTGAATTCTGGTATAATTTGAGCTTTATTATAAAATTTATTTTAACAATAATATTTTGTCAACCACTAGAATTGCTGCATGGTCCTCCATTTCCCTCCAATCTCCATTATTTTAGGGTAAACATTGAACAAAAAATAAAACCTAAAAGTTTGCAAATGGGATATTTTGTGTGGAATCAGGTAGTATTGTTAATTACATAAAGTCAGAGATCTTCTGGTGAAAAAAGAATTTAAGCAAGAAAAGAGATTTTCAGGTGTTAAAAAAAAAGACCAAAAGAGGGGGGAAATTTTCAGCTCATATGAAAATCAGAAAATGAATATGATTCAAGAAAGAGGGGGGAGGGGGTCAAAGGTGGTACCTCGGATGAAATAAGAAGAGGAGGGCCAACCACGGATGGTGGAGAGAGAGAGGGATTCGTCATCATTCAACGGATTGGTCAACTTACCGATTACTTGAACCAGGTCGTGAGGATGACTAGGGCGAGGAGGGACCCAATAAGAAGAGCCTGGTATGAAAGAGAGCCAATCGGGCGCGGATCGCTTCACGATGATGTTGTGGATCATGTCCTCGAGCTTGCGAATTCCCAAGACCTCGACATCGTCGTTTGATGATGATGAAGAAGAATCGAGGTCGACCTCGATCAGTTGGGCTTTGCCTGTCTGGTCGGAGCGGTGTCTGTGGCTTAGGATGCGAGGCGACACAGGGAGGAAGTGGAGGAATGATGATGATGACGACGACGACTGTGAGGATGCTCTAATTAGGGTTTGAGAGAGGAATAATCGAGCCATGGAGGGAGGGAAGGAGGTATTCTGAAAAATAGGGGATGAACACCTACATACCTGGGAAAATTCTCTACTTATATCCCTCTCGAGGACAATTGGTAACTACTACGCTCTGTGTCAGAATTTAAAAATGGAAAAAAAAGAAAAGAAATATACTAAAAATTTAAGTTTTTTTTTAATTTTTATGTTTTTGAATTTTTCAATAAACGAGAAAAAAAAAATTGATAGAAAACTTCCACTTCCAAAATTTTCCGTCCAAAATTAATCTGATTTGGACGGAAAAAAAAATTAGAATAAGTAATATTTTTATAATTTTTAAATTATCTTCAACTTTTAATAATAAATTTT
Source organism: Panax notoginseng (assembly GCA_016801055.1). Taxonomy (NCBI): domain Eukaryota; kingdom Viridiplantae; phylum Streptophyta; class Magnoliopsida; order Apiales; family Araliaceae; genus Panax; species Panax notoginseng. The sequence goes on along the minus strand of CM029018.1, from coordinate 3,375,473 downwards.
AAATTATAACTCATGTACTCAATTTTAAATTTTTTATTCTTTTCTATTAAAAACTCAGAAACAACACAAAGAAAAATTTTAAATTTTTTATTTTTTATTTTTCTGTTCTAATTTAAATTTTCTATTTTTTATTCCTGTTCAAAACTCAGAAACAGAGGATTAAAGTTTGCACAGGATTTATCTTTATCGATAAAAAATGAGGAGAAACATGTACTCCTAAATATTGACTTGCCAAAATAGTCATTCACAACTTCTTTTATTCTTAATTAATTTCCTATTTGAATTCACTTCTGAATTTTTGTTTATTTGAATGATTCAATTATTAAAATAATCTAATAATATTACTAAAATTATTAAAATTGTATTGAAGAATTATTTATAATTTTTTTTTTGTTTGAAATCGCTTAATTAGGTCGTATTGAGTTTGATTCGAACTCAACTCAAAATATAAATCATTTAAATATGAACAAAATACCTTATTTTATACTCTCAAATTTTTTTTTTATCAATAATTAATTCAACTGGGTTCATTTATTCCCTTGTAATTTGAGGCTTTCCTCCCAATTTTTTCAGATTTTGCCCAACTCCAATTATTTGAATCAACAGTCTCACGTCTTTCCTACTTAACAACAATAATCCAAATCCCAATCCAAATCCAAAACCAAAAGAGCAAATCAAACAGGATCACCCTAACAAATTCTTAGAATTGCATATCACACTTCACTTCCACAACACTAAATGCGACTCATCTGCTGCTCGGATTTTGCACAAATGGATTTTATACAAGTACGGACATAATATTACAATTCGTATTTACAAGTTGGTCACGGATACATTACAAAATTCGGAATTATTGAGCCACCCAAAAGCATGGCGAAACCAGTGAGAGACTATTTTATTATAATAGCACTCGGAAATCATAGGTAAAAATGTATATACAGGTCATATAATTTCAACCTCACGTCTCAGATAAAAGGTTGCTGATTTTCCGAAGCTCTTTCAGAGCTGCCAGAGCTGTAACTTGTCCTCTGCCCACCAAACCATTTTTAGAGTAGTTTTCTAAGGCTCCTGCTTGTCCCTGATCTTGCTGGAAAGCTGATTCAATCACCTGCGAATCAAATAACTTGCTTACAACTAAATCAATATAATCAAAAGAAAGCTGAAACTAAATAATACAGGACCTTCCAACCTTTATACTTTTTTCCAAGTCTTTTTTTTTTTTTTTTCATTTTCTAGTCAATATAATTCTATCTTGCTCTAATATTATGTTTGGTTTTCCTCATTTCTAGATTAATATAAAAGTTTTTTTATTCTCTTTGCTGCATGCATTGTTACCCGTGTAGAACCAAAACTCGTGTCCATCTCTTTAGTGCCCGTTTGACAAAGTGTTGCAGGGAGATACAGCAGTTTTACTAAGGAAGTGTATATAAGAGAAAGAGAAATTGAATAGTGTTCGGTTATACAATTGCAAAAATGCTTTTAGGAAGATAAGGGACACACTTGTAGATAGGGTGTGCTATGAACTTCCCCTTTTTTCTTCAACAATTTTAAGGACAATTTTGTTCAACAGTAAATTTTTACCCCAAAAAAAAAAACATGGCCCAAGTTTCAAAAGCACAAATTTTCTGCTTATGCCAAAAGTGCTTTTGAGACAATGTCTACTCACTAAAAGTGCTTTCAAATAGTCGCCAAATACAAAAAATATTCAAATTAAATTTTATAGCAAGTCCACCACTCCACTCCACTCGACCAACCAGGCTCTTAGCATTAGATTGTCCTTTGACATTCTATGCCAAACCTACACCACTTTTTAATGTCTTTATGCTTACTAATTTCTTTGCTGGTTAGGTCCTAGGAAAAGCGCACAAATTTTAAATTGAATTTAAATATAAGGGATGGCCTAAATAAGCATCTAAATTAGGCTAAACAATATAATTCTACAGCCACTATAGCTACTTTTCCTAGATTGTGCAGACTCATCATTAAAAGTAATACTAGCGAAAGATTTTACCTGAATGTTCTCAAGCATAGACTGCCCGAGATTCCTGAATGTAACCATCACAATCTGGTCCACAGCATCTCCTTTACTAGTCAGTGAAGAGCTATCAAAACCATCAATTGTAGAAGAGCCAACTTCATTGAGCTGATTACATCTAATGACGGAAGCTTTAGTAGCCTCTGTCAAACCTCCTTTCTCAGATGTCCCCTCGCCCACATTCCGTCCCAACTTCCAAAACCATTGGAATTTCCCTGATAGAAGCTTCCGATCCTTCATATTTGTCTCGGACTTTCCCGTAGAATCTTCAATATGTTTAGATTTCAAACAGACTTCGTCTGGGGAATCCGAAATTGGCAACGGAGAAGCTTCTGGGTCAGTCCTAGAGGAGTCGGAAATAATTTGTTCAACATCATTTTCATCAATAGATAAATTTGATGCAACACTACTCTCTGATCGATTTTCTTGGTCATTAGCTCCACTAATGGGGCTGGATGGATCTGAGAAAACTGAAGAGTTCTCTTCACTACCAGCATTTCCATTCAAACATCTGTCGTCACCCGTGCAACTAAAGTTCTTACTACTACCATTTTGTTCACACTCCTCAACTCTATCCTTCTGGCACACGTCTTCACCACACACTACGTTCTCTGAATCTTCCTCTGACCCAAGCTGCTTGGCCAAATCTTTCAGTAGACTTCTCCTAACAGATGACCTGTGATCCGTTTTTTTGCTATTAACCTTGGATGGTGAAGGATCAGATTCAGTTCTAGAGAGACGCAATTTAACCTTTTCTGACCAACCCTTTATGCGGTTTGGTACTTTATTCTCGATACTACCTTCCCTGCTTTCTTCTTCCTTATGCAAAACTCTCCACTTCTCTTCCCAGTAGCTCTCAGGAACCATACTCAGGGCAGTTCTTGGGGAGACAGTGTCCGATGAAAGGCTGTGACCTCTCACAATTACTGATTTGCTCTGGTTGTAGGCTCCAGTATATGTTGGCAGTGAACTAGAGCTGTTAGCATCGACTGCAAGACCCTGCAAAGACTTTGCCTTAGCTATCAGTTTCTCCAGCTTTATATCCTCCGGAAAATTCAGCAATCTTTGAAGACATGAAGTAGCATTTTCAGTGGCAAGCAGGGAAGACCTCAAATGAAGTATCATTGAAACTGCAAGTGCTGAGATGAATGCTCCCCTGGACGAATTGAGAACCCCAAAGCTGGATCCAACACCATTATCAGCAAATTTATTTAATTTACAATTGTCAGATGCAAATATTTCATCCCAGATAATTAACAGGTCTTCCAACGCAAATTCACGCCCAAATAAAACCCGTAACCAGCGAAGCGAGAAGTATTGAGGTTCAACTCCTAGCTCAACCAGATGGCTGTGGAGAGACGGATCAACAATAGAAAGTAAATGGTACAATGCAGAAGAAGCTTCAATCACAGGGGGTAACCCAGTAAGTGGACCACTCAAAGGAGAATGGGAAAAAAAATCTGCCATGGCAACTGCACCTCCAGCTCCATTCATCAAGGCATCAAACATGCAGTAAGCATCATGTTCCATAAATTTCTCAGATAAGACAATACCCAGTTCACCTTCTGCCCCATAAGCATCACTAAGTAAAATAATGGCTTGAATCTTGGGATCAAGTTCGCTGAGACTACCAACCCTTGATGGACTTTTTTGAGGCCCAATTTCATCTTCCATGAAATCAGAAAACTTCTTGAAATCAAATCTATATGTAAAATCACTTTCGTGAAATGAAAAACCATCAAATTTGTCGGTGAAGTGGTCTTCGTAAAGCTTTCGCACTTCAGAAAGATGTTGTACGTCGACATGGAGAACATATAAGAGTGGAGCCAAGAGCTCATGCATTCCTGTAAGCAAACAAGGATAGAGGCATAACTAGAAAGAAACACCAATAAGAATAGCTTCTTCAAAATTTATGAGTGAAAGGATGTTTCTAGAGTATGCTCAGGTTTTGATGTATTAATGAACTAATCTTGGTATCAAAACAAAAAATGGTATTACTACAAGTAATAAAACTAATACATCAATTAGACTCCAAGAGTTGGATATGTTGTCAGTTAATGTGTAGGCAACCAGACATACAATAAAATAGCAGCAATTTTAAATTTCTTGCGTTAGTTCATACAAAATCTAAACTTGACTACTATAACAATGTCGCTTATGTTTCACTCTAGTATCTAAATTCAGCATAGGTGTACATATGTTTTATCTAGGTAACATTAATTTCAAGCAATTTATCTATTTCTTTTTAAAAAATGATATATGTAGAAACAAGCAGAAACTTGAGATAAAGAAAACTAATCTATTACAGTCATAATCTCAACAATTCCTACCACTTCAGGTAAAGAAATAGCTAGTCACGAGTACTTCTGCTGGAATTATCCCTTTGTAACTAGTAAGAATACAATCAACAAATCATATGCAGCAAACTGAAGTCGGAAGTTGCAAGTGAAACCAACCAAGCTGCAGAGATCAAAACTAGATCCAGACATGGTGCTTATAAGAATACATATAGAACAAGCCTAATTTTGTGTTTGCACAACTCAAAACCTCTCCTATCATTCTAAAAAGAGCATGAAATAGATCTTCATAGTAAACCAAGGGATTTAACAGCTTTAATGAACACGGTAATATTTACCTTGTCTGTAACCATAATCTGGATGCCTAAGGCACCAGAGTAACAAAATTCTTCTTAACATGCCTTGGCATCCCGGAGTCTGAAAGTAGCTTCCATGTTCGGGATACAGACGTGACAAGTCCTGGTCAAGCGTTCTCTCCAACTCGGCATTCCGAAAGAAACGACCCCACATACTATCTGCATAACATTGTGCATCACCCAGTGAGCTAGCCAGGTAAACCATTAATCTAATTAGAGCAGCAATGATTTTTATGTGTATGAACTTTAACAAATTCTTGCTTTTAGCTTGTCAATGCTCCGTTCTTTTTCCTGTTCTTTCCTCTATCTTTTTGCTTACCTTCCGAAAAGAAGAGGGAGCAAAGGGGATTGGGAAGAAAATGTGAATTCTAGGCTCCTCCATAATCAACTATCAAATCTCAATGTTAAAGCCTTAGATATGTGCAAAAAAAATCATAACTGCCTCATACATAATTTCAAACACAATCAACTCAAACGATACAAGTAGATAAAACAAAAATGACAAATGTCAGGGCTCAAAAAATAGCAACAAACAAAATGGAAGCAATGTGCTTCAACATATCATGGCTACAAAAGTAGGTTGTTATTTATGTATGATAAAGTCAAAGATGATGCATAGAAGATAGAGCATCCCACCTGGATTTTGGGACAATGGATTGTCCATGACAAGATCGGGAGAATTACTTCCATCCTTGGGAATGTGAGGATCAATTAGGAGCCGCCTCCTTAAAGCAGCATACCTGGAAGGAACTAAAATAAATTAATTTCAAAGTTGAATCATGTGGATGATTGTGATGAGAACGTTATATATTAACAGTTGCCAAAACCATTTTTGTAACAAGCCATTCTATAATTTTACAAAATGCATCTGCATCACATAGGTGTTCCAAGAACTGACGATTTGTATACTTTCAGTCCGAACCCATTTCAGTTTTGGAAACAGGATTAAGCGTACAAAAAATCATAACCACAAAACATATTTCGTACATATTAATAAATGCACCAGAGCAGTTAGGGAATAGTTAGTTAGGCAATAGTCAAGGAGAAAAAGGAGGTAATATCTATACCTAAATATGAATCTGAATTACCACGAATCCCAATGACTAAGAATTGGTAATTTAAACGGAATCTCACTGAAACTATGACACAATCAAACCTGAACAAACAAAATGTTGAAATGAATCATACCAGCCTCTACTGGGGATTATTACTCATTTTTGTACTTGTTGTTTTATTTTCCAATTATTTCTTCAATTAAGAAAACAAAGAAGGAAGAAGAAGAATTCTAGGCACCTCAGAGATTCTCATGAGTCCATTTATCATCCTTAAATTGAAAGATATAATGCTGAAATTTACAAATCACTCGCTAGAGTCAGATTGCTATTTTACTTAAATAGTGCCAAGTGAAACAAATTTTAAATCCTGAACTAATCTAGTAGGTCAGTCTAAAACTTCATAAGATGCAACAAACTAAACATCCAACAGATGCTCCAGAAGAAATAGGGATTTAAAAGAAAAGACTTGAGCCTTCTTAACTTAAGCTCACGCTGCAGCAGAATGGATGAAATGGCCAAGTCAAACCAGCACATACATTAAGAGCTTAGATGAGTCTGAAGCAGAAGGATTAGTCAATAACAGGAAATGACATAGCCAAGCATTAAAACTCAAACCCTCCTCCCACCCCAAAAATAAACCCACAACACAAAAGCTAAAGACACAAGAATAACTCGAAGAAGACAAGAAGCCAAATCCACTCTCATGGACATTAATTACAATAGTTGAGGGCCCCAAGGAAGCTACAGAGCTACCAAAAAATAAAATCAATACAACTTAATTTAAGAAAAGACATGAAGCCAACTTGAGAATTATAATACGGAGACACAAATCACAACAAATTCCCTATCTAAAAGTGTCACGAACCAAATAAATCATCAACAGAACCCAATATTCATGGATCAGAAAATAAACCCATCAATTAAAATAAGATAGAAAATGGGACCCCACGGCAAACCATATTTTTTTTTCAAGAAATCTAATATTCAACTATAATCCTAGCTCAAGGAGTTCAAAATCTAAAATTCTAGATGGATTTTTTTATTTTATTTCCTATTGGAGGGAGGAAGCAGAAAACGGAAAAGCTGACCTACAGTTTGTGGAGTGTTACTTTGCTCAATTAAACCAAATTACCCACTTGAACCCATGATAAAAGTTCATATCACTTTTCAATGGTTAATAACATATTACAATCATATAAGCTAAACTAAACTTAAAACAAGTAGATATCTCCATATTACAACCATATAAACTAAATTCTTCTGCACATACATCCACACTGTACCTTCTCGATCATCTGTATTTAAGGGTACTCCAACCGAGAAAGAACCATGCGCAATTAAAGATAGAGGGAGAGAGAGTATACCTCCTACGAGAATTCGCAGTGACCCGACGAAGATCATCTATAGTAGGAGAAGTAGGAGAAGTAGAAGAGGAGGCGGGTAAAATACCCAAATCAATACGCCACTGAACCCCTCTTAGATTTCCAAACAGCAAATTTCTTTCTTTGACCAGATGAGAAGAAGATGGCACCGTCGAAGATTCCAGCGATGTCGGCTCAATCGGAGCCGGATACATGATTTCCACAGCTATTCCCGGAGACCCAATTGCAAACTTTTTGAAAGAGAAATTCCAAATGTTTAAGAAAGACAAATAATAGCGAGAGAGAGAAGGAGAGATGTAAAGGGGAGAAACAAATGGGGGAACTGGAGTTTGATGATACAGATAGATAGAAATATGGGCGGAGAAAATTGAGCTGAATTTGAGAGACTTGCACGTTTTCAATCGATTTTTGAAGGGTGTGAAATCAGATAGAGAGGGTATTAATTATTATCTCCTCACCCCACTTTTCGATTTCTTCTGAATTTTCTAAAGAACGGAGAGAGAGAAAGGACATATGTATGTATATCTATTGTGGGAGAGGGAGAGAAAATAAGAAGTTTGTTCTTTGTTTTACAACAACATCAGTAAACATCAAAAGAAGGAAAGAAAGAAAAAGGGAATTGTGGATGGTGGAAGTGCTTGACCAAATTAACCATTGGTTGGAATAGAATATCAGGTCAGGCCCGTCTATCTGTCTGTACCTTGTCTTATATCTGGGTCTGTATATACATACGGAGGGAATGATCAGCATCAACTTAATTATTGATCAATTCGTAACTTATCATAAAATTAAATTTATGATAACCCAATTCGTATTACAAGCATGTTCGAAAATGAAGTCAAATTAATTTATAAGTCATTTATTACTATTTTTTTATTTGGGAAGGACTTATTTTTTTACTTATAAATTGTATTTTAAATCAAGAAAATAAGTAAATATTTGTATCTTATTTTAAAATGACTTATAAGTCGTTTTAAAATAAATTAGTTTGACAATATATAAAATATGTTTTGTCCCTTTTTTTATTAATATCCTTTTAGTAATTTTCTATTTGATTTTAACTTATAAACTGAACATCTTTATAACTTATTTTAATTTAATTTTTAACTTATACGTTAAATTGATATCGAACGCTTTTACTTATAAATTAACTTATATTAAAATAAGTCATGGCCCTACGTCCACCCCTTCATTAAACTTTAATACAAACTCGGTACCTTTTTTTATTTTTTAAAGAATTCACACTTAATGTAGACATAATAAATTTAAGAGTACATTTTAATCCTAAAGGTACAATTTTAATATTGAGTTTAAATTGAAATGGAGAACGAAATAAAACGATTTTAAGTGTATATTTGATTGTTAGTGATAAATATTATCATATATATACATTCTAATGAAATAAATTTTATCTTCTTAAGATGAAATAAAAAAATAAAATTAAATAAATTTTCATTCTATTAAAATAATTAAATATACTATTTTTATTTTATTCATTTTTTTTATTTCGTTACCTCAATTCAAACGTAGCAGAAGAGTTTAGGGGTAGTCTGGCGAAGGAATCACAGTGGTGCAATTGTATATTTTTAAAGTTTAGTGATCAATTGCTTGCTAATCGACGACCATTTTTAAACTCACAATAGTGGTAGCGAATTGAAGTTTTGCAGAGAAAGAAAGCAGGCGCTTCTGAGTGCCAAAAGAAACGGCAGAAGAAAGGCATCAAGAGAAACCATCCATCCTCTGACCTCTCCTCTCCTCTCCTTACTCCCTTGAACAACACAACACTAATTATAAGAAAATTTAAAATCCCAACACATGATTCTTTCTAAGCTCTCCAAAACCAAAGCTCAGTCTCTCCCGACCCTCCTCAAAACTGGCTTCACTCCAAACATCCAAGTCTTTAACCAATTTCTTCTCTTTCTCTCTGAAAACCACAGATTTCAATCACTTATTCATTTTGTCTCCCAGATGAACTCAAACCAATTCAACGGGGACTCTTTCACACACTCGATCTTCACAAGGGCTCTCATCCAAGACCACAAGTATGAAGCTGCAGTGCAGTTCATGAATACCCAGATGGCAAAAACTTCAATTTTTCGACAAAATCGTTTCTGGGATCTTCTAATTCAGAGCATCTGTCATGGCAAAGACCCCGAAAGGGCGCTTTCACTATTGCAGCATTGCTTGAGGATTGATGGTATCTTGCCTTCTCCTTTTACTTATTTTTCACTTATTCATAGTTTTAGCTCCCAGGGAAAGATGGATAGATCAATTGAAGTTTTGGAGATGATGACTGATGAGAAAACCAAGTCCCCATTCCATAATTTTATATGTAGTTCAGTAATTTCTGGGTTTGTTAAGATTGGGAAACCTGAACTTGCAGTTGGCTTTTATGAGAATGCTGCAAAGTCTGATGCTTTACACCCCAATATTGTAACTTATACGGCTCTTATGACGGCTTATTATAGGCTAGGTAGAATTGATGCGCTCTATGAGTTGGTCTCTAAATTAGACAAGGATGGATTAGCATTTGATGTTGTATTTTACAGTAGTTGGACATATGAGTATTTTAGGGAAGGGATTCTTAAGGAGGCGTTTCAAAAGCATAAAGAGATGGTGGAAAGAAAAATACACATGGATACTATCTGCTATACTATACTCATAGATGGACTTTCCAAAGAAGGATTTGTGGAAAAGGCAGTAGGTTTTTTAGGTAAGATGAAAAAGGAGGGGTTGAAACCCAATCTTGTTACCTATACCGCCATCATGTTGGGATTTTGCAAGAAAGGGAAATTAGAGGAAGCTTTCACGGTGTTCAAGATGGTCAAAAATATAGGTTTTGAAGTGGATGAAGTTATCTATGCAATTCTGATTGATGGGTTCTGCAGGAGAGGTGATTTTAATTCTTCTTTTCATCTTCTTGATGACATGGAGAAAAAGGGTATTCCTCCAGGAATTGTTACATACAACACCGTGATTAATGGCTTGTGTAAAGCTGGGAGAACATCTGAGGCAGACGAGGTCTCAAAAGGCATACTTGGAGACGTCATTACTTATAGCACCCTCTTACACGGGTATATTGAAGAAGATAATGCCATGGGGATGTTAGAAACGAAGAGGAGACTGGAAGCAGCTGGAGTTTGTCCAGACGTAATTATGTGTAACATTCTTATCAAAGCACTATTTATCATGGGTTTATTTGAGGATGCTATTGCAATTTACAAGAGAATGCCAGAAATGAACTTACCACCAGATTCTGTTACTTATTGTACTATGATAGATGGATATTGTAAGGTAGGTAAGCTTGATGTGGCACTTGAAGTTTTTGATGAGTTCCGGAACACATCAATTTCTTCAGTTGCATGCTACAATTGTATCATTCATGGGCTCTGCAAGAAGGGTATGATAGACATGGCCGTTGAGGTGTTTATAGAACTCGCTGAGAAAGAATTGCCTTTTGATGCGGGCATGCATATGATGTTGCTCAAAGCAATATTTAAAGCAAAAAGTGCAGAAGGAGTTCTGAATTTAGTTCGCAGAAGTGAAATTTTGGAGCCTGAAATATTTGATATTGCATGTAACCATGCTATTTCTTTCCTGTACAAAAGGGGTTTTTTTGAGGCTGCGTGTTACGTGTACTTGGTGATGAGGAGGAAAGGGTCAGTTGTGACCAGCAGGTCGTACCAGTGCATCTTGGGAGCTCTTATTCATGAAAGCAAGATGTGGCTGACTCGGCCTATTTTGAGTACATTCATTAAAATATTCGGCATTGTTAGACCTGAAGTAAGTAGGATGCTTGTACATCATTTGTGTATAGAAGATGTGAATGAGGCCCTCAAATTTCTTGGAAAGATGAAGGGGTTTGTCACTTTCCCTGTGACTATACTTGAGAAATTAACTAAGGATGGTAGAGCTTTGGATGCATATAAACTTGTCATGGGATCAAAAGATAATCTACCCCTTATGGATGTAGTTGATTACTCAATTGTGGTGGATGGACTTTGCAAAGGAGGACATATCAATGAGGCCTTAGATCTTTGTTATTTTGTTAGAAAGAAAGGTATTACGCTCAGCATCATCACCTATAATTCAGTTATAAATGGATTATGTCACCAGGGATGTCTTGTTCAAGCATTTAGGCTATTTGATTCGTTAGAGAAAGTTGATATGGTTCCCTCAGAGATCACGTATGCAACTCTTATTGACAATTTATGTAAAGAAGGGTTTCTGCTGGATGCCAAGAAGTTGTTTGAGAGGATGGTTGTCAAGGGCTATAAGCCAAATACAAGAGTTTACAACTCATTAATTAATGGGCATTGCCGGTTGGGACAAATGCAGGAAGCATTGAAGCTCCTTCTTGATTTGGAGGTAAACTGTCTTAAGCTGGATGAATTCACTGTTAGTGCTTTGATCAACGGCTGCTGCCATGATGGTGACATGGAAGAGGCTCTTGCTTTCTTTTTTGAGTTCAAAAGGAAAGGGGTTTTACCTGATTTTTTGGGATTTGTATTTTTGGTAAGAGGCCTATGTTCGAAAGGAAGAATGGAAGAGTCACGCAGCATTATAAGGGAGATGCTTCAGACTCAATCTGTTATTGATCTGCTAAGCAAAGTTGAAACCAAGGTTAAGACAGAATCTATTGAACATCTGCTTACCTTTTTCTGTGAGCAGGGGAGAATCCAAGAGGCAACTACTGTCCTTAATGAAGTTACATCAATGTTTTTCCCTATAGGAAGGTTTGGAGCTGACAGTGGACAAAAAAACTTTCATTCCCGGTGCTTGACATCAACTTATGAAACTGACTTGGACTTTGAAGCATGCAGTGAGGTGGAAGTAGAAAAGGTGGTTAAATATTATGGTTATATAGATAAACATTCTCAGCCAAATGACTTTGATTCTTACTATGCACTAATTGCTTCACTCTGTTCAAGAGGAGAGCTACACAAGGCCAATAAGCTGGCCAAAGTGTTGTCTGAATCAGTAGGAGGTTGTTTATAAACCCACAGTTTACTGGCTTCTCAAACTACATATGACGCGCATTCCCTTCATTCAATGGGTAAATTGTGCTAGTATCACCTGCAGGTACAATAATTGTTTCCTTTCAGCCTTCCCTTTTTCTTCTTTCCTACATTTTAAGTTGAATTATTACCAGTAAAATCTCTCCGTAATCTTTCTTAATTGGTATCCTTTTTCTTTTTTTTTGTTCGATAAGTCTTAATTGGTTTTCTTTCATCACCCTCGTGGTCCTAATGCCTTGTCACTTAATCTTGTTCACTTATCTCTTACCAGTATCTTTTCGTGTTGCACTTTGGAGGAGTCTAAGTTATTAGTATCTGCTCGAATGAACTTTTGAATGTCCAATAGTTAATAAACTTTTGCTTACCTCCTGTTCAGCTACTCTTCTTACTAAAGACTGTATACTTTGAACAATACTTCAATTGAAATTCATCTTTGTGTCTCTTTTCATCATTGTTATCGGATCCTTCATTTTTTTGGTTTAATCAGGATGGAAATGGTAGAATTAGGCATTGTGGCGGCAAGCAAAGCAAAGCAAAGCAAAGGTAATTTCCTCACCACACCACCTACCTTTTCATCAATTTAGCAAAAAAAGAAAAGAAAACAAAAGAAAAAGGTAGTTTCATCAGCATTGGAGGGGAAATGTTTCTCACATTCTACAAAGGAGCCTTTTGATTACTCTTGCCTCTTGCCTTTTCACTTTCTATGATTTTCCAGGTGATCTTCTTACATGTTCTCTTTCCACAAATGTCCCAATTATTATTATTATTATTTTTGTAGTAGTTATATTCATTTTCATTTTAAAGTTGTACACATAATTTCATATCACAAGTCATTACAGTTGCAAATTTCATACTACAACTGGGTTGGAGTTATTAAACTGCCAAGTGATTTCAAAGGAACCACCAAAGTGTTGTATATTCTGAAGCTTCTTCACAAGACATTACTTTGTTTGATTTGTAAGACGATGCGTGTTTTTAGCATCTTCAGTTTGAAATTTAATCAACCCCTCAAGTCGTTTCGTATATAAATTCTTTTTAGGAATTTTATTTGTATAATTGAAATAGTGAAAGACTAGCAAACAATAGAAACAATCAATTACATGAGTTGAATTTGTTATAACACGAATCTATAAAGGTAAGGTATAAAATTGACTAAACAACCATGATATATATTGATAATTTCTTACGTTCCCCCTAAAACAACCGAACTGAAAACTCAAATTATGAAAGGAACAGCAAAATTACGATTTTTTTAATAAAAAAGTTCATAAACTAGTAAAAACTTTGGAGGGCACAAACACATGTTTCCCTTACAATGTTCTGAATAACTGTTGCATATTGTCCCAAAAAATGAATAGACTGAATCCCCTATGGTGGCAGCAGCAGCAGCAGCAACACCTCAATCGCCTTTACCAGTTTCAAATTACCCCAACTGCTCCGCCAGTTGCCCTTGCACTCGAAAAAAAGAGGAAGCTAGTAACCAAAATTCTTAAAGACCAAGTCAACTGTAAGTGAAAGAAAAACTCAAAGAAATACTAAAACCAATTGATAGAAATTTTATTAGAAAAAGAGAATAACATAACACCAGTAAGCAACATAAAACCTAATACCTACCGAACATCTTACACCCTCCTCCTTTATCCGGGCTTGGGACCGGCAGCATTAGAACACTGGCGGAGTTTTGTTAATCTATTCTCATTAGATGTTCTTTAATGAAGCATGATTAAGAAACTTATTGTACAGAATGACGGTATACATTATTCACCATAGTAAGAAAATTTTGTGAGAAAGTCCATTAAGTAATACAGATGTAAATATGAGAACACCGCTGAGAGATTTCAAATTGTTTATAACTGTGATTCCTCCACAACTCTTAGGAGAGAGAAAGGGGGGGGGGAGAGAGAACTGATAAGCATCCATGTAAATGTTTCCCTTAGTAACTCCAACCAATTTTTTAAGAGAGTGTACACCAAAACATGTTTTTGATTCCAGACAGACAACAGGAGAAATTGATTAAACATTAAAGATGTATTTCCGTTTCATGTTTGCCTCTAAAAACAATAAGTTGTTAGTTTAGTAGTGGTGACATGATATTAGGAGCACAAAAGTTAAGGAAGATCTCATTTTATACTACAATCAATAAAAAGAGGACTCCTTTTGTGAAACAACAAAATTTGGCAAACGAGACTCCTTTTGTTGCAGAGGGAGTAAATAATACTAATAATAATAATAATAATAATACAAAGTATGAAGAAATATTATTTAAACGTATGTACTCGTAGCTGCTGAAGAAAATGTAGCACAAACCACATCAAGTAGGGAGGAAGCCATGAAATTTTTTCTCAAGGGACCGGATATAATATTGTTTGCTCAGATATAAAACAATTTCATCACTAAAGATTAATAAAATACAAAATTTTATATGTTTTCTTTTCTTCAAAAAGTATAATACGTACTTAATTTTTTCCAAAAACTTTGGGCACGTGGAGCAAAAAAATCTAAAATTAGAAAGGCTTAGAAAAAATTTCCAAAATATGTGGGCAGCCTAGGAACAAACAAAAACAAAAGCAAACAAACTTCACAGCTCCGTCCCTGACATCATGTATTCAGTACAATAAGAAAAAACTAATATTCTAAGTATAAGAATTACCCTGCAATATTCTCTGAACAATGAATAGTAGAGACTATCAGCCGTAATTATGAGAGCATGCTGCCGCTTCATTGTGAACCACTGCACAAATCAATGTTAAAACTTGTAATCTGACACAAAAAGACAATTTAAGAGATTAAAACTGAGTATGCTGCCAGTCATTAATTTATACAATGGCCCACAATATCAATCTCCTTTCGTACTCAAAAATTGAAAATACAAGTACATGTAAAATAACACCACCATCTAAATGAACAAGTCATTAACTTGCATCCCACACATGATGGAGGTTTGCTTTGTAAAGCAGATAGTTATGGAATAGATGAATGAAAAATTATTTTATACAATTAATTTCTCCATACAACCAATAGGATAACCTTAAAGAAATAGATTATTGGGTTAAATGCAAAATGGACACTCCCAAGTTCCACCTTTCTGCAAAAGTTACCCTGAAGTTTAAAATTTGCAATCCTCTTTATTTCTGCCAACCCTATAAAATTCCTCACTGGAAACCGGTCAGTTTTGCAATGCATATTTTTCCAAATGAAGTCGGCTTTAGTTTGGTAATTTGACCAGTTTTGGTCCTAAAAACTTTACTGGGATGGCAGAAACATTTGAGGAAAAAGATTGAGGATTTTAAACTTCAGGGCTACCATTGTAAAAGGATGGAATTTGGAGGGACAGTTTTCCAGTTAAACCTAGATTATCGCTTACTCATTGTTCCACATGTCAAAAGAGAAAGGCTACAGGCTAGCCAAAAGGAGTTGCCAATTTCCCCACTAAAATGTCAAACTTTAAAAATAATACAAATGTCACTTATGACATATACCTGTGCACCTTTGTGGAAGTCTTTCTTCTTCACTTCAGGTAACATATGTTCTGAATACCTGCCACTTCCATGTGGACCAGGATCCCTGAACCTGGAAAGAATAGGAAGGTAAATATATTATGATGACCGAACAAAATTTCTGATTCCATCTATTTTTGCCATATAATACTACTATTGCAAAAACAAATATTAAAAAGTGACCCAAGCGTCGAAAGTTTCAGATTACATTGGTATTACTTACAGTTAAACAGGTATAGGTAGAATGATACCTAAATGCCATCTAGAAAATACAAGTAATAATAGGAAACATATCCAGCAACAATGGTCTTACTTGTCAATGAAACTGACATTTGTGTACATCAGATAGTTGTACACATAGTCAAAATCACGCAATGGTACACAACTGCAATCAGGAAAAAAAAAACGATGATTCCATATTAGCACTAAAGGTCACAAGTCACCAAAGAAGATTAAATTAATATTCACACCATGATCCAGACCTGTCAGAAAGTAACACAAAATGCTGGTTATCGGGGTCTTTGAGTGCATTTGCCAGAAGCCGTCGCTCTGCATCAACCATTGAAATTTTACCCCACACTACCTGTAAAGAAAATCAGCATACAAAATAATTACTTATTTTTAATAGTGATTATGTTGATTGATAATGACTGCCACGATAACAAAAAATAGTAATTATTAGCCTCTTGAGTCCTAATATTACTGCAACAGAGACAACAAAAGTAATAATATAAAATGTTCGTTCCAAGCTAATGGTAAATATTATATAGCTAATGCTGTTGCTGATATAGTGTTGCCCATATTGCACTCTGGAGAATGATTCAGTCTTCCAAAATACAGTGCGTGTCAGTCTTGAAAGTTGTATACCACGTCATTCAAAATGTGCTAAATACATATACAAGAGTTTGCTTAGAATTCAGAAAATAGCATAACTTGGTATGGAAAGTCCACAATATTGAGGGTCAATAAATAGCGTAGTGACAAGCCCTTGGGACTTGGGTTATCAAGCAAAGGGAAGATTCAAGTCATACTCTATTATATGTTACTGTACATATCACAAATCCCCTGCGGATTGCGATTTGGAACATGTTCCAGGCTAGTGATTCTTGCGTTTCAAAATTAAAGTCTGAAAGTCGGAAAAGAGGAGAGATAATAGCATGTCTGAAGCTAAAAACTAAACAGATTGGTAAACTAATGTGAATATTATCATAATTTAAAAAAAAAATCCTAAAAAACTTTGTATTCCCCTTTTACAATCTAAAGAAGCCTACCCCATCGTACTGTGTTCCATAGTAACTGACGTTCCCCAATCCCTGTTTCGCACGGAAACCATGGCAACTATCATGATTTAAGACTTGCAACCTAATAGCAAAGAGAAATGCTACTTTTGTAGCGAGAAAAATCTAATAGACAGAGACGAATGTGGTAGGCAACATAATTTCTAATGGTCAAATAAAAACAATAGAGCCATAAATAACAATGGTCATACAATCCAGCCTTTTCAAGCTGCAGGGACAAGAAGTATATCAGTCAAAGAACTTTTAATAAGCATTTGTAAAGCAAATAATTTAATAAGCATACAAAAAACTGAAAAAATAATAAGTCTTCGCTATAGACCACATACCTTGTCACTGCGGATCTCCCGATTAATAAAGAAACGACTGGAATGTACTGGTTTTTCCTTAGATGCGTGAACATAGACAGAGAACCTACTTTCATGTCCCTGTGATAATATTTTAGAACTTCAGTAAATATATAAATTTACTGAACCAAATGAGGAAAGTATATAGTGTATTGGCGTCACCACCAAGTAACCAGAACTATTGTCAACAATAATTCACATGCAACAACACGACACAGTTAAATGGTTCATACATTGTAAACCTTCAACATGCACATTCTCATGAGCAAAATTTCTCCCTATGCTTAGTTTCCTTCTCTATATAAAGGGTACTTCAGTAAATAGAGCTAAACAGTATGATAAACATCATAATTAATGTACTACAAAAAAAAATGAAAGCGGATAAGCTGATTTTGTGCATTTACTTTTCCATATGTAAGGCACTAAGAACATTTTCTTTTCAAGAAAGATTTAGAATTTGAGACTTATATATCAAAATCTTCGTGAATCCTAGAGCACATTAGCATCCCTTACTCCCTTTATTAAATGATGATATATAACAAAGTAACAATGTACTTCCATTTTGCATTCGATAATCTTTACAAGGATGTAAATGATGTGATACAAAGCATTCTTCAGTACAAACTGGTTAAATGGTATAAAATGGTATAAAATGGTATAATGGTGATATTTGGTAAGATGCACAAAGGGTCAACTACGGAAGTCAAATCCTAGAATATTTTTGACGTAGGATAAGGGAGGGGTTTAGGGGTTTAGGGATTAAGGGATAAACAAGTCTCACAAGCAACAAAAATCTTCAATACATAAAAGATTACAACTCTTTATATATAGGAACTCTACGACTTAGCAACCAAGTAAAACATCCCAACATAAAAAGAAAATAATCTACTAATTAGAATCTACTACTATACTTGAAACTCAGCTGCTAATTCAAATCAACTACTATAATTAAAATCTTAATTTGAAAAAGGAAACATCTCCTAATTATATGATTAAACTTCTAGAATAATCCAACTAATATAATAAAAACATAACTACTAATTATTATATATTTATCTCTAAACAACAATATAAAACAATAAATAATTATGCTTTTAATCTTTGTCTTTTGCTATGCACCAATTTTGGTTTACTAACAAAGTAAAACTTCTATGACCAGGTCAAAAGTCAAGACATGTTAAACAATTAAACCAAACAACCACTATACAACTAAATTCTCCAAAAAAAGAGAAGGAAAAGGCTTTATAGTTATTTGAGTGAGCTTCTAATATAGCTATCTCCATATGAACATTTTGAACTACAGTTTTTAACTTAGGACTCTCTTAAGTATTAAGAGACCACACAAAGACTTTGTCACTCGTGGCACATCTAATTGCTGCACATTCTTGGCAATATCATGGTCGTTTCAAAAAGGGGAGCTTTCATATGATAAACTAGTATAGAAAACTTCACATATTGAACTAATATATATGGCACAATCTAAGTTGATATGTGAATTTAAGAATTAGTTTATCACACGCCCTGCATCTGAAATTGTAAGACGTATTAATTTAAATACTGCACATGAATTCAATTTTCCATTCTTTTGCGTATTTTTAGGTCTGAGAAGCAATGACATTCAAAACATAACTTTGAATGAGGTTTAAATTAGCACATGAGGAGGGAAAGGAGAACAGTTTTGAAAATAAAACAATATAATATATATATATATATGTAAATATATATTACCTGGAAAAACCTGTCCCACAATTTTTCAAAAGGCAATGGACCAGGGCTCAAGAACATGAATGCAATTTTAGGCGTTTTTGTCAGAGCTGGTGATGTATTTAAAATATCTCTAATAACAACATGAGAAGCAACCTCTTCATCCGTAAGTTCTCTTGCAGGAGCAGGTGGAAGCCAGTCAGTAAAGGCCTTGCAACTGCTAGATGAAAATACATAACATGCAGAAGAATTCCGAGGAGGGTAAACATAAGCGCAAACTAAGAACATGCTGACCAATGAAACCAATACAATAATCCATGTTGGCTTCTTCAAATGAGTGCGCTGGCGGGACGCAGGCAAGATCTGCATATCTTTCATGCCTAAACTCCATGCCTGAGCTGTCTTCATCTAAAATTTATCCATAACAGTGTTATCCTCGAAACAATTCACTCCCTTTCCACTGCCAGTATCCAGCTTGACATAATCGTTGTTACGAGTTATCACCTAGAAGCAGGCCACCAGACCTCAAATAACTAGTTCAATAACTTGACTCTGCAAAGCGGATGGAAATTTGAAATCAAGCCATGGCAGTATGAGCATTGTATAAATCCTATTTATAATAAGTAATTGCAGAATTTTAATAACTCAATTTAACGTTAACTACGTATCAGTATAGAGGAAGAAACTCTATAAAGGATAGACCAACTCATTGAAAATGGGATAACAATTTAGTTCAGTTCCGAAAAAGCAGCTATAAAGTGTAGGTAGGATCCACGTAACTATATAATTGTCTGAGTGAACTGAGTAAATTTCAAGAGAGAGACAAATATATTCAAAAATCTGCTAAAGCCTAGCAATAGCTGAGCGCGTTGTATTGTATAAATGAATGAATAAAGTGAAACCAATGGATCCACTGCTTTTAGTATGACATCTTTGTCATTAAATTGTAAAAATCTTAAACGGCCTGATCTTCAAGTCAAAACCAGTACCGGCCCTGGGCTAAAGCCCACCAAAAATTTTTAGGGCCCCCTTAAATACCATATGGGTCAGATAGTCTCCTTCACAAATCACAGTTCTTCGTCTCCTTCATCTTAGATAGTCTCTTTCACGGCTTCACAGACTCGGTTCACACAAATTATTTCATTCACACAAATCAATCAATATCAAAAGTAAATAATCAATTGAGCTTCTCCTTCGTCTCCTTCAGTCCTTCATCACTGTTTAATTTTAGGTATTAATTCTATTTTTTAGGGTTTTGAAATTAATTGTTTTGTTTATGAGATTTAGAAGCATTGTTTAATTTAATTGGGTTTGATGACTGATTGAGTAGATTTGTTTATGCTACTATGAATTTGTTTATGCTATTATGAATAAATTTGAATTTAGTGCTAGATATTTCATTTGTTAGATGTTCATTTTGTGCGTTATTGACAGAATTTGCTTGGAGAAAGGGATTCTACATATATGTGTTTGTTTGAATAGTGGTTTGCAACGAAAGTATATTGTGCTTTAACATACTAGTAATCAGATTGAGCTTATACCAATTTAGCAAATAAATAAATATTGAGCTTATATCTCACACCATGACACCATTATTGCGCTTTCTACCCTATCAATTAGAATGATCAAACCAAAACCTTCTATTCACCTGTAACTGCATTGTTTTATGCTCATGATTTCAGGATGAAAGTGGTCAGGGGAAAGGGTCCAGTCAATCATATGGTGGAGGTGCATTTTATATGACAGTAAGTTCATTTTTTCTTTATCTTACAAAGACTTTCTTTCTTTATAAGATAATATTTTCTTCAAAAAATGAGGGTTTAAAGCATACTATGTCACAAGAAAGGTTGAATGAATTATCCATCCTATCCATTGAACATGAGATGGCGGATAAGATTGATTGTGCGGATATTATTAATACTTTTGCTGCTAAAACTGCAAGAAGGATGATATTCAAGTGATGTCTTTGAATTAATTACTTTTTTGACTTAGTGATAATGTGATATCTAAATGATGCTTTGGAAATATTGAAATAGTCGGTTATTATATTTGGTATTCTTTCGTATTGATGCTCTTTTGTTCAGGACAAGTTCTTCGTTTTTTCTGCCTATCTTAATAGTAATTCGCAAAAGGCTCATTTTTTTGTTGTCCGCTTTAGGCCCTTCAAAACTCAAGGCCGGCCCTGATCAAAACCACCAAGTAACCAACATAATTCAAGAAGCTTTTCAAGCTGCACTTGAAGGTGTATAAACATCACAGGAAAGAGATATCTGACTTCAAGACATAAGGACATTGAAGTTTGATGAGGAGCAACCAATCCTAATTCCAACAACTTAAATGTTTTAGTTATCCTATAATTTAACATCAACTTCCAATTCCACAAAGAACAATTGCACTATATAGAATCTCATAGAGAAATAAATCTTCAAATTTAACTATTTAAGAAAACTACATCCCGAATCATGTTAAACTCAGTGCAAGGAGAAAGCACAAGATTGATATAACAACACAAAAATGGGAAATGAAATATACACACTGTACGGATAGACATTGTATTCCAAATTCTCTAGCTGGCCAACCAACTGATATTCCAAACAATTAAAAAAGAATATCAATTGTAATAGAAGTCAAACCTATCCATCCAAATCAAGAACTACCAAATCCAACTCCAAATAGAAATACATTATGTGAGTGTTAGTTTTGTCAAGCCCAAAATTTCTTAACCACCTACCAAATCAAGGACATTTAATAATTGATTTTTTGAAATAAAGCAGACGCTCCAATCAAATGTAATTCGAATGAACCCAGTGAGCAATAGTATAACTGAAAGCAGATAAAAGTCAAAATCAAACCATAAGCTCAGGAAAGACCCTCCCATAAAAGTATACATACACAAAGTCAAAAGAGAAGTACATATACATATACATACAGAAAGGCATATAAAACGACCATCAATTAGTAAATAAATGAGAAACATTACCTCGCCGTAACACAAAACCGAAGAGGCCAATAAAAAATATATCAATAGGCAGATATTCAAATTACAGCAGCTTGAGATCTAGGGTACAAGAAGAAAACCCAGATAGAGGAGGGAGGGAGGGAGAGAACAAGTGGGGAGGAGAGATAGATAAACAGATAGTACGACGAGTAGGATATTATGAGTATGTATGTATGTATGTAAAAATAGTAGCAGTAATTTGGTAGGGGAAGGTATTTCGTCTATCTCCTCTTCTTCTCCTCCTCTCTGTTAGCGGAAGAAAAACTACAGTCCGTTTTCTTTTCTTTTGGCTCCGTCGTCCTACGTAACATCTCCTTCAGCCGAGCCGGCACAATTTTACAAGTATAGATATGGTTTAATAGATATGGATTAACTAGACCCAATCGCCTGTCACGCACGCGCGTTACACGAATGTCCTTTCCCTGGATCGAGATTTATTTTTTTTACATTATTTATTTATGGGGTTAAAGTTTATTAATTCATTTGGAAGTTAAGAGTAGAGTCATTTAAAAAGTATTTATCCCTTTTATTTGTGATTGAAACACAAACATCACTTCAGATTTTACATGTCTATAGATATTTGTATTTTAATCTTTAAAACGTGTTTAAAAGTAAAATAAAATGTACAGTAGGAATCAAATCACCTCCCCTAAAATTTAATTTGATCAAATTTGTGTGTATATATTAAGGAAAAAATGTAGGTACACAGGTGTGTAGTATACAGCCAGTAGTATACAGTCGGCTATGGCGACAGTTTTTTGGGCTATAGCGACGGTTTCATCCTTCCCCATAGCTATTCTGGACTACGGCGACTGGTGAACCGTCGCCATAGTTCAAAAAACCCGTCGCCATAGCTCGACTGTATAATACACAGCTGTGTATATACATATAACCCATATATTAAATAGAACTACAAATACAATATCAACTTATATAAGTGATAGATTGACCTATACTAACTCGTTATAAACCCTATAAATTCTCGCATCAACTTTCAAAATTCTGACCTCAGTTTTTAGACAAAAAAAAAAGTCCGAATATAGTAAAGATAATAATTTTTTTGATAAATGTAGATAATAATGAAGGCCGCATTAATGCCAAAGTAGCATATTATTGTGGAATGAAGAGAGAGGGAGAGCTGTTTAGGAATCAAATCACCTCCCCAGCAATCTAATTGCCACTTGTTATGATTATTAGTATGAGGTTGGCTCTCTAGCAACTTCAGGTGAAGCAAGCTTACACTCTCACAATATATTATTTGGTTTTTGTGATGAGTGCACTAATCATACAATCACTAAAATCTACATATTTCAACCACAATATTATTGTTATTTTCTTCATTAATTGGCCGACTCAGAGAGAGTGGATGGGAAGAACCATAAGTAAGAAGACATAATGGATGATGATCTTACAAATTAAAATGACTAATTAAAAATTACTATGAAATAATAATAAAACTAATACTCTCTCCGTACCAGATAAAAGTCATCGTGAACTTTTTACGTATATTAAGAAGATGAATAAAATGACAAAATTGCCCATAATAATGTCATTAAATATGGAGAGAGAATTAGAATAAAAAAAGTATGAGATATTTAATGTTACGGGTATAATAGGAAAATAAATGTAAAAATTTGGTTATTAAAGGAAACTGAACATTTAACATGAGACTACCCAAAATAATATTAAAGACTTTTATCATGAGACAGAGGGAGTACTTTTTAAATATTTTACAATATTCATTATTGTATTAAATATTAATTATAATTAAAAGAAAATTTATGTCAATTTTTGAGTTTACTTTAAAAAAATCAAATGAATATAAAAAAAACGTAGAAAAATGAATTTATCATCGTCTTTCAAACTTTCCTGAAGAAGAAAAGAAAGAGAGATGTATTTACATAATCTTGCCTTGGCTTTGGACAGTATCTTTTCAAATTGCACCAGCTAAGCTTCCATCGGTGGATTCCACCTAGCAAAGACGAAGAAGCATACTCAGTCGACCAATAAAATATTGCAGCTTTCCACAACCCTGGGCCATTCCCATTTTCATTTCCTTACAAAACAACTACATATCCTTCAACATTGTTGTACATTTTATATTTTCACTCCAGTGAGGTTCATTAAACTCGACAACATTTACTACAAACACATTATATATTCCCTTATATTTCTCCGGTACAAAAATTAGAAATTTAGGTCTGCTGAACCCATCATGCCTCTTATACTTTAAGCAACTCAGGAGACCATTTTTGGCTTTGAGATAGACTTACAAGAAAACCTTGTCAGCATTTTCACTTGAAAGCTTACAAAATCATTTTCAACTATCACTATACAACAATATAGTCTCTATGCTCGTCTTCCCTGTGCTTCACATGGATCATACTACAATTACATCATCTGCACTACTGATTCACGGGATCCATTTACGGAAAATAAACATATGGCCTCGTTTTTAACTGCTTAAGCTTCATGGTATCGGAAAATACCAGTATTTGGGGCTTCTGAATCCGAACTAAGCATCGTTGGCATCAGGAGAGAGTAACAGTATAATTGATGAATAACTAAGCATAGGGTACAGATTGGCGTCAAGAAAATGTGAAAACTGTTTGATCGCCACCTCTCTGTCCAAAAGATCATCAGAGAGGAAATCAAATGGAGCGGGCTTGCTGGTATCCACCAATGGCTTCCACCTATAACCAGGCCGTTCTGGCAACATAGCGGTGACAGGCAAATGACTTGTGTTGAAGGCAACATAAAGCTCTCCCTTCGCCGAGTCCATCTGCATTTTGTATTCATAAGGAGGACAGTTGAATGAGTAGCAAGAAAATTAAAAACTAATAAAGTAAATAATAAGACAAGTAACATGACAGTTACTGGAGGCTCAAATTCATTTCGGTCTACTGACAAGTGACAAGCAGACCTTAAATCCAAAAATATCAATCCTGAGATCGTATGTAGTTGGGAGGGTTGTGTATAAATGATTATTTCCATTCAGTCATGTTCCAAGTTTCACATGCAATGGTTTTACGAGAATCTCGTTTGTCAGAATGAAATATTGACATAATTGATGTGTGTATATATTATTTATTTCCCCTTTTTTGTAGAAGGAAATGCCACAAAAGAAGACATCGCACATTTAGAATCTAAATATAATGCAGAGTCACCAAGAGAGGATGGTTGAGAGAAAAGAGAGGGCAACCATTTTTCAGTTGACAGAAAGTAGAACACTTACCTCGGTGAAATCAACACATGATTCCTCTTTCACTTGTTTTAACAGCTTATATTTTAATACTAAAATCCAAATTGTAGCAAAGCGGCGCATACAGACAAAGATACAATTAGACTGCATACCAATGAAAATGCAACAAATCGGCTTGTGTCAGACCAATCTGGCACCCCAGGGGAATGACCATGCCACTGTAATCTCTCTGCCGTGGGAAAGTCATTTAAGCCAAGTGATTCACATTCCCTACAAATATGGTTAATCATATGATCTCACATTTATTTGAAAAGAAAAGACAACAGCTAGAATCCAATTAGGATATAAGTACTCACTGGCGGAACATGGTCATAAGGCAGCAAAATCTAAAAAAGTCGGATGAGGATTCATCCATCTTATCCCATTGGAAATAATTTATCTGCAATCCAAAGATGCAGTTCGTAAACAAAAACAGTACGAGCTCCTATTGCTAGAAGTACAGAACATCAAGGAGTAGTCTATCACATAGTTATCAAGGCTATATGTATTGTTGTTCCCTCCTTTCGTATGACCATATTCATCTCCCATATATATCATAGGGACACCCTGTCAGATAAAGATATAAGTTAGAAATAATATTTGAAAACAACGTATTATATATGCATACAATAAGATTGATTCTTAAATAAAGTAGCATAAAAACCAGGAAAAATAATTATGCAAATAGGGACATTATTATAAGAACAAAAGTTTCTACTCAATAAAAGACAGTAGAAAGCTCATACATATTGCTTACTCATTAAAGATCAAACTGCAGCAGCATTGGCCTTTTTCAATTATAAGTCGAGTGAATCACATACACTCCTCACTAAAAGCTTAGATCTAATAATATTTCTGATACTTGGTAACATAATTATTAAGTGATAGACTAGGAGCACATCCTACGCCAAACAAACTACAAAATGTTACAAACAAATTTAGTGTTGAGTATTTTCAGAGTGTACATATTATCATGATCAGACTTGCAAAGATTAGCAGAACTGATTATTAGTCATTACTCCAATGTAACAGGACAACCAATTTCAAATTTCACCCTGGACCATACAAGGTCCTTCAATTTGTATATCGTTAAAAAGTATAATCAGTATAGTTACTGAGATTAGTTTGAGGGTATTTTTGTACTCTTTGATTTCCAATTTATGAATTATATAATATATAGCACAAGTGCCAACCCAAATTAAGGAAACAGCTACATAAAATCTCATCTTCCCTCTATAACATGGTATCAGAAATATCAAAACTAAACTGAAACATATAGCCTTCACATTTGTTGGTCGCCCAACTTTCCCCCCCCTTGTTCTTTTCTTTTGCTCATGCATTGAGTCGACTGGGATGAAAGAGTCCATCACCAAGATCGAAAGCCAAAAATGAGCCAACCAGGGGTGTTGGCATCTGGAGAAGACTTGCCCAATGGGAAATTGAAAAAAAAATGAAGGGGGCATCCAAAGGAACCTATAATAGTTTATTTATGTTTGCCAAACTTCTCCCCAAGGTGAGATGTAACGCCCCCAAATCCGAGTATCCGTTACCTCGGACCTGGTGCGTCACGATACTATCTTCGTCTAACTATTAATAACTTTCATTCATAAATTAATGAATACAACTTAGCTTTGATACTAATTAATAAATTAATTTCATTCTATTTCCAGGATCTATGAATCGATCCCAAAATCTTCACAAGTCAATTCCCAATCTTGGTCGTTAACCATTCTTGTCTTTACATCATATTCAATGTTATACTTAATAAGATGCGGAATATTTAAAACTTTTCTGAATTCTTTATTCATTTCCCTGAATCACAACCTTCATCATCTACATATCTTTGAATCAAATTTATTCTATGCTTCGATTCATCAGAGTTACATTATAGAATTTACATCTCAATTCGATGCTCTTTATATATTTAATAGTACGGCTTTACAACTCTACAAGAGTTCAACAACTATCCCCTTTTTTTACTTTTACATCGGGTGTTTAAACGGGTCTGATTACCCCTGTCTTTGTTTATGTCTTGGGTTGAAACAAATTACTATAATTCGTTCCCGCCTACGAATTAGTCGACATTTTTCACAAATTTTACGAACAGAAGATCTTATTTTCATATTTGGCATTCCTTACCTTAATTCTTAATCCACTTTTTGGAAGAAAATAGAAAAGGATTGAATAGAGGAACTCCCGAACATTTGGCGATCACAATGGCGACTCATTATTTCGATGAATCCTTTCTTTGGACAGAAGAAGATTATCGAGACACTTACTCGAAATCTCACTTATCAGATTCCATTTTCATTGTTTCCATTTCCATTGTAGAAGACACAATTTTTTCTGAAGAATTCGCCACATCATCAAAAACATGGTTCAAAATCATAACTTTATGTAAACAAATCAATCTTCTTGTGATACTATTGAACTCTATCAATCAAGTAACACGTAACTTTAACGCGAGTTCTTAACCTGCAAAAGTGGTTATTTGCAAGGGTGAGCTCGACAGCCCAACAGTTTTCATGCATCACATATCACATACTATCATATGCATTCTATAAAATTATAATCATTTAAACTCAATACGCATGCTGCTTCTCACATAGCAAGTATAGAGATTAACATCTTAAACATCTAATCATGGATTGACTTTCAAGTTTCATACATATCTCATATGCATTTCATATATACAACTCAACATTTTCATGGCAAAATATAATTCAACCAACAGTTATCAAATTCATATAACAAATAGGAACTAAAAGACTTGTCTGACTCGTAGATTATCAACTACAACTTAACTGCTTATCATTATCTGCACTTCGTGTATTCCTACAAATTGTATAATTATGGATTCATACCCATCAGTCATATATTTCTTTACATTATCAACGTAATACTAATTGTTACATTGTTTTCTAACTCGGTTCTTAAAACCTTCGTTTCACTTTCTTATCATACTTTTTAGGATAGTTATGTATGTATAGGTATATCGTAGCCACACATACTTGACATCAACATTTATAAACCTTCATCACACACTTGACTAACTATGTGTTCGATACACATTTAAAACTCATTGGTGTATGATCCACATTGTTCTTGCGTTTTGCAAACCTCTTAATAAAACTTAACAAATCTGAATTTTATATAACCATTACTTGCTCATATACTTAAAACATCACTTAAGTCAAGCATTAAAGCTTAAGACATTCATACACATATGCTTGAAGGTTCAGATTACAATTTAAACAGTCAGGCAACATTGCCCTACAGCTCAGTTGCGCTGCAGTTTTGGCCTAGGATGGGCGTAGCTGCGCCTTCCCCTGGCCAGATTAGATTGGAATATTTATTTCCCAGTTTACGCCTCATTTCTTAACATGCATGAATATTAACACATAATATATACACACGTTAAAAGGTCTTGGTCCATGTTTGGTGCCTCTTGTGTTTACATTAAGTTGTTTTCACACTTTATAGCTTTATTTAAAAATTTCTAACAAGGCTAAGTAAGTTCATGCAACAAGGGTCTAACTACGTACTCATCAAACCATATAACGATGTTAAACAACTTTCGATAAGCATGCTCACATGTATTCATATTACTAACATGGTTCATCACTTGAAAACTTACTTTAAGACATGTATAGTTCATATCACGTCTATCTAGCTGAGTGCACATACCAATCAGAGGCATAAAAGCCTTATCATGCTTGCACATAAGGTCAGAATACAAGTAAATTAATGTTCGTTCATCTTAGTTTCAAAACTTCTAAATTTTATTCTCAAAATTCATGTCATACTAAACTAATCATGCAAGGCAACTTCGAATCACATGTCATACTCATTTGTACATGTTTCTACACAAGCTTATAAGGTCAAAATATAACCACTCCATGTTTATAAAACTTAGTTTGCAAAAATACAGGAGTTTGCCTTTGAAATCGTTTTAAACTAAATCAAAGCAATCTAACACATACGAAACAACTTTAAATCTTATACCATGTATAGTTAGTCTTTGTATACATGCTGTCAAGGTCAGAATCTAAAGTACCCAAGTTTCGTCAAAGTTTGCTTTCCAAACTCAAGTTTTATTTTGAAATTATTTTCAACTAAGTTATTGTAAGTTGATTATAATTAAAGCAACTTTAAATCACTTCTCATGCTCGTTTGTACGCATACTCAGTCATATCAATATGCTACAAGGTCAGAACTTAAACGACTCAAGGTTCGTCAAGATTTGTTTTCAAAACTTCAAGTTTCTTTTCAAAACACGTGCAAAAGCATGCTAAAGAAATCCATTATAAGTAAGGTAACCTTAACTATATGTCATACCTATTATCATGCATATTTAAGTCAAACTAACATGCTAGAGATATCACATTTCAACAAAAATCAGTGTCAAGTTCTGGTGCACGGCACAGCTGCGCTGTTCTGTACTGTGGGAGCGGCGCAGTTGCGTTGCTCCAGGACAGTTTCAAATACAGCAGTCGTCGCAGCTGCGCTGCCTTGTGTTGCAGAAGGGGCGCAACTGCGCCCTTCCTGAACAGTTCCAGGAACAGCTCTGCAGAAGCAGAACTCAAAACCCATACACGAAAACTTTATGCAACATGCTTAAAATCAACCAAATTTCTTTCATACATGTATATAATACTCGAATAACATGCTAGCAATTCACAAACTCTTTAAACAACCAGTTTGATTACTCAACTCAAGATTTTTGCTATTTTTCCATAATTTCACATGTTTAGCGAATTTCATCACCCAGGATTCGTTTTTAAATCAAATTGGTACGTTTAACTTCCGATGATTTCGTATTTAACTGTATTATCAATATCTAACAACAATTTATGGATTACAACAATCCTTAGCCATCAATTTTTGACTCAAAAACAAGTATTTCTTGACATTACTAAGAAATTGCAAAACTTACGCTCTGTTTCTGAGTTTTAAAATAACAGAAAAGAAAAGTAATGGACGAAAAATTTAAGTTTTCTTTCCAATTCTTATGTTTATGAGTTTTTTAATAAACGGAAAAGAAAAAAAATGGATAGAAAACTTGGTCACTTTTCCTGCCAAAGTTTTCCGTCCAAAATTGGCCTGATTTGAACGGAAAAGAAATTTGAATAAATAATATTTTTATAATTCCCATATTATCCTCAACTTTTAATATAATAAATTTTAAATTACAACTCATGTTCTCAATTTGTTTTTATCTACTAAACCGAATCTGATAAAAAGAAAAGTATAGGCGAGAATAACTTGTCGCGAACAAGTTCTCTTCTTCGGTTCAAGCCTAAGCTCCCTGCAACAGTTACACTGAACAAATTCATCTCCAGATTTTTCTTGTCTGCGCTCCTACATCCTAATCTCCCCCACTTCGGTAACTTTCCGGCCAGATCTGTCTCCTATTTCGGTAAAACTCATGGCTAAATATAGTCCCAAATTTGCTCTTAGCAATCTCTCTTCAACTCACATATATTTGTCTATATATGTATATTGTGTTATTTGGTTGAATAAATATCTAACAATTTTATGGGTTATTCATATTTCCAAGAGCCTCTAATTGCGCAGTGATTTTGTTCATTTGATCAAACTCTATAGGATCTTGCATATTTTTATTCATGGTTCAATGGTTATAATTAATATAAGGATAAATTTGTAAAAGTATTATTTTTCTTTTCTTTTCATTAGAACTCAAAACGCAAGAAAAGAAAATTTTTAAATTTTCTATTATTTTCTATTAAAACCTTAGAAACAACACAAAGGAAAACTTCAATTTTTCTATTATTTTTTTTTCTGTTCTAATTTAAGTTTTTTATTCTTTTCTTTTTTGTTCAAAACTCAGAAACAGAGTATTAGGAATCAAGAGTGTTAAGTTTTCTAGTCCAAATAATATTTTAATTGGGTTAAATATAATTCAGTTGGGTACTCTCAACCCATTATTTCCTATCACACATAAATATCACAATGATTAATTAATATCAATCATTTATTCTCTTTCTATTAATTACAGTTAAACCTTCAGTCTGGTTTAACTTTAATACTCATGCCACACAAGGCTCATTTATTCCACTTACTAGAGCTATATAATTCATGCTTATAATCTCAACAATAAAATATTAGGGGTCTAGGCTACGTTTGACTTTTCTCCAATTTCACTTCATTTTAATATTCCTTTAATATAAAGTTTGTGTGACACACTTTACCTTAATGCTAAATTATTTAGCTTACTTTAAATAATTGCAAACTTATAATATGTAGAACTACTATACTAGGCTTTATGAATTTTATACTCATAACGCAAAGATAACCATTTCCTTAAACTAATTAGTATGTACAAAACTAATTATTATACTATAATTCTTCAATTCCTTTTCTCCCATAAATTGTCCCAACACATTTTCAGTTAGCCATAACTTAAATATTAACTTAATGCATAAATCTCTAACCAATATTTATTTATAATTATATTGGTTCTCTTCTTTTATTAATCACTTATCTTTCAAATATTAACCCTTTTATATATTACAATACTATGTAATATATTTAAAATATCAAATTTTAATTAACATATTCCTTTCAGCCTCTTATGTAAAACACATTAATTCACCGTCTTATGTAAGTGAATTAACTCTTTTTCATTTATTATCACGCCACTACCACACAAGGCTTTATAATATTCCATAATATAACTTAATTAACCAATATTTATTCTGAGTTAATTAATTCCATAACTAATTCTAATCCAATTCATGTTTTGCTATCTCAATCCATTCTCGTAAACACCAATTATGACTTTTATTACACATATTAACCATTAATATACATGTCTTGAAATTCAAATTTCACAAGCTTACTCAGAACCTTCTACAGACCGGCGCATCTGCGCTGGTCATAAGCTTGGAAACGGCGCATCTGCGCCATCCCAATTTCAGATGCAGATAATTTCTTGCTTAGCAGAAACAGAACTTACCTTTCTAAATACTTAGAGCATGTTTCTGAAATGCTAACTTGTCATACTACAATCAATTTCTTCTTTGATTTCACAATATCAATTACTGCTTCATCAATAATTTAGAGATTAAACTTCTCAGTTCAAACTCTATTTTCTTTAATAGTTTAATCAACTATAAAAAAATCTCATATAAAATTCTAGTTTCTTTCCACCAAACCACAAAATTCAAAATATATAACACACATATTCTTATTCAAACTCGACATATCTTATAATAAAAATTCTATTTACTAAATTCTTATTTTAATAATTTTTGAAAATTCAGGTTATTACATGAGAACTCCTCTGGTCTAGTATTACTTCAAATATTTACATGGCTTGATAGGGGTGGGCCAAAAATTCAGTTTTTGGTTGAACCGTATTTCGGAATAAATGTGTACCGGTTTGATAACGGTACAGAAAACCGGTATATACTGGATAATCGGGACCGGGTTCGAGAAGTGGTTTACATGGTTCGGTATAAACCGGACTGAATCAGTTGTAACGGTTAATTAACAATTTATTAATTTTATTATTCAGTCTCTCTCTTTCACGTTATTTCCAAACAAATCTGCACTTTACCTTTCTCTTTATCTCAATTTCTCAAATTTCCTTTCTCTGATCTTCTCCCACCGGCCAAACCTACGATCCTCTCCCTCTGGCCACTGATCCATCTTCTCTTCAGTAGTTGGTTGTTGTTTCAGTCTTCACACACCGTCACTAGTCGTCGCACCTCAGCCTCCAACTCCAGAGTTCAGACTCCAGATTTTTTTTAAGTAATTGTTCTAATTGGTGTTGGTGGTGGGCTCGGATGGTATATGCTATGGGTTTATTTTGAGATTTAGTCAATGGATTTCTCTACTTGTCGATTTGTCTATATGGGTGTTTAGGGTTAGGGCTGTTTTTTTTAGACAACTAATTGCTTGTCTCATGTGACATGTCTGTGTTCTCATGTCTGTCTCATTTCTGATATCTGTAGGCTATGACAGAGTACTTGAAATAATTTACTAATTCATCAATTTAAATTTCAAGGTACTAATTGATAATGGAATTAGTAAATTTACTAATTCATCAATTTCAAGCACTCTGTCATAGCCTACAATCTATAGATATCATTGAAGTTTGAACAATGAATCTAACTTGATCATTTAAGGTTATAATTTTTAAATTTTGACCATGTGATGTTTGCATATTGTTCTATAGATTATAATTTGTACTTGAAATTGATGAATTAGTAAATTGTTAAATTAGTAAATTGAGGTTTCACATTTCTTTCTATTGTAAAAGAATGAAGGTTTTTTGTTAATATACATCAGATGGGATTGATAAGGATCTGCTTGTTAATATTTAGACAATCTTGATTGATTCGTTAATTCAGTTAGCACTTTGACAATCACATTCTTTAAAAGCTTAAAGTGATTTACAGTTGAAGAATTTAGGGAATATAACATTGATTTGTCCTCCATTGAAGCTTCTGTTAGTGTTAATGGATGCAAGGTATATGATGCTTGTATATGACCAATCTATGATGAGCTTCTGATTGCAGTTAAGTGTAATGTTTGACCAATCAATGTTACAAAATTGAGTATTTGGTAACATAGATTGGGTTCTGTGATTATGTTATGCTATTTTGAAGAATCTTTATCATCTCTGTTAATGTCATTTGCCTTTGCCATGTAGATATTTGAAGAATACAACAAAAGCACTTTGTTGGTCCGATGTTGCTGCTGTTGTCATATGGATGCTAATTTGCTAGTTTTGTTGGTTGGATAAGTGGATTGTAATAGACTAATAGCTACTTGTAATTTGCTAGTTTTTTTTGTTTTGTTGTTTAACTAATATTTGATTACAACTTGGGTGATGTTGTAATGGAATTAACACTAGCACACTACCATCTCTAAATTAGAAATTTAATTTAGTGAGTTAAAATAAAGGGCAAATATATGTAGTACAAAAACCGGTACAAAAGTAGGTAAAAACCGGTACTGGTCCGGTATACTGGTTCAACCGGTACCGGTACCCAATTTTGGGTAGATTCGGTAACCGGTTCGGTACAGTAAATTACCGATGAACACCCCTAGGCTTGATATTCTGTACTAGCAAAGTAAAGGAATTATTTCATTTAATTGTCTTCGCATTCAAATCCATAAACAATAAATTAACTAAGCTACTAACTACATGTCAAAGTGAGCATACAAGTTATTATGATGCAAAGCACAATGTAATAATTCAATAATATAAAATCTTACCTGGGAAACCATGAGACAAAGGAAAAAATTTCTCATTTGTCGCCTCCTCAATTTCTTCACAGAGAGGCTTGCAAATTCTCCCTCCTGGGTACACTTCGATTAATCAGAAACGACACCATGTATCCAAATATTACAGATTAAAATATGTATTAGTTCAATGATTAAGAGATCATGAAAAATTTTACTTTTTAAAAGACTAAGGTGATTAAATACACAAATTCAAAGGGAACGTTTATCCTTAGTGTTTAACTCTCCTTTTAGATCACATTTTCTAACAAACCTGTCATTTAGATGAATTGCATCAAATTCAGCACCGTATGTTAAATGCTAAAGCCTAAAAATGCATGCTTAAATTTACAACTTCACATGATAGACATCAAAAGGAAATTGTATTAGGCTTAACTCATAAATGTAAGAGACAACGTGCACCTAAGACACAAAGATTCTCCAAAACAGCCATAACTTATTAGCCAGAAAGGGGGGAAATGCAACATCCCAGACAACAAACACATGTAGTGACAGGTCTATAAAGAAGAAGAAAGGAATAAGATTCTAAGAGATTAGATATACTAAGCAAGGGTAGAGTTCTTGAGAAAAAGAATATGTGAATACTGAATAATATTTGTAGGGCCTCAACCTCCATGATATTTGCATGCTTGTCCACGTCCACGTGTATAGTATAATTTCTGTTCCACAAATATTTTCAGAGTCAAAAGATTTGTTGGGGCTCATGTCCCATAAGACACGAAGTACCCTCCCAACATATCTCTCATGCTAGTGAAATCTACCTATGTTCTTTATTATTTATTTTTTATATAAGTAAGTTTGGCCCACATACGGGCATTGGCTAATAAACTGTAGCAATGTTGAGAAACTTTCTAAGAAAGCTTTTCTGTACTATTCATAAACTTGCTTTATTACCCTAGTCTTAGTTATAAATATTGTTTCTGTTTCTAATTTTTCAGGTCTACTCATCCAAGACTATCCTTTCCCAAACACATAGGTACATTATATACTCCTTTCCTTTTTTTTTCTTTTTTCTGTTTCCCTTTCTTTCTTGGTTGGGGGAAACTTGAGCAAAACTTGTACATTACCAAGTGGAGTTGTAGACTAGAAGAGTTTTGGCTAAAAACATTCAATGCGCTAGAGACATGGATACAACTACATACTCTTTCAAACTTAAGAAGAAATAATTCTAATTTGTTAAGAGCTTTAAAAAGTGGCATGATGACTAGGGGATGAGATTTCTTTCTCATTATAGAGACGAGAAAAAATTCAACTCCTCAAACAATGTGTTCTATGAACAGAACAAGCAGAGGAATAAAGATGAGAGAAAGTAGAAAGTGAATAAAAGTAAGAATAACACTAACCCGAAAACATAATAGAATCACATGGAACAGTTACCTATATAACTTAAATTGAAGAAATATGAATTATGAAGGGTAAACGATGAAGTGAATTTAAGAAAAAAACACATTTGTCTTTCGTTTACACCCACTTGCTTTGTCTCACCAGTCACCAGTGCAGGACAAGCATTAGACAAAACCCCAGTGGATTACTCACATGTAACGCAAATAATTACAAATATTTACCTGCCCACAATTCCAGCTATTATTATGATTTTCTCCATCTTTGTTGTCTTCCCCATTTGCCAAGTTATGCTTGTCATTATACATCACTAAATCAGCCAAAGTGAATCCATCATGAGCGCATATAAAGTTGATACTATTCCAGGGTTTTCTTCCACCTTCCTGATTCACACAAAAAGAAAAAAATACCAACTAGAATAATTTCAGAAAATACATTAGAATGTTTAAACAGAGAAGTCTAGACATATCACACTATACTGGAAATGAAGCAAGATGAGGATCAAAGAAAATATATGACTAGGAGATAGAGGGCACAGTGGAACATTGAGGAAGTATAATATTATAGAGTATAAACAAAAGTTATAATGAACTAATGGAGTGACCACGATTATTGAACAGAATGTTTTAAGAGCATTACCACCAAGACTGAAAGGTACATAATCCAAAAATAGAGATACCTGGTATAAATTAGGGCTCCCACAAAGGCATTCAGCAAAAGCTCCAGAGAACCCATTTGTACCCTTGATAAACTGCCGTATTATGTCACGGTACTGAAATTACAAAAAAGTATATATATGTGCAGTTGATTTCAGTTCACTTAACTGAAAGAAAGAGAAAACATGAGAAAAGATAGGCAGAAAAAAAAAATATGCCTTTTACGTGTATTATATAGTATAGGCTACCATATTGGCATAGGTGGAATGGACAAGACCTACTTATTTAGAACCATCTCCAATTTAAAAAAAAATCTAACAATCTTCACCAATAATGAATGAACACAAATCACAACTTCCAGAAACTCTTATTTGGGATTCACATAGACTTAAAATTCTGGCTTCTACACGAGGTCCTGTAAAAACTAGAACAAAATACACAACTCTTCCTGTTTTGAAGGTTAATGTTCGACAAGTGAAGAGGCTTCATGAACTATCACCAACATAGTGAACTTATAGTCTAATAACATGAAAACTGTTGTTTCAGTAAGACGGCTATTCTGAAAAAGTAAGTCAGTGTCAAAAGAGCATAGGAACAAAAGATGGCTTTCCAAAATATTTATATATATACAAAAGAAATTTATATGATTCAGAGCTCAATTCTGATTTCCAAAAATTGCTTAGACTTTAAAAGGCTGTAGATGGTGAAAGTAAGTCTTGGGTTTCGTGTGAACACACCTTCAGAGAATGCAATCGCTAGGAGATCATAAGGGATCGATTATTCATACATTTAATTTTGTAATGAACCCGTGCATAAAGGTTCATTGGTTCTAATTAAATTTCTGAAACAAGTAAGAAAAAGTGAAAGATGACTTGTATATTTCAAGTTTTGTTTCTTCAGCACTGCTATAACCATATACTCTATCTTATAATCACAACAAACCTGAGAGGATGATCAGACCAAAAAAAGGCATCTAAACTAACCTTTCCATTCCATTCTGACCAGATGCCCCAGTGAGGAAACGTTCCAACTTGGTAAAGGCCTCCACAATCCCATGCTTCAGCAATAAGCTATGTGAAAGAGGCATCAAGAGATTTTAGTCAATCACTTTTACCCCCCCCCCCCAATGGGATAGTAAAAGCAGAAACACATATAAATGGTAACACATTGAAAACAAGACTAGAATATAATGTAGAATCGCACAAAAAAGATATTTATTTAAGCAATTGTGATAAAAACCAAAAGAAATAAAAACAACCAAAAGCTAGTTAAATTGAAGTTTGGTCAATAATCATATGTGCGTCCATGAAAGGACATAAATGAGTATGTTTTATTTAATTCAATTTGGCTACAAGTAGACAGATATAAAACATTGATGAATGGCTGAATTCCTTAGCCTGCCTTTTTAAAATGAGCCTAGAGCTATGGACGTTGTGTGTGACTCAAATAATCGAATTCTAGATCGGGATCCGACATTTGATCCAACCCCATTTTTTAATTTATTATTTTATTTTTATTTTTAAATTTGTGGTAACCCAAAGAAAAAGAATGACGAGGTTTAATGGTAGTAGCAGAAGACTAAAGTCGATAATGTATTCAGGTTTGAGGTGTGAGGGTTCAATTCATATATTGCATATTCACCCTTTGAGATAGTGACATCTTCTGCCACTTGCATGTGTTTCTTCTCGATTTGAGTTTTACATGTAAATGTTACATTCTTGTTTTTTAATTTCCTTCGTTGATTTCTGTATGTGCTATAGTTTTTTCCTAACAATGGAATATACCTTCACTCCACGCAGTATTGGATCATTGCTTATCATATCAATTAATGGTGGGTTGCTGAGAGGAGAGCCAGTTGTAAGCATGCCAGCTTCCATTTGTTTTCCATATACATTTACAGCATCCCAGAGACTAAAATCCCCAAAAGTGGGAAAAGAAAGTGAATATCAGTATTTGCCATACTGTTAACAAATAAAAAAATCACGCACAGAGGTATAGCTAGATAACCTGCTACCCCTAGTCAGGATAGAAGCCAGATCAAAGCGGAAGCCATCCACATGAATTTCCATTACCCAATATCTGTTGCAAGGTTAAATGTAAACAAAAGTAATGGAAATGCATAAAAGCATAAAAATAAAGAAACTTATTGAACCTTTGTCACAAAATCAGTATTGCATAAATAACTAATGGAGAGAGAGAGAATATATATATATATATATATATATATATCAGGGAGAATAAAAGGTAAATTGCCTCAAGCAGTCCAATATAAATTGGCGCACGATGGGATGGTTGCAATTAAAGGTGTTCCCACAACCTGAATAGTTATAAAACTCCCCCTGCAAAATCATAAAAATGGAATTACTGCACAATGATCACAAGCTTGAAGGCATACTGAAATAGTATTGGGTTTCCAAGTTCTATATGCAGACTGATACTAGCTGTTGAAGTTTAATGTCAACTTTATAATTTATTAGGAAGGTATTCATGTATTATGCTCTTTAATATGATATTAGAGAAACTATGAAATGGAAGAGATCAGAATAATTTTTCAATCCTACTTTCTCCTAAATGTTATTCTCTTATTCGTTGTTCTTCCTTCTTTCCCAATTTCTCAACTGTATCAATCAAACTCAACTTAATTTTGGGTTCAAGTCTTCTTGCTTGCAAAACTAGTTTCCCTTATGTAGTTGGTGCTTTATTAAGCGCCTTGGCTCGTCTCTACATCTGCAAGTGAGTGTTGCACATAAGAACAAGTGTTAAAGCATGATTTATATATTTGTGCCAACTAACAGCTTAAGCTTTTAGATTCCAAGTGATACAGAATTAGTCCTCACAGTTGCAGACAGGAGGTGTATATCTGAATATTTGACACAAGTCGTAGTAATTTAGTGACTTGGAAAAGTGAAAAGAAATCAATTGTGCTAGATCAAGTGCCAAGGCTGAGTTATGAGTTAGCGCTCCCAGTGTATATAAAAACATGAAGCTCATCCACCTAGGAAGCAACTTAGCTAAATAGAAAAAAAGTATACTTTTTTGTACCAGCGAACTATAAACCAAACAACCATAAACGGCTTGATTCCTTTCTTTAACAAATCCACCACATATGCATAAATTTAAAGGCATGAAAACTAAAACAAACAGAAGCTATGAAGGGAAAGTTTCAGAAATCAATATCAAGTACTTTCTTATCAAAAGAGTTGCCTATTGAGCACAAAATAATGCTGATAGCTTTACCTTGGGTGCAAGCATATAAAATACACTGTTATCAACACCTCTAAATGACAATATGGGACCATTCTCGTTCCCCTCAGCAGTGTGATTGAAAACAACATCCATGAGCACCTGTTAAAGTAACATTAGAGAGATGACTCACCATGAACTTTAAGAAGAAATCTTATAGCATGTTGAGAAACGCTGTCACCTCAATTCCCCGCTTATGTGCTTCTCTAACAAGATGCTTGAATTCATTTACCGCACCAAGGCCACAACTATGAACACCAGCTGTTGAATACCTTGCCATTGGTGAAAAATAATTGACAGTTGAATAACCCCAAAAGTTCATCCTGCACAAAAAATGATAAGACTAGTCGCAAAGAAAAAATATTTCAAAAAACAACAATAACATGGGCCTGGAATTTTCTTATTGTTGTTTTTTGTCAGTAATAATCTAACATTTTACTTCGACATGTACAAAGGATTTGTGGATAATTTGTGAAGACGTATGCTGGCCCTTAGAACGGAAGGTCCACATTTATTTTTCTTAGTTCTTCTTTGCTTGGGTCACTTGCCACTGCTACATACTTACCTCTCGATTAACTTTT
The DNA here is from genome assembly GCA_016801055.1 of Panax notoginseng. Lineage (NCBI taxonomy): Eukaryota > Viridiplantae > Streptophyta > Magnoliopsida > Apiales > Araliaceae > Panax > Panax notoginseng. The sequence continues at coordinate 3,335,151 of CM029018.1, read as the reverse complement.
ATGTACTCTATTATTGGTGGTTTATAACCTCTCACAGCCATCTTGAGCATTATAAACTACCAATAAGATAGTACAAAAAAGTTATGTATAGTAAAAATCCACAATACTCATATTGCAAAGCTAGTTCTTTCATACAAGTAATATTAGTATGAAGCTGTGATGCGTTAAACAATGATGAACTTGTCCGAAAACAGAACAATCATAGGGCTGTTAAAATCGAAATCATTATTATCAGGTTAGCCATAAATATGTCAGTTGAAAAATTATATACATTGTCATCATTTCAGCCAATTTTAGTAGAATGTTACATGTTACCATAAAAACAGTAAAAAAATCAGAAACAAGGGAGGAACTATATACTTGTAGTCGCCCAAGACGGCGTTGTAGCTGTAGTACTCCAGCTCATTGAACTCGTGACAAGGCATTAACTCTATACAGTTGACACCAAGTTCCTGCACAATGAAGAATACTATCATAAGTTATTGTTTATGTAATACTTGTTAGATTGTCTTGATTGAATAAGATAATGATCAAATGTGACAGCAAATTAATGCATTTCTATCATTAGATGCTCCACGAGGCAATCATTTAAGAACCTATATGTCAATAAGTGTGTGATGAGGCTTATAAAGTAAATCTATAGGATTCACAAAATCGTCGAGTGGAAAAAGTATATAAAGAGATGGCAGATCCTCTTCATAAATGAGAAATGCATTAATAGCTGGTATATTCTGGGAGACGGTGCTAAATTCTAAAAATTAATCAACTAACTTCTTCAAATTCCAGCTCATGTAACAAATCTTCACATTTTCACATGGTAACATGAAAATCCTCACATAAAGCAGGCCTTGAAGTAACATGTACTAGTTTCTGACGGACACTACAAAGTGATAATTAATCACCACGGTCACGACAACTAATAAGTAATACTTTTTAGATAGTTTATAATATTCATCATAAGATTGAGTTTTCCATCAAGAAAATTAAGCACTGTTATTTCATCCGATCATAAATGACAGTCAATGGGATGTAACTGACCTTGACATCCATAGGTTCAATCCAACTTTGTTCTAACAAAAGGCCTCACAAGCATTGGGTCTCGGTGCGAACTTACTTTTAAAAAGAGTAAAAGAAAACAAATGGTACCCAAATTCTTGTAAAATTTCAAATACAGCAAGAAAAAGGAGAGATGTTTTTTTTCTTTTTGCACAAGGACAGGAAAGTCGGAGACTTGTTGAGAGTGTTGAGTATATAGTAATTGCGCAGAAGTGTATAGCTAGATCATAAAAGATTAATTAGATTATAATGTTCAGAAATAGTTTTTTTTTTTTTGAAAAATAAACCTTCCTAAAAAACTACCAAAGATAATATTTTAAAAAGTTACATATGTTATATGTACCTTCAAATGATCAAGCTTTTCTACTACACCAAGGTATGAACCAGGGAATTCTGTCTTACTTGACTCATGCTTTGTAAATCCACGAACATGCATTTCATATATTACAATATCTTTTTGTTGAAGCTTCAAGGGTAGATCTCCTTCCCAGTCAAACTGAAATGATTAAGGTCAAGAAAGTAAAGTGAATGTAAGTAAACTTGAAGCAGAAGTTATCCGTGCTTAAGAGTAAGTGCAATAATCAGAGTCATGCAAGCAAAAGTGAAAAGGAATATCCAAATATTAAGAATCTCTTCAAATCAACAACCACTGTATCATTCTTTAAGGAAAGATCTGATGATGAAAATGAAGTATAGAATAACGATATGTGCATCACTTTCTCCAATAAAAAAAGGAAAAGGGTAAGGTGGGAAAAACACTTGCACAAGTAAGTATGAGGATTAATAATGGCCTATATTACATGGAGTATCCGTGTCGACACGAGTCGAAAAAGTCGACATAGGTGTGGATGTGGTAGCTAAACACTCTAAAATAGTTAAAAATAATGAAAAATAGTGACAATATTCTAAGAATATGAGAGTCCAATGTCGGACACTTCCCTATGGATCCCAACTCCATGTAACATAGCTAATGACTCAAGTACTTCTGAGGTTTAAAATAATGGCTCAACATTGAATAAAGATTAAGGGGGTTGAAGAGGATGGGTCTAAGGATGGAGTAAAGAGTTGTAAACAAAGGGTTGTTTCCTTGTTTGGTATAAAGGAAAAAGAATGTCTTTACCTTAGATTAACATAAGTACCCATATTTGATTACGTTATACAAATTTTAAACCTCTAGTCAACCACAGGCTATACTAAGTTAAATCATTAAAAAATAGGTTCATTTTTCCTTCCTCTTAGTGCACCAAACAATTTAGAGTGCCCTCACTTCCCCTTCATTTCCTATCCTTTGTGCTTGTATCAAACAAAAAAAGTGGAATGAGGCATCATTCCCCAATGGGTACATCTTCTCTTTTAATAACACCCTTTCCCTTCCAGCTACCTCTCCCTTATATGGTTGTACAAATGGAGGATAAACTAGCGAAAACTAAGACAGTCCATGTTCAAAGTATCAACAGCCAGAACTTCTAGATTTGATCTAGAAAGTTTCTTGATTAGAATGGGGTTCAAAGTCATAGTTTTGGGCCTCCAAAATCCAAAATAGGACACTTGGAATTTTAAGAAGAACAATATCCAAAATAATAAGACCTGTGCATGAAATCAAATGAACTTTAGATCTTCTTAACATAAAGAAAAAAGAATGACTAAATTACAAATTGCATCCATTAATTAGGCATAAAATTGATTTCCACCCCAAGCTTTATTTTTGCTCAAAAGCACCCTAAACTTTTGAGTGTCAAAACAATTTGCACCTTTCATGCTAAAGTTTGGGGTGCAAATTGTTTTGATGCAGTCTAAGACGTAAATTGCTTATGCTCAAAGTTTAGGTGCTTTTACTCGAGAATAAAGTTTGGGGTGGACATCGAATATGGGACAAAACTATAGGGTGCAATTTATGATTTAGTGACAGAATGTGAACCCTTCAGGCATTGCAACAGCCTACCAACATTAAGAGGTAACTTACCATTTTGAATATATCTTCCTTTTTATTCCTATATTCTCTCATCTATCCCGACTTTGTAATCGAGGAATCTAGAAGCCAAAGATAAAAAATACATAAAAACTATGAAGATGATGAAAATATGATTATGCTTTAATCTGGCAATTGTTGAGGTTTAATTGTATCATCTTTCAACAATAACTTGATAATCAGTAAAAACTAAAGAAAAATAAAATTCGACCGGGTACTGGAAAAGGAAGACAAACAGTGAGGTGCTCTGTGGTCATTTTTCTATTCTATGAATTGTTTGGACAAAGGGGAGCTAGAACTTTTAGCAATCAATACATGTCTTTCCATCACCTTTTGTGATCTTCAGCAAGGAGTGCTTCAGCCATGATTTTGTGTTCAGATTTAGAGAGACTCGAAAACTACCCCTTCTCTAAGGGTTTTGTAGTTTTCCACTTTTCTACACTCTTATTGCAACAAACTATGGCTAACACAGAAATTAGCAAAGAAAATTAAAGACAAGAACACAAGATTTCCATAGATAACCCGAATCGAGAGAAATCACGGGCGAGAGACAAAAGATATTTAGTAACCAGAATGTGAATAATATAATCAGTGAGTAAAACTCTCACAGCCTAGAACCACAACACACCCAAACTGTTTCTGCATGCACGTGGCTGCAAAACTAAGAAAACAACAATATTGAAACCATGGCTATAATAACATGTATATAACTGGGTTAATAACATAACAAGCAAATAACACAACTCTATACTGTGGGGATATCGACCTCAGCACTCCGCTACCACCACTAAACTTCATCTTTCTTTTCATTCGAGTCGAGTCGAGTCAAATGTCGAATCCCAAACCAGAATTCGAGAAACACATAACACCTCTTTACTTTTTGTATTTTTTATATCTGAAAAATTGACCATGTGAGACAAGCTCGAGGTAAGAAAAGTGCCTCAAGCTCAATTCTGCTTCAATTTGTCTCAATATTAAGAGACCCAGAGATATGAAGAATTTTAACAAAAGCTAACACCAAACAATTGTCACATTTAGGATATATCTCTACTCACATCTAGTCATGAGATCCATGACAGGTGGATCATTCAGGATAAATAGTTCTTAGGTATAGCAACAGTCTCCACACATATTCATCGCATACCTTGTCATCAGCAGATGGTACCTCACAGGCCATTTGGGGCCAGGAATCATCCCTAGGTCCCAAAACACCAAATTCCCCTCTGCTTACAACAGCCTGGACAGGCAGATAGACATTTAGTACCAATCACACTTAAAACCAAAAGCAAGTAGTGAAGGCCCACCCATTGCATGATTTAAACAAATCAGATGCAAGAAGTAAAATAAAACTCAAAAGTATCATATAAAATAAACTAAGTACAGTTACACAGGTCACTAACTTTAGCATAAGGATCCAACAATATTTGAGAAGAATCAAAGTAGTGTCCTTCTTCAGGAGAATACTTCCCATCAAATTTGTAGCCATAAAGCATGCCCGTGAAATTTCCCTCCACAAACACATGCCAGACATCTCCAGTCTTATTCGTCTGCGGATCCAGAGAGATCTGCTCAGTCACTCTTTTCTGCATCCGATAAGCTTTTCATTATATTACTTAATAGGATAAAGGTCATCACACCTCTGCATAAAATAAGTGGTGACAATTAATTTCGTAAACTATGCAAAAAGGAGCTTGGCAAGTTGGAAGAATTTGCGAGACATTTTAAGAGGATGAATAGCAAGCAAGTCTAGGTTATCACGTGAGCTAGAACACCGAAAATGCATCAAGCTGTTGCAATTGCTAATTTGGGCTTGCATCAATTTTAGGTAATGTCTGCAACTACAGGGAAATGCAAAATCACATGTAGCTGAATATATAGTCAACTTCGCATCCCCAGGTTGTCCAAGTGTACATTTTCTAATTTACTACTAAATCAAACTGTAACAACTATAACCAAAGATTTACCTTTTCACACAAAAGTAAGTAAATAAAACAATTCCTGGAGCAGAATGCAAAATTTTGAAACTGTTTCATTGTATTATGCTAAATATAAGTATAAATTGTCTTTGTAGTTAACTCAAAGTAAATATTTGATTTCCTAAATAATACAATGACCATGGAAATAAAAAATCAAAAAGACTGAATATTTGCATCAAACGAAATTCTTACTTTATATGGATGTTAATGACTTTATAATAAACAGCCTGTCCAGAACTAAGTCCAAAGGTTGCTTAATTACATGGTATTTACTCAAATCACAAAATTAGGATAACCAAACACTTGGTAAATGAGAAAGCGCAATTGAATATACCTCAGACAAATCGGAGAGAATCATCAAACAAAGAATGGCAGAAGTAGCATTGGTTGAACAAATGGCGAAATTAACTCCGCCCTCTCGAGCAGTGGCACCAAAAGGAGTCGGATAACCCTGGGAGACTTGAAAACGCCGGAGTATTGGCTTCTCCACCACCACAGTATCCACTTCAGCGCCGCCGCCGCCGCCGCCGCCGCCGCCGCCGCCGCCGCTGGCGTCACTGGCATTGACAAGTAAATTAAAATTCTTCTTCATCCTGGAAGAGGTTCTAGGAATACTGTGAATTAAATTAGTGGTATGAAATTGTTTGGGGAGATTTAGAAATGGAGAGTTTTGAGGGATGCAGACGAAGGATGAAGCAGATTGAAGTAGTAGTATCTCCATTTGAGAAAAAAAATAGTTAAGTGTTAAACTCACTGGATTCCACAAAGATCAATCGATCGATCTGACTTATCACAAATTTTGATGAAAGAAAAGAGTCTGTGCAAGAGAGCGATGTATATTGAGTCTGATTGTAAACCGTTGGCTAATCCAACCAATCGAAGGGAAAGGGAAGGGCCCCTCCCGATGATTGAGTTGGAGCGTCATTTATGGGCTTTCACGATCAAATTCAGTTCAGTTCGGGTTCGAGTTCGCCCTTAATGCATGCGGCTTGAGTAGGTAGGTACATTCTCTTTTATTTTCTAAAGATCAATCTAACAAAATACAAATCATTTTGAATTTTCTGGTACGGAAGGGACATGACACAACTAGTGTATTAATATAGCGAAAAATATCAAAACATCAAATAATTCCAACTTTATGTCAATAAAATAATTATTAGGAATTGTTATTTTAAATTCTCATGATCAAGAATTGTTATTCTACACGTAGTCACTTTTCATGCAGTTTAACTCTTTAGTTAATAGAGAAAACTAATTAAAAAGTAAACAATTAACATTATTTTGTTTTTGTGAATCTATAGCCATCAACTTTAATTAAACTAAAGTGAAAAAAAATTGAACATTAAAATAGAAAAAAATTAATAGTTCATGGTCGTAATTTATATTTAAATTTAATTTTTAATTACACGTAGACATTGATTAGCCTAGTCAACAGGGTCACATCATCAATTTATGACGTGACAGGTTCAATTAGACGAAAGTGAAAAAAATTGATAGTTTAATGACCTAATTCAAAAAATTGAAAGGTTAATTATCGAAGTGAAAAAAAGTTAATAATTTAAGATAGTTATTTATATTTAAGTCTTTTTCTTTTGGAACAAACTAAGACTGAAAAATATTTTTGATGTATTTCTATAAGAATATTTGTTATTGAGCTCATCGTTTTTCTTTCCTACATCAGTTTCTTGATTAATGGACAAAGTTGGGGGCAACTTGTTATGAGTTTAATATGTTATGTCTGGATTGAAAAAATAGAATGAAATGATGAATTTAATGATTTTTTTAGTATTTAATGTATGTGTCTTAGTGCTGGTTGATAGTGTGTCTTAGGATGCATAATGGTCGCATACTTTAGAATACTTTCTAAATGCATTTATTCTATGATTAATTAAACACTTTCTAAATATTTGTTAGTACTTTAGAATGAAAGAGTTACCCATTTTTAACCATATTGGTTACATTATAAATATTTTTATCAAGACATTAATATATATATATATATACACACACACACACAACTGTTATGTAATGTTCTGGAGTTTAGTGATTAAATTAATTATATGCTTGAATATGTATTTGCGCACAAATTTTTTATACAACACTATATAACATATACTATTAAAATTTGATAATCGCACAACAATCTACCATTTTCTTATTATATTTTAATTTATTAATTGTATGTATAAATTTATTATTAACAAAATGAATAATTCCGCCGCAAAGTGCGAATTTGTATCTAGTAGAGAGTTAAATAAGAAACAAGAAATTGTTAAATAACAATTATTAATATATTTTTCAAAACTGAGAATAAAAAATTTATCGAAGAAATTATTGTGAACGCTTTAAGTACTCATTCCCTTTTTTCTCCATGTCCTAGTAGGTTAGTTAGGTTGTTCATTTTCCATTTGATACGAGTATATAATTCATTTATTCCTTTTCATGGGAACACCAATATATATATATATATATATATATATATATATATATATATATATATATATATATGGGGAAAATTATTGAAATATAGAGTAGGGTTTGGGTAGCATAAAAATAAATTTATTTCATCTAAAAAGTAAATTAACCAAAAGGTTTTGAATTAATATTATCCAATATATCCAATCCTGGCAAGACAACCAGAACGCCCACAAATAACGCAAAGGTGGCCATGAAGAAAAAGAAGCGATAAGGTAGTTGGTAAGGCTTAAATATGAATTAGTACCCTAAACTATATGCTATATTTTACTTCGGTGATCTACTTTTCAATTTTGTCAATTAGGTTATTAAACTATCAATTTTTTTCAATTGCAACAAATTGAATATGCCATGTCAGAAATTGCTGACGTGGCTAATTGTGTGGGGCCTTAAGTAGCTGTTGTGGCAAAAAAATAATTTTTTAATCATAAAATAAATAAATTTAATTTAATATAGGGCAAAATAGTCAAAACACAATTTAAGATAACAAATTAAAATAAAACAAATATTAACCTAAATATATCATCACTACCCTTACATTAAATTCGATCAAGACAAACCCTAGCTCAACCGAATCCATTTGCTTCAATAGTTCGGATGAAATCTACCGAAATTAGCAAGCTTCCGTGATCTGTTCGCGCAAAATGCCGACGCAGCGCCGAGGTGAGGCTTCACCGGAGCCCTAACTTCGCCGGGAATTGCAGGTGGCGCGGTGCGCAGATCCGGTGGCGCGGCCCTCTGCGGCGTCTCTTTCCATCCCGGCGATGAATTCAACGTGCATCCACTCTTTGATCATGGCTTAATTAAATATTTCTCATGGCAAAAATGTTTTACCATTATAGTATGCAAATATTACTTGACTAAAGTGTTATATATGCTTGTCCAGATTCCTTGACTGAAGTGTTCTATATGTTTTATTACCCTCTTCAGTTCCTGCTTGCTATTTGCTTTGGCGATTATTTTCTTTTTTATAAGTATTTGCTCTGGTTATTATTTTGTATGTCCACTGCTTTTTTGTTGAAATTTGTAAACATGGGATGCTTAATGAAGATCCTAAAGATTAGTTTCCAGAGCTATAAACATGATATCTAGGTACATCTAATAATTTGTTTTCCCCCTTCACAACGGCAGGATGTAGTTACTGTATTAAATGATTTATGAGTCTTCTTCATCTCATTTGTTGACTGAAGAACTTCTTTTTCTTTTTCTGCTTTTGGATGCTCAGATTTACATGGACTCTGTTTTCAGTTTAGGTTTTCTGTCTTGATTTGGCGGTTTGGATGGTTGGATGTTGGATCTGATCTTGTCAGTGGGTTGATTCCGGTCGGAGTTTGTTTTGATCTCTCCGATGTCACCGTTCGTGATCCTTCGGACAGTCCTCTAGCTCCTCAGTGGTACCGCCTCGAAGGCAGCGACGATCCAAACTCCGGCAGATTCTCCGGCGACGTACAACTTTCAGTTTGGATCGGGACTCAAGCCGACGAGAGAGAGTTGGGGGTGGATTTGCTGCATAGGTTTTGGAGGAGAGAGTTGATCTTTAACTATGGATGGTGAAGAAGATAAGCAGAAGGCACATGAAGGATCTGAAATTGATCGACTTGAGTTTTGGTTTTTTTTTGCTATGGTGGTGGTGGTGGCTATGGTGGTGGTAGTGGTGGTGGCAGTGGCGGCGACGACAGAAGGTGGTGGTGGTGCTGTGGATATAGATTTTGGTGAGATTTTTTTCTTTTTTATTGGTGTAATGATAGTGATAATGGTAGTTTGACCTTTTTACCCTTGGACATTCAACAATTGTAAAAATTCATTTCAAATAATAAATTTTAATTACACATAAGCAATAATTAGCTTAGTCAGCGATGCCACATCATCAATTTATGATGTGGCAGGTCTAATGGAACGAAACTGGAAAAAATTGATAGTTTAATAACCTAATTGACAAAATTAAAAGGTGGATCACCGAAGTGGAATATGACCTATAGTTTAGGATACTAATTCATATTTAAGTCTGGTTGGTAATGCATGCACATTTACGAATGTAGGTTGTGAATTATAATTTTGAGTATGTAAATAAAGGGGAAACAATATATATATATATAGAAGACAGATCAATGACACTAAATTTTTTATAGAATTCTTTGATTCTTAGATTTGAACACTCTTAATGGCTAAGATTAAAACTTATTTTTAATTTATAACTAAATTAAAATAAAAATCATGTAATTAATTGATGCGTTAATTTTCTTTTCTTTTCTTAATTTCTCCTCCTATCCAATTTTCTAAATTTATACCATGTGATGAATGGGATATATATATACACATCTAAGATATGGGAAGTATTGTGGTCTTCTGTTTGGCGGCTGTCCCGGGGAGAAGCCCTGCGATGCCCTTGACGGCTGTTTTATGAACCATGATTCCTGCATTCTTTCTCACAACGGTAAGTCAAGTCGAGTCAAGTCTCATAAATCGCATTTCACCTACTTTAATTTTCAGATTACTAGTAGTATTTGTATATTCGATTGTGCATACAGATGACTATCCAAGCCAAGAGTGCAGTCAGGACTTACTCAACTGCATGGGTAACTTCAAGAGAAGCGGAGGCAAATCATTCGAGGGAAATACCTGCCAAATGGATGATGTCATTCAAGTCATCACCGCCATGGATGCTGCTTTGCTTGCTGGAAGACTCCTTCATAAACCTTAATTCATCATTACTCCACTTAATAATGCATTATGCTTGGATATCATGCTTTTACTTTCAAATACACAGATAGACACACTAGTAAAGAAGGGGAAAAAATGATTTTACCTTTAGTTTGTGGAATAATACCCCGAATTATTAATGGGAATTACATAATACTCACAGGAACTTCCTGTAGGGACTCCCTGCATCCTCATCTTGCATATGCTGTCAAAAAATCAAGTTCAAACAAAGTTGAACAGAATATAAACACATGAAATCATCAATCACCATTTCTCTACTTGAAAAAGAAAGAAAGAAAATAAATGGTACTATTAACATTAAATCCCCTTCCAAACCATAAGATGGGGAACACCCCCCCCCCCCCCCGGTCTTCCTTCTATAGACCTCAACACCCTACCCCAACCACCAAGCATTACAACGGCTCCAATGAGCTCCCCGAGATTGAATCTCTCAACCTTGCACTTGCAAGGTGAGATCATTTTATTGAACCCAAAGTTTGTTGGTTCTCTACTTGAAAATTGAACATAGATAACTCATGCTACGTGTCTAGCAAAAATGGGTGCATTATTAGCAGTAGGATTTTAAGTAGAAATTACATGACAAAAACATGATTGAAACCTTGACTTTTGCCACAAATACATGCAGGAAATAGCATCACTAATTTTGAGACGAATTTTATTATAGCAAAGAGATCAGAGCAGGTATGCCATGAACAAATTTGCATTACACTTCAGCAAAAAAAATTATGCTACATAACAATCAAACCCACAATGAAAAATTCATACAATCATCGTTTAATAAGAAATTCAAGATTTAACATCACGAGTATTCCTATTTTTAAATTGGCCAAATCATGATAAAAAAAATTAGTTATTACAACACCAAAATCATATGGGTTCCTACTTCCTATTAAGTTTTCAACATGGCACTTCCCTCAGACACTGTGTTACCAAAACAGACATTGCCATATGCTTATAGTGATGTTTCTCACATTAGAAGCTCTAAAACCACATGTGTCAATGGACCGAATGAAATTCGATCAAAGCCAAAAGTTTTTAAAGATATTCTTTACAATAAAATTTTGCAATTCAATTAAGGTCAAGTGCCATGAGTATTGGGTACTTAAGTAAATCCAGAGGAGAAAGAAAAGAAAAATGTTCCGATGATTTAGGTTGTGTTTGATAAACCTGAGAATTAAGATTTGAATGATTATGATGTCTTAATAAATTAGATCATCTGAATGGTTATGAAGTTTGAATCTAAAAAATTGTTTGATAACTAAAAAATAAGTTATCTCTTAATGACAATATTTTACCATTTTAAAGGGTAAAATTTTATTTAATAATTTTAAATATTCAATTTAATAAAAATAAGTACATAATATTGTTGAATATATTTATATAAAAAAAATATCAAAAAAATTTCATTAAGAGGTACCTCTTAATTATTAAGATTTCATTTTCTGTCTTACCAATTAAGAGTCATTCAGAGGTAATAAGAAAACAAAAAAACAACATCATGCCTCTTAACAAATAAGAGACAATTCATTAAGAGGCAATCAGATGTAAACAAACAGCACCTTAGTCTAAATAGCATCTTTATGCGCTAAAACAAAGCCATAACTGGAGCTTGGAGCAACTAGGTGGCCATGTGCCCGAGTGTAACCACAAGACAAATACTTTTGCGAGTTCGGCTATAACTGGACAAATATAAGCCCATTATTACTCCAAAGAGTCACAAACCAAATTGGATAACAACCCATTAAAACTAGACACTTAAGCCTATCCCAGATATAAGCCCAAAAGATCACTTCACAGAGTGGGGGCACAACATTGCAAGGCACCGGAGGTTTCAAGTTAATACCTAGAGGCGATTGTACTTGAACAAAAGTAGAAGGATGTTAGTTAAATCATAAAGTCCTCGGGTAGTTTCGTATTTATCAAAAGCTACAGAATGTTTTGCAGTCCGTAGTATAAAACTACAGACTAATTCTCAATTTCGATTAAAACTAGATACACTTGTTCAAGTAGATGTAATGCCATCGACCATCTCAGAGTAAAACAAGATTAAAAAGGCAAAGCATACTTTATAGATGAACAATAACCTAAAAATATCTAGCTAAACAACCCGATGCCTTCCAAGTGCTGGCCTTTATAGTTAATTTCAAATTGCCTATATCAATTTTGTGACAACCCCAAAATAGATCTATTCCATCCAACCTATTCTGAGTCGCCAAATACATGGTACAGAAAACAACTATAACTTTATTACAACAATTGTCGTGCAAAATACAACAACACATATGCTGTGAGTTTGGATACAAATATATACCAAATGTGACTCATGTTCCAACCGTGGACATCACCTCACAATGACACCTTACATAAAGGTATAGTCAAAAATTGTTTTAGAAATTAGAATCTTTGGGAAGTGCTCAAGGAAACCTTCGTACATGGGAGGCCATGCGTCTAGGTTATGATAGATATCATATGGCCACAGAATTATCCTTGGTTTACCGAATAGACCCCAAAGAAAAACGAGAAGATTACTATCATATTCTTCCCAATGGTGAGTCTTCTCTTGACATATCATTATCTCTACTGTCTCTAATTGAGAATTATACTTTAAACAAACACCAAGATTATATAGGTAGTGCTCGTATATATACTCAGCAAGTGGATGAGCACATCCCTGTCTTATGATGACACGAGGTTGTATGTCGTTAGACATCTTGTATGATAGTGGCAAACCACCCTTCCAACGTTGGGTACACCTTACCCTATTGGATTCACCAAATATAACTACTAAATGAACTTTTCTATACTGCTTCGGGAGAACATCCACAGTTAGAGACCAACGTTCTATTTTCCCGTTACCCTCGCTCGACCCAGCTACACTCTTATTACTTGAAAGGAATTGTGAAGCAAAAGGGTGAGCACAACTAGCTCAGTAAAGAATATCATGACTAAAGATAATTAAATTATCAATAGCCTTCATCAATAATAAATCAGAGATTTAGAACATATGGTAAATGATAAAAATTTCAACCATAGTTGCAGCGGAACATGCAATCCATTAGAAGAGTCAAATAGACTATAAAGTCTATTATTTTCTCCATGTTAAAAATCCACCAACAATGTTTTATCCCTGTAACATCAATCAACAATTCTGGTCCACAATCATATGAATAACTCATAATCATAACTGTAGTTCTAAATTCCTCTTCTCATCTAGGACGAATATAATTTTCATCACCTGAAACATCAAACATCATGGTTATACCAAATCACAGTTCCTGTTCATAATCATACTAATAACTTCATCTTTGCACTACGGGCCAAAGATATTCATCAACAAGTCATCTTTGCACTACAGGCCAAAGATATTCGTCAACAGTTCATCTTTGCATTACTGGCCAAAGATATTCATCAACAGGTCATCTTTGCACTACGGGCCAAAGATATTCATCAACAGACCATCTTTGCACTACAGACCAAAGATATTCATCTACAATTCATCTTTGCACTACAGGCCAAAGATATTCCTCAACAATTCATATTTGCACTATATGCCAAATATATTAATACCTCAAAGAATATATAATCATTTAAGAATTTATATAAACAATAATTATAACCATGTTGATCATTTCACCTTTGCACTTAAGCTAAAGATATTCAATTATAAATTCAATGGTCATGATCATACCAGTCAACAATTCAACTTTGCACTACTGGCCAAAGAGAACCCATAGTCATGATCATACCAAAAATCTACCCATCTTTACACTCAAGTCAAAGAGAAATATCATCATTAGGGTTATAAAAATGTTATATATGATAATAAAATCAATATAATCAACATATAGATTTAATCTCAAGAGTAATATTCATAAATCAACTATAATTTGGTTAGAAAAAGAAACCAATTTTGTCGTGAATAGTAACTCGTGAATAGTAACTCGTGAATAGTAACTCGTGAATAGTAACCCCGACTCAAAAATGTAGAAATTCCACAATAAAATCTATACCAATATTTCGGTATAATGATATTGAAAGAATAACATTTCTTAAGCTTATAAACAATTTATTTAAATTGTTTACACTTTACTAATTAATGCATTTAATCATCATAAAATGTCAACTCTTAAGATTTCATCATCAATAACCAAAACCCTCATCAAAAATCTGCATATACCTCATATCGGATTCTCAAGTCATAAAATCCTATTTTCCAATTTTCTTACTTCACAAAACATATTTAATTCATTAACTCATAACTAGACCATTTTCATAAAAAATACCAATCAATTCCAAAAATATTTCTTTTCTGGGATTTAACATAATATAGTCTCATAGTGAACATATATTTTTCCCAGAATTTTTAAAAGTCATTTACTATTTTTCATATGGCTAAAACAGCCGAATATTTAGACATTTATCAAAAATTGTACTTTTGTCCAAAAATTCTGAAATTAACAGAGTATACTTCCATCATATACATGTACTCCCAGTAAAAATTTCATCAATTTTGGAGTTAACCACAAGAAATTATAAGCAGTTACTTTTAAAATAGTCTTTTCTCATAAAATTCATAACTCTCAATCTATACATCCAAAAATCACCATTTTTGGACACAATCAATAAAATTCATCAAAATATCATTTCAAATTTTTCCAGAATTTTTGAAGTTCAGAAAAATTACGAAACTGAAAAACATAACAACCCTTAAAATCCCTTACCTCAAAAGAGCAGTACTTCTGATCGGTATAAGGCTGAAGGAAACTTGCACTGATGAATAGAAACTCACAGAGTATCTAAAAACTCATAAAATATACTCAATAATCTAGAGAGAGAAAGAGAGAAAACTTATGTTTCTGGTGTGATTTTCAATTCTAACTTAGCCCTCTATTTATAGGAAACTTTTGGTAGGTTTGACCTGCAACCTGATGGCTTTACCTGCTACTATTCCCACCCACCACATTTGAAATATAATTCAGCACATTTCTTCACCAACCACAAGTGGGGCCCACCAATTCTAGAATTTTCCACCAAAAATGATTTATAACCTGATTTCCGAATCAGCCACCTCTTAAAATTCATAACAAATCATACGTTCATTTTTAACGGTTCAAAATTTAGGGACATATACTCAACTTATATATGTATAACATATCCAAAAATTACCACGATCCAACGGTCGGATTAAAAATTATAACCCCCGCAAAATATCTCAAAAACCCTGATTTTTAATACCTCCATTCCGACAAAAATACTGATAAAAACCTCAACATTAACTCCTTCATTTTTAACCACAAAAATATATCCCTCATTTATATCCACATAATATAAATATTTCCTTATCATATGAATCAATAATTAATTATTCACAAATAATATTACAGAATCACATTTATGACAACCAGGCCGTTCCCAGGAAAGAGGGGGCTTTCCAATAAGAATTTTTCCTTACTGGCACGCAATTAAATGACCAAACCTCTCCTTAGACAGAACTTTCTAGACATTGTCAATAATGTTATCTAATAATACTATACAAATAATATGAATTATTGATCTGATAATAGAAAATACTGTGCAGCAACAATTATTGAACAACAATAATACAAAATTTCAACGTAGCAATTATTGAATCAATAAAATAAAATATTGAACAGTAACTACTGTAACAATTATTGAGTAGTGCCTTCTTACGTAAGAATCAATAATTTCAAAAATACTATGCAATACCGTGTGCTACTGTGCAATAACGCGTATTACTGTATTTTAACCACCGGGTATTCCAACAGTGTTAATGGCAACAACTACGCCGTTATTTGTAAAAACTCAAATTTGTCGTTTTCCTTCACCCGACAGTTATTCGTTATGGGGCCCACAAATAGCTGCGCCGCCGTACGAATATTCTCCGACAGAAAGAATATTCCACGACCAAACGAATATTCCCCGACAACAATGATTATTTTATAACCACTTGCTTATTTTGAAAAAAAAATCATATTTCACCCATAACTTTAAACTTTTATCAATTTAACCATTTACTGAATAGTAATTATAAGAAAAATTGAATACTTTTATTTCATAAAATTCGGGGTCTTACAAATTTGCTAAAGAACTCCATTTTTCCTTATAAGTAAAACAGAGCATGTTTGATGAATCAAGCAGAGCATCACGAACAACAATTCATAATTACGGTGTCTACAGGAGCATAAAATTATGGATTCCAAAAATCTAGTTTGACTACAAATGTCGAAGCATTACGTTAAGCAAATATAATAATACATTATAAGCCTTTTGGGGACATAATATGAACATCTATGTAAAATACTACAATTGCCCGAGGAATGAAAACTGTTATTATATCTAATGCAACCAACTTATTCTTTAATTTCTTAAACTAAAGTTATGTTAGGATATGCAGACCTCATCAATCATCACGAGTGTATGTGTGTGTATATACACACACCCACAAGCAATCGAAAACTAATCAAGAACATCAAGCTAATACACCCCCTTGCAAGAACAATCAACTGAATCAAGCAGACAATGCCTAAGTGGACACAACGATAAGGATACTCAAATCTCTAAACTCAGTGAAAAATACCAGCAAGAGGACTTATGCCACCAAGTCATCACATTGTTGGAATTATATATCAAGAACAGTCACATTAGCAGTAACAGCAGCACTAGCAATTGCAGTGTAACAACAAGATCACTATTAACAAGACTATTAGGCGAACAAATTGGAACAACTTAGCTGGTATATGGAAGAAGCCGAGGCGTAGCAAAGCTATTGTCCTAAAAAGTGATTCCGCCCTCACTGGTTACATGAACCGGTACAGTTGAGCTCCACGGCGTTCACCCTCCAGGATTCAACGGTAACCCTTCGATTGCGTGCACTCGCAGAAGAAGACTATGGACTTGTCTTTGTGGATTGCCCCAAAATAGAACAAATTAGAATAGGAGAAGGAAGAGTGTTTTGTTTCTGTGATATTATTGTATCTAAAGAGAGCATACGAAACTGTTATTTATAGACAAAGAAGAAGAGGAACGCTGGAAAGCAACGGGAAGAAGATGAAGATTCAGTAACGTAAAAAGGAACGTTGCTATAATAATAAATAAGGTTTACGCAACTGAACGTTGGGGATTAATGATGAAAAACGGCTAGGGTATTTAGGTTTAGGATAAAAGGGATTTAAGCAAAACAAAGGGCTTCCTGGGTGCACCCGCGAAAGCATAATTTTTCGGGATTGGCACCCCCCTGCGCAGGCGTATCGTGCGCACACACGCACTAAGGTTTTTTGATCGAAAGTCCGAGAACCAAGCTTGGCCTCGCCCAATTCATTAGTCGTCCTCATGTGCGCGAGCCCATCCCTCTTTCCTCAACCATGTTACAAAGCATAAGCCAACATGAGCATAACCAACAATCCCCCACATGATCCAAAATTATCAAAGAAAAGAGGAAAAAAAAATTGAGAAGGGCAATGGATTTTAGATACATAACGTCGATACCTTATTGGTTTGAATCAACACTTAGTGGAACAAACTCATGATTGTAGATTATAGGTGAATTATATTCTTGAATCTATTATCTGTGATACAACCAATTGAGCTTGCACACATATCTTAAATCCTGAATCCACACAAGTCCGCGGTTGGGCGCGTTCTAGGCCATGCGCCATGTCCCAGATTTTCATAAAGGCTCTAGAGAGTTTGCCAAGGACTCTCATAGGAAGCGGCCTACACTTCCACCTTTATATAGGTGAACCCATCAAGTGTATACTGACATACACCACCCTTTAGGGGCTATGAGTTTCATTAAGAATCTAAATGATTCATCCTTTCACAATTTGTCAGTAAGCACCACATGCACATAAGAAGGGATATAAATAATTGTAGTGCTATAATTAAGTAATTACGTGACTTGTTGTTACCCATTGAACCCAATTCATGGGATCTCCAATCACATGGGTTGGGTTTCCATCGCGTATTACTTGCTCAAGATATTGGCAATAGTCCCATCCCTCTGGATGCTTCTTGGACTACCTTTTTATTCAATCCCTTAGTAAGCGGATCCGCTAGGTTCTTTTCAGACCTTACAAATTCCATGGAAATAACTCCATTACTGATCAGTCCTCGTACAATATTGTATCTCAAGCGAATATGTCTCTGTTTTTCATTATAAACATGGTTCATTGCCCTGCTAATAGCTGCTTGAGAATCACAATGTAAAGAAATAGAAGGAATTGGCTTATACCACAATGGTATATCAGCCAATAAATTCCTTATCCACTCTACTTCTGTACCTGCCAATTCTAAAACAATAAATTCAGATTCCATAGTAGATCTAGCAGTACAAGTTTGTTTAGCAGATTTCTAAGAAACAGCTCCTCCACCTAAAGTAAACACATAACCACTAGTGGAGTTTGTTTCATCATTATCAGATACCCAATTAACATCACAATATCCTTCTAAAACACTAGGATTACCAGTAAAATGTACACCTACATTAACTGTTCCTTTTAAATACCTCATTTGTAAGACCCCAACTTTTATAAATAAAGATGAATTTTCTATAAATATCATTTTTGAATATTATGGAGTTAATTTGATATAATGTTATAGTTGTGGGTAATATTTATAAATTTTGCAAAGTACGCACGTTGTTATATAATATTCGATTGGTCGGGGAATATTCGTTTTTACAGGGAATATTCGTACAACGGCAAAATCATTGGTGGACCCCACAACGGAATTATTGTCGGATTGAGAAAACGACAAAAATATTTTATTAAAAATAACGGCGAAAGTTTTACCATTGATACTGTTGAACTACTCGGTAGTAAAAGTACAGTAATACGTGTGGTTGCATAGTAGCACACGGTATTGATTATTAATGCTTATGTGAGAAGTCACTCAGCTTGATTCAATTATTGTCAGTTAATAATATGAATTATTTAGCGATAATGACATTTTGTTTTATTCGTATTATTAACGTAATAAAACAGAAACATCTTTTTATATAAAACAGAATACTTTATTAAAAGTTATTCTATAAATAGAATATATTATATTTTATTTAAAAGATTTTTCTTTAAATATGGACCGTCAGATTAAAGTAATCAATTTGGACCGTTCATGAATTAGTTACTATGTATTCTATTTTTCTATAAATAGCAGCCCATTCCTTCATTATTTCTTACGAATTCACTGAACTCTAGAGAGAGAAACTATAGAGAGAAACTATAGAGAGAGAGAAGAAGAGTATTCAGCTACTTAACTACTTCCTTATTTCAGCTCTTCTTTAAAACAGTAAGGGGTGTTATTCTTTCTTATTCATGAAGAGAACTGTTATTCCATTTCTTATTATTCTGTTGGAATAACCTGTATACGCGGTCTACCCTATACTTGGTGACATTCTTCTATTATTCTGTTGGAACATCCTGTCTGTGTGTTTTACACCGGACCTGGTTCCGTTTTTATTATTATTCTGTTGGAACATCATGTCTGTGTTTTACACCGGACGTCTGTATGTTTTACACCGGACCTGGTTCCGTTTTTATTATTATTCTGCTGGAACATCCTGTCTGTGCGTTTACGCCGGACCTGGTTCCGTCTTGTTATTATTCTGTTGGAACATCCTGTCTGTGTGTTTTACACCGGACCTGGTTCCATTATTTATTATTTTGTCGGAATATCCTGTCTGTGCGTTTACGCCGGACCTGGTTCCATTATTTATTATTCTGTTGGAATAACCTGTCTGTGCGGTCTATCGCATGCATGGTGATTTCTTTTGTTATTCCATTCTTTATTATACTCAGTTGGTTAAGTTTTGACTTCTATACTCCATGAAATTAGTGGAATATCCTTGATAATTGCGGTTCATCCAGTATCTTTTCATAAAAATATTCTTCTAAGTATTCTTGAATTTTACTCCACAAAGCAGTATCATGTTGACAATTTGGACGTTGTTAATTCTTGGATAAATTAATTCTTGAACTTGTTTTATTGAATTCTTATATCATTGTCATCATCCTCATGTTTATAAAATGTTGAAAGTCATCTGTGACCTGTAGTGCATAGATGGACTTGGTATGATTATGACCAGAAATTATTCGGTATAATCATGACCGTAATGTTACAAATGATGTGGTAAAAGTCATCATTGGCCCGTAGTGTATTGATGAACAGTTGTTGGCATGATCATGACCATTAATGAATACACGAATATCCTTGGCCGTAGTACTGGGGTGCCGTAGTACAGGGGTGATTCGATGATGTGAATTATTTTATTAAGCTGAGTCCCAGCGATAACAGTGTTGAAAAACCTTTTAAATCACAAAAGATAGTAGAGTTTATTTTCTACTTAACTCTTTTAATGGATTGCTTGTTCCGCTGCAGTTAAACTTGACGTCTATTATATTTTATCAGTTTAACATTGTTGAAGGCTAATGATAATTTATTCTGCATTATCTTATTCATAATATTTCTTACTGGGCTAGTTGAGCTCACCCTTTCTTTCACTGTTCTCTTCAGGAAATGAGAACGTAGCTGGGGCAAGTCGGAGAACGGAGTGATGGTCCGAATGATAGTATTAGTTAGTAGTCCTCACTATTCTATGTAATAGTGTGTTAATAAATGTAATGAGGACTCCTTTTGAGTATGAATACTCTCTAGAAAATAATATTTGTATTCAAACTCACAGTTTATATTTTGTCGTATTGTACACGACAGTTGCATTAGTAAGTTGTATTTATATTCTATACTATGTATCTGACGACCCAAGATGGGTGATGTATACCTAATTTTGGGGGCGTCACAGTTGGTATCAGAGCTTATGGATAGGATCCCAGGCTAAGATGTGAGAATAGAACTAGAGGGGAGAGACGGGGAATTCCTTCGCTAGTATGACCTACCTAAGTTTATTTGCATGGTATTTAATTGGTCGGTCATAATATAAGGATAATATATGACATATCAATTAACTTTTATTTTGTGGCAGTATCTGAAAATGGCATCTGAGAATGTTGAGAATAGCAATGGAGCACAGGCGACTGTTGATTCACCCCATATCAATAATCAGGATAATGTGCATCAGGAAGGTGACAATCCTCATGCAAATAACAACATTGACCAGATGATGAATGATGGAATGTTCAGAAACTTTATGCAGTTCATGCAACAGCAGGCGAGAGCGGCTCCTGTCCAAAATATAGGTGGAAACACTGAAAACTCTCGGACAGTCACCGCTAAACAGTTCAAGGAGCTGGGACCACCAGAGTTTAAGGGAGAGCCAAAACCGCTTATAGCGGAAACATGGATAAAGCAGATTACTAAGATATTTGATGTCTTGGGATGCTCCGAGGAGCAAAAGGTTTCCTTTGCCGCCTTTATGTTGCGAGGAGAGGCATATTACTGGTGGGAATCGATTAAGCGTACTCAACCTGCCGCACTGAAGATGTCATGGGAGAAGTTCCAGGAGCTGTTCAATGACAAATACTTTCCCGAAAGTGTTCGTCACATGAAGGAGGTGGAGTTTATCAAATTGGAGCAGAACAATATGACCGTGTCGCAGTATGAGGCTAAATTTGCTGAGTTGTCCCGATTTGCGTCTCACTTGGTGGATAATGAAGAGCGAATGACGCGAATGTTTTTGCGAGGTTTGAAACCTGAGATACGTCAACATCTTATTTCTCATAAACTGTGTTTGTATTCAGATGTTGTGAATAGGGCTCAGTTAGTGGAGCGCGATAACGAGTCAACGCAACCAAAAGAGAGTAGTCGGCAAAATGATAATACCAGTGAGAGCAGTCATCGAAGCGGTGACAACAAGCGTGGAGGGAATTAACAGGCCAGAAATGGTAACCACTTCGGTGGTAATCAGGGCTAAAACAATAAGAATGGTCATTTCAAGAAGAGGAGATTCAATAATGATGGAAAGACGTCAGCACCAGCACCCGTTGTTAAGGAAGGAGAACGACCACCTATCATATGTTTTAAATGCGGAGGGAAGGGGCACATCAGTCCAAACTGCGCGATGCCGTCTAAAGCATGTTAGACTTTGACTTATTTGTTGAAACTCCATTGGGAGAAACCTTCATTACATCTACGGTTTATAAGTCTTGTTTGGTTCAAGTTGGTACCCACACATTACCTGTCGATCTGATTTCATTAAAAATACTTGCATTTGACGTGATTCTAGGGATTGATTGGTTAACTACTCATCATGCAAAAATTGATTGTTTTCGTAAGGTTGTTAGCTTTCATATTCCTAATCGACCTATTATGCGAATTCAAGCAACCAAACCATTAAAATCAATCGCTGTCATCTCAAGCCATAAAGCTATTCGTTTATTGAAAAACGGATGTCAAGCTTTCTTAGCTCATGTCACGGATCTAAACAAAAATACGTCAGTTTTGAATGATATTTCTATTGTTAATAAATTCCCTGACGTATTCCCTGAAGAACTTCCTGGCCTACCCCCAGAGCGTGAAATTGAATTTTGTATCGACCTTGAACCCGGTACAAAACCCATTTCCAAAGCCCCATATCGAATGGCTCCTATTGAACTTCACGAGTTAAAGATCCAACTGCAGGAATTGTTAGACATTGACTTTATTCGTCCTAATACTTCTCCTTGGGGTGCTCCTGTGCTATTCGTGAAGAAGAAAGATGGAAGTATGCGACTTTGTATTGATTATCGGGAGTTGAATCATGTCACCATCAAAAACAGGTACCCATTGCCACGTATTGATGACCTGTTTGACCAATTGCAAGGAGCACAATTCTTTTCAAAGATTGATCTTCGTTCTGGATATCATCAACTGAAGGTTAGAACTGAGGATATTCCAAAGACGGTTTTTAGAACTCGGTACGGACATTATGAATTCCTAGTCATGTCCTTTGGATTGACTAATGCTCCTGCTGCCTTCATGGATATGATGAACCGGGTATTCAAAGAATATTTGGATCACTTTGTGGTCATCTTTATTGATGACATCCTTATTTATTCCAAAAGTCGTGAAGATCATGAGCAACACTTGAGGCTGGTACTCCAAAAGTTTCGTGAATACAAGTTTATGCCAAGTTGAAGAAATGCGAGTTTTGGCTGGAGGAGGTAGCATTCCTTGGGCACGTAGTATCAAGTCGTGGAATATCGGTTGACCCGACAAAGATTGAAGCTATTCAAAGCTGGGAGCAACCTAAATCAGTGACCGAAGTACGTAGCTTTCTTGGTTTAGCTGGTTATTATCGGAGATTCGTGGAAGGATTTTCTCGAATCGCTACTCCATTAACTCAGCTGACTCGGAAAGATACAAAATTCGGTTGGAGCGAAGAATGTGAGCAGAGTTTTCAAAAACTCAAGAGGAGACTCATTTCAGCACATGTTCTAACAATACCATCTGGCTCGGAGGGATTTATCATCTACAGTGATGCTTCGAGCAAAGGGTTGGGATGCGTTCTCATGCAACATGGAAAAGTCATAGCCTATGGATCAAGACAACTCAAGGAATATGGGAGGAATTATCCTACTCATGATCTAAAGTTGGCAGCTGTTGTCTTTGCACTTAAAATTTGGAGGCATTACTTGTATGCGGAGAAGGTGGAGATCTTTACGGATCATAAAAGCCTCAAATATTTCTTCACTCAAAAGGAACACAACATGCGACAACGACGTTGGCTTGAACTGTTGAAAGATTATGATCATACCATTCAATACCATCCTGGAAAAGCGAACGTGGTAGCTGACGCATTGAGTAGAAGATCATATGCAAATACGAGTGTAATATTGTCAATACAAAGGCCCATTTTGTGTGACTTGCAAAGGATGGAGATAGAGTTAAAGACTCCAGGGACCCATGTGATGACGGCGAATATACGAGTAGAACCAACTTTAATCGATAAAGTTAAAGCTGCTCAAGCTACAGACCTGGAGCTGATGCGTATGAGGAAGAAAGTGCAAGAAGGTGCTATGTTGGAAGCAAGAATCGATGAAAAAGTAATACTTCGAGTCAACTCCAGACTTTGTGTTCCTAACAACCCTGATTTAAAGTATGAAATCCTGATGGAGGCGCACAACACACCGTTTGCAATCCATCCTGGAAGTACCAAAATGTATCATGATCTTCGTCATACATTTTGGTGGAGCAATATGAAGAGAGAGATAGCGCTGTTTATCTCAAGGTGTTTAACTTGTCAACGAGTCAAAGCGGAGCATCAAGTACCAAAAGGTCCATTGCAACAACTTGAAATTCCAGAATGGAAGTGGGAGCACATTACCATGGATTTCGTTACCGGTCTTCCTAAGGTTTCTCAAGGTATAGATGCGATTTGGGTCATTGTTGATAGATTGACCAAGTCTGCTCATTTCTTACCGATACGAGAAACTTATACACTTGAACGTCTTGCTCGTATGTACATAAACGAGATTGTAAGACTGCATGGTATGCCAGTATCTATAGTTTCTGATCGAGACCCAAGATTCACTTCACAATTTTTGTAAGACCCCAACTTTTATAAATAAAGATGAATTTTCTATAAATATCATTTTTGAATATTATGGAGTTAATTTGATATAATGTTATAGTTGTGGGTAATATTTATAAATTTTACAAAGTAAGCAAGTTGTTTAAAATATTCGTTTGGTCGGGGAATATTCTTTTTGTCGGGGAATATTCGTACGACGGCACAATCATTGGTGGACCCCACAACGAAATTATTGTCGGATTGAGAAAACGACAAAAATATTTTATTAAAAATAACGGCGGAATTTTTACCATTGTTACTGTTGAACTACTCGGTAGTAAAAGTACAGTAATACGTGTGGTTGCATAGTAGCACACGGTATTGATTATTAATGCTTATGTGAGAAGTCACTCAGTTTGATTCCATTATTGTCAGTTAATAATATGAATTATTTAGCGATAATGACGTTTTGTTTTATTCGTATTATTAACGTAATAAAACAGAAACATCTTTTTATATAAAACAAAATACTTTATTAAAGTTATTCTATAAATAGAATATATTATATTTTATTTAAAAGATTTTTCTTTAAATATGGACCGTCAGATTAAAGTAATCAATCTGGACCGTTCATGGATTAGTTACTATGCATTCTATTTTTCTATAAATAGCAGCTCATTCCTTCATTATTTCTTACGAATTCACTGAACTCTAGAGAGAGAAACTATAGAGAGAAACTATAGAGAGAGAAGAAGAATATTCTGCTACTTAACTACTTCCTTATTTCAGCTCGTCTTTAAAACGGTAAGGGGTGTTATTCTTTCTTATTCATGAAGAGAACTGTTATTCCATTTCTTATTATTCTGTTGGACTAACCTGTATACGCGGTCTACCCTATACTTGGTGACATTCTTCTATTATTCTGTTGGAACATCCTGTCTGTGTGTTTTACACCGGACCTGGTTCCGTTTTTATTATTAATCTGTTGGAACATCCTGTCTGTGTGTTTTACACCGGACCTGGTTCCGTCTTTATTATTATTCTGTTGGAACATCCTGTCTGTGTGTTTTACACCGGACCTGGTTCCATTATTTATTATACTGTTCTTTATTATTCTGTCGGAATATCCTGTATGTGCGTTTACGCCGGACCTGGTTCCATTATTTATTATTCTGTCGGAATATCCTGTCTGTGCGTTTACGCCGGACCTGGTTCCATTATTTATTATTCTGTTGGAATAACCTGTCTGTGCGGTCTATCGCATGCATGGTGATTTCTTTTGTTATTCCATTCTTTATTGTACTCAGTTGGTTAAGTTTTGACTTCTATACTCCATGAAATTTGTGGAATATCCTTGATAATTGCGTTTCATCCAGTATCTTTTCATGAAAATATTCTTCTAAGCATTCTTGAATTTTACTCCACAAAGCAGTATCATGTTGACAATTTGGACGTTGTTAATTCTTGGATAAATTAATTCTTGAACTTGTTTTATTGAATTCTTATATCATTGTCATCATCCTCATGTTTATAAAATGTTGAAAGTCATCTGTGGCCTGTAGTGCATAGATGGACTTGGTATGATTATGACCAGGGATTATTCGGTATAATCATGACCGTAATGTTACAAATGATGTGGTAAAAGTCCTCATTGGCCCGTAGTGCATTGATGGACAGTTGTTGGCATGATCATGACCATTAATGAATATACGAATATCCTTGGCCGTAGTGCAGGGGTGATTCGATGATGTGGATTATTTTATTAAGCTGAGTCTCAGCGATCACAGTGTTGGAAAATCTTTTAAATCATAAAAGATAGTAGAGTTTATTTTCTACTTGACTCTTTTAATGGATTGCTTGTTCCGCTACAGTTAAACTTGATGTCTATTATATTTTATCAGTTTAACATTGTTGAAGGCTAATGATAATTTATTCTGCATTATCTTAGTCATAATATTTCTTACTGGGCTAGTTGAGCTCACCCTTTCTTTCACTGTTCTCTTCAGGAAATGAGAACGTAGCTGGGGCAAGTCGGGGAACGGAGTGATGGTCCGAATGATAGTATTAGTTAGTAGTCCTCACTATTCTATGTAATGGTGTGTTAATAAATGTAATGAGGACTCCTTTTGAGTATGAATACTCTCTAGAAGATAATATTTGTATTCAAACTCACAGTTTATGTTTTGTCGTATTGTACACGACAGTTGTATTAGTAAGTTGTATTTGTATTCTGTACTATGTATCTGACGACCCAAGATGGGTGATGTATACCTAATTTTGGGGGCGTCACAGTTGGTATCAGAGCTTAGGGATATGATCCCTGGCTAAGATGTGAGAATAGAACTAGGAGGGGAGAGACGGGGAATTCCTTCGCTAGTATGACCTACCTAAGTTTATTTGCATGGTATTTAATTGGTCGGTCATAATATAAGGATAATATATGACATATCAATTAACTTTTATTTTGTGGCAGTATCTGAAAATGGCATCTGAGAATGTTGAGAATAGCAATGGAGCACAGGCGACTATTGATTCACCACATATCAATAATCAGGATAATGTGCATCAGGAAGGTGACAATCCTCATGCAAACAACAACACTGACCAGATGATGAATGATGGAATGTTCAGAGGTTTTATGCAATTCATGCAACAACAGGTGAAAGCGGCTCCTGTCCACAACGTAGGTGGAAATACTGGAAACTCTCAGGCGGTCACCGCTAAACAGTTTAAGGAGCTGGGACCACCGGAGTTTAAGGGAGAACCCAAACCACTTGTAGCTGAAACATGGATAAAGCAGATCACCAAGATATTTGATGTCTTGGGTTGCTCCGAGGAGCAAAAGGTTCCCTTTGCCGCCTTTATGTTGCGAGGAGAGGCAGATTACTGGTGGGAATCGATAAAGCGTACTCAACCTGCCGCACTGAAGATGTCTTGGGAGAAGTTCCAAGAGCTGTTTAACGACAAATACTTTCCCGAGAGTATTCGTCACATGAAGGAGGTGGAGTTCATCAAATTGGAGCAGAATAATATGACCGTGTCGCAGTACGAGGCAAATTTGCTGAGTTGTCCCGGTTTGCGTCCCACTTGGTGGATAATGAAGAGCGAATGACGCGAATGTTTTTGCGAGGTTTGAAACCTGAGATACGTCAACATCTTATTTCTCATAAACTGTGTTTGTATTCAGATGTTGTGAATAGGGCTCAGTTAGTGGAGCGCGATAACGAGTCAACGCAACCAAAAGAGAGCAGTCGACAAAATGATAATACCAGTGAGAGCAGTCATCGAAGCGGTGACAACAAGCGTGGAGGGAATCAACAGGCCAGAAATGGTAACCACTTCGGTGGTAATCAGGGCCAAAACAATAAGAATGGGCATTTCAAGAAGAGGAGATTCAACAATGATGGAAAGACGTCAGCACCAGCACCTGTCGTTAAGGAAGGAGAACGACCACCTATCATATGTTTCAAATGCGGAGGGGAGGGGCACATCAGTCCAAACTGCGCGATGCCGTCCAAAGCATGTTATAATTGTGGAAGAGAAGGTCATTTAGCCCGATTTTGTCGTTTACCGAAGACAAATTCAGCTAGGATGGAGGCACCAAAGGCCGTCCCAGAAAAGTCAAAACCGGTTGTGCAAGGGAGAGCGTTTGTTGTGAACTCCCAGAGAGCAAGGAACCCGAATGAGGTCATCACGGGTAAGCTTATCATAAACTCTAACGAAGTCTATACTTTATTTGATACCGGTTCTACCCATTCTTTTATTTCTCCTACTTGCGCTCATCGATTAAATTTGATTCCGGAGAAATTAGACTTTGACTTAGCAGTTGAAACTCCATTGGGAGAAACCTTCATTACATCCACGGTTTATAAGTCTTGTTTGGTTCAAGTTGGTACCCACACATTACCTGTCGATCTGATTTCATTAAAAATACTTGCATTTGACGTGATTCTAGGGATTGATTGGTTAACTACTCATCATGCAAAAATTGATTATTTTCGTAAGGTTGTTAGCTTTCATATTCCTAATCGACCTATTATGCGAATTCAAGCAACCAAACCATTAAAATCAATCGCTGTCATCTCAAGCCATAAAGCTATTCGTTTATTGAAAAACGGATGTCAAGCTTTCTTAGCTCATGTCACAGATCTAAACAAAAATACGTCAGTTTTGAATGATATTTCTATTGTTAATAAATTCCCTGACGTATTCCCTGAAGAACTTCCTGGCCTACCCCCAGAGCGTGAAATTGAATTTTGTATCGACCTTGAACCCGGTACAAAACCCATTTCCAAAGCCCCATATCGAATGGCTCCTATTGAACTTCAGGAGTTAAAGACCAACTGCAGGAATTGTTAGACATTGGTTTTATTCGTCCTAGTACTTCTCCTTGGGGTGCTCCTGTTCTGTTCGTGAAGAAGAAAGATGGGAGTATGCGACTTTGTATTGATTATCGGGAGTTGAATCATGTCACCATCAAAAATAGGTACCCATTGCCACGTATTGATGACCTGTTTGACCAGTTGCAAGGAGCACAATTCTTTTCAAAGATCGATCTTCGTTCTGGATATCATCAGCTGAAGGTTAGAACTGAGGATATTCCAAAGACGGCTTTTAGAACTCGGTACGGGCATTATGAATTCCTAGTCATGTCCTTTGGATTGACTAATGCTCCTGCTGCCTTCATGGATATGATGAACCGGGTATTCAAGGAATATTTGGATCACTTTGTGGTCGTCTTTATTGATGACATCCTTATTTATTCCAAAAGCCGTGAAGATCATGAGCAACACTTGAGGCTGGTACTCCAAAAGCTTCGTGAATACAAGCTTTATGCCAAGTTGAAGAAATGCGAGTTCTGGCTGGAGGAGGTAGCATTCCTTGGGCACGTAGTATCAAGTCGTGGAATATCGGTTGACCCGGCAAAGATTGAAGCTATTCAAAGCTGGGAGCAACCTAAATCAGTGACCGAAGTACGTAGCTTTCTTGGTTTAGCTGGTTATTATCGGAGATTCGTGGAAGGATTTTCTCGAATCGCTACTCCATTAACTCAGCTGACTCGGAAAGATACAAAGTTCGGTTGGAGCGAAGAATGTGAGCAGAGTTTTCAAGAACTCAAGAGGAGACTCATTTCAGCACCTGTTCTAACAATACCATCTGGCTCGGAGGGATTTGTCATCTACAGTGATGCTTCGAGCAAAGGGTTGGGATGCGTTCTCATGCAACATGGAAAAGTCATAGCCTATGCATCAAGACAACTCAAGGAATATGAGAGGAATTATCCTACTCATGATCTAGAGTTGGCAGCTGTTGTCTTTGCACTTAAAATTTGGAGGCATTACTTGTATGGGGAGAAGGTGGAGATCTTTACGGATCATAAAAGCCTCAAATATTTCTTCACTCAAAAGGAACTCAACATGCGACAACGACGTTGGCTTGAACTGTTGAAAGATTATGATCATACCATTCAATACCATCCTGGAAAAGCGAACGTGGTAGCTGACGCATTGAGTAGAAGATCATATGCAAGTACGAGTGCGATATTGTCAACACAAAGGCCCATTTTGTGTGACTTGCAAAGGATGGAGATAGAGTTAAAGACTCCAGGGACCCATGTGATGATGGCGAATATACGAGTAGAACCAACTTTAATCGATAAAGTTAAAGCTGCTCAAGCTACAGACCTGGAGCTGATGCGTATGAGGAAGAAAGTGCAAGAAGGTGCTATGCCGGAAGCAAGAATCGATGAAGAAGGAATACTTCGAGTCAACTCCAGACTTTGTGTTCCTAACAACCCTGATTTAAAGTATGAAATCATGATGGAGGCGCACAACACACCGTTTGCAATCCATCCTGGAAGTACCAAAATGTATCATGATCTTCGTCATACATTTTGGTGGAGCAATATGAAGAGAGAGATAGCGTTGTTTATCTCAAGGTGTCTAACTTGTCAACGAGTCAAAGCGGAGCATCAAGTACCAAAAGGTCCATTGCAACCACTTGAAATTCCAGAATGGAAGTGGGAGCACATTACCATGGATTTCGTTACCGGTCTTCCTAAGGTTTCTCAAGGTATTGATGCGATTTGGGTCATTGTTGATAGATTGACCAAGTCTGCTCATTTCTTACCGATACGAGAAACTTATACACTTGAACGTCTTGCTCGTATGTACATAAACGAGATTGTAAGACTGCATGGTATGCCAGTATCCATAGTTTCTGATCGAGACCCAAGATTCACTTCACGATTTTGGGTTAGTTTACAAAAAGCTATGGGCACGGATTTACGATTTAGTTCAGCATATCATCCTCAGACGGACGGACAATCAGAGAGGACTATTCAAACTCTTGAAGATCTATTAAGACTCTGTGTCTTTGACTTCAAGGGAAGTTGGGACAAGTTCTTACCATTGGTGGAGTTTTCCTACAACAACAGTTATCAAGCAAGTATTGGCATGGCTCCATTCGAAGCATTGTATGGAAGAAAATGTCGTTCTCCAGTATGCTGGGATGAGGTGGGTGAAGCAACGTTGTTGGGACCGGAGTTGGTACGTATGACTACAGAAAAGATTCAAACGATCCGACAACGTATAAAAACCTCACAAGATCGACAAAAGAGTTATGCTGATCTTCATCGAAAGGACGTGGAATTTGATGTAGGAGATCATGTGTTCTTACGTGTTGCTCCATGGAAAGGAGTTACGAGATTTGGAAAGAGAGGAAAGCTCAATCCTCGATTCATCGGTCCATTTTTAATCCTCGATCGAGTAGGAACTGTGGCTTATAGACTCGCTTTACCGCCAAGTATGTCTCGTGTTCATAACGTTTTTCACATATCCATGTTACGCAAATATGTGGAAGACCCGAACCACATTATTGAGTTAGAACCGGACGAAATAGCGGAGGATTTGACGTATGAAGAAGTTCCTGTTCAAATCTTGGATAAGAAGGAACATATTCTACGCTCCAAGGTTATACCTCAAGTCAAAGTTTTGTGGAGAAACCACGATGTTGAGGAAATGACTTGGGAGTTAGAATCTGAAATGAAATCAAGGTATCCTTACCTCTTCGACATACCAGGTACGTACCCTAATTTCGAGGGCGAAATTTCATAAGAAGGGGAGGTTGTAAGACCCCAACTTTTATAAATAAAGATGAATTTTCTATAAATATCATTTTTGAATATTATGGAGTTAATTTGATATAATGTTATAGTTGTGGGTAATATTTATAAATTTTGCAAAGTACGCAAGTTGTTTTAAAATATTCGATTGGTCGGGAAATATTCTTTTTGTCAGGGAATATTCGTACAACGGCACAATCATTGGTGGACCCCACAACGAAATTATTGTCGGATTGAGAAAACGACAAAAATATTTTATTAAAAATAACGGCGGAATTTTTACCATTGTTACTGTTGAACTACTCGGTAGTAAAAGTACAGTAATACGTGTGGTTGCATAGTAGCACACGGTATTGATTATTAATGCTTATGTGAGAAGTCACTCAGTTTGATTCAATTATTGTCAGTTAATAATATGAATTATTTAGCGATAATGACGTTTTGTTTTATTCGTATTATTAACGTAATAAAACAGAAACATCTTTTTATATAAAACAAAATACTTTATTAAAGTTATTCTATAAATAGAATATATTATATTTTATTTAAAAGATTTTTCTTTAAATATGGACCGTCAGATTAAAGTAATCAATCTGGACCGTTCATGGATTAGTTACTATGCATTCTATTTTTCTATAAATAGCAGCTCATTCCTTCATTATTTCTTACGAATTCACTGAACTCTAGAGAGAGAAACTATAGAGAGAAACTATAGAGAGAGAGAAGAAGAGTATTCTGCTACTTAACTACTTCCTTATTTCAGCTCTTCTTTAAAACGGTAAGGGGTGTTATTCTTTCTTATTCATGAAGAGAACTGTTATTCCATTTCTTATTATTCTGTTGGAATAACCTGTATACGCGGTCTACCCTATACTTGGTGACATTCTTCTATTATTCTGTTGGAACATCCTGTCTGTGTGTTTTACACCGGACCTGGTTCCGTTTTTATTATTATTCTGTTGGAACATCCTGTCTGTGTGTTTTACACCAGACCTGGTTCCATTTTTATTATTATTATGTTGGAACATCCTGTCTGTGTGTTTTACACCGGACCTGGTTCCATTATTTATTATATTGTTCTTTATTATTCTGTCGGAATATCCTGTCTGTGCGTTTACGCCGGACCTGGTTCCATTATTTATTATTCTGTCGGAATATCCTGTCTGTGCGTTTACGCCGGACCTGGTTCCATTATTTATTATTCTGTTGGAATAACCTGTCTGTGCGGTCTATCGCATGCATGGTGATTTCTTTTGTTATTCCATTCTTTATTGTACTCAGTTGGTTAAGTTTTGACTTCTATACTCCATGAAATTTGTGGAATATCCTT
Source organism: Panax notoginseng (assembly GCA_016801055.1). Taxonomy (NCBI): domain Eukaryota; kingdom Viridiplantae; phylum Streptophyta; class Magnoliopsida; order Apiales; family Araliaceae; genus Panax; species Panax notoginseng. Next base: position 3,302,040 of record CM029018.1, on the reverse strand, counting down.
GATAATTGCGTTTCATCCAGTATCTTTTCATGAAAATATTCTTCTAAGCATTCTTGAATTTTACTCCACAAAGCAGTATCATGTTGACAATTTGGACGTTGTTAATTCTTGGATAAATTAATTCTTGAACTTGTTTTATTGAATTCTTATATCATTGTCATCATCCTCATGTTTATAAAATGTTGAAAGTCATCTGTGGCCTGTAGTGCATAGATGGACTTGGTATGATTATGACCAGGGATTATTCGGTGTAATCATGACCGTAATGTTACAAATGATGTGGTAAAAGTCCTCATTGGCCCGTAGTGCATTGATGGACAGTTGTTGGCATGATCATGACCATTAATGAATATACGAATATCCTTGGCCGTAGTGCAGGGGTGATTCGATGATGTGGATTATTTTATTAAGCTGAGTCTCAGCGATCACAGTGTTAGAAAATCTTTTAAATCATAAAAGATAGTAAAGTTTATTTTCTACTTGACTCTCTTAATGGATTGCTTGTTCCGCTACAGTTAAACTTGATGTCTATTATATTTTATCAATTTAACATTGTTGAAGGCTAATGATAATTTATTCTGCATTATCTTAGTCATAATATTTCTTAATGGGCTAGTTGAGCTCACCCTTTCTTTCACTGTTCTCTTCAGGAAATGAGAACGTAGCTGGGGCAAGTCGGGAAACGGAGTGATGGTCCGAATGATAGTATTAGTTAGTAGTCCTCACTATTCTATGTAATGGTGTGTTAATAAATGTAACGAGGACTCCTTTTGAGTATGAATACTCTCTAGAAGATAATATTTGTATTCAAACTCACAGTTTATGTTTTGTCGTATTGTACACGACAGTTGTATTATTAAGTTGTATTTGTATTCTGTACTATGTATCTGACGACCCAAGATGGGTGATGTATACCTATTTTTGGGGGCGTCACAATTTTGGGTTAGTTTACAAAAAGCTATGGGCACAGATTTACGATTTAGTTCGGCATATCATCCTCAGACGGACGGACAATTAGAGAGGACTATTCAAACTCTAGAAGATTTATTAAGACTCTGTGTCTTTGACTTCAAGGGAAATTGGGACAAGTTCTTACCATTGGTGGAGTTTTCCTACAACAACAGTTATCAAGCAAGTATTGGCATGGCTCCATTCGAAGCATTGTATGGAAGAAAATGTCGTTCTCCAGTATGCTGGGATGAGGTGGGTGAAACAACGTTGTTGGGACCGGAGTTGGTACGTATGACTACAGAAAAGATTCAAACGATCCGACAACGTATAAAACCTCACAAGATCGACAAAAGAGTTATGTTGATCTTCATCGAAAGGACGTGGAATTTGATATAGGAGATCATGTGTTCTTACGTGTTGCTCCATGGAAAGGAGTTACGAGATTTGGAAAAAGGGGAAAGCTCAATCCTCGATTCATCGGTCCATTTTTAATCCTCGATCGAGTAGGAACTGTGGCTTGTAGACTCGCGTTACCGCCAAGTATGTCTCGTGTTTATAACGTTTTTCACATATCCATGTTACGCAAATATGTGGAAGACCCGAACCACATTATTGAGTTAGAACCGGACGAAATAGCGGAGGATTTGACGTATGAAGAAGTTCCTGTTCAAATCTTGGATAAGAAGGAACATATTCTACGCTCCAAGGTTATACCTCAAGTCAAAGTTTTGTGGAGAAACCACGATGTTGAGGAAATGACTTGGGAGTTAGAATCTGAAATGAAATCAAGGTATCCTTACCTCTTCGACATACCAGGTACGTACCCTAATTTCGAGGGCGAAATTTCATAAGAAGGGGAGGTTGTAAGACCCCAACTTTTATAAATAAAGATGAATTTTCTATTAATATCATTTTTGAATATTATGGAGTTAATTTGATATAATGTTATAGTTGTGAGTAATATTTATAAATTTTGCAAAGTACGCAAGTTATATAATATTCGATTGGTCGGGGAATATTCGTTTTTCCAGGGAATATTCGTACAACGACACAATCATTGGTGGACCCCACAACGGAATTATTGTCGGATTGAGAAAACGACAAAAATATTTTATTAAAAATAACGACGTAAGTTTTACCATTGATACTGTTGAACTAAGACATTGAGATTTTACAATAAAAACGAACTTTAATAAGCGAGTGCATTTTATGCTGCATCTCGATATCGGTCCTGCGTTTATGGGCAAGTGCATTTTACGCTCCATCTCGACCCACCGCAAAACTTTCGATATAAACTCATCTGTTCTATTTTTATTCTTATTTTAATAATTTTTTATGTGAACATGCCAGAAACCAAGATCCAAAACTGTAAAAACATGTAAGTCTTTTATTACCTTGTAAAAATGAAAGTTTATAAAAGTGAACAAATTCTCAAAACAATAAACAAGCGAACTAAATTCGAAAAATAACGAGTTAACACTGTTGGTCGGTGCTTTCTAAGAAGGACAGATCAATACCAGTCTAAACTTATCAATTGAACAACCCCTAGCTCATACATTCTTGACACGACTCTAAGAGATAGGCATAAATACTTAACGCTTGTCATCAGCCACAATCAAAAATTAATGATAACTATAACCCTTGCTAAAAAGCAGCTCAAAATAGGGTAAAAAGGCCATTCATATGGCACAAGCATATAATCTGTAAAAGCCCCAAAAAGATGGCTATAAACCAAAATCATGCTGATAATAATCAAAGCATTAAATAATAAAAACCAAAACAGTTCATGTCATAATAATAGAAATCCAAACATAAACCCGCAGTTCAAAACGACTGCACCACAATACTGAAATAAAACATAATAATGTCTAAAGTATGCAATTCTAACATGGCAGTACAGAAATAGATAGATAATAGCCCAAAACACCCCCAAACTTGAGGTGAGCAATGCCCTCATTGTTGAACATAAAGCAATCGATACAAGAGGGCTTCCCTAAAGTGGGCTCACTCAGCAGTGGTCTCGTCCTCGTCAACCTCGGCGGGCGGTGATGGGGGAGGTTAGGGTGGGAAAACTGGAGGCTCCAGGAGCTGGAATGGCGTGAACTCATTATTCTCGCCACTATACACGGTGTAGATGCACTGCATAGTGTTTACCAGCTCAATCTGGTACTGCATCGCTATCTCCTGCCTCTGAGCCACTGCAGCTATGTGCCTCTGCTATCTCTGTGCCTCGACATCCTATTTCTGGTGCATCAGAGTGAGAGACGCTATAATGTCAGTAAATAGCCCCTGTCCCGTTGGGCCGGCGTCTGAAGTCTGTGCCTACTCTGGCTCTGCTGTAGGAGGTCCGTAGCCTTTGCCTCTGTTATTCGACTCTGCCCCGTCCCACACAACAAAGCATGAGATCGTCTGATGGTCAATAACTGACATGGGTGGCAGAGTTATTTCTTCAGGCCCCCACTGGATACCTGCCCTCTTGCATAGCCAGCTGATCATAGATGGATGAGGGAGTCCCGAAACAACTATGCTCTTGATCGCTTTTATGATGGACTCGTGTATGAGAACCCCGATGTCCACTTTCACGCCCGTGACAATAGCAAATAATAATATCGCTCTATCCTTTGTCACGTCGCTCAGGTGACGGATCAGAATCATATTAGCACAGATGAAGCTAAACCACGTCTTCCCATAGTGACTGAGCGCGGAAGATGGGAAACTGGTCTTTTCCCCCATGCAGTCGTTCTGTTTCCATGAAGTCCTGGGCTTGCAGAGCCTCCTGATAATATCCTCTAAATCATAGCTGCAGATCCCCGACTCCATATAGTCCTTGCCCTCATAGTTGGGCGTAGCATACAGTTCGTTAATAGCTAGGCTTCCAAAATCCACTGCTTACCCCTTGACTTTGACAACCGTTGGACCTTCGGCACTGGCATTAGCGTAGAACTCCTGAACCACAGATACAACAGCCGATTCGGGCGACCTCGTGAAGTGGATCCACTGGCGCCCCGAGATCATGGTCACCAACTCGCCATCATTTTTGCTTGGCCTCAAACCCAGCTCGGGAATCAAGTTTCGCGCGGCAAAAGAGCTTTTATACCTTTTCCAGACCTCCTCATTGGTGAATTTGGCTCTGTCCCATGGCGTTGGTGCAGCAGATGAGGAACCGCCGACGCTAAGGCATTGTCGCTTTTGTGCCATTTCTGAATTTGAAATAATTAATATGAACAATGGTAGAAAACCCTAACGTATACTCCCCCAATCCTTTTTCAGACAAACCCAATGCAATTACAAGATCAAAATAGCCCAAATCAGTCAACTTCTTCTCTCAGGACTTTTATCAAACACCTGGTATGCGCTCTGAAAACTAGATTTGGACAGCCTTGGTTTGCACGTGCTCTAACCAGATTTCCCGAGTGGAAATCACACAAACAGATGACAATAAACGCCCCAATAAAACCAACAAAAATGTCTGCTTGAATGAAATCCAACAAAGATACCTTGACTTGGAAACCCTAGTTTGCGTCTGCCCCCTTTTGTTTTCTGCGTGCACTAGCTATGACTTTACAAGGAAGACACTTGTCAGGATTGATCTCTTGGAATTGATCGAAGGCTATGGGTTTGATGTGAAGCAATAACATTTTGGGACAGTGGTTATATGGCACTTGGTGATTTCTGCCGAGAGAGATAGGAAAGAATGGGCACAACAGCTGGCTAAAAACTGCTTTAATCAACAAAAACTAGCTGCCGGCGCCGCGGCGCGAGACGACCTTTGTTGGGTGGCGCTGCGGCGCGAGTTTGCAGGGGCTGAGCTCTGTTTTGGTGTCGCGGCTGGAAGGTGACTATGTTATTCAGCGCTGCGGCGCAGAGGAGAGAGAGTGGGCTAAATAGCATGGCACTGCATTGCGAAGCTTTACGCTGGGGCGCGAAGCCAGCGCAGCGGCACGAGATGCTGTGTAAGTAGTGGCGCCGCAGAGCGAGATGTTATTCTTTGAATTTTTTTTTGCATCTGTTATCTGCAGCTGTTATCTGTACTTGCCAAGAGGTATAACAGAAAATACTACGAACCAAATATGCATTATTACAAACGATATAATAAATAACTACAGAGTAAACTAGACATGGGCAAAGGAAAACAGATAAAATTTATACCGAGATGGGGGTGCCTCCCCACCAAGCGCTTGTTTTAAAGTCATCGGCTTTACTATACCGACGCCGTTCAATACGGCTCATAAGCGAAAATGACCTTTTAATTCCGCCTATTCGTCAATTCTTTTAAATTTTTGGCTGACAAGGGTGATTGGCCATTCTTCTGTCCTTCATCCATCCAATCATTAGGCGGCACATAGAATCTTTCGCAACTGGAATTATCCACTAATTCGCCTGTTTCATTAAATTGAAAGAGTTCCTTATGTGCTATTGGGTCCTCACAGATTTCCACAGTCGGGAGCGTGGGTTCAGGTTGTTGATCAGTCTTGACAGTGTACCCACTCTTGATCCTATTGTCTCCAACTTCAGACGTCTCCCTCAACAACTGTGTGAGACTCACTGCATTTTCCTTGCATATCCACCATGCAGTGCTCTACTGCTTCATCGTCGAGATCAATTACGACCGGGAGATTGCCTTACGGTGGATTTGTGATGGCACTGACGAGTTTCCCTAATTGCTTCTCAAGGCTGTGCAATGCGGCCTCTTGGCTTGCCATCCGAACCTCATTTCTCTGAATAAAGTCGGTGAGAAGCTCCTTAAGCCGGTTGTCTTCTTCTCGTGCTGAGGTCTCATAAAAGCTCTCATTAGGTTGAGAGGTCAACTCATAATGCGGCGGAGATTGATAGTCAAGCTGAAAGGCATGATTCGGATCATGATATGACTCCTGACTGTAGCCCCAAGAGTTTGGATAACCCTGGCTGTTTGGATAGTAGGGAATCGATTCAAAGTCAGCTTGATTCTGACAGTAGGCATTCTGAGTGGACTGACACTCATGATTGTCAGAAAATCTCAAGGCATTAGAAATTTGAAGTTACAATTTCTCGAGTCCTTCCGAGATTGGTTGTGTTGTCCCCTCATAAGGCCATTGATAACATTGATAATCCATAATCTGTAAACTTAAAAACAAAAGTAAAAAGAAAGGAAGATCAAACAAATATAAGAAATAAATATATACACGTTCAAAGTAAAACTCTATTGATTGAAATCAATATTGGACAACATTCGAATAATAGATCCCCGGCAACGGCGCCAAAAACTTGTTGGTCAGAAAACCGATCACTAAACACGTGCAAGTATACGCGGTCTAACAAGTAATACAGTGATAAGGAGAGTGTCGTACCCATGAGGAACTATAACTAATATTTACCAAGTACCAACTATTTATCACTAAAGTCTTATTCGAACAACAGTTAATGGAAGGGTGATTAATCTAATTATACTACTTAATAAAGCAAGTAAATGGATAACAAATGGAAATCTAAGGAATTACAAGCTAAGGCCACAACTTCACCCCCACACAGGCATTCTATCGAACACCTGGCGTGTTATGTTTCATCAAACTAGATACCCTTCTCTTTTTGGTCTAAATGGTCATGACAATTTGTCGACCAAGAACAAGCAGGTGTTCATACACCTCTGTCGAGGTATGCACAAACATATCCTCTCCAGATCCACCCAAAAGGGAATAGAACAGAAAAGAACGTCCAAGCTAGATGCAATCCTCCATATGTCTATACGAATTAATCATAACAAGGATTTAAGCATAAGTTCTCTATCAGGTCGCACGTGGCGCACAGAGATATGTCTATTCCCCGCACAACTTATGCAGTCGAAACCCACAATCATATGCCAATATATTTAGGTGTAAATCTATAATTCTTCTGTCGATATCATGTAGATTACCAAAATCATCACTAATGTCTTAGCAAGAATCGATAGGCACAAATATATCAATCTAAATTATATGGTGCCAACCAAAGAGATAAAGATAGTCAATTCAAATAACAAAGGGATCCATTAAAATCTTAGAGCCAATAATCAGTTCATATTTAATAAACCAAATACAAGTAGCAATAAAGACAACATTTATAGATTATAATCATAGAGAAGATAAATGGATAGAAGAAACTCTGTCAAAGCCCCTTCAGTCTCCAATCAAACTGCTCAAATCAAGCTTTCCACTCCGTGTCGCTCGTTGCTCTTGTGCTCTAAAGAAATACAAACTTCTCCCTAAATCTACCTAAACTATATTTACAGACATCAACTAAGAACTAGAGAGAGAAAATACAAAAAAAAATCTAATCTAAGCTAAAACTAGTTGATTCTATGTTATAGAATGTCTCTCCCTTGAGTTATGCAGTTGCCTCTCTGTTATCCCCGTTCTCTGCCTTCAAGCTAGGTCAAAAGCACTTGGTTTCTGCCTGGGCACCAGAGGTCGCGCTGCGGCGCAGCCAATAGACTTAAAGATGGCGCTGCAGCGCCACGTATGCAACAAGGAACCGGAGCTCGCGCTGTAGCGCGAGTCCATATAGGGAGAGTGGCGCCGTGGCGCGGTGCTGACGTCAGGCTGCACAAGGAATGTGGTGCTGCGGCGCGGCCAGTATGCTTACAGTAATATGTGTGGTTGCATAGTAGCACACGGTATTGATTATTAATGCTTATGTGAGAAGTCACTCAGTTTGATTCAATTATTGTCAGTTAATAATATGAATTATTTAGCGATAATGACGTTTTGTTTTATTCGTATTATTAACGTAATAAAACAGAAACATTTTTTTATATAAAACAGAATACTTTATTAAAAGTTATTCTATAAATAGAATATATTATATTTTATTTAAAAGATTTTTCTTTAAATATGGACCGTCAGATTAAAGTAATCAATCTGGACCGTTCATGGATTAGTTACTATGCATTCTATTTTTCTATAAATAGCAGCTCATTCCTTCATTATTTCTTACGAATTCACTGAACTCTAAAGAGAGAAACTATAGAGAGAAACTATAGAGAGAGAGAAGAAGAGTATTCTGCTACTTAACTACTTCCTTATTTCAGCTCTTCTTTAAAACAGTAAGGGGTGTTATTCTTTCTTATTCATGAAGAGAACTGTTGTTATTCCATTTCTTATTATTCTGTTGAAATAACCTGTATACGCGGTCTACCCTATAATTGGTGACATTCTTCTTTTATTTTGTTGGAACATCCTGTCCGTGTGTTTTACACCGGACCTGGTTCCGTTTTTATTATTATTCTGTTGGAACATCATGTCTGTGTGTTTTACACCGGACCTGGTTCCGTTTTTATTATTATTCTGCTGGAACATCCTGTCTGTGCGTTTACGCCGGACCTGGTTCCGTCTTGTTATTATTCTGTTGGAACATCCTGTCTGTGTGTTTTACACCGGACCTGGTTCCATTATTTATTATTTTGTCGGAATATCCTGTCTGTGCGTTTACGCCGGACCTGGTTCCATTATTTATTATTCTGTTGGAATAACCTGTCTGTGCGGTCTATCGCATGCATGGTGATTTCTTTTGTTATTCCATTCTTTATTATACTCAGTTGGTTAAGTTTTGACTTCTATACTCCATGAAATTAGTGGAATATCCTTGATAATTGCGGTTCATCCAGTATCTTTTCATAAAAATATTCTTCTAAGTATTCTTGAATTTTACTCCACAAAGCAGTATCATGTTGACAATTTGGACGTTGTTAATTCTTGGATAAATTAATTCTTGAACTTGTTTTATTGAATTCTTATATCATTGTCATCATCCTCATGTTTATAAAATGTTGAAAGTCATCTGTGACCTGTAGTGCATAGATGGACTTGGTATGATTATGACCAGAAATTATTCGGTATAATCATGACCGTAATGTTACAAATGATGTGGTAAAAGTCATCATTGGCCCGTAGTGTATTGATGAACAGTTGTTGGCATGATCATGACCATTAATGAATACACGAATATCCTTGGCCGTAGTACTGGGGTGCCGTAGTACAGGGGTGATTCGATGATGTGAATTATTTTATTAAGCTGAGTCCCAGCGATAACAGTGTTGAAAAACCTTTTAAATCACAAAAGATAGTAGAGTTTATTTTCTACTTAACTCTTTTAATGGATTGCTTGTTCCGCTGCAGTTAAACTTGACGTCTATTATATTTTATCAGTTTAACATTGTTGAAGGCTAATGATAATTTATTCTGCATTATCTTATTCATAATATTTCTTACTGGGCTAGTTGAGCTCACCCTTTCTTTCACTGTTCTCTTCAGGAAATGAGAACGTAGCTGGGGCAAGTCGGAGAACGGAGTGATGGTCCGAATGATAGTATTAGTTAGTAGTCCTCACTATTCTATGTAATAGTGTGTTAATAAATGTAATGAGGACTCCTTTTGAGTATGAATACTCTCTAGAAAATAATATTTGTATTCAAACTCACAGTTTATATTTTGTCGTATTGTACACGACAGTTGCATTAGTAAGTTGTATTTATATTCTATACTATGTATCTGACGACCCAAGATGGGTGATGTATACCTAATTTTGGGGGCGTCACATCATTAGTCGTGACAATGCATTCCAATGTTCTTGTGAAGGATTATGTGTATATCTACTAAGTCTACTAATGACATATGCAATATCAGGTCGAGTACAGTTCATTAAATACATTACACTACCAATGATTCTAGCATATTCAACTTGTGCAATACCATTCCCTTTATTTTTCTTTAAATGCATATTAGAGTCATAAGGTGTTCCTAATGGCTCTTCATTAAAGAAATCAAATTTCTTAAGAATATTTTCCACATAATGAGACTGTTATAAAACTAAACCATTTGCATATTTATTTATTTTCATGCCAAGAATCAAATCCGCTTCTCCTAAATCTTTCATGTCAAATTTAGAAGATAAAAACTCTTTAGTAGTTTTCACAACTTTCTCATCAGTACCAAATATTAGCAAGTCATCCACATATAAACAAATAATCACACCACAATTTTCATTGAATCTACTATAGACACAACTATCAGATTCATTTGTCACAAAATTATTAGACAAGAGAGTTTTATTAAATTTATCATTCCATTGTTTTGGCACTTGTTTCAAACCATATAAAGATTTTACAAGTCTACACACTTTATGTTCTTCACCTGGAACAACAAAACCTTCAGGTTGACACATATAAATTTCTTCATTTAACTCTCCATTCAAAAAAACAGTTTTAATGTCCATTTGGTGGATTATCAATTTATGAATAGAGGCTAATGCAATTAAAATTCTTATAGTTGCTAATTTAGTCACTGGTGAGTAAGTGTCAAAATAATCAAAACCTTCCTTTTGAGTAAACCCTTTTGCTACAAGTCTTGCCTTAAATTTATCAATAGACCCATCAGCTTTTAACTTCTTTTTAAACATCCATTTACATCCAATAGGTTTACATTCTCTAGGCAAATTAACTAGTTCCCATGTATGGTTAGACATAATAGATTCTAGTTCACTATTAATAGCATCCTTCCAAAAATTTGCATCAATAGATTTCATAGCTTCTTCATAAGTTTTAGGGTCATCTTCAGTAATGAAAGCAGTTATAAAATCTGGACCAAAAGTTTTCTCAAAACGTTGTCTTTTACTTCTAGTAGATGCAGGTACAGGTTCTTTATCTTTCCTTTTAAGATGTTCACTAGAAGAAGGATTGCCCTCAACTCTAATTTTCATTGGAAATATATTTTCAAAAAATTCTGCATCCTTTGTTTCCAAAATTGAATTATTTTGATAATTATTAGTTGCATCTTTAATTACCAAAAATCTATAAGCAGTACTATAAGATGCATATCCAATAAAAATACAATCCATTGTTTTAGGTCCAATTTTATTCCTTTTAAATTCCGGTATAGCTACTTTAGCTAGACACCCCCACACTTTAAGATACCCCAAATTAGGTGCATATTTTTTCCATAAATGATATGGTGTAGAGTCTAACTTTTTATGTGGAACTCTATTTAAAATATGATTTGCAGAAAGACAAGCTTCTCCCCACATATTAGAAGGTAAACCTGAACTTATTAACATAGCATTCATCATATCTTTAAGTGTTCTATTTTTTCTTTCTGCAACTCCATTGGATTGTGGAGAATAAGGAGGAGAAGTTTCATGTATAATTCCATTTAGTTCACAAAATTTTTTAAGACTTCCTGAATCATATTCACCTCCACGATCAGATCTAAGTCTTTTAATTTTTCTTTCTAACTGATTTTCAACTTCCGCTTTATATTTAATAAACATTTCTTCCGCTTCATCTTTAGAGGAAAGTAGATAAATTCGAGTATATCTAGACATATCATCCACAAAAGAAATATAATATTTCTTACCACCTCTACTCGTAGTATTTTTAAAATCAACTAGATCACTGTGAATTAACTCAAGTAGTTCAGTTTGTCTTTCAACACTTTTAAAAGGTTTCTTAGCATGTTTTGCTTCTACACAAATTTCGCATTTGTTAAACTCGGTATTTGCAAGATTAGGTATAAGTTCAAGTTGTTTCAACTTTTTAATAGAAGCTACATTCACGTGTCCTAATCTAGCATGCCACATATCCAAAGATTCAACAATATAAGCAAAAGAAGCATTCTTATTATTCAATTCAGCAGAAGCATCAAGTACAAATAAACCCCCATTACAAAAGCCTTTCCCAACAAATTCCCCATTACGAGTAAGTACCAGTTTATCAGACTCAAACACAAGTTTAATGCCAACTTTGTTCAACAAAGACCCGGACACAAGATTCCTACGACTATCGGGCACATGAAGTACATCTTGTAGGGCAATGGTTTTCCCAGAAGTTAATTTTAGTAAAACTTTTCCTTTTCCCGCAACATTGGTGGCTCGAGAATCACCCATAAAAACCTTTCTCCATTAGTCACATTTTCGTAGTTGAGGATTACATCTCTATTCGCGCAAATGTGTCTAGTAGCCCCAGTATCTACTACCCATTCCGTGAAGTTGTCAACAAGGTTTACTTCCGAGACAACAGCAACGATAACATCATCGGATTCAACCAAGTTCTCTTGGGGCTTAGGCTGAGAATTATTATTTTTGTTATATTGCCCCTTGCGAAAGTGACACTTCATAGCAATATGGCCAGGTCTGCCACATACGAAACAAGGACCTTTAGTAAAAGGTTTTTGAATTTGATTGGAGTTGTTGAACTTATTATCCTTTCTTCCCATTGATTTTTGATTTTTCCCTTTGTGGTTTTTGGACTGATAATTTTGGTTCTTCCATTGTGGCTTTTGTTCCACGAGATTAGCTTTGACAGTTTGATTTGGAACTACATCTCCCCTTTCTTTAGCTCTGTTTTGTTCTTCAATATGGATGTGAGCAACTAGTTCCTGCATAGTGAAATCTTTAGTTTCATGTTTAAGGTTCATCTTATAATCTTTCCACGAGGGTGGTAATTTTTCGATGAGTACAGCAACTTGGAAATTCTCACATATTTTCATTCCTTCCCCAATGACTTCCCCCACAATTGTTTGGTACGTATGAACTTGATCTATAACAGATTTTCCATCTTGCATCTTAAAATCTAAGAATTTCCCCGCAACATATTTCTTAAGTCCAGAATTTTCTACAACATACTTTGATTTTAAAGCTTCCCAAATTTTCTTCGCACTTTCATACGGATAATATATCTCAAATAATGAATTGGACAAGTAGTGCAACAAGTATCTACGACATGTGCGATTATCCTTAACAAAATCTCTTTTATCAACCTCCGATTTTTCAACAGTTTCAACAGCAGTAGGAGTAACAACATCATTAACCGAAACAACACTAACAGGAGCATCCATGTATAACACATATTCCAAATTCATGGTCTCTAAATAAAACAGTATATCTTCAGACCATCTCTTAAAATTAGAGCCATCAAAACGTTCAATTTTAGACAAGTCTAAAGCAGATTTCATCATCTTGTTAATAACTGAGAATCACGTTTTAGATTGTTGGAATTATATATCAAGAACAGTCACATTAGCAGTAACAGCAGCACTAGCAATTGCAGTGTAACAACAAGATCACTATTAACAAGACTATTAGGCGAACAAATTGGAACAACTTAGCTGGTATATGGAAGAAGCCGAGGCGTAGCAAAGCTATTGTCCTAAAAAGTGATTCCGCCCTCACTGATTACATGAACCGGTACAGTTGAGCTCCACGGCGTTCACCCTCCAGGATTCAACGGCAAGCCTTCGATTGCGTGCACTCGCAGAAGAAGACTATGAACTTGTCTTTGTGGATTGCCCCAAAATAGAACAAATTAGAATAGGAGAAGGAAGAGTGTTTTGTTTCTGTGAAATTATTGTATCTAAAGAGAGCATACGAAACTGTTATTTATAGACAAAGAAGAAGAGGAACGCTGGAAAGCAACGGGAAGAAGATGAAGATTCAGTAACGTAAAAAGGAACGTTGCTATAATAATAAATAAGGTTTACGCAACTGAACGTTGGGGATTAATGATGAAAAACGGCTAGGGTATTTAGGTTTAGGATAAAAGGGATTTAAGCAAAACAAAGGGCTTCCTGGGTGCACCCGCGAAAGCATAATTTTTTGGGATTGGCACCCCCCCTACGCGGGCGTATCGTGCGCACACACGCACTAAGGTTTTTTGATCGAAAGTCCGAGAACCAAGCTTGGCCTCGCCCAATTCCTTAGTCGTCCTCATGTGCGCGAGCCCATCCCTCTTTCCTCAACCATGTTACAAAGCATAAGCCAACATGAGCTAATATACCCAAAGAATGTTTTCACAATAGATGATATGGGACCTTGAAAAAAATCATGTATTTTGGAGCATAACCAACAATCCCCCACATGATCCAAAATTATCAAAGAAAAGAGGAAAAAAAAATTGAGAAGGGCAATGGATTTTAGATACATAACGTCGATACCTTATTGGTTTGAATCAACACTTAGTGGAACAAACTCATGATTGTAGATTATATGTGAATTATATTCTTGAACCTATTATCTGTGATACAATCAATTGAGCTTGAACACATATCTTAAATCCTGAATCCACACAAGTCCGCGGTTGGGCGCGTTCTAGGCCATGCGCCATGTCCCAGATTTTCATAAAGGCTCTAGAGAGTTTGCCAAGGACTCTCATAGGAAGCGGCCTACACTTCCACCTTTATATAGGTGAACCCATCAAGTGTATACTGACATACACCACCCTTTAGGGGCTATGAGTTTCATTAAGAATCTAAATGATTCATCCTTTCACAATTTGTCAGTAAGCACCACATGCACATAAGAAGGGATATAAATAATTGTAGTGCTATAATTAAGTAATTACGTGACTTGTTGTTACCCATTGAACCCAATTCATGGGATCTCCAATCGCATGGGTTGGGTTTCCATCGCGTATTACTTGCTCAAGATATTGGCAATAGTCCCATCCCTCTGGATGCTTCTTGGACTACCTTTTTATTCAATCCCTTAGTAAGCGGATCCGCTAGGTTCTTTTCAGACCTTACAAATTCCATGGAAATAACTCCATTATTGATCAGTCCTCGTACAATATTGTGTCTCAAGCGAATATGTCTCTGTTTTCCATTATAAACATGGTTCATTGCCCTGCTAATAGCTGCTTGAGAATCACAATGTAAAGAAATAGAAGGAATCGGCTTAGACGACAATGGTATATCAGCCAATAAATTTCTTATCCACTCTACTTCTGTACCTGCCAATTCTAAAGCAATAAATTCAGATTCCATAGTAGATCTAGCAGTATAAGTTTGTTTAGCAGATTTCTAAGAAACAGCTCCTCCACCTAAAGTAAACACATAACCACTAGTGGAGTTTGTTTCATCATTATCAGATACCCAATTAGCATCACAATATCCTTCTAAAACACTAGGATTACCAGTAAAATGTACACCTACATTAACTGTTCCTTTTAAATACCTCATTTGTAAGACCCCAACTTTTATAAATAAAGATGAATTTTCTATAAATATCATTTTTGAATATTATGGAGTTAATTTGATATAATGTTATAGTTGTGGGTAATATTTATAAATTTTGCAAAGTACGCAAGTTGTTATATAATATTCGATTGGTCGGGGAATATTCGTTTTTACAGGGAATATTCGTACAACGGCAAAATCATTGGTAGACCCCACAACAGAATTATTGTCGGATTGAGAAAACGACAAAAATATTTTATTAAAAATAACGGCGGAAGTTTTACCATTGATACTGTTGAACTACTCGGTAGTAAAAGTACAGTAATACGTGTGGTTGCATAGTAGCACACGGTATTGATTATTAATGCTTATGTGAGAAGTCACTCAGTTTGATTCCATTATTGTCAGTTAATAATATGAATTATTTAGCGATAATGACGTTTTGTTTTATTCGTATTATTAACGTAATAAAACAGAAACATCTTTTTATATAAAACAGAATACTTTATTAAAAGTTATTCTATAAATAGAATATATTATATTTTATTTAAAAGATTTTTCTTTAAATATGGACCGTCAGATTAAAGTAATCAATCTGGACCGTTCATGGATTAGTTACTATGCATTCTATTTTTCTATAAATAGCAGCTCATTCCTTCATTATTTCTTACGAATTCACTGAACTCTAGAGAGAGAAACTATAGAGAGAGAGAAGAAGAGTATTCTGCTACTTAACTACTTCCTTATTTCAGCTCTTCTTTAAAACAGTAAGGGGTGTTATTCTTTCTTATTCATGAAGAGAACTGTTGTTATTCCATTTCTTATTATTCTGTTGAAATAACCTGTATACGCGGTCTACCCTATAATTGGTGACATTCTTCTATTATTTTGTTGGAACATCCTGTCCGTGTGTTTTACACCGGACCTGGTTCCGTTTTTATTATTATTCTGTTGGAACATCATGTCTGTGTGTTTTACATCGGACCTGGTTCCGTTTTTATTATTATTCTGCTGGAACATCCTGTCTGTGCGTTTACGCCGGACCTGGTTCCGTCTTGTTATTATTCTGTTGGAACATCCTGTCTGTGTGTTTTACACCGGACCTGGTTCCATTATTTATTATTTTGTCGGAATATCCTGTCTGTGCGTTTACGCCGGACCTGGTTCCATTATTTATTATTCTGTTGGAATAACCTGTCTGTGCGGTCTATCGCATGCATGGTGATTTCTTTTGTTATTCCATTCTTTATTATACTCAGTTGGTTAAGTTTTGACTTCTATACTCCATGAAATTAGTGGAATATCCTTGATAATTGCGGTTCATCCAGTATCTTTTCATAAAAATATTCTTCTAAGTATTCTTGAATTTTACTCCACAAAGCAGTATCATGTTGACAATTTGGACGTTGTTAATTCTTGGATAAATTAATTCTTGAACTTGTTTTATTGAATTCTTATATCATTGTCATCATCCTCATGTTTATAAAATGTTGAAAGTCATCTGTGACCTGTAGTGCATAGATGGACTTGGTATGATTATGACCAGAAATTATTCGGTATAATCATGACCGTAATGTTACAAATGATGTGGTAAAAGTCATCATTGTCCCGTAGTGCATTGATGGACAGTTGTTGGCATGATCATGACCATTAATGAATACACGAATATCCTTGGCCGTAGTGCAGGAGTGATTCGATGATGTGAATTATTTTATTAAGCTGAGTCTCAGCGATAACAGTGTTGAAAAACCTTTTAAATTATAAAAGATAGTAGAGTTTATTTTCTACTTGACTCTTTTAATGGATTGCTTGTTCCGCTGCAGTTAAACTTGATGTCTATTATATTTTATCAGTTTAACATTGTTGAAGGCTAATGATAATTTATTCTGCATTATCTTAGTCATAATATTTCTTACTGGGCTAGTTGAGCTCACCCTTTCTTTCACTATTCTCTTCAGGAAATGAGAACGTAGCTGGGGCAAGTCGGAAAACGGAGTGATGGTCCGAATGATAGTATTAGTTAGTAGTCCTCACTATTCTATGTAATAGTGTGTTAATAAATGTAATGAGGACTCCTTTTGAGTATGAATACTCTCTAGAAAATAATATTTGTATTCAAACTCACAGATCGAGAAGCGAGAGAATCTCTCCAGTTCGCAGATCGTGAGAAGTGAGAGAAGGAGAGATATGGAGAGCTTGAGAGGAGAGCGAGAGAGGAGAGCCGAAGTCTGTTATTCGCGTCTGAAGGGTGTGAGGAGAGAGAAGAAAAAAAATTAACTTTCTATAGGTGAGCTTGGGTGAGCCTAAAACCACAGGTGTCAATGGACCGAATGAACTTCGATCAAAGCCAAAAGTTTTTTAAGATATTCTTTACAATAGAATTTTGCAATTCAATTAAGGTCAAGTGCCATGAGTATTGGATACTTAAGTAAATCCAGAGGAGAAAGAAAAGAAAAATGTTCCGATGATTTAAGTTGCGTTTGATAAACCTGAAAATTAAGATCTAAATGATTATGATGTCTTAATAAATTAGATCATCTGAATGGTTATAAAGTCTAAATCTAAAAAATTGTTTGATAACTAAAAAATAAGTTGTCTCTTAATGGCACTACTTTACCATTTTAAAGGGTAAAATTTTATTTAATAATTTTAAACAATTTAATAAAAATAAGTGCATAATATTGTTGAATATATTTATATAAAAAAAATTTATCAAAAACATTTCATTAAGAGGTACCTCTTAATTATTAAGATTTCATTTTCTGTCTTTACCGATTAAGAGGCATTCAGAGGTAACAAGAAAACAAAAAAACAACATCATGTCTCTTAACGAATAAGAGACAGTCCATTAAGAGACAATCAAATGTAAACAAACAGCACCTTAGTCTAAATAGCATCTTTATGCGCTAAAACAAAGCCATAACTGGAGCTTGGAGCAACTAGGTGGCCATGTGCCCGAGTGTAACCACAAGACAAATACTTTTGCGAGTTCGGCTATAACTGGACAAATATAAGCCCATTATTACTCCAAAGAGTCACAAACCAAATTGAAAAACAACCCATTAAAACTAGACACGTAAGCCTATCCCAGATATAAGCCCAAAAGATCACTTCACAGAGTGGGGGCACAACATTGCAAGGCACCGGAGGTTTCAAGTTAATACCTAGAGGCGATTGTACTTGAACAAAAGTAGAAGGATGTTAGTTAAATCATAAAGTCCTCGGGTAGTTTCGTATTTATCAAAAGCTACAGAGTGTTTTGTAGTCCATAGTATAAAACTACAGACTAATTCTCAATTTCGATTAAAACTAGATACACTTGTTCAAGTAGATGTAATGCCATCGACCATCTCAGAGTAAAACAAGAATAAAAAGGCAAAGCATACTTTATAGACGAACAATAACCTAAAAATATCTAGCAAAACAACCCGATGTCTTCCAAGTGCTGGCCTTTATAGTTAATTTCAAATTGCCTATATCAATTTGATAAAGAACTCCATTTTTCCTTATAAGTAAAACAGAGCATGTTTGACGAATCTGGCAGAGCATCACGAACAACAATTCATAATTACGGTGTCTACAGGAGCATAAAATTATGGATTCCAAAAATCTAGTTTTGACTACAAATGTCGAAGCATTACGTTAAGCAAATATAATAATACATTATAAGCCTTTTGGGGACATAATATGAACATCTATGTAAAATACTACAATTGCCCGAGGAATGAAAACTGTTATTATATCTAATGCAACCAACTTATTCTTTAATTTCTTAAACTAAAGTTATGTTAGGATATGCAGACCTCATCAATCGTCACGAGTGTATGTGTGTGTATATACACACACCCACAAGCAATCGAAAACTAATCAAGAACATCAAGCTAATACACCCCCTTGCGAGAACAATCAACTGAATCAAGCAGACAATGCCTAAGTGGACACAACGATAAGGATACTCAAATCTCTAAACTCAGTGAAAAATACCAGCAAGAGGACTTATGCCTCCAAGTCATCACATAACCTTAGATTGGTGTATTACAATGTACTTAACAGTTTAGGCATACATACTTGATGCTAGCACAACTGAGTTTAGATAACAATACATTATAAATGGAAAACATAAGAATGTTGTATTGAATGTTTAAGGTTGTAGCTACGTCTAAAACTGGATTTAAAATAAACAAAGTTTACAACAAAATAACAACATATACTCCAAATGTCCTTCCAACACTCGAACACATAGACACACATTGCTGAGTTCAAAGCAATCCAAAATGCTCTGACTTCTATGTTTAGAGTACTATAAAATATAACTTTTCGTATAAAAGATCAACTTTTTAGCAAAGGTCAGCAATCCATTAGTTAACATCGCTAGTAATTAGTAAAGTAAAATAAGAACAGTTAATATTAGTTCAACATACCACATAGAATATAGAATGTCAGTGAGCACCAACAAGTAAGAAGGCCTCCGAGAGATGATCCATCCCGCTCAGCTTCCAAAGCCTTAACTCCATCTACACTAATGACTAAACCCTTAAACCCGTATTTATAGTACTTTAAACCCTTTAAATTTTATCACAGTGGGCTCCATTGTTGATAATTGTGCTCGAAGAAGATAACGCTCTCATATAAAACCCCTCCTGTTTTCAAAGGAAGAAGAAGAAAGAGGGAAAAAGAACGAATCCTTAAGAAGCAGTGCTGAAACCGTAGGGGAACTAAATAACCTGAGGGAACCTGAATACCCGGACCAAGATCCGACTCCGACCCGAACAGCAGGGGAACCAAATAACCTGAGGAAACCTGAATACCCGCCCCAAAATCCGACTCCGACCCGAATTGTACGAACTGTAAATTTTCCAAACTGTAACTGCACGAACTGTAAACCTCTGGCGAACAGCAGAGAAGCCCTAACCGTACGGTAATAAAAGCGACGCGTGCGGGCGCGTCGTTTCTCCAAATCGACTGCCATGACTCCGTCCATCTTTGTGTTAGGTTTACACAGCCAACTAGCGTGCACTTATTGAAAAATGTGTTGTTTTAAGTCGGTAATGGACTTGAAGAGTTTCTAATAGGTTACAAATGGTGTAACTGGACAAAATTAACTTGACTCCAAAATGCATGGAGAAATTATTTCAAGTCAAATGAATCAAATGAGTGAGATATAATCAAAAATACCGGAATCTAAAGGACTGAGAAGTTGAAATTCAGCTACTTCAAATCGCCCACCAAGAGGAAACATCGATCATCTCTCCTTCATCACTCCTTCCCTTCGAAATGTCGCAACACCACCAGATCTACTGGTTTTATATGTGAGACAGAAGAAGCCACTACTACATCTTTGAGGTGGTCTCCCCTCCGCCGCTACCAAAAAACTCACCCACCGCAGCCTAGATATACAGCCAAACAGATCAGAAATTGGGAAACAGAGTATGTATAACTCTAGAGAGCAGGCGGAGAGATCTTTTTGAGATTTGAAGGGAAAGAGTATTTTCAGAGTTTGAAAGGACACAGATAAAGTGAGAAAAGAAGGGATGGATTTTATCTAAAATTGCATTGCATTATTTTTAAAACGGGTCATTTGAGTATATACCAAATATAAAGTTAAACTCATATTTTAAATATCAAGTTATTATGATACAGTTAAATAATATTTAATTTGTATAATTTTTTTATCTTCTATTTCTAATATTTTATATATATTCTTCCTCTCTTTAAAAGTATATTTATACACACTTTTTTCAAAAATTCGTACACTTACTTTCTTTAAAAATTCTTCTACCATCAATTCTTTTTATATATATTTTTTTCTCTCTTTCAAAATTTTATACTATCTCTTCAATTTTTAAATAATTTCTCTCCCTCTAAATTAGCCAATTTCTGCATTCCTCATTTTTCGTGCCAATATATATATATATATAATATACTAGTAATTGTCTGTGCCTTCAGGCTCAGCATAACGAAATCATTCCACCTTCTTCGTTTCAATAATTTAAAAATTAGAATGAATCTGAACCGTTATTGTGTTTTTCCGTCCAAATCAATTAAAAAATCCAATTAAAATGACTGAATCGTAATTGTATTTTTTCTCCCAAATTTAAATTGAGTTTTATCTTATTATTATAGATTATTTCATTTTTGTTATGCTTTTATATATATATATATATATATATATATATATATATATATATATATATATATATAATATTAATAGTCGAGAGAAAAATGATTTTGGGGTTGGGGTTGTGGTCCATTATCTTGCTCGTAATAGTTTCCTGTACAGGCAGAGAGTAGGAGCCTGCCATGATGGACCGGACCGGACATGTTAAAAAAAGTGCTGGGCCAGATCGGATCAGTTTGAGCCTAGCCCAAGGCCCGGTCTACAGGCCTTAACAAATCAGATTTTTGTGGAATAAGTTCGGCTTTACCTGGACTTGGTCAGGTCGGCCTGTTGTGCAACTATACTGCTGGCTGCTGCGTCTACTATTTTTACACGAGAGAGGGTATTTGAGTGGGGTCGGTGGAAAAGAAAGATGGCGCTGAAGTTGCGTTTGAAAGCGAAAGGAAAATCAAGCAAGGGGTCATCGAGGCCAGGTGAAGCAAGTGTAGCCAAGTACTTGAAGGAATGGAGCACTTGGACCATGAAGAAGGCCAAGGTCATCACTCATTACGGCTTCATCCCTCTCATCATCATCATCGGCATGAACACTGACCCCAAGCCTTCCATTTCCCAGCTCCTCAGCCCCGTCTGATCTTAATCCTTTTTATGGGTCGGTGTCTATTCGTCGAATCCACTTGGATAAAGAGAAACTACCCTACTAGTAGGATTTAATTTCCTTTTTGATGGGCTTGTGTTGCTAGCATTGACGGATGGCTATGTTATATATATTTTCTATCAATTGATTATCGTGTTTTGGGTTGCTTTTTGGTTGATTTCTGTTATTGTTACCTGATTTCTGTAGTCTGCTTTGTGCTATTGGTGTTTTGTGAATGTGTTGTGATTCATATTTGCAATTACTTATCCTTTGTTTTTGTTCTGCAGTCATCATTATAATCAATTTATTATTGAGATGACACTTCTTTGATTGGAAATTCAAATTCAATGCTAGTATTATTTTATGATGTGGTTTGTTGTGGGAGCTGATTGGATTTTTTATGTACACGACTTCATTTTGCACATCTGTCCTTTCTCTTTGCAATAGCGTTAACTGCATTGAGGATTTTTTGCTTGATTCTACTTGGGATATAGTTGTCTTGCTTTTGGCTAATTATTTCCTTTCTCTTTGGTAACTTACGTTTCCTTTTTCTCTTTCTTACCATGAGTTAACCAGCTTGAATCTTATCAAAAAGTCAGTTTTTTTTTTCTTTTTCTAATCTGTATTCTTTAATCACTATTTTGATTTAATTGTATGGCTATTCAAAGACTCTTGTGCATCATGGTCATCCTTGTGAACTTCTATTGAACTTTGTGTTAATGAGTTGCTATCATTGCACCATGCAAAGTAGTAGGATCCTTTTATTGATTCACGTGTAACAGTTCAGTGAGATTTTTATGTCTCTATAACAAGACACTGAGAATCTGGAGGACATTGTAATCCCATGTTATCGGTTCAAACTTTGTGGAGGTCTCATGTACTGGGTTTTAGCACTGTTATTTATATTGTGAATATTGTTGTCAAAATGGTACAGTTGCTGCATTTTTATCAGTCTTCTAGTTTCAGCATATGAGGTGAACTTTTCTTCACATCAGTCAACTGTTATTTTGCAAAAAATTCTCTTTCAGTCCTGATTGGAGATGCTGGAAAAAGGAAATAATGTATTTCTTCGTTTGTTTGGTAGATAAGAATTTTGGGGAAGGTAAACGACTAGTTTTGTGTGGTGAGCATCTCGGGGGTTTGGCTACCATCTATACTCTTAGAAAGTGGGGTCAGATTATGATTATTACTGTTTGCTTATGTAGGAGAGCAAAGTGTGGATCATATCCTCCTTCAGTCTGCTGCCAGTCGGTTTCTTTGGAACACGTTTTCTCTTTCTGGGATATGCTTGGTGATGCGTGGAACATTGACAGATTTTTTTTCTTATTGGAATTGGATTAAGATTGAAGTTGTCCCATATTGTGTAATGACAGTTAGGAGAGAGAGGAATCCTAAATGCTCTGAAGGGGAGAAATTTTGTTTTGTGAAGTTTGGTCTCTCTTATTATGTCTATCTGTTTTTTTTTGTTACAGGATGCTTATCTTGGGGCTGTATATCCTATTTGGGATTTTCTTGAGGAATTGGCATATGGTTAGTTTGTGTAATTGTGTTGGTTAGTTTTTATAGAGTAAGTATCTTTGGACTGCGCCCCTTGTACACAATGGCTTTTTGGGTTTTCCTTGTCCATACCCCTGGTATACTTGTGCTTCGTCATTGGAGTTTGCCTTTGTGAGGGGTATTACATCACTACTGGCCAAATGAAAGTAACAATCCAGTATAGCTCCTGTGACTGAGGATGCTAAATGATTTATGCTAGTAGCATTGTATGAAAAAGTGAAAGAATACATTTTTGTCCAATCAGTTGTATATGACTAGAACAGTGATTCAGCTTCTATGATATTGCTGCGTAATCCTTTCCAGAGAAAGAGGGGACCCTCAGGAATGGTGCAGGTAGTCAAGTATTTCTAATACTGGTTTTTTTTTTCTTCCCTTGATGAGCTAGTCTACTCTAAAGTTGTTTTTGATGGAGAATTGCTTATATTTGGGGTAGCTATTTGTTCCGTTTTACATGCATTGCTCCTAAAAATGTGTACTAATGATTTAAAAGTCATTCTCTTTGTGGGTTATATTTGTGACATTGGACAAGGATACAGGTTTTTTGGTTCCTACTTATTTATCTTTTACAGGTCATCAATTTGACAAATAAGCAAATACCACAGTAGTATGCCAGTTTCTGTGATGATCTACCCGGAAAATTTTCAGACCATTATAGCTAAGTTGACCTGGCAATATAAGTAGTTAACTGTTAGGTCATACTATATTAACTGGAACCAAATGGGTCCGTTAACCATTTTTATTTATTCAGGTCGGTTATGGTTTGGACCCATATTTATTCAGGTCGGTTATGGTTCTGAACCAGTTAACCATTTTTCGACCCATATTTATATAACACTTTTTAATTTAAATTGTGCACTTTATTTCCTAATTTATTTCTCCGTTGAGTGTTATACTACTATAATGTTATACAATAATACACCCCACTACGCCACCCCCATTCCACCACACCCCACCCCACCCCCACCCACCCCACCCCACCCCACCCCACTCCCAACCACACCCCCACCCCCACCCCAACCTCACCCCCAACCCCACCCCCACCCCCAACCCCACCCCAACCTCAACCTCACCCATCATTCCACCCCACCCAACCCCACCCCACGCCACCCTACCCCCACCCCACACAACGCCACCCTACCACCACCAAACTCCACCCCACCCTACCCCTATCTTACCCCACCTACTCAACTCACCCCACCCACGCTACCCCACCCTACTCTACCCAACCCTACCCACGTACCCTCACCCCCAACATCACCCACTAGCCCACTCCACCCACCACCCTACCTACCTTACCCTACCCCCACCTTACCCATCCCCACACCCTACCCTACCCCACCCATCACCCCACCTACCCTACCTTATCCTACCCCACTCCACCCCACCCACCCACCTTACCCTATCCCACCCCCACCGCACCAACCCTACACACCTACCCCACTCCCTACCCATCTACGCCCACCCCAACCCCACCCACGCACCCACCCACCTACCCTACCCTACCCTACCCACCCTCTCCACCCACTCTACCCCACCCTACCCACCATATCCACCCACTCTACCAACCCTACCCACCTTACCCACCCACCCTACCCTACCCTACCCACCCTATCCACCCACTCAACCCACCCTATCCATCCACTCAATCCACCCTACCCACCCACTCACTCAATCCACCCTACCCACCCACCCTACTCACCTTACTCACCCACCCTACCCCACCCACCCTACCTACGCACCCACCCACCCTATCCACCCTACCCCACCCACCCTTACCCCACCCCACCCCACCCCACCCACCCACCCACCCTACCCAATCACTCTACCCACCTACCCTATCCACCCACCCACCTTACCCCCTCCCCCACCCCCAACCCCACCCCACCCCATCCCACCCCCTACCCCACCCCCACTAAAAAAAATAATATTATGTGATTATGTAAAAAAATAATATTATATAAAAAAAAATAATATTACCCCCACCCCACCCTACCCCACTCCACCCCCTACCTCACCCACCCCACCCACGAAAAAAAATAATATTTTGTTACTGTTTTCACTCCTCTTTATTTATGATAGATTATATAATAAAATTATCTCAAGCACAAATTATAATTAAATACTATTATATTTTAGTTATTTATTTATGATACAATCACAATATAAAAAATATATAATATTATAACAACTAATACAAATAAATATTTACATGAAACATCTTAAAATGGTTAATATGGTTTTTAACCATAACCATATGGTTCCAACCCACATTATCCATATTAAAAATGGTTAATATGGTTTTAGTTCTTAAATGGTTGGTTAACCATATTTTAAAAACCAAAACCAACCCATAACCATATTTTGTCAGGTCTAAGCTAAGTATCCAGGATGTAGAGCTGTAGTCTGTAGATGAGGCAACATGGGCCGGATTATCTTCATGGTAATTGCTTATAGAACCATCAAGAGGATTGATATTTATGTAGTTCTTAGTATTTCTAGTTAGCTAGCAAGGTACACTTGTATTACTGACTGGGCTTGAGTCAAATCCGTTTTTATTTTCATTAATCATTTTAGTTCCTAATCTCCTTGGAAAGAGTCCGATAAGAGGATCTCTAAACCCGTCAAGAGGGTTTTAGCCGGAATCTTGTTATATATTGCGAAAAACGTATATTAATACGAGAAGATTATAAAATTGACTCAATGTATCAAATATATCGTAAATTAATTAAATTTATTTGCGTAACTCGTAATAAAAAAATTGACATATAATATATATTATTTTTCTTTAGCCAGTACATATTGAAATTTATGAGAACAATCATATTGTGGATTGAGATCCATTTCCTCAAGCTTATCATCACTCCTATTATATTAAAACACATAGTATATATTATTAATTTAGCAAATTTTTTTTTATTAAAGTTCGTAAATTTTATAAATATGACATTTTGTGATAACGGAGTGAGTATTTACTTGAGCATAAAATATGTGCGTGCAATACATATTGCATATGGTGCAAGTTGTATTATCTTAAAATAGATGCTTAGGAATTTTCCTTTATGGAGATGGTAAATTAAAATCTTGTGTTAATCTCATATTGATGAGTTATGTAAAGAGGTCACTAATGTATTAAAAGTTTAGTGTTAACGTCAAGTTTCGTCTGCGCGTCCAATCACAGAATCCACGCGCTAAAACTTGCACAATAACAGATCACACAGAAGCTTGATGGCCGTGCCGCCGGGGGATAGCTCCGGTGTGAGAATAAGTACAGGCCGCTTACAAGGTTTAACAATGGAGATTATGTGTTTAGTGCTCAAAGTAGGTATTACCTGTTAATTGTAACCTTGGCCTTGTATTTATAGAGCTCCCACCACCTTGGTATCCTTCTCCGAATTAGAGTAGGACTCCTAAATATGTTAGTTACCATATTTGGGTCCAACACAATCTCCTTAAAAGGTGCAAGTAAAATTCATTTCCACCACTACCTTTGGAGTTGCCTTGTTAGCGTATGATTAGGGTTAATACCCTTAATCACGTAAACTCCTTGTCACACTAACTCTGCATGTGGGCTACTCACATGTTCAGGCCCAAACCAATAGCCAAGCATAAACATCGGTCTGGGCCTCGGCCTAGAAGACGCAAAGACCCGTTCTCGACCCTCACGATGGCGACGGGGCCCCGACCTATTGGGCTTGGGTAACCGACCCCGATCTTATATATCCGAACATACGAGCTCGACCTCCTTGGTTCCGGTCCAGGCCTTCAGCCCAACAGATGATCGGTGAAACACTCCCGAACATTGCCCCCCAGTCTCTTGTTATAAGATATTTATGACAGAAGACTTGAAAGGACATAAATTTGGGTAGTCACGCCATAATGATGAGCTGTCTCGGGAACCCAAGCGGTTTCTCCTCGGTCAGCGAGCTGGTACACGTTTTTCCAAGACTGGGCCCCACCTGCCATAAATAGTCGTCTTTGGAAATCGTGCAGACGGGCTATATAAGTTCCCTAACATCCATCACTGTCACTTTTTCGAGCCTTCAATATTTTAAATCTCTGTCAAATTTTTCCGGCAAGGGCGATTTCCGGCGAGATACTCATTTCACCAAACTTCTTCGATTCCTGCCATTCCCTTTCTAAACTCTTGCCTTTGTGCCTTACCTCCTTTTAAGTCACCACAAATGACTGATTCTAGCATTCTTCCTCCCACGACAGTCACAGCGGCCGGTACTCCCACCCTCACCGCCGGCGACCTTCTCCAGGTTGAGTTTCTCACGGCTCCGGCTGACATTCCTATAGAGGATGCCGATGCTCGAATTCGCCGCCTCTATGCCTCCGAGACCGACTATGCTGTCATCAACACCGTTTCCACCATCACCCAATCTCAGCTATCCGACATCCGAACAATATTCAATATTCTCCGAGAGTACAAGCTTCGGGTGGCTGAACCGAATGAAAGGATGTTCTGGCGTCCCGAAGGGGGTTGGGTGGCCGTCCATCTCTATGCCCTGAAATATGGGGTTCGGTTCCCCCTCCACGAGTTTATCTCCTCCTTCCTCTGTCTGGTCGGGATAGGGTTCTCGCAGCTGGCCCCGAACTCCTACATCCAGCTAGTCAGCTTCATTGCTCTGTGTCAAGAAGTTGGCATATCCCCAGGTTTGGACTTCTTCTTTGTCCTATTTTCTATCGGCCGATCGAAGGAACCAGGCCTTCGCCATCTAAACCGTGTATCTGGTCGTGCCACCTTCATGAAGACCCCCTCAAGCAATAAAGGATGGCATTCACAATGGTTCTTCATAAGGGGAACCGACCTAAATCTTTTACCGAACTGGGCCTGTCCCGAAGAACAGCCCTTGAAGGTAACCAGGTTCCCGAAGGGTCGTGCGGCTGCCTTCAAAAAGTTTTATGCCCTTCTGAAGCAAACCAGCTGGAGTCTGGGGATCGTATCCAACGAATCTTGGCTCTACGAACACGGCTGTAAGTTGTCATATCCGAATCCATTCATCTGTATTCCCATTCCTTTGTTATCGTTTCTTTCTTATGAACTTTTTGTCTTATGTTGTAGTGACTATCTTCAAGCCCGATGGTGCTGAAGTGGATCTGACCCCACTGCAGGTCATCGCCGAGCCCATCCACCCTCCTGCCGCTGATGACTCTCCTTCAGACGAGGCTGTCCTTATTGCCGAACTGTCGGTTGGTTCGTCAACCGGGCCTCTACCCGAATCTTCCAAGGCGGACGTTTCCACAAAAAACGTGTTGCAGATGAAGGGGGCCGATAAGATGGCTTTGCTAAAGAAGTCAAAGAAGAGATCTTCCTCTACCCGAGCTCCCCTCAAGATCATCGCTTCGGTCCCCCCGAAGCCAGCTGCAAAACCGACCCCTCCTCCTCCTACCATAACGACAGTGGACGAGGAGTCGGAGGGTACTGAGGATCGGCCTCTCGAGCCTCAACCGAAGAAGGCGCGTCTGATCAAGGAGCCTCCCCCGGTCGAAGAGGTAGTCGGTCCGATCCCTGCCGCCACCCCGATGTCCAAAGCCAGCTCTTCCGATGGGTCACCGACCACCTGTTGGCCGAAAAGTCCTGCCGATAAATTCCCCTTCCATTTGCTAGATCAGTTTAGGCTCTCGGGTGATGATGATCGATTCAAGAACTTTTCTTCAGAGGATTTTCTGGTTACCTATCTCAGAGCCCAGACTCAGGTATTCATCCTCGTTTGTATATATATTTTCCTTTACTTCTTTGTTGTCTGATCATCTAGCAGGTCCAAATTTACTTTCAGACCTTCATCGTTGTAGAGCTCTTTGTAATGGCTGACCCGAAGGGTAGGGGAACCGATCTCTACTGGTATGAGTGCATCGGTTCCATAGGCCAGTCGGAAAGGAGAGTCTCCAGTGGTTGTCCTCGGGGTTGTTCGATATGCCCACAAAACACTGAGTAGTTCTTCGGGCCATCGACCTTTCAACTCATCCAGTCTTCTTTTTATTCTGTTGAGTAAGGTTCGATTGGTCACTTCTACTTGACCGTTTGACTGAGGGTGGGCAACCGAAGTCTTCCGGTGCTGAATTCCCAACTCTTTCAGGAAGCTTTCAAACTTTGACCCCACGAACTGTCTACCGTTATCCGAGACTACTGCCATCGGAATGCCGAACCGATATACTACTCCTTCTTTCAAGAATTTAAGGCATTCCTGTTCGATGATCTTCTGCAATGGTTTGGCTTCGACCCACTTCGTCATGTAATTTATAGCCACTATTATAAAGCTGACTTGTCCTTTGGCCTTCGGCAGAGGCCCCAGGATGTCGATTCCCCATACTGCGAAGGGGATCGGGGATAAGACCGAGTAGAGTTCTTCTGGCGGTTGATGTGGGATGTTGCTGTTTAGTTGACACTTGGGATATTTTTTGACGAGTTCCTTGGCCTCTGTGTAGATGGTTGGCCAGTAATACCCCTGTCTTAGAATTTTATGTGCCAGTGACTTGGCCCCCATGTGATCCCCACAAATCCCTTCATGTACCTCCCGAAGTGCGTAGCTCGCCTCTGACGGTGTTAAACATTTAAGTAAGGGAGAACTGAAGGCTCTTCGGTACAAGTCTCCGTCGATCAGTACAAAATTCGAACTTCGGTGCTTGATCTTCCTTGCTAGAATCCGATCCGAAGGTAATGTTCCATCAGCCAAATAAAAGATATAAGGCGTAAGCCAACAGTTCAGCCGATCAACACATAGTACCTTTTCTTTCGGGACACTTGGCTGTTCCAATGTCTCCAGATACACCGAACCGTCGAAGGAGCTGGCTTCGGTTGACGCCAGTCGGGCCAGGGCATCTGCTACTGTGTTGTCAGATCTATCCACTCCCTGACAGCTGACTGAGTTGAAGTATGTCAGTTTATTCTTTGTCTCGGCTAAGTACTTCGTCATTCTTGGCCCCCGAGCCTCATACTCTTCCGAAATCTGTTTGACGACCAGCTGCGAGTCACTATAGATGACCAAGTTTTGTATTTCTAGGCTTCGGGCCAACTTTAACCCGGCTAGAATGGCCTCGTATTCTGCTTCGTTATTGGTCGCTTTGAACTGAAACCGAATAACTTGTTGGACTTTGAATCCTTTGGGGCTCGTCAGTATGACCCCTGCACCACTGATGTCTGACGTTGATGAGTCATCGACATATAGTGTCCATGAAGTCTTTATGTGTTGCGTTTCGATCACCGATCCCACATTTGGCTCCGAGAACGAACATTCCACGACGAAGTCTGCTAGCGTTTGTCCT
This sequence comes from Panax notoginseng, assembly GCA_016801055.1. Lineage (NCBI taxonomy): Eukaryota > Viridiplantae > Streptophyta > Magnoliopsida > Apiales > Araliaceae > Panax > Panax notoginseng. The sequence continues at coordinate 3,271,559 of CM029018.1, read as the reverse complement.
TTGATTGCTGTTCGAGGTTGATACTCTAGCGCAAACTATGTTAGCTCCATCGCCCATGTTGCCAGTCTGCCCGAAACTTCAGGTCGGTGTAGAATTTTTTTCAACGGCTGATCCGTGTATACCACTACCACCCTACCCTAGAAATAATGCCGAAGTTTTCTGCTTGCTATGATCAAAGCGTAGGCGAATTTTTCCAGGTTCGGGTAACGAATTTCGGCGTCTCAAAGCACGTGGCTGACATAGTAAACGGGGAACTGATTTCACCCTTTGTCCCGAACCAATGTGTTGCCTATTTTTGTAATAGCACTTTAACACGCAAGTATACGCGTTCAATTGTAATATTCAGCAAGCAAGGATATCGTTCCCACGAGGAAATAGACTAATATTTATCAATTACTAATTTCAATGCAATTAATCCTATTTTAAACTACAAAATTTTGTTTATGATTTGAAAATTAAACTTAACAAAACTAACAATTAAAATAAGAATTTCACAAGAATAACTGCAGATTTAACAGATTATGTAAGACCCCAACTTATTAATGAATAAAATCAAATTTTCTCTAAATATTATTGTGAATAATAAGGGGTTAATTTGATATAATACTTTGGTTATGGGTGAAATGTGCAAATTTTTCAAAATAAGCAAGTGGTTATAAAATATTTATTTTTGGTCGGTGAATATTCGGTTGGTCGTGGAATATTCTTGCTGTCGGAGAATATTCGTACGACGATGCAGCCTTGTGTGGGCCCCATAACGGAAAGCGATTGGATGAAGAAAACGACAAGTATAAGTTGTTTATAAATAACGGCGTAGTTGTTACCGTTAATACTGTTGGAATACCCGGTGGTTAAAATACAGTAGCACACGGTATTGCACCAATTATTGATTCTTACGTAAGAAGGCACTACTCAATAATTGTTACAGTAGTTATTATTCAATATTTTATTTTATTGATTCAATAATTGCTGCGTTGATATTTTATATTATTGTTGTTTCAATAATTGTTGCTGCACAGTATTTTCCATTATCAGATCAATAATTCATATTATTTGAATAATATTATTAGATAACATTATTGGCAATGTCTAGAAAGTTCTGTCTAAGGAGAGGTTTGGTCATCTAATTGCGCGCCAGTAAGGAGAAATCCTTATTGGAAAGCCCCCTCTTTCCTGGGAACGGCCTGGTTGTCATAAATGTGATTCTGTAATATTATTTGTGAATAATTAATTATTGATTCATATGATAAGGAAATATTTATTTTATGTGGATATAAATGAGGGATATATTTTTGTGGTTAAAAATGAAGGAGTTAATGTTGAGGTTTTTGTCAGTATTTTTGTCGGAATGGAGGTATTAAAAATCAGGGTTTTTGAGATAGTTTGCGGGGGTTATAATTTTTAATCCGACCGTTGGATCGTGGTAATTTTTGGATATGTTATACATATATAAGTTGAGTATATGTCCACAAATTTTGAACCGTTAAAAATGAACGTATGATTTATTACGAATTTTACAAGATGACTGGTTCAGAAATTGTTGAATTTTCGGAGTTTATCATTTTGGTGGAAAATTCTAGAATTGGTGGGCCCCACTTGTGGTTGGTGAAGAAATGTGCTGAATTATATTTCAAATGTGGTGGGTGGGAATAGTAGCAGGTAAAGCCATCAGGTTGCAGGTCAAAACTACTAAAATTTTCCTATAAATAGAGGGCTAAGTTAGAATTGAAAATCACACCAGAAACAAGTTTTCTCTCTTTCTCTCTCTAGATTATTGAGTGTATTTTGTGAGTATTTAGATACTTTGAGAGTTTCTATTCATCAGAGCAAGTTTCTTTCAGCCTTATACCGGTATTCCGACCAGAAGTACTGATATTTTGAGGTAAGGGATATTATTTTCTTCTTAAATGATATTATTTTCTTCAATATCATTATGCTGAAATATTGATATGAGTTTTTATCAAATTTGGAACTTTTTGTGTCGGGGTTACTATTCACGTATACGGCACTATTCACGTATACGGCACTATTCACGAATACGGCACTATTCACCGAATAATTTTTTCCCTTTTTGTCCAAGATGTCTATTATGGTTACTATCTTTGATTGTATCCATGTTTTGATCTTTATTTTTGAATTCTGCTTCACAATTGATTATTATGAAGTATTATTGATCTTGGATAAACTGTTATACGAATCCCTACTATTTGTCCTTCTGTCTCATTGGATTCGTTCTCTTTAAGATATTTTTCATCATCCTCAGTCCTAAATGATGATATTAATGAATATCTTTGGCCTGTAGTGCAAAGATGTATAATTACTTGATGAATATCTTTGGCCTGTAGTGCAAAGATGAACAGGTGTTGAGATGAACATGACCGACTGATGATACAAATGAATATCTTTGGCCTGTAGTGCAAAGATGAATATTTGGTTAAAGATGATTATTAATTGATGTTACAGGGATAAAATATTGATGATGGACTTTTAAATCTTAGAAGATAGTAGAATTCTTTCTCTACTTGACTCTTCTAATGGTTTGCTGTTTCCGCTGCAGTTGTTGATCTAAAACTTGTTGTCGATTATATTTTATCAGATTTTTCCCTGTTGAAGACTAACGATAATTTGTTGTATATTATCTTAGTCATAATATTCTTTACTGGGCTAGTTGAGCTCACCCTTTTCCTTTTTGTTCCATTTTTCTTCTCAGGAGGTGAGAACATAGCAGGATCTAGTCGGGGTATGGAGTGATGGTTCTAGAAAGATGTATTAGCAGTCCTCACTATTTCTGTAAAATAGTGTTTGAATAATTGTAATGAGGATTTATTTGAGTGTGGATATTGTCTAGAAGACAATATTTGTATTTAAACTCACAGTATGTGTTGTCGTATTTTGCACGACAATTGTATTATTGAAGTTGTAGTTTGCTTTCTGTACCATGTATTTGGCGACTCAGAATGGGTGTTGTATACCTATTCTGGGGGCGTCACAGTTGGTATCAGAGCTTAGGGATATGATCCCTGGCTGAGATGTGAGACAAGAACTAGGAGGGGAGAGACGGGGAATTCCTTCGCTAGTATGACCTGACTAAGTTTATTTGGTGTTTATTTGGTCGGTCAGAGTATAGGGATAATATATGACATGACTATTAACCCTTGTTTTATGGCAGTATTTAAGAATGGCAGCTGAGAACGTTAATAATGGAGTAAATCAGACCGTGGAGACACCTTTGATCACTACCCAGGGGAACGTGCAACAGGAAGGCAATATTCCTCCTGTAAACAACGTTACCGAGCAAACGATGAATGATGGAATGTTTAGGAGCTTTTTGCAGTTCATGCAAAATCAGACGAGGGAGACTCGTGTGCAGAATACGGGTGGAAATGATAACAACGCGCGGTTTGTCACAGCTAAGCAGTTCAAAGAATTGGGACCACCAGAATTTAAGGGAAAGCCGGATCCGATCATGGCGGAAACGTGGGTCAAGCAAATTACCAAGATATTTGATGTCTTGGGATGCACGGAGGAACAGAAGGTTCCATTCGCCACCTTTATGTTCCGCGGTGAGGCAGACTACTGGTGGGAGTCTGTGAAGCGTACCCAGCCTGACGCACTCAACATGTCCTGGGAAACATTTCAAAAACTGTTCAATGACAAGTACTTTCCTGAAAGTATTCGTCATATGAAGGAGGTTGAGTTTATCAGACTGGAACAAAACAACATGACGGTGTCCCAGTACGAGGCGAAGTTTGCAGAGTTATCCAGGTTTGCACCTCATTTGGTCGAAAATGAGGAACGAATGACAAGGATGTTTCTGAGAGGTCTAAAACCCGAGATTCGACAATATCTTATCTCTCATAAATTTTCTTTATATTCAGATGTTGTAAACAGGGCTCAATTATTAGAGCGAGATAATGAGTATGTGCAACCGAGGGACCACAACCAGGGTCATACCGGTGGCGGCAGTCATCGAAGCAATGAAAACCAGCAGGGAGGAAAATATTCGGACAAAAGCGGTAACCACTCTGGTGGTAATCGTGGTCGTGATAATAGAAGGAGCGAGTCGGGAGGAGATTTCAAGAAGAGAAGGTACAACAATGATAACGTGAAGACGTCAGCACAAACATCAACTGTTTCTAGGGGAGGAGAACGACCACCGGTCGTATGTTACAAATGTGGGAAAGAGGGACATATCAGCCCAAACTGCCCACAACAATCCAAGGTATGTTATAACTGTGGAAAGGAGGGTCATATAGCTCGAGAGTGTTCTGTAGCAAAACCAAGTTCAGCGGGGATGGTGACTCCAAAAGTTGTCCCGGATAAGTCGAAATCAGCGGTTCCTGGAAGGGCGTTTGTCGTGACTGGCCAAAACGCGAGAAACCCGAACGAGGTGATCACGGGTAAGCTAATTTGAATTCTTGCGAAGTTTATACTTTACTAGATACCGGTTCTACCCATTCTTTTATCTCTCCTGCTTGTGCTCAACGTTTAAACTTGACTCCGGAGAAATTGGACTTTAACTTATCTGTTGAAACTCCGTTGGGTGAAACCTTCGTTACATCTACAGTTTATAAATCTTGCATGATCCAAGTTGGCACTATCACATTACCTGTTGATCTTATCTCTTTAAAGATACTTGCTTTTGATGTGATTTTAGGAATTGATTGGTTAACTACTCATCATGCAAAATTGATTGTTTTCGTAAGGTTGTTAGTTTTCATATTCCTAACCAACCTGTTATTCAAATTCAAGCAACCAAACCATTGAAGTCAAACTTTTTCATATCAAGCCGTAAAGTCATTCGTTTATTGAAAAAACGGATGTCAAGCTTTCTTAGCTATGTCATGGACTTGTACAAAAATACGTCAGATTTGAGTGATATTTCTGTTGTTTGTTTCCTGACGTATTTCCTGAAAAATTTCTTGGCTTACTTCCAAAGTGTGATATTGAATTTTGTATCGACTTTGAACCCGGTACAAAACTCATTTCTAAAATCTCATATTGAATAACTCCTATTGAACTTCAGGAGTTAAAAACCTAACTGTAGAAGTTTGTACCCGAGCCTTTATCTGGTGATTTCCTTTGTGAAATGCACTAAAGCCAGACTCTCCGTAGGGGACGCCATATTCGTGCGGTAGTAAACTGATAGGTGTCATTGTGACGTGCTATCCAAGATTGGGATATGAGTCACAATTGAGAGCAACCGAAGTCGGTGACCAAAGTACGTAGCTTTCTAGGCTTAGCTGGTTATTATCGGAGATTTGTGGAAGGATTTTCTCGAATCGCTACTCCGTTAACTCAGTTGACTCGGAAAGATACAAAATTTGTATGGAGTGAGGAATGCGAGAAGAGTTTCCAAGAACTCAAGAGGAGACTCATTTCGGCACCTGTTCTGACAATACCATCTGGTTCGGATGGATTTGTTATCTACAGCGATGCTTCAGGCAAAGGGTTAGGATGTGTTCTCATGCAACATGGGAAAGTCATAGCCTATGCCTCACGACAACTCAAAGAATATGAGAGGAATTATCCTACTCATGATTTGGAGTTGGCAGCAGTCGTTTTTGCGTTGAAGATCTGGAGACACTACCTGTATGGGGAGAAAGTGGAGATCTATACAGATCATAAAAGCCTCAAATATTTCTTCACCCAAAAGGAACTCAACATGCGGCAACGACGTTGGCTTGAGCTGTTGAAAGATTACGATCATACCATCCAATACCATCCTGGAAAAGCAAACGTAGTAGCTGACGCATTGAGTAGAAGATCATATGCGGGTACGAGTGCAATGTTTTTAACACAAAGGCCCATTTTGTATGACTTGCAAAGGATGGAGATAGAGATGAAGGCTCCAAGTACCCACATGATGATATCAAATATACGAGTAGAACCGACTTTAATCGATAAAGTTAAAGCTGCTCAAGCTACGGACATGGAGCTGATGCGTATGAAGAAGAAAGTGCAAGAAGGTGCTATTCCAGAAGCAAGAATCGATGAAGAAGGAATACTTCGAGTCAACTCCAGACTTTGTGTTCCTAACGATTTTGACTTGAAGCATAGAATAATGATGGAGGCACACAACACACCGTTTGCAATCCATCCTGGGAGTACCAAAATGTATCACGATCTTCGACATACATTTTGGTGGAGCAATATGAAAAGAGAGATCGCGGAGTTTATCTCGAGATGTTTAACTTGTCAACGTGTAAAAGCGGAGCATCAAGTACCAAAGGGTCCATTGCAACCACTTGAGATTCCGAAATGGAAGTGGGAACACATTACTATGGATTTTGTTACGGGTCTTCCCAAGGTTTCTCAAGGCATAGATGCGATTTGGGTTATTGTTGATAGATTAACCAAGTCCGCTCATTTCTTGCCGATACGTGAGACTTATTCCCTTGAACGTCTTGCTAGTATGTACGTGAACGAGATTGTGAGATTGCATGGCATGCCAGTATCCATAGTTTCGGATCGTGACCCAAGATTCACTTCACGATTTTGGGTTAGCTTGCAGAAAGCTATGGGCACGGATTTACGATTCAGTTCGGCATACCATCCTCAAACGGACGGACAATCAGAGAGGACTATTCAAACTCTTGAAGATCTATTAAGACTTTGTGTCCTAGATCTCAAAGGGAGTTGGGATAAGTACCTACCATTGGTGGAATTCTCCTACAACAACAGTTATCAGGCGAGCATAGGTGTGGCTCCATTCGAGGCGTTGTATGGAAGAAAATGTCGTTCTCCAGTATGCTGGGACGAGGTGGGTGAAGCAACATTGTTGGGACCAGAGTTGGTACGCATTACTACAGAGAAGATCCAAACGATTCGACAACGTATACAAACGGCACAGGATCGACAAAAGAGTTATGCGGATCTTCATCGGAAGGACGTGGAATTTAATATTGGGGATCATGTATTGTTACGTGTTGCACCATGGAAGGGAGTTACAAGATTTGGGAAGAGAGGAAAGCTCAATCCAAGATTTGTTGGTCCATTTGAGATTCTTGAGCGAATAGGAAATGTGGCATATAGACTCGCATTACCTCCAAGCATGTCTCGTGTTCATAATGTTTTTCACATATCTATGCTTCGTAAATATGTTAAAGACCCGAACCACATTATTGAGTTAGAACCAGACGAGATAGCTGAAGATTTAACGTACGAGGAGGTACCTGTTAAGATCTTGGATAGGAAAGAGCATGTCCTACGCACGAAGGTTATACCACAAGTTAAGGTTTTGTGGAGAAACCATGCTATTGAAGAAATGACCTGGGAGTTGGAATCAGAAATGAAAGCGAGGTATCCTCACCTTTTTGAAACATCAGGTACGTACGTCAATTTCGAGGACGAAATTTCATAAGGAGGGGAGGTTGTAAGACCCCAACTTATTAATGAATAAAATCAAATTTTCTCTAAATATTATTGTGAATAATAAGGGGTTAATTTGATATAATACTTTGGTTATGGGTGAAATGTGCAAATTTTGCAAAATAAGCAAGTGGTTATAAAATATTTATTTTTGGTCGGTGAATATTCGGTTGGTCGTGGAATATTCTTGCTGTCGGGGAATATTCGTACGACGACGCAGCCTTGTGTGGGCCCCATAACGGAAAGCGATTGGATGAAGAAAACGACAAGTATAAGTTGTTTATAAATAACGGCGTAGTTGTTACCGTTAATACTGTTGGAATACCCGGTGGTTAAAATACAGTAGCACACGGTATTGCACCAATTATTGATTCTTACGTAAGAAGGCACTACTCAATAATTGTTACAGTAGTTATTATTCAATATTTTATTTTATTGATTCAATAATTGCTGCGTTGATATTTTATATTATTGTTGTTTCAATAATTGTTGCTGCACAGTATTTTCCATTATCAGATCAATAATTCATATTATTTGAATAATATTATTAGATAACATTATTGGCAATGTCTAGAAAGTTCTGTCTAAGGAGAGGTTTGGTCATCTAATTGCGCGCCAGTAAGGAGAAATCCTTATTGGAAAGCCCCCTCTTTCCTGGGAACGGCCTGGTTGTCATAAATGTGATTCTGTAATATTATTTGTGAATAATTAATTATTGATTCATATGATAAGGAAATATTTATTTTATGTGGATATAAATGAGGGATATATTTTTGTGGTTAAAAATGAAGGAGTTAATGTTGAGGTTTTTATCAGTATTTTTGTCGGAATGGAGGTATTAAAAATCAGGGTTTTTGAGATAGTTTGCGGGGGTTATAATTTTTAATCCGACCGTTGGATCGTGGTAATTTTTGGATATGTTATACATATATAAGTTGAGTATATGTCCACAAATTTTGAACCGTTAAAAATGAACGTATGATTTATTATGAATTTTACAAGATGACTGGTTCAGAAATTGTTGAATTTTCGGAGTTTATCATTTTGGTGGAAAATTCTAGAATTGGTGGGCCCCACTTGTGGTTGGTGAAGAAATGTGCTGAATTATATTTCAAATGTGGTGGGTGGGAATAGTAGCAGGTAAAGCCATCAGGTTGCAGGTCAAAACTACTAAAATTTTCCTATAAATAGAGGGCTAAGTTAGAATTGAAAATCACACCAGAAACAAGTTTTCTCTCTTTCTCTCTCTAGATTATTGAGTGTATTTTGTGAGTATTTAGATACTTTGAGAGTTTCTATTCATCAGAGCAAGTTTCTTTCAGCCTTATACCGGTATTCCGACCAGAAGTACTGATATTTTGAGGTAAGGGATATTATTTTCTTCTTAAATGATATTATTTTCTTCAATATCATTATGCTGAAATATTGATATGAGTTTTTATCAAATTTGGAACTTTTTGTGTCGGGGTTACTATTCACGTATACGGCACTATTCACGTATACGGCACTATTCACGAATACGGCACTATTCACCGAAAAATAAAATTTTTCCTTTTTGTCCAAGATGTCTATTATGGTTACTATCTTTGATTGTATCCATGTTTTGATCTTTATTTTTGAATTCTGCTTCACAATTGATTATTATGAAGTATTATTGATCTTGGATAAACTGTTATACGAATCCCTACTATTTGTCCTTCTGTCTCATTGGATTCGTTCTCTTTAAGATATTTTTCATCATCCTCAGTCCTAAATGATGATATTAATGAATATCTTTGGCCTGTAGTGCAAAGATGTATAATTACTTGATGAATATCTTTGGCCTGTAGTGCAAAGATGAACAGGTGTTGAGATGAACATGACCGACTGATGATACAAATGAATATCTTTGGCCTGTAGTGCAAAGATGAATATTTGGTTAAAGATGATTATTAATTGATGTTACAGGGATAAAATATTGATGATGGACTTTTAAATCTTAGAAGATAGTAGAATTCTTTCTCTACTTGACTCTTCTAATGGTTTGCTGTTTCCGCTGCAGTTGTTGATCTAAAACTTGTTGTCGATTATATTTTATCAGATTTTTCCCTGTTGAAGACTAACGATAATTTGTTGTATATTATCTTAGTCATAATATTCTTTACTGGGCTAGTTGAGCTCACCCTTTTCCTTTTTGTTCCATTTTTCTTCTCAGGAGGTGAGAACATAGCAGGATCTAGTCGGGGTATGGAGTGATGGTTCTAGAAAGATGTATTAGCAGTCCTCACTATTTCTGTAAAATAGTGTTTGAATAATTGTAATGAGGATTTATTTGGGTGTGGATATTGTCTAGAAGACAATATTTGTATTTAAACTCACAGTATGTGTTGTCGTATTTTGCACGACAATTGTATTATTGAAGTTATAGTTTGCTTTCTGTACCATGTATTTGGCGACTCAGAATGGGTGTTGTATACCTATTCTGGGGGCGTCACAGATTAAGATTACAACTTCCCTTAGTATTTCATTTAAACCAATTTACTTCCCATTTAAATCAATTAATTAATATGAATCACTATCCAAGAATGCTTTATAGAACTAATTCACACACTTTTTCTAAAACACGTGAACAAATCCTCCTAACTCCAATACTTAAGACACAGAATTACAAGAAACACCACAGTTAATCAACTCACTATATTCCTATGTGAATCAAGTTAATTAGGGTTTTATGCACAAATTCTTTCAAAGGATACAAAAGACACATAGGTATATTCCTATCCTACATGCTAATCATATTAATCCCTAATCAGATTATATGAACAGATGTTATCATATCCAGATCTCAATCTATACTCCATCTTCCAATTTTATATAGATTATCACAGTAATTGTTGGCCAAACAATTAATCAATAAGCAAAAGATATAATAAATAATTCAATAAAAACCAATTTTCATTCAATGGGAAGATTTAATTTAAACTACATACCAAGTTCCGTTGTAATCTTAATAAAAATTTAGTTCATGATAATAATAAAGAAAAACATCATCCAGATGAATAATCCAAACATCCCAGATAATTACAAAAGATAAAACTAGAGAAGAGAAGAAGAAACTCTGAATTTGCTCCAATAATCTCTCTTTAATCTTCAACCCTTGCAATTCTCCTTCGTGTTTTCCTTCGTTGTTCTCTCTGCAAATCTCTTGAAAAATTAAGTGATACCCCTTTTCTAAAGTCCTCCCCTATTTGTATTAGATCTGGCCTCTTTTTAGATTCCTTGTTGACTTCAAAAACCCACTTAGCAATAGAAAAACTCTCCTTTTTCTGCACATGCGCGCCTAGGCGCTCAACATAGGCCATTTCCAAGCGCCTAGGCGCTTGCTCAGGACAGCGTAATTACAAAAATGCCACTCAGCTCTAATTTTCATGATTTTTGGCCTTTTTCTTCTCTCAAATGACCAATTTATCCCTCCAGCTCCCACCTAAAAGAAATAAACACAAAACACATAAAAAAATACTAAAAAAAACAATTAATGTAAGACCCCAACTTTTATAAATAAAGATGAATTTTCTATAAATATCATTTTTGAATATTATGGAGTTAATTTGATATAATGTTATAGTTGTGGGTAATATTTATAAATTTTACAAAGTACGCAAGTTGTTATATAATATTCGATTGGTCGGGGAATATTCGTTTTAATAGAGAATATTCGTACAACGACACAATCATTGGTGGACCCCACAATAGAATTATTGTCGGATTGAGAAAACGACAAAAATATTTTATTAAAAATAACGGCGGAAGTTTTACCATTGTTACTGTTGAACTACTCGGTAGTAAAAGTACAGTAATACGTGTGGTTGCATAGTAGCACACGGTATTGATTATTAATGCTTATGTGAGAAGTCACTCAGTTTGATTCCATTATTGTCAGTTAATAATATGAATTATTTAGCGATAATGACGTTTTGTTTTATTCGTATTATTAACGTAATAAAACAGAAACATCTTTTTATATAAAATAAAATACTTTATTAAAGTTATTCTATAAATAGAATATATTATATTTTATTTAAAAGATTTTTCTTTAAATATGGACCGTCAGATTAAAGTAATCAATCTGGACCGTTCATGGATTAGTTACTATGCATTCTATTTTTCTATAAATAGCAGCTCATTCCTTCATTATTTCTTACGAATTCACTGAACTCTAGAGAGAGAAACTATAGAGAGAGAGAAGAAGAGTATTCTGCTACTTAACTACTTCCTTACTTCAGCTCTTCTTTAAAACGGTAAGGGGTGTTATTCTTTCTTATTCATGAAGAGAACTGTTGTTATTCCATTTATTATTATTCTGTTGGAATAACCTGTATACGCGGTCTACCCTATACTTGGTGACATTCTTCTATTATTCTGTTGGAACATCCTGTCTGTGTGTTTTACACCGGACCTGGTTCCGTTTTTATTATTATTCTGTTGGAACATCCTGTCTGTGTGTTTTACACCGGACCTGGTTCCGTTTTTATTATTATTCTGTTGGAACATCCTGTCTGTGCGTTTACACCGGACCTGGTTCCGTCTTGTTATTATTCTGTTGGAACATCCTGTCTGTGTGTTTTACACCGACCTGGTTCCATTATTTATTATTTTGTCGGAATATCCTGTCTGTGCGTTTACGCCGGACCTGGTTCCATTATTTATTATTCTGTTGGAATAACCTGTCTGTGCGGTCTATCGCATGCATGGTGATTTCTTTTGTTATTCCATTCTTTATTATACTCAGTTGGTTAAGTTTTGACTTCTATACTCCATGAAATTTGTGGAATATCCTTGATATTTGCGCTTCATCTAGTATCTTTTCATGAAAATATTCTCCTGATCATTCTTGAATTTTACTCCACAAAGCAGTATCATGTTGACAATTTGGACGTTGTTAATTCTTGGATAAATTAATTCTTGAACTTGTTTTATTGAATTCTTATATCATTGTCATCATCCTCATGTTTATAAAATGTTAAAAGTCATCTGTGGCCTGTAGTGCATAGATGGACTTGGTATGATTATGACCAGGGATTATTCGGTATAATCATGACCGTAATGTTACAAATGATGTGGTAAAAGTCCTCATTGGCCCGTAGTGCATTGATGGACAGTTGTTGGCATGATCATGACCATTAATGAATATACGAATATCCTTGGCCGTAGTGCAGGGGTGATTCGATGATGTGGATTATTTTATTAAGCTGAGTCCCAGCGATCACAGTGTTGGAAAATCTTTTAAATCATAAAAGATAGTAGAGTTTATTTTCTACTTGACTCTCTTAATGGATTGCTTGTTCCGCTACAGTTAAACTTGATGTCTATTATATTTTATCAGTTTAACATTGTTGAAGGCTAATGATAATTTATTCTGCATTATCTTAGTCATAATATTTCTTACTGGGCTAGTTGAGCTCACCCTTTCTTTCACTGTTCTCTTCAGGAAATGAGAACGTAGCTGGGGCAAGTCGGGAAACGGAGTGATGGTTCGAATGATAGTATTAGTTAGTAGTCCTCACTATTCTATGTAATGGTGTGTTAATAAATGTAATGAGGACTCCTTTTGAGTATGAATACTCTCTAGAAGATAATATTTGTATTCAAACTCACAGTTTATGTTTTGTCGTATTGTACACGACAGTTGTATTAGTAAGTTGTATTTGTATTCTGTACTATGTATCTGACGACCCAAGATGGGTGATGTATACCTAATTTTGGGGGCGTCACAGTTGGTATCAGAGCTTAGGGATATGATCCCTGGCTAAGATGTGAGAATAGAACTAGGAGGGGAGAGACGGGGAATTCCTTCGCTAGTATGACCTACCTAAGTTTATTTGCATGGTATTTAATTGGTCGGTCATAATATAAGATTAATATATGACATATCAATTAACTTTTATTTTGTGACAGTATCTGAAAATGGCATCTGAGAATGTTGAGAATAGCAATGGAGCACAGACGATTATTGATTCACCACATATCAATAATCAGGATAATGTTCATCAGGAAGGTGACAATCCTCATGCAAACAACAACACTGACCAGATGATGAATGATGGAATGTTCAGAGGTTTTATGCAATTCATGCAACAACAGGTGAAAGCGGCTCCTGTCCACAACGTAGGTGGAAATACTGGAAACTCTCAGGCGGTCACCGCTAAACAGTTTAAGGAGCTGGGACCACCGGAGTTTAAGGGAGAACCCAAACCACTTGTAGCTGAAACATGGATAAAGCAGATCACCAAGATATTTGATGTCTTGGGTTGCTCCGAGGAGCAAAAGGTTCCCTTTGCCGCCTTTATGTTGCGAGGAGAGGCAGATTACTGGTGGGAATCGATAAAGCGTACTCAACCTGCCGCACTGAAGATGTCTTGGGAGAAGTTCCAAGAGCTGTTTAACGACAAATACTTTTCCGAGAGTATTCATCACATGAAGGAGGTGGAGTTCATCAAATTGGAGCAGAATAATATGACCGTGTCGCAGTACGAGGCAAAGTTTGCGGAGTTATCCCGGTTTGCGTCCCACCTGGTGGATAATGAAGAAAGAATGACGCGGATGTTTTTAAGAGGTTTGAAGCCGGAGATACGTCAACATCTTGTTTCTCATAAACTGTGTTTGTATTCAGATGTTGTGAATAGGGCTCAGTTAGTGGAGCGCGATAACGAGTCAATGCAACCAAAAGAGAGCAGTCGACAAAATGATAATACCAGTGAGAGCAGTCATCGAAGCGGTGACAACAAGCGTGGAGGGAATCAACAGGCCAGAAATGGTAACCACTTCGGTGGTAATCAGGGCCAAAACAATAAGAATGGGCATTTTAAGAAGAGGAGATTCAATAATGATGGAAAGACGTCAGCACCAGCACCTGTCGTTAAGGAAGGAGAACGACCACCTATCATATGTTTCAAATGCGGAGGGGAGGGACACATCAGTCCAAACTGTGCGATGCCATCCAAAGCATGTTATAATTGTGGAAGGGACACATCTACGGTTTATAAGTCTTGTTTGGTTCAAGTTGGTACCCACACATTACCTGTCGATCTGATTTCATTAAAAATACTTGCATTTGACGTGATTCTAGGGATTGCTTGGTTAACTACTCATCATGCAAAAATTGATTGTTTTCGTAAGGTTGTTAGCTTTCATATTCCTAATCGACCTATTATGCGAATTCAAGCAACCAAACCATTAAAATCAATCGCTGTCATCTCAAGCCATAAAGCTATTCGTTTATTAAAAAACGGATGTCAAGCTTTCTTAGCTCATGTCACGGATCTAAACAAAAATACGTCAGCCTTGAATGATATTTTTGTTGTTAATAAATTTCCTGACGTATTTCCCGAAGAACTTCCTGGCCTACCCCCAGAGCGTGAAATTAAATTTTGTATCGACCTTGAACCCGGTACAAAACCCATTTCTAAAGCCCCATATCGAATGGCTCCTATTGAACTTCAGGAGTTAAAGACCCAACTGCAGGAATTGTTAGACATTGGTTTTATTCGTCCTAGTACTTCTCCTTGGGGTGCTCCTGTTCTGTTCGTGAAGAAGAAAGATGGGAGTATGCGACTTTGTATTGATTATCGGGAGTTGAATCATGTCACCATCAAAAATAGGTACCCATTGCCACGTATTGATGACCTGTTTGACCAGTTGCAAGGAGCACAATTCTTTTCAAAGATCGATCTTCGTTCTGGATATCATCAGCTGAAGGTTAGAACTGAGGATATTCCAAAGACTGCCTTCAGAACTCGGTATGGGCATTATGAATTCTTAGTTATGTCTTTTGGATTGACTAATGCTCCTGCTGCCTTCATGGATATGATGAACAGGGTATTCAAGGAATATTTGGATCACTTTGTGGTCGTCTTTATCGATGACATCCTTGTTTATTCCAAAAGCCGTGAAGATCATGAGCAACACTTGAGGTTGGTACTCCAAAAACTTCGTGAATACAAACTTTATGCCAAGTTGAAGAAATGCGAGTTGTGGCTGGAAGAGGTAGCATTCCTTGGGCACGTAGTATCAAGTCGTAGAATATCGGTTGACCCGGCAAAGATTGAAGCTATTCAAAGTTGGGAGCAACCTAAATCAGTGACCGAAGTACGTAGCTTTCTTGGTTTAGCTGGTTATTATCGGAGATTCGTGGAAGGATTTTCTCGAATCGCTACTCCATTAACTCAGCTGACTCGGAAAGATACAAAGTTCGGTTGGAGCGAAGAATGTGAGCATAGTTTTTAAGAACTCAAGAGGAGACTCATTTCAGCACCTGTTCTAACAATACCATCTGGCTCGGAGGGATTTGTCATCTACAGTGATGCTTCGAGCAAAGGGTTGGGATGTGTTCTCATGCAACATGGAAAAGTCATAGCCTATGCATCAAGACAACTCAAGGAATATGAGAGGAATTATCCTACTCATGATCTAGAGTTGGCAGCTGTTGTCTTTGCACTTAAAATTTGGAGGCATTACTTGTATGGGGAGAAGGTGGAGATCTTTACGGATCATAAAAGCCTTAAATATTTCTTCACTCAAAAGGAACTCAACATGCGACAACGACGTTGGCTTGAACTGTTGAAAGATTATGATCATACCATTCAATACCATCCTGGAAAAACGAACGTGGTAGCTGACGCATTGAGTAGAAGATCATATGCGGGTACAAGTGCAATATTAACAACGCAAAGGCCCATTTTGTGTGACTTGCAAAGGATGGAGATAGAGTTAAAGACTCCAGGGACCCATGTGATGATGTCGAATATACGAGTAGAACCAACTTTAATCGATAAGGTTAAAGCTGCTCAAGCTACAGACCTGGAGCTGATGCGTATGAGGAAGAAAGTGCAAGAAGGTGCTATGCCGGAAGCAAGAATCGATGAAGAAGGAATACTTCGAGTCAACTCCAGACTTTGTGTTCCTAACAACCCTGATTTAAAGTATGAAATCATGATGAAGGCGCACAACACACCATTTGCAATCCATCCTGGAAGTAACAAAATGTATCATGATCTTCGTCATACATTTTGGTGGAGCAATATGAAGAGAGAGATAGCGCTGTTTATCTCAAGGTGTCTAACTTATCAACGAGTCAAAGCGGAGCATCAAGTACCAAAAGGTCCATTGCAACCACTTGAAATTCCAGAATGGAAGTGGGAGCACATTACCATGGATTTCGTTACCGGTCTTCCTAGGGTTTCTCAAGGTATTGATGCGATTTGGGTCATTGTTGATAGATTGACCAAGTCTGCTCATTTCTTACCGATACGAGAAATTTATACACTTGAACGTCTTGCTCGTATGTACATAAACGAGATTGTAAGACTGCATGGTATGCCAGTATCCATAGTTTCTGATCGAGACCCAAGATTCACTTCACGATTTTGGGTTAGTTTACAAAAAGCTATGGGCACGGAGTTACGATTTAGTTCAGCATATCATCCTCAGACGGACGGATAATCAGAGAGGACTATTCGAACTCTAGAAGATCTATTAAAACTCTGTGTCTTTGACTTCAAGGGAAGTTGGGACAAGTTCTTATCATTGGTGGAGTTTTCCTACAACAACAGTTATCAAGCAAGTATTGGCATGGCTCCATTCGAAGCATTGTATGGAAGAAAATGTCGTTCTCCAGTATGCTGGGATGAGGTGGGTGAAGCAACGTTGTTGGGACCGGAGTTGGTACGTATGACTACAGAAAAATTCAAACGATCCGACAACGTATAAAAACCTCACAAGATCGACAAAAGAGTTATGCTGATCTTCATCGAAAGGACGTGGAATTTGATGTAGGAGATCATGTGTTCTTACGTGTTGCTCCATGGAAAGGAGTTACGAGATTTGGAAAGAGAGGAAAGCTCAATCCTCGATTCATCGGTCCATTTTTAATCCTCGATCGAGTAGGAACTGTGGCTTATAGACTCGCTTTACCGCCAAGTATGTCTCGTGTTCATAACGTTTTTCACATATCCATGTTACGCAAATATGTGGAAGACCCGAACCACATTATTGAGTTAGAACCGGACGAAATAGCGGAGGATTTGACGTATGAAGAAGTTCCTGTTCAAATCTTGGATAAGAAGGAACATATTCTACGCTCCAAGGTTATACCTCAAGTCAAAGTTTTGTGGAGAAACCACGATGTTGAGGAAATGACTTGGGAGTTAGAATCTGAAATGAAATCAAGGTATCCTTACCTCTTCGACATACCAGGTACGTACCCTAATTTCGAGGGCGAAATTTCATAAGAAGGGGAGGTTGTAAGACCCCAATTTTTATAAATAAAGATGAATTTTCTATAAATATTATTTTTGAATATTATGGAGTTAATTTGATATAATGTTATAGTTGTGGGTAATATTTATAAATTTTGCAAAGTACGCAAGTTGTTATATAATATTCGATTGGTCGGGGAATATTCGTTTTAACAGAGAATATTCGTACAACGACACAATCATTGGTGGACCCCACAATAGAATTATTGTCGGATTGAGAAAACGACAAAAATATTTTATTAAAAATAACGGCGGAAGTTTTACCATTGTTACTGTTGAACTACTCGGTAGTAAAAGTACAGTAATACGTGTGGTTGCATAGTAGCACACGGTATTGATTATTAATGCTTATGTGAGAAGTCACTCAGTTTGATTCCATTATTGTCAGTTAATAATATGAATTATTTAGCGATAATGACGTTTTGTTTTATTCGTATTATTAACGTAATAAAACAGAAACATCTTTTTATATAAAACAAAATACTTTATTAAAGTTATTCTATAAATAGAATATATTATATTTTATTTAAAAGATTTTTCTTTAAATATGGACCGTCAGATTAAAGTAATCAATCTGGACCGTTCATGGATTAGTTACTATGCATTCTATTTTTTTATAAATAGCAGCTCATTCCTTCATTATTTCTTACGAATTCACTGAACTCTAGAGAGAGAAACTATAGAGAGAAACTATAGAGAGAGAGAAGAAGAGTATTCTGCTACTTAACTACTTTCTTACTTCAGCTCTTCTTTAAAACGGTAAGGGGTGTTATTCTTTCTTATTCATGAAGAGAACTGTTGTTACTCCATTTATTATTATTCTGTTGGAATAACCTGTATACGCGGTCTACCCTATACTTGGTGACATTCTTCTATTATTCTGTTGGAACATCCTGTCTGTGTGTTTTACACCGGACCTGGTTCCGTTTTTATTATTATTCTGTTGGAACATCCTGTCTGTGTGTTTTACACCGGACCTGGTTCCGTTTTTATTTATTATTCTGTCGGAATATCCTGTCTGTGTGTTTTACACCGGACCTGGTTCTATTATTTATTATTCTGTCGGAATATCCTGTCTGTGCGTTTACGCCGGACCTGGTTCCATTATTTATTATTCTGTCGGAATATCCTGTCTGTGCGTTTACGCCGGACCTGGTTCCATTATTTATTATTCTGTTGGAATAACCTGTCTGTGCGGTCTATCGCATGCTTGGTGATTTCTTTTGTTATTCCATTCTTTATTATACTCAGTTGGTTAAGTTTTGACTTCTATACTCTATGAAATTTGTGGAATATCCTTGACATTTGCGCTTCATCTAGTATCTCTTCATGAAAATATTCTCCTGATCATTATTGAATTTTACTCCACAAAGCAGTACCATGTTGACAATTTGGACGTTGTTAATTCTTGGATAAATTAATTCTTGAACTTGTTTTATTGAATTCTTATATCATTGTCATCATCCTCATGTTTATAAAATGTTAAAAGTCATCTGTGGCCTGTAGTGCATAGATGGACTTGGTATGATTATGACCAGGGATTATTCGGTATAATCATGACCGTAATGTTACAAATGATGTGGTAAAAGTCCTCATTGGCCCGTAGTGCATTGATGGACAATTGTTGGCATGATCATGACCATTAATGAATATACGAATATCCTTGGCCGTAGTGCAGGGGTGATTCGATGATGTGGATTATTTTAGTAAGCTGAGTCCCAGCGATCACAGTGTTGGAAAATCTTTTAAATCATAAAAGATAGTAGAGTTTATTTTCTACTTGATTCTCTTAATGGATTGCTTGTTCCGTTACAGTTAAACTTGATGTCTATTATATTTTATCAGTTTAACATTGTTGAAGGCTAATGATAATTTATTCTGCATTATCTTAGTCATAATATTTCTTACTGGGCTAGTTGAGCTCACCCTTTCTTTCACTGTTCTCTTCAGGAAATGAGAACGTAGCTGGGGCAAGTCGGGGAACGGAGTGATAGTTCGAATGATAGTATTAGTTAGTAGTCCTCACTATTCTATGTAATGGTGTGTTAATAAATGTAACGAGGACTCGTTTTGAGTATGAATACTCTCTATAAGATAATATTTGTATTCAAACTCACAGTTTATGTTTTGTCGTATTATACACGACAGTTGTATTAGTAAGTTGTATTTGTATTCTGTACTATGTATCTGACGACCCAAGATGGGTGATGTATACCTAATTTTGGGGGCGTCACAATTAAAGATAGCAATAATTAAGTTTAATAATATCGAATTCGTAGGTATAAAACCTACTCATCAAATACCCCCAAACTTAACCAATTGCTTGTTCCCAAGCAACAAAACACAATGCAATAACTAAATATGCAATGCCAATGCAAATGCAAATATCTATATGCCTAAAATTCCAGCAGCCAACAGAACAAAATCTATTCATCAAGCCTCAGATAAATCACAATAAACATGCTAGTACAACATACTAAAACAGATCAATAATTTCCTAATCAATCATCAAATCTTACCCTGTCATTACTGATATAGTGCGTGTGTGCTCAACAACAATGCTAACTAATATAATGCTAAATACAACACATACTAGATCTCTTTAAAGGCATCATACAGTGTAAACTCACAAAATTCGCGAACAAGCTAGATCCAACTAAAGTCAAACATCCACCAAATTCAAGAGTCCAATCTGGGATACTTATGCTTTACTTATCATTACGGGGGCTTTTTTTTTTTTCTTTTCCCGTTTTCTCTTCTTTTTTTTTCAATGATGGATAGTGAGTGCGTTTTACGCTCCATCTCACACCTGTGTTTATGGGGAGTGTATTTTACGCTTCTTCTCGACCCACCACAGGACTTAATTTATTCAACTCAATATCTTTTTTTCTTCATTTCATTTTTTTTAGCTTATGTACCCTAAATATTCCCCCAAACTTAAGTTTTTGTCTAAATTCAGTCATCTACGCCTATTCATGTCTTTCATTCATTCAAACTAGTATTATCCTCAAGAAGTCCATTACGTGTCAATTTAGACTCAATCAGTCAACATAGTTATTTTTACTGTGCTATCCTTATTATATCAGTTTCAAACAGGTAAAGATTCAAATCATGACAAGAAATCACATCAAAGTCTTAACAGTCAATACTATACTTGTCTACTCAATTTCAATCTCATCATTGGCCAAAATAGACTTAAACTATCTAACAGCTGGAAACATGCAAATACTTGAATTTTTCTTTTTTCTCTTTTTTTTTTAAAGATATTCGAATGAAAACTAATGAAAAACTATAAAATGAATACTAAATGAATGCAACTGGAACTGGAAGAATGCACCCCCAAACTTAACATATGCAATGTCCTCATTGTATATAACAAACAAAACATAAGAAATTAAGCACTGAGGACTTCCCTGAAAGATAGACGCCCTATTCCTCATCAGTATCCTCTTCTTCTTCTTCATCAACCTCATCCTCAGGGGGTAAATCAGCCGGGGGATATGCAGACAAGGGTGGAAATTGGTAGGGAGTGCCTGCTGGATTCATGCGGTCGAAAATCTCTAGGAATGCTGCGCTACAGTTCTGATACATCTCTGATTGTCGCTGAGCCAAGCTATCCTGATTTCTTTCCACCCGGTTCAATCCATACTGAACTCGATTAGCCACCATGTCAATCCTTCTAGTTTGATTTCTTAATTCTTGACGAATGTCTTCAAAAAAATTTGGTGGTGGCCCAGAACTTCCAGCAGCAGTAGTAGGATTGTCATGTGACTGTTGATTAGGCTCGTCTGCAGGCTCGGGAGGCACAATAATGAAACCTAACCCTCTCGGGTGTGGTGTTCCCCCTCCCCATACCTTGTACTTTTTTATCACTGAGTGGTCAATTGCGGCTAAAGGAGGTTGTGTAGCTTCTTCAGCATCCCATTTTACTCCAGCTTGTCGACATATACCAGTAATCAAAGATGGATGAGGTAGTCCACCCGATGTCCCTCCTTTAATTGCTCTATCAATTGAATCATGTATAACCTGACCCACATCTATAGATTTTCCTTGTGCAATACAGAAAAGCAATGTCGCCCGTCGATTTATAACATCACTTGTATGTCTACACGGCATCAACTTGGCACAAATAAAGGCATGCCACGCTTTCCCGTAACTACTTAGTGCGGATGTAGGGAACAAAACAGCTTCTTGTTGATCTGTTAATTTCCATTGTGTTCCAGGTACACACAAGGCTTGAATGACTTCACTGTAGTCCAGCTCGTGATCTAAATATTGAATGAAGCCATTATTGGGTATTGTGTTTAAGCCGTAGTAAGCATTTATTGACCTGAAACTGACTTCCACTGATTTTCCGCGAACCCAAATCATGTTACCAATATGATCTTTTGCATTGGCGTAGAATTCCTTAACAATTTTAACGACCGATGAATCCGGTTGGGCTGTAAAGTTCACCCATCTTCTACTACCAATCATTTGTAGTAACTCCCCATCTTCTACCTCTGGCAATAATCCACGCTCAAGAATTAGCTTTTTATTAGAGAGCGAATTGTAATACTTGTCGGACGCACTAGCACTTGTAAATCTCTTTTTGTCAAACTTAGTCGATGTGCCCGAAGTCTCGCCTCTTTGCCTTTTAGTAGCCATGAGTCGTGTGTGTGAATTGCTTACCCAATAGATGATGTTCAGAGGCTTAGTATGGGCCAATCCTCTTTGTGACAATATATCGAACACTTGGTGTGCACAAATTTTGAATACTATTGGTAGGCACTCCCCCAAACTTAATTTTCACCAAATTTGTCAATAACTAAGCACACTAGTCTTCCAATGCAATACAAGCAACAATTAACAGTACCCAAACCCACTTGAGCCAACACAATGAAAGAACTAACTTCAACTTACTACCTTAGCTACTCTCCAAGCAAATTCAAATAATTTGTAATAAAACTTTGTGCACTTACTTGGTTATAGCCATAATTGATGTTCCAAGCAAAGTTGTAGGAGCAATTTTTTTGTGAGGTTTGAACACTTACGTCAGCGAGATGTGGTTAGCATGTGAGTTGGTGCCCGGATTGGTGATGATGACCCCGAATTGGTGATGAAGGATGACCATATGGAGATTAATTGCCTTTGAGTTTGGGTAGGAGATTGAGTATTTGGTTATCCTTAGTCAAGAATAAGATTATTATCGTGGCTAGATTAGAGGAGGGATGCGAGTTGAGTGAGTTTGAGTTGGAGTGGGAGAGCAAGAGAGTCTTTAATTTGGGTTTGTAGGAGTTGTGCCCGATTAGGGCTTATATCTTTTTCTTTTTTTTTCAAGGTACAGCATGAGCGCCTAGGCGCTTTGGATTGCATAGGTGTGACCGCCTAGGCGGTTGGCTGCAGAATGCGTGGAAAGTTTGTAGCGCCTAGGCGCTTGGTTTGGCCTAGGTGGGAGCGCTTAGGCGCTTGGGGCGCATTGTGGCTACTGACTTGGAGCGCCTAGGCGCTTTATGTGGCCTGACTTGGAGCGCTTAGGCGCTTATGCTGTACCTTCAACCACTAAATAATTTAATAACATTAAAAATGAAGGACATCATAAGAAATCTGAGAATTTGACAAATGGACAGTCATCTATTAAGCTCATAAGTGCTTGGCTTCCAGGGGGCGCTGCCCCCTTGCAACCCCCGCCAGCTCACCGGCGAGCTAGGCAGCCGCTCACTCACCGGGGAGCAAGACCCCCGACTGGGTAGTCGTAGTGGCCATTAGTCGAACCCGCCAAATATGAAATCTTGTTTCCTATCCTGAAATCAATTAAATATCGTGTTAGAGAACATAAGGAGTGTAACAAATCATAAACTATAAAAGTTTAACCACTTAATCAACTAACAGTAACGCAAATAAAAAAATTAAAAGTAAAATTAAAAAATAACAATAAAATTTCCTGGGTTGCCTCCCAGTTAGCGCTTGGTTTATAGTCTTCAGCCTGACTTTCTTCTATGTTCTAATCAGCAAGGTTGACCGATGTCTTTTCACGATCAACACAACCCCCATAGTAATGCTTCAATCTCTGACCGTTGACTTTGAAATTACGTTTGGCATCCGGGTCTTCCACCTCCACAGCTCCGTGAGGATAAACTTTTGTAATGATAAATGGCCCTGACCAACGGGATTTCAACTTTCCTGGAAATAGTTTAAGCCTTGAATTGTATAATAACACTGTTTGCCCTGCTTCAAACTTTCTTTCCAGAATTTTCTTGTCATGCCACCGCTTAACCTTTTCTTTATATAACTTCGCATTCTCATACGATTGGAGTCTGAATTCATTCATTTGGTTCAATTGTAAGAGGCGCTTTTTTCCCGCAGCAGACATATCCAAGTTTAACTTCCGGATTGCCCAATAAGCATTGTGTTCTAGTTCAACCGGAAGATGGCATGCCTTCCCATATACTAACCTATATGGAGACATCCCTATCGGAGTTTTGAAAGCTGTACGGTATACCCATAAAGCATCATCTAACTTACTAGCCCAATCTTTCCGACTAGGGTTCACTATCTTCTCAAGGATTCGTTTTACTTCTCGGTTTGATACCTCGGCTTGACCACTTGTTTGTGGATGGTAAGCAGTAGCTATCTTATGAGTGACTCCGTACTTAGCGAGAATAGCTGATAACTGCTTATTACAGAAGTGCGTGCCTTCATCACTAATGATTGCACGAGGAGTGCCGAATCTAGAAAAAATATTCTTCCGAATGAACTTAACCACAACCTTAGCATCATTGGTGGGCGATGCTATAGCTTCTACCCACTTCGAAACATAATTCACCGCTAGAAGTATATAGGAGTTGCTAAAAGATGATGGAAATGGTCCCATGAAGTCGATGCCCCAAACATCAAATAATTCGACTTCTAAGATCATGTTTAGTGACATCTCTTGTCGCTTTGATATATTACCAACTCTTTGGCATCTGTCACATTTCAATGAAAACACACGGGCATCCTTAAATAGTGTTGGCCAGAAGAATCCACATTGAAGTACCTTAGCGGCCGTTCTTTCTCCTGCAAAATGTCCACCATAGGCAGATGCATGACATTGGTGTAGAATATTCTCCATTTCAACTTCCGGAACGCACCTTCTTATTACTTGATCTCCACACTGTTTAAATAAAAATGGCTCATCCCATAAATACTGTTTCACATCATGGAGAAATTTCTTCTTCTGTTGACTTGTCAAATCTGGCGGAAACACCTTACTCACAATGAAATTTACATAATCTGCATACCATGGTGTATCCATCCTTACCGCAAACAGTTGTTCATCCGGGAAAAATTCATTGACCACTGTTGTGTCATCTTTCTTTAGTTCTGCATTTTCTAATCGTGATAAATGATCAGCAACCTGATTTTCTGTTCCTTTTCGGTCCCTGATCTCCAAGTCGAACTCTTGTAGCAATAATACCCATCTAATTAATCTTGGCTTCGCATCCTTCTTTGTTATTAAGTACTTAATTGCCGAATGATCTGTAAACACGATCACTTTTGTCCCAATCAAATATGAGCGAAATTTATCAAATGCATAAACAACTGCTAATAGCTCTTTCTCGGTAGTGGTATAATTCAGTTGGGCATCCGTTAGCGTCTTACTAGCATAGTATATAGCATGAAAAATTTTATCTTTCCGTTGGCCAAGAACTGCACCAATTGCAAAGTCGCTAGCATCACACATTAATTCGAACGGGATACTCCAATTTGGCGCTATGATTACAGGTGCGGTAACTAGTTTCTTCTTCAACACATCAAAAGCTTCAAGGCATGCTTGATCAAAGTTGAATGGGACATCCTTCTCCAAAAGATTGCAAAGTGGTTTCGTGATTTTGGAGAAGTCTTTTATAAATCTTCTATAAAAACCAGCGTGTCCCAAAAAACTTCGAATACCCTTTACTGAAACTGGTGGCGGGAGGTTCTCAATGGTTTCGATCTTAGCTCTATCAACCTCAATTCCTTTTGAGGACACTCAATGACCCAAGATTATCCCCTCTTGCACCATAAAATGACATTTCTCCCAATTTAAAACCAAATTCGTTTCCATACACCGTTTAAGCACAAGAGTGAGATTTTCCAAACAATAATCAAACGAATCCCCAAAAACTGAGAAATCATCCATAAATACCTCGAGATTTTGTTCGACCATATCGGAGAAAATAGCCATCATACACCGTTGAAATGTCGCCGGTGCATTACATAATCCAAA
Source organism: Panax notoginseng (assembly GCA_016801055.1). Taxonomy (NCBI): domain Eukaryota; kingdom Viridiplantae; phylum Streptophyta; class Magnoliopsida; order Apiales; family Araliaceae; genus Panax; species Panax notoginseng. The sequence goes on along the minus strand of CM029018.1, from coordinate 3,245,666 downwards.
AGACATTCTGCGAAAAGCAAAGGTACCATATGGGCATGTGAATGTCGTCTTCTCCTGATCCTCGGGTGCAATGGCAATCTGGTTATAACCTAAGTATCCATCCAAAAGACAATAATACTCATGCCCTGCAAGCCTGTCCAACATCTGATCTATAACTGGTAGAGGAAAATGGTCCTTACGAGTGGCCTTATTTAACTTTCTATAATCCATACACACCCGCCAACCCGTAACTGTTCGAGTAGGGATCAATTCATTATGTTCATTTGTAACTACTGTCATTCCCCCTTTCTTTGGCACACATTGGACTGGACTTACCCATGAGCTATCTGAGATAGGGTAGATAATTCCCACATCCAACCATTTAATGATTTCCTTTTTGACAACTTCCTTCATGATGGGATTGAGTCTTCGTTGTTGTTCAATAGTTGGTTTCGCTTCATCTTCCAATAAAATCTTGTGCATGCAAATTGATGGCTTATCCCCTTGATATCCGCAAGAGTCCACCCAAGAGCAGTCTTGTATTGCCGAAGTACCCTTAGTAGCTTTTCTTCTTGAACCTTATCAAGTGATGCAGAAATAATAACTGGAAAGGTAGAAGAAGAACCAAGGTAGGCATACCGTAGATGGTTAGGCAATGGCTTAAGTTCCAAGGTGGGCGGTTCTTCTAAGGATGATTTCACCTTTTCATTCGGTTTTCCCCAATAATCCAGAGGTTCAAATTTTTGCAAACATCGTGTGAACTTCGGAGCTGAATCTAGCATTTGAACCCATTCTAGCACAGTTAAATCATCAGATAAATTTTCACTTACCAATGCAGTTTTAAAAGGGTCTTCATTCACAGACTCACTAAATACCTCCCTTGTCACTCCTTCAATCAGATCAACTTTAAAGCACTCTTCCTCTCCCTTCGGAAATTTCATAGCCTTGAAAATATTAAAAGTTACTTCTTCATCTTGGACTCTCATCGTTAACTCTCCCTTTTGTACATCAATTAATGTCCTTCCAGTGGCTAAAAATGGTCTTCCAAGGATAATGGGTATGTCTTTATCCTCTTCATAGTCCAACACAATGAAGTCGGCTGGAAATATGAATTTGTCCACCTTCACTAATATGTCTTCCACAATGCCCCTAGGGTATGTCACTGATCTATCTGCGAGCTGTAAAGAGATATTTGTTGGCTTCGGTGCTGGTAATCCCAACTGAGTGTAGATCGAAAGCGGCATCAAGTTAATACTCGCACCCAAATCGCACAAACATTTATTAAAGAACTGGGGTCCAATCGTGCACGGTACGGTGAAGCTACCCGGATCCTTCAACTTCGGTGGTAACTTTCTTTGCAGAATTGCGCTACATTCTTCTGTCAATGCTACAGTTTTGAACTCCCCTAGCTTCCTCTTTCTTGCTAAAATATCTTTCATGAATTTCGCATAGCTAGGCATTTGTTCTAAAGTATCTGCAAATGGAATATTGATTTGCAGCTTTTTGAAAACTTCTAAAAATTTTGAAAACTGTCTATCTAATTTCTGCTTTTGCAATCTTTGAGGAAATGGCACAGGTGGTACAACTGTTGTTTGCTCATATTCTTGTTGTTTTTGTACAACTTTTTCCCCAGATTTACTTTCCAAATTTCCACTCTCTTTTTCGTCATTCTCAGCAGAAATTATTTTCTTTTGTCCGTCTAAATCTGTAGTCAACTCCTTCCCACTTCTGAGTGTAACTGCCTTACAATGTTCATTTCCATCATTCCTTGGATTTTTCTCCGTATCACTAGGTAAAGAACCTGGAGTTCTAGTATTCAAAGCACTAGCTATCTGCCCAATTTGGTTCTCAAGATTCTTTATTGCAGCTGATTGGTTTTTCGTTGTAGCTTCAAACTGAGTTGCCAATCTTGCCAATAATTCTTCCATTTGTGATAGCTTGTCAGGTTGATGAGGTTGTGGGTGTTGTTGAGATTGTTGATGTGGCTGAAATCCAGGTGGATATGATTGCCTTGGAGCTTGTGCTTGAGCATGTGACTGATTACTACTCCAAGAAAAATTTGAGTTGTTTCTCACTCCTGGATTGTAACTGTTTGGATAATTGCCCTGCTGCCTATTATAACTGGAAACAAACTGGACTGATTAAGGATTTATTGCACATTGATCACTTGAGTGGCTACCCGCACATATTTCACAAATTGTTTCCATTTTCTGAACTGGTTGTACCCCAAGTGCATCTATCTTCTTTGTAAGAGCAAAAATCTGAGCTGTCACTTGAGCTGATAATGCTGTCATCGCATCCACTTTATAAACCCCTACTGTCCTTGGCTGAGTCGTTCTTGCTGTTGGCCACTGATAATTATTAGCTGCCATGGTTTCAAGCAACTGATACCCCTTATCACAATTCTTGGCCATTATAGCCCCTCCTGCTGCAGCATCTATACTCGATCTCACTGTGCTGAATAAACCGTTATAAAAAGTTTGCACCTGAAGCCATTTAGGAATCCCATGGTGTGGACATTTTCGCAATGAGTCTTTAAATCTCTCCCATGCTTCATATAGTGATTCTGAATCGTGCTGAACGAAAGAGAAGATATCGTTCCGTAACTTTGCTGTTTTTGCAGGTGGGAAAAACTTTGCAAGAAATTTCTGAGCTAGGTCGTTCCATGTAGTAATCGAGCCTGGTGGTAGTGAATGGAGCCAACTCTTAGCCTTATCTCTGAGAGTAAATGGAAACAGCCTTAGCCTTATTGCATCCTCTGACACATTATTGTACTTGAAAGTATCACAGATTTCTATAAAGCTGACTATGTGATCGTTCGGATCATCATTCGGTAACCCTCCAAACTGACATGAATTTTGAATCATCTGTATTGTCCCCGGTTTTATCTCAAAACTTGTAGCAGTAATGGCAGGCCTCGTAATACTCGACTGAATTTCAGTAACCCGCGGCGTAGCATAATCCCGCAGTGCTTTTGCTCTTCTTCAGCCATAGTATCTTTCTTATCAAGTGCCTCTTTGGTTTCTTTAACCCACTGACGCAACCGCTGAAACCTTTTTTCGATGTCATCCTCGTAAGGCAATAAATCTGGCTTCTTCGATCGCGTTTGCATACACTAGTCAAGAGCACCTGAATAGAACAGAAAAGAAAATGTTTAAATTAAGATTAATTCTATCAAAATCAATAATAACAAAATATTAAACTAATTTTCCCGGCAACGGCGCCAAAAACTTGTTGCCTATTTTTGTAATAGCACTTTAACACGCAAGTATACGCGTTCAATTGTAATATTCAGCAAGCAAGGATATCGTTCCCACGAGGAAATAGACTAATATTTATCAATTACTAATTTCAATGCAATTAATCCTATTTTAAACTACAAAATTTTGTTTATGATTTGAAAATTAAACTTAACAAAACTAACAATTAAAATAAGAATTTCACAAGAATAACTGCAGATTTAACAGATTAAGATTACAACTTCCCTTAGTATTTCATTTAAACCAATTTACTTCCCATTTAAATCAATTAATTAATATGAATCATTATCCAAGAATGTTTTATAGAACTAATTCACACACTTTTTCCAAAACACGTGAACAAATCCTCCTAACTCCAATACTTAAGACACAGAATTACAAGGAACACCCCAGTTAATCAACTCACTATATTCCTATGTGAATCAAGTTAATTAGGATTTTATGCACAAAATCTTTCAAAGGATACAAAAGACACATAGGTATATTCCTATCCTACATGCTAATCATATTAATCCCTAATCAGATTATATGAACAGATGTTATCATATCCAGATCTCAATCTATACTCCATCTTCCAATTTTATATAGATTATCACAGTAATTGTTGGCCAAACAATTAATCAATAAGCAAAAGATATAATAAATAATTCAATAAAAACTAATTTTCATTCAATGGGAAGATTTAATTTAAACTACATACCAAGTTCCGTTGTAATCTTAATAAAAATTTAGTTCATGATAATAATAAAGAAAAACATCATCCAGATGAATAATCCAAACATCCCAGATAATTACAAAAGATAAAACTAGAGAAGAGAAGAAGAAACTCTGAATTTGCTCCAATAATCTCTCTTTAATCTTCAACCCTTGCAATTCTCCTTCGTGTTTTCCTTCATTGTTCTCTCTGCAAATCTCTTGAAAAATTAAGTGATACCCCTTTTTTAAAGTCCTCCCCTATTTGTATTAGATCTGGCCTCTTTTTAGATTCCTTGTTGACTTCAAAAACCCACTTAGCAATAGAAAAACTCTCCTTTTTCCGCACATGAGCGCCTAGGCGCTCAACATAGGCCATTTCCAAGCGCCTAGGCGCTTGCTCAGGACAGCGTAATTACAAAAATGCCACTCAGCTCTAATTTTCATGATTTTTGACCTTTTTCTTCTCTCAAATGACCAATTTGTCCCTCCAGCTCCCACCTAAAAGAAATAAACACAAAACACATAAAAAAATACTAAAAAAAACAATTAAAGATAGCAATAATTAAGTTTAATAATATCGGATTCGTAGGTATAAAATCTACTCATCACAATGTCGCTCCCACAACCATCGAACTTGCTGCCAGATAGAGATATAGGGGTTTTGAAGGAATCGGTTTCATCAGCAGAGGTGTCGAAGATAGATATTGTTTGATCCCTTGGAACACGTCCTCGCATTCTGAAGTCCACTGAAAACTTTTCTCGTTCTTAGGCCCTTTTAAGGTATCGAAAAACGATAGGCACCTTTCGGCCGACTTAGAGACGAACCTTCGAAGGGCCGCGATCCGACCCGTCAGTCTCTGCACATCCTTGTAAGACTTCGAGGATCTCATATCTAGGATTGCCTGGATTTTCTCTGGGTTCGCTTCAATTTCCCTTTTGCTGACCAGATATCCTAGGAACTTCCCCGATCCTAGCCCAACATGGCATCTTTGTTCTGCTCTAGTTTCTTCTGCAGGAGAAACTCTCGTTGGTCTCGGCTACCTGCCCCTCTGTCTTGCCTCACGAGGGCTTGAGAGTGTCTCTCGTCGGCCTGACTCGCTTGATGAGGCGTGTGTTGACTATCGTGGAAGAGCTTCTGCCGAAGATCATGGCCCGGTATCTCTTCCACCTCCCGGACTTTAGACCCCAGTCGGTCCTTCACCGACCCCCTCACCTGCGTGGTCTGGTGGGACTGCTGGGTCTTGGCCCTTTTTGAGACAGCGATGTTACCCTTACTCGCCATAATCTGCTGCTGAAAAAAAGGTATTTGTGATTGCAAAGAAGCACTAAGGCCCCTCCTTCTAGCGCCAATGTTAATGCCAAGTTTCGTCTGCGTGTCCAATCACAGAATCCACGCGCTAAAACCTGCACAATAACAGATCACACAGAAGCTTGACGGCCGTGCCGCCGGGTAGCTCCGGTGTGAGAATAAGTACAGGCCGCTTACAAGGTTTAACAATGGAGGTTATGTGTTTAGTGCTCAAAGTAGGTATTACCTATTAATTGTAACATTGGCCTTGTATTTATAGAGCTTCCACCACCTTGGTATCCTTCTCCGAATTAGAGTAGGACTCCTAAATATGTTAGTTATCATATTTGGGTCCAACACAATCTCCTTAAAAGGTGCAAGTGAAATCCCTTTCCACCACTACCTTTGGAGTTGCCTTGTTAGCGTATGATTATGGTTAATACCCTTAATCACGTAAACTCCTTGTCACACCAACTCTGCATGTGGGCTACTCACATGTTCAGGCCCAAACCAATAGCCAAGCATAAACATCGGTCTGGGCCTCGGCCTAGAAGACGCAAAGACCCGATCTCGACCCTCACGATGGCAACGGGGCCCCGGCCTATTGGGCTCGGGTAACCGACCCCGATCTTATATATCCGAACATACGAGCTCGACCTCCTTGGTTCCGGTCCAGGCCTTCAGCCCAACAGAGGATCGGTGAAACACTCCCGAACATTTAGTTTGAAGGTTAATTTTGGAATTTGCACTAGTTTATGTGTAAGACCCCAAATTTTATGAAATAAAAGTATTCAATTTTTCTTATAATTACTATTCAGTAAATGGTTAAATTGATAAATGTTAAAGTTAAGGGTGATATATGATTTTTTTTTCAAAATACACAAGTGGTTATAAAATATTCATTGTTGTCGGAGAATATTCGTTTGGTCGTGGAATATTCTTTCTGTCGGCGAATATTCGTACGACGGCGCAGCCATTTGTGGGCCCCATAACAGAATAACTGTCGGATGAAGAAAACGACAAATTTGAGTTTTTATAAATAACGGCGTAGTTGTTACCGTTAACACTGTTGGAATACCTGGTGGTTAAAATACAGTAATACGCGTAGTTGCGTAGTTGCACAGTAGCACACGGTATTGAACAATATTTTTTTTTCAATTATTGATTCTTACGTGAGAAGGCACTACTCATTAATTGTTACAGTAATTTATGTTCAATATTTTATTTTATTGAATCAATAATTGATGCGTTGATATTTTATATTATTGTTGTTTCAATAATTGTCACTGCACAGTATCTCCATTATCAGATCAATAATTCATATTATTTGAATAATATTATTAGATAGCATTATTGGCAATGTCTAGAAAGTTCTGTCTAAGGAGAGGTTTGGTCACCTAATTGCGCGCCAGTAAAGAAAAATTCTTATTGAAAAATCTCCTCTTTCTTGGGAACGGCCTGGTTGTCATAAATGTGATTCTATAATATTATTTATGAATAATTAATTATTGATTCATATGATAAGGAAATATTTATTTTATGTGGATATAAATGAGAGATATATTTTTGTGGTTAAAAATGAAAGAGTTAATGTTGAGGTGTTTTATCTGTATTTTTGTCGGAACGGAGGTATTGAAAATCAAATTAGAGTTTTTGAGATATTTTGTGAGTGTTATAATTTTTAATCCGACCGTTGGATCGTGGTAATATTTGGATATGTTATACATATATAAGTTGAGTATATGTCCGTAAATTTTGAACCGTTAAAAATGAAAGTATGATTTGTTATGAATTTTAAGAGGTGACTGATTCGAAAATTAGGTTTATAAATGATTTTGGTGAAAAATTCTAGAATTGAGTGGGCCCCACTTGTGGTTGGTGAAGAAATGTACTGAATTTTATTTCAAATATGGTGGGTGGCAATAGTAGCAGGTAAAGTCATCAGGTTGCAGGTCAAGTCTGCTTCGGTGTGCTAACATTTTCTTATAAATAGAGGGCTAAGTTAGAATTAAAAATCATACCAGAAACAAGTTTTCTCTCTTTCTCTCTATTGATTATTGAATATATTTTGTGAGTATTTAGATACTTGGTGAGTTGCTATTCATTAGTTCAAGTTTCCTTCAGCGTTATATCCGATATCCGGTCAGAAGTGCTGCTATTTTGAAGTAAGGGATAGTAAGGGATTTTAAGGGTTATTATGTTTTTCAGTTCGTAATTCTTCTGACCTTCAAAAAATTCTGGAAAAATTTGAAGTGATATTTTGATGAGTTTTATTGATTGTGTCCAAAAATGGTGATTTTTGGATGTATATATTAAGAGTTATGAATTTTACGGGAAAAGACTATTTTAAAAGTAACCGCTTATAACTCCTTGTTGTTAACTCCAAAATTGTTGAAATTTTTATGAGAAGTATATCTATATAATATCAGTATACTCTGTGAATTTTGAAATTTTTGGATAAAAGTACAATTTATTATAAATGTCTAAATATTCGGCGGTTTTGGCCATATGAAAAATAGTAAATGAATTTTAAAAATTCTGAAAAAAATATATGTTTAATATGAGACTATATTCTGCTAAATCCCAGAAAAGAGATATTTTTAGATCTGATTTGGTATTTTTTATGAAAATAGACTAGTTATGAGTAAATGAATTAAATATGTTACGTGAAGTAAGAAAATTGAAAAATAGAATTTTATGGTTTGAGAATCCTATATGAGGTATATGCAGATTTTTGATGAGGGTTTTGGTTATTGGTAATGAAATCTTATGAGTTTGGCATTTTAAGATGATTAAATGCATTATTTAGTAAAGTGTAAACAATTAAAATAAATTGTTTATAAGCTTAAGAAATATTATTATTTCAATATCATTATACCGAAATATTGGTATAGATTTTATTGTGGAATTTTTACCTTTTTCATGTCGAGTTACTATTCACGAGTTACTATTCACGAGTTACTATTCACGATAAAATTGATTTCTTTTTCTGACCAAATTATAGTTGATTTATGAATATTACTCTTAAGATTAAATCTATATGTTGGTCATATTATTTTTATTATCATATATAACATTTTTATAATCCTAATGATGATATTTCTCTTTGACTTGAGTGTAAAGATGGGTAGATTATTGGTATGATCATGACTATGGGTTCTCTTTGGCCAGTAGTGCAAAGTTGAATTGTTGACTGGTATGATCATGACCATTGAATTTATAATTGAATATCTTTAGCTTAAGCGCAAAGGTGAAATGATCAACATGGTTATAATTATTGTTTATATAAATTTTGAAATGATTATATATTCTTTGAGATATTAATATCTTTGGCCTATAGTGTAAAGATGAATTGTTGAGGAATATCTTTGGCCTATAGTGCAAAGATGAATTGTAGATGAAATATCTTTGGCCTATAGTGCAAAGATGGTCTGTTGATGAATATCTTTGGCCCGTAGTGCAAAGATGACATGTTGTTGAATATCTTTGGTCAGTAGTGCAAAAATGAACAGGTGTTGAGATGAACATGACCAATTGGTGATACAAATGAATGTCTTTGGTCGTAGTGCAAAGATGAAGTTATTAGTACGATTATGAACAAGAAATGTGATTTGGTGTAACCATGATCTTTGATGTTTCAGGTAAAAATAGGTGATGAAAATTATATTCGTCCTGGATGAGAAGATGAATTTAGAACTACAGTTATGATTATGAGTTATTTATATGATTGTGGACTAGAATTGTTGATTGATGTTACAGGGATAAAATATTGTTGGTGGATTTTTAACATGAAGAAGATAATAGACTTTATAGTCTATTTGACTCTTCTAATGGATTGCTCGTTCCGCTGCAACAATGGTTGAAATTTTTATCATCTACCATATGTTCTAAATCTCTAATTTAATTCTGTTGAAGGCTATTGATAACTTATTTATCTTTAGTCATGATATTCTTTACTTGGCTAGTTGTGTTCACCTTTTGTTTCACAATTCCTTTCAGGTAATAAGAGTGTAGCTGGGTCGAGCGGGGGTAACAGGGGAATAAAACGGTGGTCATCATTTAGTAGTTATATTTGGTGAATCATCTAGGATGAAGCGAACCCAACATTAGAAGGGTGTTTTGCCACTATCATACAAGATGTCTAATGACATACAACATCGTGTCATCATAAGACAGGATTGTGCTCATCCACTTGCTGAGTTTATTTACGAGCATTACCTATATAATCTTGGTGTTTGTTTGAAATATAATTCTCAATTAGAGACAGTGGAGATAATGATAAGTCAAGAGAAGACTCACTATTGAGAAGAATATGATAGTAATCTTCTCGTTTTTCTTTGGGGTATATTGGGTTAACCAAGAATAATTCTGTGGCCATATGATATCTATCACAACCTAGAAGCACGGCCTCCCATGTACAAAGGTTTCCTTGAGCACTTCCCAAAAATTCTAATTTCTAAAACAGTTTTTGACTATATCTTTATGTAAGGTGTCATTGTGAGGTGCTGTCCACGGTTGGGACATGAGTCACATTTGGTATATATTGTATCCAAACTCACAGCATATGTGTTGTTGTATTTTGCACGACAATTGTTGTAATAAAGTTGTAGTTATTTTTTGTACTATATATTTGACGACTCAGAATAGGTTGGATGGAATGAACCTATTTTGGGGTTGTCACATTATTAATTATTTTATTTTTTAAATAATATTACATCGGTTTGTATTGATTTTTTGCGTGAATAAATATTAGTTGTAACTCACCTATTATCTCATATAATTTTATGTATTTATATGTTTTATAATTATAATTCGACAAAAAAGTATCTATAACTAAGTCATATTTATATTTGTCAAAATAGTTATTTAAAGAAAATGTCTTAGTATACACCTGACATCCTTGTCATCACTATTAAATTAAATCCTCGACAAAATTTATGAATAAATATGAAAATATATGTCTTTCAAATTTGTAAACTTTATAAGTTGGACACTTTTTGTGATTAATATTACAATTAATGTAGAGTGATGAATGTCAATATAGAAAATAAGAAATTCTTAGTATTAATCAACAATAATACTATAGTGATTAAAGAATAATTATAAAAGAAGAGCTATAAAATGATGCATTTAATTGTGATTGATTATAACCATTAAAACTATTTACTAGTTATATTTTGACACATTATGTTATGAGTAATATTACAGACATAAACTATTATTTAAATATTTTATAAATTATTGATGTGGTGTATTCCACCTCAGCATATTAATGAACAAATTATTTCAATCTAGTCTTCGACTCCATATAAAAAGTTGAGATAAAATATGACACGTAAATAGTTTATAAAATAGTTTGTGTCTATATTATTCTTATGTTATAAACTATTTTTTATAATAATTTTTTTTATATATAAATGTAATATGTAACAATACTCGGTAATCAAATACCACTTTTACCTTTTACTCCAGCAAATACTACTAAATTAGATACTATAATGCATCTAAACCATATACGTTAAATAATATATTTTTATTAAAATTACGTTATTTTAAAAATTATTTTAAAAAACAAATAATATTAAAAAAGAATTATTTTACTTGTTTTTTTTATTTATAAAATTGTCATTCGCGGTCGTATTAATTTTGTTTTAAAAATTTCAAAACAACATCTTAAGTTTAATAAAGGGAGTAATATTTAAGAGATGTGTATTATTTTAGACTTATTTTTAGATCATTTATGTATATATATATACCGTGCCAGATATGAATGTTTTATTGTCATCATCAGTTGTCTCTCTCTTCCACTTCCACTCCCACTGTTTATCTCTTTTCTCTCTCACCTCCCGAGGCAAACGAAGCCATTGTTCCATGTTTAGCATCTAAATCTCTTCGCTTTCTGCCGTTGATATATCAGGTACTGATCATCATCGGTTCAGATCTCGATCGGCTTATCCTCATTTTTGTACATTCTATCTCATACGTTTTAAATGCATGTTTAAGTTATAATTTTTTTGTGGATTTATCCATTTGTGTGGGTGTTTGGTGATGATTTTCCTGGTTGAATTATCTCATGGAGGTGGATTATATGCATATTTATCTGTATATTTACACAAATGTATCTAAGCAGCTATCTATACTTTTTCTGAGTTTATTTTTTTGTTTTGTTTAGTTTGATCTTTATGTGAATAAGCACTTTTAGGGTTTATGTGATCAAAGGTAGTAATTTTTAATTTTGATTTTCTGATTGTATGAACGGGTTTTCGTTTTGCAGGTTGCAGCTTCAATTTGATTAGTTTCTAGCTGATAAAACTCATTTTCTATTTATGTTATTGTTTCTCTGATTTATTATCTTTTATTACTCGTGTAGACTGATTTTTCCTTTCTGCGAGTATCCATTACCTTTATACTGTGTATGAGAATATCTGTTTATGTATGTAGTTATAATTTCAATGCATATTTCTTAGGATGTCCATAATTCATGGTCTAGTTTTTTCTTTTTCTTTATAGGTGTTGTTACTAGCTTTCAATAAGAACCCTATTAAATAGATTAGGAAAAAGGTAAATTATTTTAAAGGATGGATATGAAGACATATATTTGGCAAAAAAGAATGAAACCAAATAATTTATTGTTGAGTGATGTGTGTGTGGAGTGTGTATGTGTGTGTTTTGGATAAAAAGAAGAACGTGTATTCAGTATTCCTATTTTGGGGAGTATTTATGCTTACACTATTTCAAGCCCTTCACATGCTTCTTCTGTAAACCCCCTTCTTCTTCTTCTTCTTCTTTTGTAAACCCCCTTCTTCGTCTTCTTCTTCTTCCGTGTAGTGAGCTTGTTTTTATTGCAGTAGCTGTAAACAGATTAAATTCATTAGGGTTTTGTTTCGATATTTGAGATTAGCAATATTCTGCGCTTCTGCGAAGCATAGACAAAAGACATAGAATCAGAGATACGACACATCACGTACACGTGAAGACCATAAATTATAAAAGTTTAGTAAACGGACAATCAAGGATCTATCATATAATTATATTTTTCAATACAGATAGTGAAAAATTCATATAAAATAGTTTTAATCAATTTAATACATCATATGAATGCAATGCTAAAATTTTACATTATGAATTCTCATTATCATTAATCATCCTGCCGTGTAAATAGCAAAGAATTATTGTAAATACAAGTGTAAGCATTTGCCATTACTCTCACCCCTTGGGGTTTCTTTACATAAGAAGTATATATGAATGTAATATAATATGTACTGACTGATGATATAAGTATAAAAAAAAAATTGTCTGCCGTAGAATGACGTAAGAACAAAATTCAAATGAAAAAGTGAATACAAAGACTATTTTAACCTCAAAAGTGTACTTAAAATGGGGTCTACTAGTCTAATAAAAGGAAATATTCATTAGTGTACTTTAGTGGGGTCCACCATGGATAAAATTGATACTAATTTTTTACTCTCTCCAGCCACTTAAATTTATTTTCCCCTATCTTATTTTATTTTACCAACCATTATACTTCTTGGCAAACTAAAACAAAGTTTTAACTCATGTTTATTAAAAAAAAGCCAAAATTATTAGAGTTTCATGTTTGACACGTCTAAGTGAGTTATGAGCGTCATGTTTTGGTCATTGTCGGGGACGTTCTTGGCTCAAAAGAACTTTTTATCAGAATTATTGAAAGTTGAAACGTGTAAAGAAATTGTCTGAGTGTCATGGAGTGTTTATTGGATAGTATCAGCTCTGAAAACTTTTAGATTTTGTCTTGTTGTCATTATCCTGCCGAAATGGCATCTTTTGATTTAATAAATCTTTCCATCTGTTTGATTCACAATTTTTAAAGGCGGCACATGTTTTGCTAATAATATCTCGTTGCATCAGGTGATTGAGATCTACTGAGATGAAGCCACATTCTACAAAACTTACCATTAAAATCAAAAGAGTGCCAAATGTCATCAATGCATCCATTGATAGCAACACAAGATGTCGAATTGACGGCAGTGGCTCTATCTCACTTGGTCTTCAGGATGAGAAGATAGGGGAACAGAATGAAATCTGTGATTCTACTTTCCATGGTCGGCAGGAAAGCAATCTTCACAGACCTGCAGAGGCAATTTCTTCTGAAGAAGAAAGGGGTTATAGCTCAGAGGATGAAAATGATCAATATTGTGATAATGCACAGAATCAGCTGGTTGTTTACGAACCTGCTGATGTTGGTTCTGGTGAAATTCAAACTGTTCCTGATCCCATTGACTATCTACGTCCGCCTTTCCAAAGATGCTCTTTTCACAATCAGGCTTCCAGAGTTTTGCCATCTGTGGGAGCTTTCACTGTACAGTGTGCTATCTGTTTTAAGTGGAGGCTCATCCCGTCGAAGGAGAAATACGAGGAAATACGCGAACACATTTTGGAGCAGCCTTTCGTATGCGAAGCAGCTCGTGAGTGGCGCCCCGAGATATCATGCGATGATCAACCTGATATTATGCAAGATGGCAGCAGACTATGGGCAATAGACAAGCCCAACATTGCTCAGCCCCCTCTTGGGTGGGAGCGACTTCTGAGGATCAGAGGTGAAGGAGGCACCAAATTTGCAGACGTGTATGTGTTACTTTTTTTATCTGTTTCTGTACACTTTTTTAAGTTTCAACTTATTTAGCTCTAGGCGGTACCCTGTAATGCAAGCTTCTTTGAGCTTACAAGCAAATTTGTCTTTTGTTACTCTTTCCAGGTATTATGTTGCACCATCAGGCAAGAGACTTCGATCCATGGTTGAAGTTCAAAAGTAATTTTTTCCACTACTTGATAATATAAGTGCTGTAAATCTTGCTTTTCTGATCTGTAGTTCTCTGTTTTCATATTAGATAAAATTAAAGATGATATAGGTTTTCAATTATTGTTTTATTTTTTAAGAATAATTACTAAGAACATTTACCTTTATCTATTCCATTTAAGAAGTGAAGTGTAACTCTTATTGTAAGACGTAATAATTGCACCAATTTTACCTTTTCTTTTAGCCGTGCAATCTCTTTCAAGGAAATAGTGAATTTTTTTGCAAGTTTACATAATTTCAAAGCAATTACGTGTAAGTTCTTGTAATTTCAAAGCAATAATGTATTTTTTTGGAAGTTCTCGTAAGCTCATGAAATTCACATGCTTTTCATTTTCTTGAAATCAAGTTGCATGGTTATAAATTTGAGTAAAAAATTGGTGTGGTGCTTCTAAAATATAAAGTCCCCTCCATATATGTGTTGATATAAATGATAAAACCAATCGGTAATGGCGTTCTTCTATTGACAGGTACTTGCTGGAACATCCAGATGTGGCAGAAGGGGTGACCATGTCTCAATTTTCTTTTCAAATTCCAAGACCTTTGCAGGAAAACTATGTGAGAAAGCGCCCTGCTCGTTCCGCTTTACTTGATGGGAGTGGTTTGGGGATTGCTGGAGATTTTGAACCTTCTGAAGGTGTGTGAAAAACTTGATGTGAAACATAACATACAAGTCCTATACCCTCGTATAGGTTTGGGCCAGACTATGTAATGTGTGCTTAGAACAGAAATTAAAGAAAAAATGTATACTTTGTTTCATTGAAAATGTTGGTATACGTGCCAGATATAACCTAGGCTGGTAGTAACTCTGAAATGTCTATGATGGAAATACCCCACTCTGACTTGGGATGTTTACATATTTTGCAGTGGATCCCATAGCATGGGTTGGTCCAAACGAGAATACAAACTTGCAGCTTGGGGGGCTAGAATACTCTGCTCCATACGAGGCGCCACCTGTTTTTGAACCTCAAAATCGACCAGCAAAGAGATCAAGGACACCAAGTACAAAGACACACAATGGTGATTATATGTATGAAAATCACCTAGAGGAAAGGTAGAAGAGTCTAGTCAGACTACTTTGGTGCCTATAATGAGCTGTTTATGTTTCAGTAACTATGTTAATACACCTTTTCCTCCACCTGACCTGTATTACAAGATTTGTTCGTGCTAGCAGAAACAAAACAAAAAAAAATGTATGGATTTGATTTCCTTGAGAAAAGTTGAGGGGTGATGATGGGGTTTCTGATTTTGGTTGGTTGTACAATTTTGCTGTTTTCTTTTTGATCAGCTAGAGTTGCTGTTGTTTGGGAAAATATAAAAAAGAAATAGATATAGCTTTAGTTTATTTTGAACTTGGTTTCATTACTTCACATTTTCAAATGTATAGGCTCTTAATCTAATCTTTTACCTAATTGTCTGGCCTTCTTGTTTGGTAAACTCCATTATATGTCTCGACTCTCCATATTATTCCTGCCTAACTTCACATGGAACCTATGAAACATGGCCGGAAATTTGCAAAATAAAATGTCTATTACTGAAAACATTTTCACTCATTTTTGAAACAATTTTAACAAACAAATGTAACTCCTTATTTTAGAAGGGTAAGCTGTCTAAATTATGCTCAGCCATTACATACAAGTATGGAGGAGAGATGAGGATCAGCAGCTCCACTAATAACACCACCTTTGCTTTTCACTTGCAGCAGATTTTCCAATGCACTATTTGTTATAATCTCACCGGGGATCATTAATGGAATCCCCGGTGGATATGGACATATCAGCTCTCCGCATATCTCCCCAAGGCTGTTTTCGACACTCACTTTCCTTTTACTAGCAAAGAAGGCCTCTCTCGGGCTTAAGCTCATCCTGGTATCTTCAAGGGATGCAGCAAAATGCTTGGTATCATCCACTATCTCTTCCCTGCCTGGAGTCGAAAAGAAAGTTTCTGATAGATGCTTTAAACCTAGCACAAGCCTCTCAACATGTTCTCTACAAGTTCCTAAGGTAATAACAAATGTAATAGATCGCGTCCCAACAAGTTCTGGAACAACACCATATTCCCTGTATAAGAAATCATCAGCTTCAAAACCCGACACACCAAGCTTCCATACACCAACAGTAATTCGCAAGGGATCAATAGCAGAAAAACTAGAAAAGCTTGGAAAATCAAGAACTGAAATCCCACAAACTTTATTGATCAGTGTTTTTGCTTCAACAGCCAATTTAATGGTTTCGTTGAAGATAGTTTGTGGATTTTCACTTAGTTGTGCCCTAGCAGCATCTAGTGATGATAAGAGCAGATAACTAGGACTAGTGCTTTGAAGCATTTGAAGGCATCTGCAGATTTTTTCTCTATCTACAATATTTCCAGACATATGTAACATTGAAGACTGTGTCAAAGAGCACAACACTTTGTGAGTGGACTGTGCAGCTAGATCAGCTCCTTGACAAAGGGATGAACTTGGTAGCTCCTTATGAAATCCTAAGTGGGCACCATGGGCCTCATCAACGATTAGAGGGATATTGTAAGAATGACAAAGCAGGGATATCTCATCCAGGTTGCTGCAAATACCATGGTATGTAGGTGAAGTGATTAAAACTGCAGCTGCTTTTCGACCTTCCATTTCCAATTCCTCCGTTGCCTTTTCTACCTGTAATAATAAACCAGCTGAGTTTGATTTTATTCGGAAATAAAAAGAAGTCATCCTATGATAAACACTCGCCATTCCATTAAAAATAAAAGACGTGTTAAATGTTGTAATTTCATATTATACATATAAACGTATAAATTAATTACAGTCTTTTTAGATGTAGTAGCTTTATGTATTATACATGTACATTTCCATTAGATACTGTGAGAGAGAGGGAGAGGGAGAGAAAGATAGGAACGGAGCAAGAGTGAGTAAAACAAAAAGAATACAGTATCTTTCCCAAAGAGGTTGAAGAGGATATAGGTTCTGTGTAGACCATGTGATCTTATGTGTAGGGACACAAAATCTCCTTCTACTAGTAAGTTCAAGTTCAGTTTTTCATCGAAAGTAAAATATCAAACTAAAATTCATCTCCCAGAAAACTTAAAAATGAAGACTCTAAAGTACAACCAATGGAGGAATCACGACTCCCATATCAGATGATCCTATTCTTATTATGTTCCCTAGAAGGAAAAAGAAATAATATTACTTTGAACTCAATATAAATGATCAGGTTTACAAGTTTCAAATAAAAACGAAGAGATGACTCAACTTAAAAATTATTGCACACTTGCCTGTGCTATAGTGATCCCACCAGCGATGTCCCAATCAAAATTATATTCAGGAATGATGTACTTTGGTATAGCACCAGATAAAACCATGGCAGAAATGGCTGATATATGTGAATTACGAGGGAGAATAAGTGTGTCTCCAGGCGAACAAGTAGCCATAACGGCTGCCTGGATTCCACATGTAGTACCCCCAACAAGAAACCATGTATCTGATGCTCCAAATAGTTTGGCAGCTTCTCTTTGTGCCTCTAAAATAGGACCCTCTGGAGAAAAGAGGATGCCAAGCTCTGGGAGCTCAGGTAAATCATGAAGGAAGGTTCTTCTGCCAATTAGTTGAGTCAACGATGAAGGTGCAGCCCGACCTCTGTTGTGCCCAGGAAAGTGAAAGCTCGCGGCATTTTGTTCTGCTGAAGCTTTTAATGCACTAACAAGCGGAGGGAGCTTATTTTGCTGTGCAGCTTGAGTATCAGGAACAACAATAGCATCCGTCGTAACACATCTGGTGTTTTCTGTAAGATTCTTGTTAATGTGCTTGTTTTGTAGCTGTACAGCGCTTTTTTCCTGCAAGAAATTTTATAACAAACCAGATAATTAGTTAGGTTTACTAATATTATGGCTCCAATATGAAGTTCGCTGTTGACACTCCTCAAACCTCGTACATAAGGAAATGAACTTCCCTTGTGTAGTTTATATTTTGAGGGGTCCTATAACCTATGTTTCTTTGTACTCGTCCATGAACACATAAAGAATCTTACACATATATGTAGCTCGAATTGGTTCATGACAAAGTAATCATTTCTTAGTGCCTTAACCATTTGAGTTTTCCAAAGGCATGGCAAGGTGTCATACTTAGGTCTGGCAAAATATGGTTATGAATTGGTTTTAGTTACAAACTATGGTTATGGTTCCATTTAAGAACTAAATCCATATTAACTATTTTTAATATGGATTGAAACCATATAGTTATAGTTCAAATATAGATCGACCCATATTTTAAATTTCAAACCTACTTTTATTATAATTCAATTAAATAAATTATTATTAGATATATCATGTACACATAATCTCTAAGCATTTTTTTTTGGGAGGTAGGGAGGCGGGGGGTGTATACATAATCAATTAATCACTGAATATTTTTTTTGGGGTTTGGAAAATGTGGATGTATACATAATCATTGAATATTATTTTTTTGGGGATGGGGGATGGGGGATGGGGGATAGGGGGTGGGGGGCGTAAGGGTTGGAGTGGGGTGTACACATATATTAATTTTTATTTGGGGGTGGGCCGTGGGGTATACATAATCACTAAAAAAAAAAAATTTGAGTTGGGATTTGGGGTTTGGGGTTGGGGGTGGGGGTATATACATAATCAATAACTATTATTTTTTTTTTGTGTGAGGGGTGGACGGGGTGGGGTGTATATATAATCAGTAAATATAATTTTTTGGGGGTGAGAATTGTATACATAATCATTGATTTTTTTTGGGAGGTGGGAGGGTGGAGAGGGAGAGGGAGAGGGAGAGGGTGGAGGTGGAGGTGGAGGTGGAGGTGGGAGTGCATACATAATTACTGAATATTATTTTTTTGGATGAGGGGTTAGGGGTTGGGGGTGGGGTGGGGTGGGTTGGGGTGGAGGTATATACATAGTTATTGAATATTATTTTTTTGAATCAAAAATTTCTGAATTTGGGGTGAAAAATTTTTTTGATTTAGATTTGGAATGAAATATGGGTCGAAAAATAGTTAACCGGTTTGAACCTATATTTCTTTTTACAAATATGATTCCAAACCTTACCCAACTTAAATAAATAAAAATAGTTAACCAACCCATTTGGCTCCAGTTAATATGGATTGACCCAATAGTTAACCAACTATATTGTCAAGTCTAGCCATACTAATGAACTTGCATATTTGTGTAAAGTGGCAGCATTTAGACTCAGCCATGTGCAAACACTTGACATCCTGATAACTTTAAATTAGAAGTAAGCTATGCTTACTAGTTCTCAGCTCTTTGGACAGCAAAAAACTTCAGAATTTTAAGAATTGTTCATTTGACCAATTAGTTTTACCTAGGAAGCCATAGATAAGTGAAACCTTTGAGATGAGCCCTAAAAACTAAACCATCAATTTCCTAAAATATTTTGCCATTGAGAGGAGTTTAGCGAATCGTTGTTTCTGCATCTTATAATTGGATCATTTTCCACATCTCAACTGCCAGATCTCAAGTCCTACTTAAACACCAAAAAATGATTTGTTCAGGTAAATACTAACCTATACAATTTCAAAAAAAATATTAATTTCCTACCAAATATATATTGTCATCGAGATTGCTTATCTAGTGATTGTTTTGTTTTTCTATAAATGACCACAGAAATGTTCCTAGTAATATATTGCTCTAAAATCTGTGTTGTTAGTCAATGATATCACATCTTTCTTAAGACAGTTTTACTATATAGAATGAACGGGTTTGCATTAATTAATTTAAGTATTTTTACCCTAGCTTTGAGTTTCAAAAAAATGAATTTCTATTCAACTTCTCCTCTGTCCTTAATAGGTCTCCTAATCCATTCCAACCTTTTCAACTATTTCAGGCGAGTCCAAGACTTGAAACCCTTATTTCACTGCAAGTATATCCAATCGAATTCAAATCAACACTGATTTATAGATGTCTTAACTGTACTACATTGGCATGTCTATTCATTTCCAAAAGATTATACGAATTTACACCACTCTTGGCGGAGAAATGGCAACTATCTCTCTTCAGCTTCAAGGTTTAAGACATCAAAGATTGGCCAGTATAAATTATAACTGTTAATGGAAGTGAAATAAAATTTGTAAATAACAAAAAGCCCAAAAATTAGACATGGGTTTGACCAAAGATTGCAACTTGGAGAAGCACAATTGCATATTTCAGTTGCTTCTACAGTTATCCTGGTGAACACAACTGGAAACATAAAAAGCATAACAACAATCCTTTCTACAATTCTACTCGCTCAATCTTTTCCCATCATCACAAACAATAACCTACATGAAGTATGAAAACAAAGCAAAGCTAGAAGAAAATAAATACTCACCTGACAATTACAAGCCCTTACTCCTTTGCTTGGCCTAAAACCCAAGTTAGCAATAAAATTTAGACCGTAGCTCTGCAACAAATAGTAAATAAAGATATAAGCTTTCTACATTCCCAAATAAATGAGACGAGGATGAATAATATATATAACTGAATAACATCACCGATTAGTTAAGTGTTAATCTTACCAAATCAAGTAAAGCACAAACCATTGATGTAAAACGACGGAGGTCGCGTGTGTGTGGTGTGGAGGAGTTTGAAAAAGAAGATGGACTCGGGCCGTATTAAAGGGATTTCCTCGCATTGTCCTTTTTCTTACTGGATTTATTCTTCTTCTTTTGGTATGATATAAATAAGGAAGTAGGAAATTTTGACTAGATTTGGGCCGAATTAAGGGCTTTTCTCACTTGGGCCTTCTTCTAGCTCAACCAAGATGAATAGATGATTACACTTTACACCCTCCTGTACACTCAATATTTAGGCATATAATAAATTTTAACTTAAAAATCCTATTTAGAATTTTAGTTTAAGTTTCTACTCAACTTTAATCTGATTATATATATATTATAAATATATTCATAATTATTTGGTTACTAATTCTATTATATATAGGAAACTTTTAGTTAATTAAAGTTACCAAACAATTCTAACTTATATATTAGTTATTAAAAAATATAAGAAAAATAATATGAATAAATAATAATTAATGTAATAAAAGTGTAATGTATATTAACGATTAAAATTTTGTAAACCACTTTATTTCATATAGGAGGCCTTGAGTTAATCAATTTTTTTTTAAATCCCAACTTGTATATTACTAACTAGAATTTAATTATCTTTTTAAACTAAAATTATGATCGTAACTTATTATTTTACAACAATTTTATTTTTTATAGAATTTATTTAGTTAATAATTATACAATATATTATGACTTAAATACTATGTTTAGGCTTTTAGGTTTACACTCAACTTTAAACTCTAGTATATTCAAAATTGACATCGTTGACAAAAATTTATATACAATATATTTAATTCGTTAGGTCATGATACGTATATTCAAAATTGACATCGTTGACAAAAGAGTACAAGCATATGAGATAAACATGCAGAAGGGAAAATGATACATGCATACGAGTAAATTAAATTACGACCAACATAAAAATGTATGCGATAAAATATAATAAATTAAAGTAAAACCCTGTTTAATTCTTAACTCATATATACACATACGTCTCAATTATAATTCAATTAAAAATTTCCACAACGTATAGAAGGACTTGTTTAGAAGTGTTTGAGGCCAATACTATTTCGTGGAAGTGTTAATACAGTAGTAAGGAAAGTTGAACATAGTTAGTAACAATTTCAACAAACAAATGTAACTCCTTGCTTTAGAAGGGCAAGCTGGCTAAAATATGCTCAGCAATTACATACTAGTATGGAGGAGAGATGAGGATCAGCAGCTCCACTAATAACACCACCTTTGCTTTTCACTTGCAGCAGATTTTCCAATGCACTATTTGTTATAATCTCACCGGGGATCATTAATGGAATCCCCGGTGGATATGGACATATCAGCTCTCCACATATCTCCCCGAGGCTGTTTTCGACACTCACTTTCCTTTTACTAGCAAAGAAGGCCTCTCTCGGGCTTAAGCTCATCCTGGTATCTTCAAGGGATGCAGCAAAATGCTTGGTATCATCCACTATCCCTTCCCTGCCTGGAGTTGAAAAGAAAGTTTCTGATAGATGCTTTAAACCTAGCACAAGCCTCTCAACATGTTCTCTACAAGTTCCTAAGGTAATCACAAATGTAATAGATCGCATCCCAACAAGTTCTGGAACAACACCATATTCCCTGTATAAGAAATCATCAGCTTCAAAACCCGACACACCAAGCTTCCATACACCAACAGTAATTCGCAAGGGATCAATAGCAGAAAAACTAGAAAAGCTTGGAAAATCAAGAACTGAAATCCCACAAACTTTATTGATCAGTGTTTTTGCTTCAACAGCCAATTTAATGGTTTCGTTGAAGATAGTTTGTGGATTTTCACTTAGTTGTGCCCTAGCAGCATCTAGTGATGATAAGAGCAGATAACTAGGACTAGTGCTTTGAAGCATTTGAAGGCATCTGCATATTTTTTCTCTGTCTACAATATTTCCAGACATATGTAACATTGAAGACTGTGTCAAAGAGCACAACACTTTGTGAGTGGACTGTGCAGCTAGATCAGCTCCTTGACAAAGGGATGAACTTGGTAGCTCCTTGTGAAATCCTAAGTGGGCACCATGGGCCTCATCAACGATTAGAGGGATATTGTGAGAATGACAAAGCAGGGATATCTCATCCAGGTTGCTGCAAATACCATGGTATGTAGGTGAAGTGATTAAAACTGCAGCTGCTTTTCGACCTTCCATTTCCAATTCCTCCATTGCCTTTTCTACCTGTAATAATAAATCAGCTGAGTTCACGACTCCCATATCAGAAAACTTAAAAATGAAGATTCTAAAGTACAACCAATGGAGGAGTCATATCAGATGATCCTATTCTTATTATGTTCCCTAGAAGGAAAAATAAATAATATTACTTTGAACCCAATATAAACGATCAGGTTTATAAGTTTCAAATAAAAACGAAGAGATGACTCAACTTAAAAATTGTCGGGTCCTCACCATGAAAGGAATCCAAGTTAAAAAAGTATTTATTTGTTAGATTAGTTGGTGACTAAGATAAGAAGGTGTGATCCTATTAGGAGAATAAATTGTTTATAATTCATTATATAGTAATGGATGGGGATTAGAAAGAATACTATAAATAAATCTATAAGAGAGTCTTATTTTTACATGACAGGTAGCAATAACATATCTAAAGAATAAATTGAGAACATTACAGTTTGTTTCTCGTGGTCTTCTCTGTTCAATTGAAAGATTGAACACTTTATTGCTTTGGGTGTTTTTGAGTGGTGAAATTAATTAGGTTTCTCAAAGGTTTTCTCAACTTAATTAAAGGTAAATTTGTACTCTCTCGATTTATTGTGTAACCTCAAGTTTTATGACGTAAAATTTGAGACAATTATTGTAAACCCATTATTAGTAATATAGTGGAGATTCGAAGTTCGGTCTGTGATTTTCCCTTTAAGTGTTTTCCTCGTTAAATTTTATGTCTTGCTTGTGGATAGTTATTTATTATTTTTGTTCTCAATATTGGGCTTGTTGATTTCCTATTTAATTGCACAAAGAGTGAAAAGTAATTTTTGGGATTAGGATTATTTTATGCGCACTTTTCCCAACATGTGGTATCAAAGCTTGGTTATTTTTGTGATTTTTGTGCGAATTAAATGGAGGATTGAACAACAGGTTACATGACTAAACTTTACAAACTATGCAATTTGGAAGCCAAGAATGGAGGATTTACTTTACTACAAGGATTTGTACGAGTCACTTAAGAATGAAGGAGTCAAGCCCACAACCAAGAGTGACACATAGTGGAACAAGATGAACATGAAGACTATTGGTCTAATTAGATCGTGGATTGATCAAAGTGTATTTTATCATGTTGCCACGGAAACTAATGTATATGCTCTCTTACAGAAACTAGAGTCCATGTATAAAAGGAAGACGATGCAGAATAAAACTTTCTTGATTAAGAAGCTTTTGAATTATAAGTTCAAGGATGAAAACTCCATTGTAGAACACATGATTGATTTCAAAGTTTGATAAATCAGCTGAGTACGACGAAGATGGTTATCGAGATGAGATGCAGTCTTTAGTGTTGTTGAGCTCTTGTTTGATAGCTGGGAGACGTTGGTTTTATCGCTGAGTAACTCTACTCACAATGGTACGTTGGCTATGGATATAATCAAACATAGTTTGTTTAATGAGGAACGGAGGCGAAGAGATACCTTAGTGACTAGTGCTGAGTCAAAAGTTTTTGTAACGCATAGTAAGGGCAAAAACAGTGACAGAAACTCTCCTGAAGATGAAAAATTCAGGGGAAGGTTGAGAGATCGAAAAGAGATAATTTGTTTTCATTGCCAGAAACCAGGTCACATAAGACGATAATGCAGATTTTTGAAGAAGGCAGTCTAAAGAAAAAGACGAGGATAAGGATCATTATTTGTGATGATAAACCCAACTGTTAATGATTGGATTATTGATTTTAGTGTTTTGTTCCATACTACTTTGCGTGGTGAGATCTTTACATCCTACACTAGTAGTGATTTTGATTACATACGGATGGGGACAAAAGTGCATCCAAGGTAGTTGGCATTGGAGATATTTTTTCTGGAGACTAACAGTGGTTGCAGGTTGATATTGAGAGAAGTTAGGTATGTTATGGATATCCGTCTTAATTTGATCTCTATTGGTAAGCTTGATGATAATGATTATAAAAGTTACTTTGGTGAAAGTCAATGGAAGCTCACTAAAGGGTCTCTAGTGGTAACTAGAGATAAGAAAGTAGACACTCTTTATACGATGAGGGCGCATGTGAGAAATGTTGAAGGTGGGGGAGTTAGGCGGAAAAAGATGTGATACAAAGTCGTACAAGATTGAGAGAAAAGTCTTGCATGAGAACCATAAGAGAAAAGCTTTTCTTCGCTTTAAATGAATACCAAATGTGAAGAAGAGAGTACAAAGCAGTTGTGAATGAATTTGACAAAAAAAAATCTGTCAAGTGTGAGTTAGATCCTCGCATCGAGAAAAATCATATCGATGAGATGAAGCCAGACATGAAGAAAATTGAAAATTCTAAGAAGTTTGAGTTGAGCCAAGACTTTATTGAAATTAACTCTGAGTGAGAAGTTGTGGTTGGTGATCCTTCCTCTCATGGGTTCGAAGAGGGAGATTGTTGGGTGTGAGTCCTCACTCATGAAAGGAATCCAAGTTAAAAAAGAATTTACTTGTTAGATTGGTTGGTGACCAAGACAATGAGTTGTAATCCCTAAGTTGATTAAGAGAATAAATTGTTTCTAATTTATAATAAGAATGGGTTAGAAAGAGTACTATAAATAAAACCATGAGGGAGTCTTATTTTTACATGACAGAAGCTCGGTAGCAAGAAGGTACCGAAATAATAAATTGAGAGGATTACAGTTTGTTACTCGTGGGTATCTGCCGCCATCCCCGTTTAATTGAAAGCTTAAAGATTTTATTATTTGAGGTGTTTTTGGGTAGTGAAGTTAATTAGGTTTCTCAACCTAATTAAACGTAAATTTGTACTCGATTTATTGGGGTTAAATGCAAAGTCGACCACTGAACTTTTCTGATATTTGGGTATTGAGCCATTTTCTTCCGGTTAACGCAAATTGAGTCCCTTTCTATTAAAAAATTTGGACTTTGAACCTCTAGGCACCACGTGTGCGTTGACATGCTGACGTAGCACACGTGGCACACGTCAGCAGGTCTGACGTGGTATCTAATATTAAAATTTGACACGTGTCCGCTGCTGACGACCGCTGAAGCAACATGAGTCAATTATTAATATGTTGCAAGGATTAATAATTATATCAAAACATGAGATTTTTCCCATATATTCCTTTCTTCTCCTTCACTACATATATTAATGAAGACCAATGAACTTTTATTTTTATAGTAACATTGTAAATAGCCACGGTCCTATTTTATTTTTATTTTTATTATTGTTATTGTTATTGTTATTGTTATTGTTATTATTATTGTTATTATTATTATTATTATTGTTATTAGTACTATTATTATTATTAATATTATTATTTTTATTTTTATTATTATTATTATTGTTTTATTATTATTATTGTTATTAGTACTATTATTATTATTATTAGTACTATTATTATTATTTTTATTATTATTATTATTGTAGTATATGTAGTGAAGGAGAAGAAAGGAATATATGGAAGAAATCTCATATTTTGATATAAATATTAATCCTTGCAACATATTAATAATTGACTAAGGGTCGAATATGTGGAGAGGCAATT
This sequence comes from Panax notoginseng, assembly GCA_016801055.1. Taxonomy (NCBI): domain Eukaryota; kingdom Viridiplantae; phylum Streptophyta; class Magnoliopsida; order Apiales; family Araliaceae; genus Panax; species Panax notoginseng. The sequence goes on along the minus strand of CM029018.1, from coordinate 3,219,316 downwards.
TTTGAAAAAAAATCAAAAGACTTGCCACGTCAACAGCAGACACGTGTTAAATTTTAATATTAACTACCACGTCAGACCTATTGACGTGTGCCACATAGGTGCCACGTGTCCCACGTCAGCAGATCAACCCACACGTGACGCCTGGGGGTTCAAAGTCTAAATTTTAGAATAGAAAAGGATTCAGTTTGCGTTGACTGGAAGAAAGGGGCTCAATACACAAATATCAAAAAAGTTCAGTGGTAGACTTTGCGTTTAACCCCGATTTATTGTGTAGCCACAAGTTTTTATGTAAGTAGGTGGTCCAACATGCATATCGGGTCAGTTGTATTGGTGATGAATTAGTCTGTGAATCGTTACAAAAATTATTACACACTTGCCTGTGCTATAGTGATCCCACCGGGGATGTCCCAATCAAAATTATATTCAGGAATGATGTACTTCGGTATAGCACCAGAGAAAACCATGGCAGAAATGGCTGACATATGTGAATTACGAGGTAGGATAAGTGTGTCTCTAGGCGAACAAGTAGCCATAATGGCTGCCTGGATTCCACATGTAGTACCCCCAACAAGAAACCATGTATCTGATGCTCCAAATAGTTTGGCAGCTTCTCTTTGTGCCTCTAAAATGGGACTCTTAGGAGAAAAGAGGTTGCCAAGCTCTGGAAGCGCAGGTAAGTCATGAAGGAAGGTTCTTCTTCCAATTAGTCGAGTCAACGATGATGGTGCAGCCCGACCTCTGTTGTGCCCAGGGAAGTGAAAGCTCGCAACATTTTGTTCTGCTGAAGCTTTTATTGCACTAACAAGCGGAGGAGCTTGAGTATCCGGAACAACGATATCATCATCCGTTGTAACACATCTGGTGTGATTCTTGTTTTGTAGCCCTACAGGGCCTTTTTCCTGTAAGTAATTTTATAACAAACAAAATAATCAGGTAGGTTTATTAAATGAAGTTCGCTTGTCGACACTCGTATAGTATAATCCAACGAACTTCCCGACAAATCTCCCACGTGTAGTTTATATTTGACACTCCTCAATCCTCGTATTTAAGCAAATGTTTCTACACTGAACACGACTGGAAACATAAAAAGCATAACAACAATTCTTTCTGCAATTCTACTCGCTCAATTTTTTCTCATCATCACAAACAATAAGCTACATGAAGTATGAACACAAAGCAAAGCTAGCAGAAAATAAATACCCACCTGACGATTACAAGCCCTTACTCCTTTGCTTGGCCTAAAACTCGAGTTACCAACAAAATTTAGACCGTAGCTCTGCAACAAATAGTAAAGATATAAGCTTTCTACATTCCCAAATAAATGATCACCGATTAGTCAAGTGTTAATCTTACCAAATCCAAAAAAGCAGAAACCATTGATGTAAAAGGACGGAGGCGGGGTGTGTGTGTGGAGGAGTTTGAAAAAGATGAAGGTATCCAAAATCCAGACACCTCTTACTGGATTCGGGCCGTATTGAGTGGATTTCCTCACATTGTCCTTCTTCTTACTGGATTTATTCTTCTTCTTCTGTTAAGGAATAAAACATGTGAACCGAGCAGACATAAATAGGAATTGGGAGATTTTGACTGGATTTAAGGTCTTTTCTCACCTGGGCCTTCTTCTAGCTCAACCAAGATGAGTTTACACCCTCCTGTTCCTGTACACTCGATTCTTTTGACTTAGTGAGCGTGTTTAAAAGTAGTTATTAGTGATAAATAAAATTTCATTGTAAGGAAAAAATGTTGTTTAATTCAATAATACAAAAGTAAAATTTAAATTCAAATTAGCAAAATCTTAAAATTTAAAATGATATGATTCATATAACAAGAACTCCTTATCATCGTCTATCATCTATATAAATATATAATAAGACTCTTATAACTTGTTTTTTGATCTTCGTTGTTATGATTATGTTTTTTACTTTTTGCTCATACCATAAAAAAAAATATCCACGATTAGTAGGAAAAAAGAAGAAGAAATTAATTTTAGCATTTAAATTGATAAATGTTGTTAATTTTTTATATTATTTTGTTACTAACGATTACATACATGGCGCAATTAAGTGACCAAATCTCTTCTTATACAGAACTTCCTCACATATTGCCAATAATGCTATCTAATAATATTATTCAAATAATATGAATTATTGGTCTGATAATGAAAAATATTGTGCAGTGACAATTACTGAAACAACAATAATATAAAATATCAACGCAACAATTATTGAATCAATAAAATAAAATATTGAACAGTAATTACTTTAACAATTATTGAGTAGTGCCTTCTTACGTAAGGATCAATAACTCATCAATACTTTACAATACTGTGTACTACTGTGCAAACACGCGTATTATTGTATTTTAACCATATGATATTCCAACAGTGTTAACGGTAACCATTACGCTATTATTTATAAAAACTCAAATTTGTCATTTTTTTCATCCGACCGTTTTTCGTTATGGGGCACACAAATGGCTGCGCCGTCGTACGAATTTTTCCCGACAGTAAGAATATTTTACGACCAAACGAATATTCCTCGACAACAATGAATATTTATAACCACTTGCTTAGTTTGAAAATTTTGCACATTTCACCCATAACTAAAGCATTATATCAAATTAACATCTTATTATTCAAGATAATAATAAAGGAAAATGATATATACACATACACAAATATTTAACAAAATTAGATAAAAAATATGTTTTTATTTTTAATAATAACAATGTGTTTTGTATGGGATTCAAAGTTAAACATAAATCATACTCCCTCCTCCGTTCTTAAAAGATTATCGTTTTAGAAAGTAATTTTTGTTCCAAAAAGATTATTGCTTTGAATTTATCAATACACATTAACTATTTTTTTTTACTTTAACCTTATTTAAAATTTTCTCCTATTTAAAACTTTATTATATTCCCAATGATTTTTATTCAATTGAATGCTGTAATCCAATTAATAATTGTTTGAATAAGAAGTAATTGGTTGAATTGAATAAGAAATATTGGGAATGAAATGTTTGGTTGAGATAATTAATAAGGATAGTATAATATTTTTGCTAGGTATTAATTATATTCATTAATATGTGTGTATTAACTTTAAACTATAATTTTTTAGGGACATAGAGAGTAACAAATTAAGATAAAATTGGTTAGAATCATCTGGTAGGCATTGCGCCATGCACCATGCATCCATCTTTATCTCTTTGTTCCCCTCCCTATGTACGTATGTATGTATCCATAACGTAACGCAAGCTTCAACTGCACCAAACCAAACAACCTTCCGACACATTCCAACCATATCACTACTCTAAACTACTATCTCCATCCCAAATTATCTGTTATTTTAGTAAAAAAAAATTTATCCCACAATATCTGTTTTTTTAAGATTTCAATGTATTTTTTTCTTTGTTTTTCAAGTTTGCCCCTTTACCCTAATTAATGATAGTCATTACTTTTATTCATACCTCCCCTCTTTTTTAAGCATCTTTTCATATTCTCACCAATAAGGATTCATGCGCAGAAAACAAAAAAGTCAGCACATAAGGATATTTTAGTATTTTTATCACACATATTGATATGTGTGTGAAACTCTAGAAAAATAGATAATTTGGGCCGGAGGGAGTAATAAGTAGTAGCATATCTATTATATTGATGGCCCGAACCCTCAATTTATAAGTTTAAGCTTTTAGATAAGTTGATTATTTAATAAAATGCACAACGTTAATTTGTGAATTTCTAAAGGAAAATAAAGAACCAAGTACTTAACTTATAGATGGAATAAGAGGAAAAATACAAAATTTATATTGAATTGTTTGCGAGTTTGTAAAAAAAATACAAAAGATTTACTTAAATATATTTATTTTGATCAAATTCAATGATTTTTTTTTTGGCTAAAAGAGTGATTCAATTTTTTGTTCATTTATTTGTTTTCCGTATTTTTAAAAACTCACAAGCGAAATTAACTAAAAACTTAGATCAGTTTGGTAATTTTTTTTCTTCTAATTTTTGTCTATAACAATTGGTAGCAGAAAATGATATTTGGTAACTATTTCTGATTTTAAAAAATGAAAACAAAAATCACTTTTAGTATTAAAAAATTAAAAAGAAACATAAAATTAACAATAACAAAAAGTATCGTAGATTTAACTAAAAATAACAAAAAAATGTCGTGAACAATTTCCTACGTGAAAAGGACAGTCCACCTCAGCTTAGCTCAGCTCAACTAAACTTCCACTGACGACTGACGTAACAAACTAAACAAAATCTCCTCCACCTCCACCTCCACCTCGTCATTATTTCGTCCAGGTTCTCCCGCCTATTTCGATGTAGCCGTTTGTTACTTGTTTTTTATATTATATATATATATATATATATATATATATATATATATATATATATTGAATACGATTAAATCGGTCTAGATAGATAGATGGATGGATATATATATAATCACCGCCTCTTCCGATAAACGGATCTATTTATTTATTTATCTCTTTCTCTCTATACTACTACTACTATATACACATACGTAACGTAAGTAGGAGGGAGAGGTTTGAGTTGTGGGTTTTTGGAATTTATAAATAAACAGAGTTGTGGTGGTGGAGTAGGAGAAATAATCAATCGTCGGTGGGTTTGTGGGTTTTTAATGGAGAGTTGTGAAAATAATAATCATCATCAGAAGTCGGAGGAATCGCCGGAGAAGCATCTAGTCTTCGCTTACTATGTCACCGGTCATGGACTTGGCCACGCTACTCGCGTCGTCGAGGTAATTCATTTAATCATACATTCTGCTTTTTCTATTATTATTATTATTATTATTAATTATATATAATCCATCTATATATCTTTATTTATGCTAATTATTTTGAAATTAACATCTATATGCAGAAACTTATTATTTCATCATCTTTTAAATATTTGGATCTCAAAATCCCAAGATTTTTTTTATCAGGAATTCTGATTCTATTAGTTACTTCTTAATATATGTTGTTTTCATCAAACATACTTGTAGGATTTTAAATAATTGGGTACGGGACTAGAGTATTAGACTTCTGTCCAATCCCAATTGTCTTTTGATACGTTAAACCATTCTCTAGCTTTTAGACTGAAACTCTCAAGTTATGTAATGTATTGGATTTTGAAACTCCTGAATTTAGGAATCTTGATTTAAAACATAAGAATGGCACTGATTTCAGAAAAAAAAAAAAAGGGGACCACTGACCTTAAAAACCTGGGATTTATAATTCTTCCTATCATTTAAATCCTGCAAAAATTCCTGAAAAAATCAACATAGAAATAACCTGATGTGCGTGGTTGGTGGTGGGTGTTGCATGCGCATGGTGTTTTTTTCTGGGTGCCCACTGCCCACCCTACGAGTAGTGATTGCTGGTTGCTTGTTGGATCATGCTTAATACACAGTATGTGTGTGAAATATCTCAACCAATTACGTATACATAAATATAAAGAAATATAAATGTGAGAGCATATCTATTTAAAAGTGGTCAAACCACCACAGTTAATGAATAAACGTTCAAGAACAAAATCACTTTATGTCCACACGATAGCCGATTGCTTATAATTTCATTCTGCTGCTACGTGATTTATGATGTTACGGTTGCACAGTGCTTTATGTAGTGTGAAGTATGTTGACATCCAAACTGAGAACAAATTTATAATTTGCTGACTCAGTATTATCTTTTTCATATTAATTCTTTGAATTATTCTATTCTTGAGATGTTTATGGTTGAGAAGTTGTGATGGCAGGTTGTTCGTAATCTCATTCTCGCTGGTCACGATGTTCATGTGGTTACTGGTGCCCCTGACTATGTTTTTACAACTGAAATACAGTCACCTAGACTTGTAATTAGAAAGGTCAGTTAGCTAATATTGGTCCGACACAATGAAGAACTATTTTCTGAAGCACTCTAATCATAATAATATAACCATCTGTCTATTCTTTCTTCTTTCACACCTTAAATTAACAGTCATAATTATTGATCTGAACCACTTAGAGGGTGTTTTCTTGATCAGAAAGCAGTAATATTAATGTGTAGGAATATATAATTGATAATTGAAAGACTTCCTATTTCAAACTGAGTGCATTGTTGCACATCTGAACCATCTTATTTGTTGATATTACTCTATAGACTGGAGTTGTTCCATTAAAAAAGTAAAAGTACAACTTATCTAAAAGATACTCAGATGTCCCTTGTTACTGCCCACAAGTTTTGCAGATAAAGTATTTGATTTCTGACTAACTATAAAATATTTTATGTAAGTAGTGGTGTTCATATGGATAGCATGAACATATGTTTGTGTGGTAGCACAGGTGCTATTGGACTGTGGAGCTGTTCAAGCAGACGCTTTGACTGTTGATCGTCTTGCTTCATTGGAAAAGGTAATACATAACTATTTTGTAAATTCTTGAACTCAAAGGTTCTGTTGCCTGGAATGACAAACGTTTCCTTGACGATTACTGCTAAAGCTATTCTGTATTGAATGATAAAGATCTTGGCAACTTCTATTAATTACAATATTTTGCTTACTTCCTTTTGGTCACAGTTCTCTATCATTCCTTATGGAATTGTTGGTTGACTTTCATTTTTTATTTTTTTTTAAAATCTAGTATTCTCAGACGGCTGTGGTACCCAGGGAATCAATTTTGGCAACAGAAGTTGAGTGGCTGAAATCTATTAAAGCTAACCTAGTGGTATTGGAATGCTCCCAGCTACATTTCTTCTTTTCAATTTATGATATGAAATTGTAACACAGACTGTAGTTAGTATTAAATTTCTAATTTACTGATTTTGAAGGATTTTCTTTCACCTTTGATGGGGGCACACATATATGTTAGTGTTGATTACAATATATGTTCCACTTAATAATAGGACCACTATTACTGATATTATTGTTGAATGGATATAGGTTTCAGATGTAGTTCCTGTTGCATGCCGAGCAGCGGCAGATGCTGGAATTCATGCTGTTTGTGTCACGAACTTCAGGTATTATGGTAACTGGTATGCTTAGGACTCAATGCGTAATTGTAGGATTTTATTTGTGTTTCAATTAAGAGAGGTTCCCTGTTCACTATCAGAATGGGTACTCTAATCAGACACACTGGACCTATGCATTATCTGCTTAATTCGTTGAAATGTATTGATAATTCCTCATAATAGGACCAAATAACACTTTGAATTGATAATGTAGAATGAATGTGTTGTACTGTTTATTGTTGGAAAAAATCACCTTCTCAAAGTTTGTTGTCTTTGATAAATTAAATGGCCAAAATATTAGTACATGCAAAACAAATTAAATTTGTAGTTTCACCAAAATAATAACCATTGCAGGAAATAATGAGATAGAAATAACCAAGCACAAGACACCAAGAGTTTTACGTGGAAAACCATCTAAAAACCACGGGACAATCTTCGAAAAATCCACTATGATAAACTTAGAGAATACAAAGATATCTTAATTTGAATAAACACTCAAATTACCTCACCACAATAACCCTGTAATGGAACCCAAACAACACACGCAGTTGTTTAATCTTTTTCTCTCTACTTTTCTCTTTTGACTTTCTTGGATTTTCTCTCTCTCCCACCCTTTCTCCTCTCTCGGATGAGTTTAGCTCTCCCCCTCTCTCTGCTCAGCTTGCTTTGGATGGGTGTGTCCCCTTATAACAAAAGGCCAAAGCCTTTTGTTGATTACCCACCACCTTTTTCCACCTTGAGATTACTACATATCTATATATATAACATATGTTGGCAACCTGCTTAGGAAAAATGACTGCTTAAGGCATTAACAACTTTGTGGCCCCACATACAACTTTTGGTTGCCCAACGCAAGCATTCCTGCTAATGCATATTGATCAATACTTTTATTCTTAGTCTTATGGGTATAGAACCCATAAAAGCCTAACAATCTCTCCCTCCAAACCCATGAGAGTAGATATTCACTATGACCCCGTCACTTGGAGTCGATTCTTTTGTCAAAACCCAACTCTTGGTAAAAATCGTTTCTACCATGACATTTCATTGCCAACTTAGTTGTAGACAAAACAACACACTTCTGGAACTTGGATTGCCATAACACAACTCCCCATGCAAAAGTAAACAAATACTCCGAAGTAGATTTATTATATTCGGAACCTACCATGTCTGTTTCTGTATAACCTTCCAAGGCACACCAAACCACAACAACTCACTTGGAGTTAATCTCAACGAAGTCTTGACTTAACTCAAGCTTCTTGGAAGTTTTAACTTTCTTCATACCCGACTTTATTTCATCGGTATGGCTCTTCTCGATGGGAGGATCTAACTCAAACTTGACAAATTTTTGCTTGCCAAATTCTTTTGGCTCTTCACTTTTGGTACTCATTTAAAGTGAAGAGCTTTCTTCTCGTGGTTCTCATGTAAGACTTTTCTTCTATTTTGCATGGCTTTGTACCACATTTTTTTCCCCCAGACACCCCCATCTTCAACACTTTCCACATGCACCCGTATTGTGTAAAGAGTGCCTACCTTCTTTCCTCTGGTCACCACTAGAGACCCTTTAGTGAGCTTCCACTCACTTTCACCAAATGAACTGCTATCAACGTTCTCATTAAGCTTACCAGTAGACATCAAATTGAGGCGAACATGTCTGATTTCTCTAAGCATCAACATGCCATCATTGTTAGTTTTCAGATAAATATCTCCCATGCCAATAACCTTGGATGCACTACCATCTACCATTTCCCATCTGTACATAGTCAAAATAACCATAAGTATATGATGTGAAGATCTCACCATGCAAAGTAGCATGGAACGAAGCACCAGAATCAATAACTCATTCATTAACTTGGCACTTAGGTTTACATCACTAACAATGGCTACATCAACATTAGATAAATACACAATCGATTCCTTATCCTCATATTTTTCCTTAGACTATTCATTCTTTAAAAATCTACACTCTCGCCTTATATGACCCGTCTCTGCACTCTCGCCTTCTCCTGAATTTTTTATTTTCAAGATAGCTTTTCTCTTTGTTTCTACCACTATTCTGCGTGAAAAACTTATGTTTGTGTCTTAAAATTCATACCTTGCTCCTTTCGTCTCGTCTCCTCATTATAGAGTTTGACTATCTGCATGGTCAGCTTTCCTTCCGGAGCTGAATTACTTAGAGATAGCACCAAAGTCTCTCAACTATTTGGTAACGAACTGAGAAGCAAAAGAGCCTAAATCTCATCATCAAGATTCAACTTCATGATGGAGAGCTGGTTCACTAAACCTTGGAACTCACTCGTATGCTCCGACACATCGCTCCCGTCTTTGTATTTCAAGTTCACAATTTTCCGAATCACAAAAGTTTTATTTTGTGCATTATTCTTTTCGTACATAGATTCTAGTGTTGTCCATAGAGTATGAGCATTCGTCTCTTGCGAAACATATGGTGGAACACACTTTTATCAATTCACTGTCGGATGTGACCAATAGTTTTATTTTTTGCATTCTTCTTTTCGTACTTAGACTTTAGTGTTGTCTATAGAGTATGAGCATTCGTCTCCTGCGAAACGTGGCACACATCCACTGATCAATAGTCTTCTTGTTCATCTTTTCCTAATCAGTCTCAGATTTAGTCGCAGACGTCTTTCCTTCTAGCTCCAACAAATCATACAAATCCTTGCAATAAAGGATATCCTCCATTCTTGGCTTCCAGACTGTGTTACTCGAACTCACCATTTTTGGTGGGGTACCTGTGTCGACACGATACGACATTGGTACAGGTGCGGGATTCGTACGGGATCCGACCATAGAAATCCGGATACGGCTGTTTTTGCAGGTGGTTCCCGTTCATCGGAGAAGAAGAAGAGACGAGGAAGAAAAAGGAAGAAGAAGAAAGAGAAAAGAAAAAGAATAGAAAAAGTGGGAGAAAAGGAAAAGGGCACTGGTTTCTAGCTTGGTGTGGTCCAGCTGGTTTGGACTGATGACATTGGGACTCATGGTTATTTCCCTCAGCTTTGGATAGTTATACTCATTTGAATTTGCTGACCATGACTGTGGGTCCCTTGTTTTGTTGCTGATTCAAACTGATTTATGTGGGATGTATAGAAATAGTCTCAATTGGATCCATTTCAGCTGTATGGTTCTTTTGGCTCACGTGGACCTTGTAATTTATTACTTTTGTTGGACTATTCACGTGGGCTTGTTTTGATCAGTGGGCTAGTTTTTGGTTCACTTACTCTTTGCAATTTCGGATGGGCTGCTGGGCCTAGTCTATGGAAATGTTTATTTTAAGTATTGTAATTTCAGTGTTTTTATTTGCCTAACCTCGGGTTGTGAGGTTTACTTTTTAATATCAACAATTCGAACAAGCTATGCCCACATGAACAAGTTGACCAGCATATGACTAGATAAAGAAAAGGAAATATTAATTCTTCATACCACTTTGCTTCCAAAACAAATTAGTGGTTATACCAAAAGGCACATCAAAGAGCCGTAAAAATATTCCATTCTTTAATGTAAAAAATATTTATTATTTGACATTTAAATTTAAAATATAAAAACATATATTATATGTCGTATCCCTTCACCCGCGTCCAAATTAGGATTCGTATCTGCGTATTCTCTATTTTTTGACTTCACGTGTCCAATACCTAGATTTGTACCCGCACCCGAGTATGAGTAAACACAGCTTCCAAATTGAAAATTTTGGAGAGGTCAATTTAATTATGACTCCGACTGATTCCTTCATAAAATTTATCGAAAAACAATTAAGCAAATAACCTTTTAGCTTTGATACTATTTGTTGGGAAAAATAACCTTCTAAAAGTTGTTGTCTTTGATAAATTAAATGACCAAAATATTAATGTATGCAAAACAGATTAAATTTTCAGTTACAAATAACCAAGAACAAGGCACCAAGATTTTTACTTGGAAAACACTCTAAAACTAAGAGGTAAAAATAACGGGACAATATCCAAAAACTCCACTATGAGAATACAAATATATCTTAATTTGAGTAAACACTCAAATTACTCAAATTACCTCACCACAGTAACCCTGTGATGGAACCCAAACTACACACCCAGTTGTTTAGCCTTTTTCTCTGTACTTTTCTCTTTTGGCTTTCAAAGTAGCTTTGTTACCTATTCTATTAGGAACTGCAGATTTTTTGGTACATCATATTCATGCATTTACGATTCATGTGACGGTATTGATACTTCTGAAGGGTGTTCTATTTACTTGTAGCTCCCGTTTGATATCGGATAAAGCAAATCTTGGTTTTCGCTTTTCCCCCTCAGAACCCATTCCATGTTCTAAGCTGATAGTCGAGTGGCTTTATGCTCCTGCACCTCTTTAAATTCCTGTGTTGGTGGGTCCTTAGCAGCTTTTCCAACTTGGATTTTCTCTCTTCCCACACATTCTCCTCTCTTGGATGGGTTTAGCTCTCCTCACCCATTCTCCATTCTGCTCAGCTTGCTTCGGAATGGTGTGTCCCTTTATAACAAAAGGCCAAAGCCTTTTGTTGATTGCACACCACCTTTTTCCACCTTCAGATTACTATATATATATATATATGTATATATATATATCATATGTTGGCAACCTGCTAAGGAAAAATGAGTGCTCAAGGCATTAATAACTTTGTGTTCCCACATACAACTTTTGGTTGCCCAACGGAAGCATCCCTGCTAATGCATATTGATCAATCCTTTTTTTTCTTAGTCTCATGGGTATAGGACGACAAAAGCCTAACATTTATTTGGGTATCAATGGAATCCAAAGTGAGAGCCACAAAGATAAGATTGATTACGGTGTTATTGTGCTGCCTTTTGTAAGGTTGTCTTCCAACGCAAAAGGTTGGTTAGTTCCAATGAAGATGTTATTAGATGACATATTGACAATACCAATTTTAGCCTTGCTATTGTTTTAATCCTAGTTTTGATATAATTTCATTGTTTTCAAGTTTTGGCCTTTACTGTGTTGCATCAACTTGTAACTTTATGACGTGAGTTGGAAAACGTTGAATATTTCTCAAACCTCTTCTTCCTTTTCTTTTCAACTATTGCAGTTGGGATTTCATATATTCAGAGTATGTAATGGCTTCTGGATATCACAATCGGTCAATTATTTGGCAGGTAAATGTCTAATCTTTTATTCATTTACATAGCCCAGACCCTAAGAACCTCAAGTTAACTATTTTTTTAGCATGGAACTATTGCGTCCAATATTTTGACTGGAAATGAAAAACCTGACTTTGTCGATTTCAATTATATGCAATTTCTGCGAGGATCTCTGCTCGAAAGGAAGCACTGCTAATTATTGAAATTCACCTTTTAGCCATTACAATGTTACAATCAGCTTCTTACGTGTTTCCTGAAAGATTTTAAGCTTCTTAAGATCCCGTTTACGCCTTTACGGCCATGTAATTTCGTAGCATTATTCACAACGAGAAAGTATTTGAGTGCTAGATGATAATAGCATGTCTTCCTCCTTATAGGTTTATCGGCACTTGTAGTAACCTTTGTTAAAGTACGTTTTATTCTTATCATTCAAGTTTGTATGTTAAATTTAAACTATTAGAGAATGAGTCTTTATGTGAAAATAATCCCTCATGTTCACTGTGAATCATATTGCACACACCAATTAGAGTGCAGCACTAAGAACCTTAGTGGAGGACCAAATGCAAGTGTGAAGGCTTGAACCGAATTATTGTCAATTAGTTTAAGGTTGGATACTTCAACAAACTTGTAAATGTGAGAATTGCATTATATATTAGGTTCTTTCATTACTTTCTCAATTTTCTTTAGCATATATTGGTATGGGCTTGACCTGCAACTTCATTTCGCATATATTTGTTTAAAAGTATTTAAGGATTGCTAATTATATAAGTGATTTGACCACCTTTTTTTTCATTTGTTCTTGAATTTTTTAGATAGCCGAGGATTATTCTCATTGTGAATTTCTAATTCGGCTTCCAGGATACTGCCCAAGTATGTTGGTTCTAAAGCTCGATGATCTCCTTGATTATTTATTATTTTGTATCAACTATTTGATCTTGTACCACATTCCACTATTGGGTTGCTTTACATTAGATTTATCTTAATATACTTATTTGGATGAGGGTTTCTCTACTTGTTTTTGAGATATACTACTTTTTCAGTGCCCGCGTTTCGTGATGTAATTGATATACCCCTTGTTGTAAGGAGGCTGCGCAAATCTAGAGCAGAGGTTTGTCTTGTGGGACTTTGTCAAGTGATCCGTATTTGTAATAATTTCTCGGAAAGCCTTCCACTAATCTCATTTTTATGCAGGTTAGGAAAGAACTTGGGATTGGAAATGATGTGAAGGTTCTTATATTTAATTTTGGAGGCCAGGTAAAGTTTATATTGATGATTACGTTTTTTGAAATTCCAAAATTTCCATTTCAGATTAAACTATGGTAAGGATTCTATCTTCTGTAAAACATCATTAGTTTCTTCTTGCTGAGGATATTATCTTGGCAGTTAGGGTTTTGACTTTATATCTTTTGTCAATCACCTGCAGCCAGTTGGGTGGAAGTTAAAGAAGGAATATCTACCTACTAATTGGCTATGCTTGGTAGGTTTATTTGGGCTGTTCTTTTAAATATTTTCCCTCTAATGCGTTGAACCCTGCGGTTTGTGGTAAGATGAAAAAGTCCTTATATTACATGATATAGGTTTGTGGTGCTTCTGAAAGGCAAGAGCTTCCTCCAAATTTCATAAAGATGCCAAAAGATGTTTATACACCTGATCTGATTTCAGCTTCAGACTGCATGCTTGGTAGTGTTCCTATAAATTTAAGGACCTGAATGGTTTTTAATACTGCTAAGCTAAATTATGAACCTGTCTTTTATATTTTCTGTCAGGAAAAATTGGATATGGCACAGTTAGTGAAGCTTTGGCATACAAATTACCATTTGTGTTCGTACGCAGAGATTATTTTAATGAAGAACCATTTCTTAGGAATATGCTTGAGGTACAGTGATTTTCTTAATGTACTTTTTTTTGTTGCTCAAAACAGTTATTAAGCTTTTTACATAGTAAATTTAGCATATCTTACTCACCTCTTGTTTCCTTTTTTTTCTTCTCTTTTAAAGTTCATTAATGGAGGTGTTGAGATGATTAGGAGGGATCTGCTCACAGGACAATGGGAACCCTACCTCGAGCGTGCGATTACTTTGAACCCCAGCTATCAGGGGGGCATCAATGGTGGTGAGGTATGCCACTTCTCATATTAATTCATCTTTCATGGTGGTCTCACGTATGCCACTTCTCAAATTAATTCATCAATGGTGGTGAGCTATGCCACTTCTCATATTAATTCGTCTTTCGTTTTTAGAATCTTAATGGCCTAAATATGATGCCCAAAGCAGTATCACTGGTCAATGCTGGTTTTCTTTGGATGTTTAACCCATTGCCCCCTGTTATTTAATTGCAAAAAGCTGTCATGATTTTATTATTATTTATTTATTTCAAGTATTTAGCTTCTTGAACCTTCTTCATTTTCATGGTACAATCTTTAAAAAGAAATAAAGTGAAGATGAGAAATAAAGTGATGAAGAGTTTTTTTTTACTGCTCCTACTAAATACTTGGCATTTATATTTCTATATTGTATAATAGATCTGTAGATGTTAACAAAGGAGGTCCATTATTTGGATTTAAGTTATGCCAATCTTTTATTCTTCTTTTTTTTTCTTTGGAAAGAAACAAGGGGATGTGGAGGCCCAGGAACAAAGATTCCAAATATTGCATGCCTCGTTTGGATCAGACCCCAAGTATATATCGCCAATATAGTATCTCTATTTTCTTAGAAACGTAAGATATTGCTACTAAGCAACGAGAAATAATAGAATCAAATGGGAACAGGTCTGGTGGAATCAGTCACCTGACCACGAAACCCCCTGCAGCAATTGTATCTAATCCTAATATTTCACTTTCCTCAATTTTATTCCTACATTCTCTTTAACCCTTTTTGAGATACTTAAAACTTTTTCTTCTTATAACTTCTATAAATTAAATCTGAAGCCTAGGCTCTATTAACATTTTTATATTCCTATTAAATAGAAATTAAAAGTATTTCCTTATATTATATTCTTTTGTCATAATTTAAATGTCACTCCAATAGATGAGCTAGTATAATTTCTTTCTTTTTTTCTTTTTTTCCTTGTGTGATGTTTGTGTGGAGATTTTAATCCTTCTTAGCTCTCCTTTCTAATAAAGTTTGCTAAATAGAGAAAAATTAAAGGTCATTCGAAAACTTGCATTTATACTATTAGCCACATATGGCGGGGAGGGGGTGAGAAGAAACTTTCCTGGCCCCCATGGACTGTTTTATTTAGTAAGTTTTTAGTTCTTTTATTGTATGCTAAATTCTTTCTTCTTTATCATTAGGTGGCTGCAAGCATACTACAGGATGCAGCTATTGGTAAAATTCATGCATCGGATAAGGTAAAATGATGCTTACTTACATTCTATGTTACCACGGACTTTTTACTTTACCTTATAGTACCCGTGTCCAACACTCGACACTTTGACAAGGGTATGTATAGTCTACACTTCATTTTAGTGTAAAAAATTGGCATAATTGAGGAGTACCCATGTCGGACTCTTCGGAATATCGTGTTGGACTCCATCCGAGTTTGTGTAACATACATAGCTTACATTTTCTTTGAAGAAATTCAGGTTTTGGACATAATTTTGTTCATTTTATAATACATGCAAATTTCTCTGGAAAAGCTTAGCGGACCTAGGAGGTTGCGAGACGCAATCATACTTGGGTATCAACTACAAAGAGTTCCTGGGAGAGATATCTTCGTCCCGGACTGGTATACGCTGGCACAAGATGAACTTAGTTTTAGGACTCCATTGCCAACCGATAAAACAATCAAAAGTAACTTTGTTTCGGAAGAGTAAGTTCTTATTTTCTGCTTTGTTTTGTAAGAGTTAGCTTATTCATTCATGTCTTTGTTATTATTTATTTAATTGTTTGTGGACAATTTTGTTCTTTCCATTCTTTAATTATGTTTTGTAGAACCAAAGACTTTGAAATTCTTCATGGTGATCATCATGGCCTTCCGGATACAATAGCTTTCTTAAAGAACCTAGCTGAACTACATTTTGCATGGCTACCTGAACATAAGCAGCAAAAACGGGAGAGTATGGCTGCTGCTTCTCTTTTCAACTGGGAGGTATTAAAAGTTCATTAGTATCTTTGATTATGAAATTATTTTGCGGTGCTTCTCCATTACAACCCCCCCCCCAACTAAATTTTCTGATACAAGTCAGATTCTCATATAATCAAGAAACAACAGTACAGTAACATATCCGTCTTTAAGGTTATATTATCATGGGATCGAAAGACTATGGATAGATATGATAAAGAGGGAAAAAAATACTCAAGTTTTTCCTTAGGTTGGAAATAGTACTTAAAAGTGATAAACAAATGTTAGACAGCCTGTATTGCTCACCATCATCAGCTTATGTGTGCTGATTGAATATGATCCGCACTCATCAATTTGTGCTCTATTGAGTGCAACTAAACTTTACTGTCGTAGAGAACCACTCTGAAATATTCTCACATTAACTGCGTCACGGAATATGCACGAAACAAGTCAAGTCTCCATTCGTAATTTTCTCTAATAATTATGATGTTAGTCTATTTTTTCCTTTTTTTTTATTATTGTTGCTATTTTTTCTTTTCTTATTTTCTTGTTGCTAGTTTTTCTTCTTATCTATTATTGTTGATATTTGGTCTTGCAGGAGGAAATATTTGTGGCAAGAGCTCCAGGAAGATTAGATGTGATGGGAGGGATTGCAGACTATTCAGGAAGTCTTGTTCTGCAGGTTCTCTCTCTCTCTTTGTTTCTCTCTCAGTATCTGTTTATCTTGTTGGGGTTGGAGGGAAGCTCTCTTTCATTGTTGTCTATCTGGGAGCATTCTGAACCACTCTGCTCTATGTTGATAAATGCAACTTCAACTGTACCTAAGCTTTTGGTGGGCGCCTTAGTGGTTCCTCCCTTATGGGTGTGAATAACTTCGAGGTTTCAAGTTATGATATCCTCTCATTCTCTTCTCTCTAAAATAATGTGATATTATATCTTTCTATATCTCTCAGATGCCAATTAGAGAAGCATGTCATGTTGCTGTTCAGATGAATCATCCAAGCAAGCAGAAGTTATGGAAACATACCCAGGCTAGGCAGTATGCTGAAGGACAAGGAGGGACCCCTGTTCTTCAAATTGTCCGTAAAGATTTCGTCTTTAAATTCATTATATCACAAGAATTTTGATATGAAAACCTGTGTTTGGTGAAAGTGCATTTATTTAAGTTGGGCGATTGTATGAATATATTTTTAGGATAAAGTTCTTATTTGGCTCCACTCTGGGCTGCCTGCTTTGAACAGTAGGTAATTGGCATGGAAAAAACAGAAAGAAAGAAATATTATATTTAAAATCTTAAATGGTATTAATGTACATTTACACCATTTTTTGGCTGTAATTTCCTGGACCCATAATCCCGAAGCAGATACGTTTGATACTGTGTGCCAACTCATTAATCTCTCTTTCTGCAGTAGTTAAAGCCGTGTGCTTAATTCACTACTACTTATTTGCAACTTGGTCATTTGACTCAGGTATCTTTCGGGTCAGAATTAGGTAATCGTGGGCCAACTTTTGATATGGATTTATCTGATTTCATGGATGGTGGGCAGCCAATATCATATGAGAAGGCGTACCAGTACTTTGCTAGAGACCCATCCCAAAAGTAAGCAACTTTTCTAGGACATCTGTTTCTCTTTGATTCACAATATTATGCAACAGAGTCACAAATAATAAGGATTATTTTATAGGTGGGCAGCATACGTTGCTGGGACAGTTCTAGTACTAATGAATGAGTTGGGTGTTCAATTTGAGGACAGTATCAGCATATTGGTGAGTTTTTCTGTATTTTCTTCGTAATTGATATGTATTGTTAATGTTAATTATATTATGTTTACCCGAGAGAGCCTAGCTTTTAAATGTTGAGTATTTTATCCTGAATCAAAGAAAAAACTTTTAGTTTGGAGTGCATTTAAAGTAAAATTTGACTGACATATTGATAAATCATAACTGAAAAATGGAGAACATTTATATTTCCAATACAGAAGTTTTGCTAATCTAAATTAAATGAAAAAAAACTTCAAATGTTAATGTAAAATAACCATACAACACAAATAGTTTTTTTAGAAAGCCCATGCCTTATCTAAATTAGCTTAATCTACAGAGTTTTCTTTCCCGTTGTACTGTTTAGAGGAGGTAGGTAATTCTTCTTCTTTTTTACCTTGGATCTTTGGATGAATAAATCTCTGTCCACGTTCCGTGGTACTGTTTCAAAAAAATAGTTTGTAGGGAGAAATTGAATTTTTTTTTGAGACAAAATTAAATGATTTTAGAGAGAAGTGAATAAATTCAAGGTTTAGGACTAATTTGATTGGAATAAGTTTATTACATAGCCATAAAAATCCAGTTAAATATAGATTGAATTTGTCCCTTATCATACCTAGCACTACCTAGGGGGTGGGTGGGCATTCATTCAATTCGGTATTTTCAGTTTTTTGGGTAACCGAACCGGTCTGTTCGGTAAAAAATGATACCGGTTCGGTATCGGTACATATAACCGGTATATATATTCTATATTCCGTCTTTGGCATTTTTCCTTTCCTTGAGTGCAAGCAGATGAAGGATGGTAGTACCTATAATATATTATACATATAATATAATATATGATAGTACCTTTTTCAACTCATAGGCGGCAGGAATCAAACAAGATGAAAATCAAA
This sequence comes from Panax notoginseng, assembly GCA_016801055.1. NCBI lineage: Eukaryota > Viridiplantae > Streptophyta > Magnoliopsida > Apiales > Araliaceae > Panax > Panax notoginseng. Next base: position 3,200,491 of record CM029018.1, on the reverse strand, counting down.
ACATCACCATTCAATCATAACAGTGCAGTAAGTAATATCTTCTAAATAAATTAGAAGATTTAAAATTGATATAAATCTATTTTACCCATGAGCTCTACTAGATAACACAGAATCACAGTTTGAAATTTAGGATTTCACTTATCGAATTAGAAATTGAATGAGAGAGAGAGAGAGAGATTGGATGACATAGCCATATATATAATATAATATATGATGTGGGCAGCAATGAATTTGCAGTCAAGAACATCGTATAGATCCAGAGCTTGAGAAGCAGAGGCCATGGCTTGGATTTGCATCTTTAGTGGCATATCTGTGTGACTGTGTCCTCTATCAAAGCCTTCCCTTCGAGGAACCTTGTTATTCTTATCTTAAAAACCAAATCCAAAACCGAAGGAAAAGAAACTTTCTGTTTATTTTGCTCTGCTTTTTTAGTTGCTCACTCAACCGGTACAAGAATGGGTCTAACCGGTACCGGTATCGGTACATAAATTCGGACACTTTTGGTAATCGGTTCGGGCCGGTTTTTTTACCGATGCACAGTCCTAGCACTACCCATAACATATAAAGTAGGCATCCAACGCAAAAGGATGTAGGTAGGTTGGGTTATAACCTTATGCACCAAAGGTGCTACCTCTTGGGAGCATGTTAGAATCCGTATAGAAACAAGGTGCTTCTTTTGTGAGCATTTTAAAATCCATGCAGAAGCAATGTTTTGATTATTTATTCATACAAAAGAAACAACTCCATCATTTTTATCCATCTACTTTTTATACTCTACAGTCAACACTAATCCAATATATTTCCCTGTTTATAATAAGATACAAAGTTATACTTACAGAAGGATAAAGAACAAGTCCATGTCTTTATCTTATTTTGTAGTTCTGCAGGATGTAATTTCTGTGGATTAATTAGAATACATAGTAGTTCATGATTAAATAACGAATCTACTAATCCTTTTATGTATTTAAATAGTAAAAGAATTTGCTTGAACTCCCAGGTAATTTCTGGAGTTCCAGAGGGCAAGGGAGTATCTTCTTCTGCTGCAATAGAAGTTGCCACTATGTCTGCTATTGCCGCTGTTCATGGTACTAGTTTATTTTGGTGTTATTTTTTTATCATTAAATATAGTATCTCAAATTCAAACTATTATACTAGACCTGTTCATTCGACCTTACACCTAAATTAAATTTTGAGTACTAGTTATGATATGTAAACTAATGGAAAAGCTAATTTAAACAAGGTAGATCTAGAGTATTCTCACTTTCATGGTGATGAGGACAAGAAGAAATTTACATTTATTTTCTAAAAGTTTTGTTAAGTTTAAATTGGGGAAAATTGATGTAATTTTTAATTACTTATTTATTAGTGGGGATTTAGAATATTTATATTTATTATGACATATTATTATTTAGTTAGAGTGTCCTTTGGTACTTTTAGTACTTTTATTGTTTTACAAGTAATATTAGTTTTTTGAGTTTTAAATAATATTAGTGCAAAGTCTCACCCAAGTTGATTTATCTTGTTTTTTATAAGTATTTTCATAAATTAATCCTCTTCAAAATTTGTCGTACATTTCATGGCTTACCTTTCACTAAACCTGTGTAATAATCCCTTTCGTCCCCAAAAGGATGAATAAAGTACAATTTGCACACATATTTAGAAAAGTAAAAAGTAGACGAAAGAGAGTAAAAAAGTTCTAAATTTATCCTTAGTAGCCCTACAAGATTATATAAAGTGATGATCATTTTTTTTTTAGACTAATGGACCCCACTAAATGACATATTTTTCTTTCACTTTATGTACGGAGGGCGTAACTGATAAGTTTTGAGTCTAATACAGATATTGAAATGCTTTTCTCTACTATACTTGTGATTATGGTCCTCCTAAGTGCTATACTTTCTTAGTTCATCTATAAAATCTTCTTATAGAAAAAAAAGGAAGGAGATTAATACTCAAAAATGATAAGAATATCTAGATAATAAAGTCTTTGACATAGAGCATAAAATGTGGGCATTATCCAATTTATTAGTGGGGATTTATAATATTTATATTTATTATGATATATTATTATTTGGTTTGAGCGTCCTTTGGTACTTTTAGTACTTTTATTGTTTTACAAGTAATATTAGTTTTTTGAGTTTTAAATAATGTTGTATTCCCCACAAGATTATAACTCTACATACTATTGATAATTGCATGAAGTTATGAGCTATTTTCCTCTCTTATGTGGTTGAGGAAACCCCTCGGGGTATATGCAGGGAGCATCAACAAAGTAAAAGATCCTTGGGTAGTGAAGTGCAAAGCCTCACCCAAGTTGATTTACCTTGTTTTTTATATGTATTTTCAGAAATTAATCCTCTTCAAAATTTGTCGTACATTACATGGCTTACCTTTCACTAAACCTGTGTAATAATCCCTTTCGTCCCCAAAAGGATGAACAAAGTACAATTTGCACACATATTTAGAAAAGTAAAAAGTAGATGAAAGAGAGTAAAAAAGTTTCAAATTTATCCTTAGTGCCCCCACAAGATTATATAAAGTGATGATCATTTTTTATTTTTTTAGACTAATGGACCCCACTAAATGACATATTTTCCTTTCACTTTATGTATTTTATCTCATCTTCTTGGGGACAAAAAAAATTGTACCTTTTAGTCATCACCCTTTTGTGGACGGAGGGGCGTAGCTGATAAGTTTTGAGTCTAATACAGTTATTGGAATGCTCTTCTCTACTATACTTGTGATTATGGTCCTCCTAAGTGCTATACTTAGTTTATCTATAAAATCTTCTTATAGAAAAAAAGGAAGGAGATTAATACTAAAAAATGATAAGAATATCTAGATAATAAAGTCTATGGAGTATAAAATGTGGGCATTATCCAATTTATTAGTGGGGATTTATAATATTTATATTTATTATGATATATTATTATTTAGTTAGAGTGTCCTTTGGTACTTTTAGTACTTTTATTGTTTTACAAGTAATATTAGTTTTTTGAGTTTTAAATAGTGTTGTATTCCCCACAAGATTATAACTCTACAGACTATTGATAATTGCATGAAGTTATGAGCTATTTTCCTCTCTTATGTGGTTGAGGAAACCCCTCGGGGTATATGCCGGGAGCATCAACCAAGTAAAAGATCCCACTAAATACAATTTGCACACATATTTAGAAAAGTAAAAAGTAGACAAAAAAGAGAAAAAATTCTAAATTTATCCTTATTGCCCCCACAAGATTATATAAAGTGATGATCATTTTTTATTTTTTTAGACTAATGGATCCCACTAAATGACATATTTTCAATTCACTTTATGTACTTTATCTCATCTTTTTGGGGACAAAAAAAATTGTACCTTTTAGTCACCCTTTTGGGGACGGAGGCTAATAAGTTTTGAGTCTAATACAGATATTGGAATGCTCTTCTCCACTATACTTGTGATTATGGTCCTCCCAAGTGCTATACTTTCTTAGTTCGTCTATAAAATCTTCTTATAGAAAAAGAGGAAGGAGATTAATCCTCAAAAATGATAAGAATATCTAGATAATAAAGTCTTTGACATAGAGCATAAAATGTGGGCATTATCCAATTTTTGTCCCCACTAATGATAGCTGTATAATAGGAAAAAATGAAAATAAAAGGGCATAGGTAATATGTTGTTGGTGCTTTTGGTGGTGTTGGTAATTAATAAGTCCAGCATATCAATTTGAAGTCCTTGGTCAAATTTGTCCAGGCTTTTTTTTTTTTAATTTTGTAACAAACATGTCTTAATGTGTCAATTTAGTTATCAATTGAGTTTTCAGTTACATGTTTTTTCCTCTTCAAACGAATCAATATGTTTACCAAGTGGTTTAGTTGAACTGAACAGTTACAACTAAACCTTCAAGTAGTAAAATTGAACAATTGTGGTCCATTTTTCTGCTACAACTAAACTTTCACTTTCTAGTATTCATGTTCAGAGGATTAAAAGCATTTGTTATTCCCAGATTGTAACTTTTATAGAGTCCTTGATGATCTCATTAAATGAGAAAAGCTTGTTTCCTTCTCATAGAACCATCGGATTGCATTGGTTTCTTCTTTACTTGCAGGATTGAATATAGACTCTAGAGATCTTGCTTTGCTTTGCCAAAAGGTATGTTTCCCCAAACATCCATTGTTATATAATCCTGTGTGATTCTGATTTACTTTCTCAAACAGTCAAACTCGTATGTAATGATTGGCATTGATTGCTTTATATCCTACTATCATATTTAATAGGTAGAGAATCACATTGTTGGAGCTCCTTGCGGGGTGATGGATCAGATGGCTTCAGCATGTGGTGAAGCAAACAAACTTCTTGCGATGGTGTGTCAGGTAAGCATCATCTGGACCCTTAAAATTTTGACTGCATTTAGATGAAGTAGTTTGAAATCAATATTTTGTTTATCCCATGCAGCCTGCCGAGGTACTAGGACTTGTGGAAATTCCTCCCAATGTACGATTTTGGGGACTAGATTCAGGAATACGACACAGGTACAACACTGTAGTATTTATATTCTACACCATCTTTTATTTTTATTTTTGCAGAATTGTCGTGATATTGCGTGGTAAGATTGGCATTTGCATGACTAAATTTTTAATTGCCAGGAGTTCAATTTATTGAAAGGCTATTAATATGTTGTGAATACATACATGCACTATATATAGGTGCGTTCTTGCTGCTCCAATATGCAAGTCATAAAGATTATTTGTTTCCTACAGAAAAGAAAAGGAAATCATTGCATTAATTATTAAGACATTAAGAATAAAATATACTACTATCATCTTGGGCAACTAATATTATGTCCTTCAAACACCATCATCAAATATTGTGAAAACTTTACTCTGATGAATGTTGAAGATTGCACAAACCCGTGCTTGTTGGTACTTATCTTTTTCTATTTTCTATAATCTAACCTCGATGGGCGATGGGAAGTAAAATTTTCTGATAATATGTTTTTACATCTTATCTACCTCTGGCAGTGCAACCCAAGGTAAAAAGTCACATGTGGAGAGTGGGCCATAGCTTAATATAATCTTTTGGGACAAAATGTTGCGTCTTAAGCTTTTGAAGCAACTGTTAGTCTAACATGGTGTAAAGTTGAAAGGTCCTACTTATAAGTAATGATGATGCTGTCATCATGAGTTTCTGCCACCTGGAGCTCCGAGAAATCACGCGTTTCTTTCCATCCTCGAGCCATGATTAGACACTTGGTCGACTGCCTTGATTTTCAGCTTCTTTTTTTACTCTCTCTCTCTCTCTCTCTCTCTCTCTATATATCTCTTTTCTTTTTAATTTTTTTATAATAGGTACGGTACGTTCAGATCCATGTATGGGGATTGAACCACTGACCTTGAGATTGTTCGTCAAGTCGTCTTCCATTTCTCCCAACTAGGGTTTTTATTAGTAGATTCTACACCCCTCCCCCTCCTCCCCCCTGTTTTCTTTCCTATGTTAATCTGCATATTCCTTCAATATTTTCCCGTCATTTACCAGAGTTTCCTTGTAGTGTTGGTGGTGCAGATTATGGATCAGTGAGAATAGGTGCCTTTATGGGTCGGAAAATGATTAAGTGCATGGCATCTGAGCACTTATCCTCATCAGTGTCAAATAGTAACTCATCTCAGCAAATTGATGCAACGAACTCCAATGAAATGGAAGAGGAATGCATGGAATTACGCGACACTGAAGCTTCACTAGATTACTTATGTAACCTTTCACCTTATAGGTAATATTCTTGGTTATTTTGTCTCTTTTTGGAATCATTCCATATTATTGCTGTATTTGGTTCGGTTCATTTGTACTTTTTGCATAAATGCAATTATATCAGGCTGTTCTTTTGCTGCCTGTTCCACTTTCAGATATGAAGCTGTATATGCAAATAGGCTTCCTGAATCTCTTCTTGGCAAAGAATTTGCTGTAAAGTATGTCGATCATGAAGATTCAGTGACAGTAGTTGATAAAAGGCACAGTTATGCTGTACGCGCATCTACTAGGCATCCTATTTATGAGAACTTCCGTGTCAAGGTTAGTATTCTACTTGATTCTAGATCAGAGAATTACAGCTTAGTAACTCCAGTATATTCGTTATATATCTGTTTGTGTGTGCTTTTTATGTGCGCTTGTGTTTCGACTATTGGGATTTGATAACTTGCATGAACTACACTTCTATAGTTTCAATAAAGCATTCTATTGCCTCTCTCTCCTAAAGGCACAAGAATAATCTGATAAGACCATAGATGTTTGAGAAATGTATTTGCTCCGCCTAAAGTATCACTCTTTGACCCAAAGAACTAGCCAAGGACATGGCACACTAGCAACTTATAATCACACTCCAAAAAGTGGACAGGTATCCATTTTATCACAATAACTAGAGTTTCACCTAAGATGGGTAACTAGAGTTTAGTTAAAAGAAAAAAATGGCCTCAACCAACCTCTAGCTACTCATTGTAGGTGAACTCTAGTTACTATGATAAAATATCCAGATGTCCTCCACTTGAGTTTGTAAGTTAGTGTGCCAAGATTTACTCAACTCCCGGATAAAATATTCAGTTGTCCTCCACTTTTGTGAGTTTGTTTGTAAGTTGTTAGTGTGCCATGTCATGAAATACTTCAAACGTGTGCGGCAGCTTCCAAGAGTACTATGACTTGGACTAAATGTTTGCAAGAGTAATTTACAACAAAGTTGGACTTGCAATCAGTTTAATCATATCGGTGCTAATTTCATTATAAGTTTAATTGTTATTCCTTCATGATCTTATTATAAGTTTGTAATTAGAATTATATATTAAAAATTTGTGAACCCCATACTTTAAACAAATAAGTTTGATTTGATACACGGACAGTGTATACATGAGCGGTGTATATTAATTATGATATATTATTAAAATAATGGTAATTTTGCCAACCCATATACTTCATTTATGATGTGTTATAATCTTAACACCGCTCATTGTATAAAATTAAACTCTAAACAAATACGGTTAAATTCTCTCTCTTCTCCTCTCATCATTTTGGTGTAACCAAGTAATGCTGGATTGCTACTTTAATTTCTAGGATTCATGGTTCATAATGGTAAGATTTGTGCTTAGGCCTATGCACCCGGTTAAATTGGTGCATGTTTAAAGGATACTTGGTTGGAAAATGTGCAAATTGGGTTGAAATTTCTTGACACGAGGGAAAAGGTTTGAGGTGCTGAAAGTGTGGGGGTAATTCGGATTAAGGTATCTTAGGTGTTGCTATTGAGCTAGTTATATGTATTATGTAACAATCCGTTTTAAATCCCGAATTTGAATCAAATAACATACCAAGGACCAATCCATGATCAGAGTTAGCTATGATACTACTATATGTAACAACCTAAGTCAACTTCTAAATTAAATAACGTACCAAGGCTCAATCCACTATCTACATAATATTTTTTTGAGTCATCTTAGCCTACTATAGGCTCATCTAAAAGGTTATCATTGAAACTATTAGTAGTATATTGGAACCTTATACATATCAAATAACCAGACATAGCTCAAAATCTTTGCATATCTAACCACTGTGGGATTAGATAATATGTAGCCTTGTCCCCACCTCTGGCACATCCTCTATTTATTGCAGAATAATACTAGCCGCTTTTATATCCCCACTTTTAGTAACCCGATCAAAAGACTTATCAGGCTTTTGAAGGTTAGCACTGATAGCATATGTAACAATTCGGGTAAAATCCCGAGTTTGTATCTAATAACGTACCAAAGTCCAATCCACTGTCTAGATAATATCTTATTTGATCATAATAACCCATTACACGGCTCACCCAAACTGTCATGAATGTACTATTATTGGTAGTAACTAGGAACTTGATATTGCGTGCACATAAAATAAAGGGGCGCATGCACCACAAACAAATGAATTGTGTGACCAAAACTAGGTAAAATCCGTGCGTGAACTTTTAGATAACATAAAAATTGCCAAGTCTTAGAGGGAGCCAGGGCTATAGTCGCGACCTACCCTAAGCTTTAGCCAAGGTCGGTGTAGATGGCCTAATTCTGGCTTCAGCCAAGGTGGTTGCTTAGCCCCTGCCTTGGCTGCGACCAAGTTTGGTTAGGCTTCCCCCCTCCCTTATTCAACTCCGATAGCCTTCATGATATGCTCAATCAGAGCACGCACACAACACAACACAATTGTAGAAAAGTTAAGTCTTCGAGGTTGCCTTCTTGAGCTTCCTAGTAGAAGGCTTAAGCATGGGACTAGGTTGTGTGATGGAAGAATAGGATGGTCCAGGCTTTATGAGGATAACATATTGACGCGTGTGACCCACTTCACTTAAGTAGCACATGACCAAAATCGCATTTGACATGGAGTTGCACCAACTTATAAATACCTCTCACAACTTGAAAGAGGTCCTTTGATTATTTTTATACGTAGGCTCTCCTAAGAAAGTTTTGTCCTTGCCAGAATGAAGCTATCCTGATCTTCTCCCTTCTCATACTCTTAATTAGATGGTAGATTTCTCGTCTCTTTAGCACAACCCATCAAATCCCTAACACTAATTTGATAGGTAAAACGTAGATTTCTCGTCTCGTTAGCACAACCCATCAAATCCCCAACTCTAATTTGATAGGTATGTTTTACCGACTTATATTTTATGAAGATTCTGGGGAGGTGTAGGATCCGTGGAGGTTAAAAACACCTACTAACAACGATTACCTTGAAAGCCAGTAGTTGCTACGTAGCCCGCCAACCCGCTAGGCGGCCACCATTGGCAGACCTAGCTAATGTCAACAACGACTGCCGCATAGTGGCACCGAAGCTGAGTCAGTCGGTGATTTGATGTTTTCCCATGCCATACAACTTGAAATGAAGGCACCGAAGGATAAGGATGGAAAGAGAGGGACAAAGGCTCATGTTCTCTAAGAATCAAATTTAGAAGCAATAATAGGAAACAAGTCTCGCTCGCCAACAACTACCATACCATACTTGATTTCACTCTACCATACCTGTCGTACAACAGACAACAACTCTATCTAGTCAAGTATATTGAGCATTCACCCAAACTCCCCAAGTACAAATGTACAATGGAGAGAAGGGCAATGCAAGAGAGCAAATTGCCCGCTTCATAGTAGTGACAATGAAAGGGAATATAGCAATTTTTGCAACTATGACTAATTCCTTGCTAAAACTTCAATGAGCAAGAGTTCCATTTATCTTCAACATGGGGTGCATCCTAAGTATTGCGAATTATGGAAGACCCTGTCACATAACTTGGCGGGTGGTAAAATGGAAATTATTAACCATTAAAGTCTAGCATTTGGATGTTCAAACCAAAATGTATCTTGTATGACCACAAATGTATATCTTGATTTTGTACAATATTATGCATATTTCAATGTGTGCACCCCGGATGTTGTTATCCTTTATTTTGAGCATAACAAAATAAGCTAGAGAAATAATATAAGAGTTTATTCGTTTGCCAAGGCTAATTATACTGAACAAATAATTTAGACCATGCAAACTCGACATCATCTAATTTGAGCAACAAAGTGTCGGGCCTTAGTGGGCCTGTCAACCCAACTCCAACATGAAGACTACGAGTCACCTTGCAAAGACATTTTCGGGTTAAAGCGGATGGGGTTGCCATGACCAAGAAAGATGAATAGTGGCTCGACTATTTGTGGATCAATTTTTTTTAGTAAAGGAGCTAGAGGTTGGGACTTACAAGCATAAAATGGGCAGAAGACCCTAGGTATAGCTGAAGCAAATCATGGGCCTCACCCCAAAATGTGGCCACCCTTATAAGTTCCCCTCTCAAATTGCTCTTTTGGCCAATGGATGTTTTAAGACCTTCCACATCCTTTTTGTGTCAATGCATATCTTTAGTGGTTAAAAAGTTGCATGACGCTCCTCACCTAGGGGACAAGTCTGCGGAAGGACTAGACACATCAAATATGTCCACATAGATTTACTAGTCAAAAGACAAACTGGGATACAAGTCGTCTCCAAAAAATAATTTATGTACTTTGTACTTTGACCCTTAAAAATTGACCACAACTGTCAACCATTTGGTGGTTTGAACAATAAATGCCACCATAGTTAAAAGACTCCTACAGGAACTTCAGAAACTAATGGCAACAAGTGTCAATCATTTGGTGCTTTGAACTGTATAAAAGCAACCACAATTGGACATTCCTACTAATAGTTCGGACAATATGGGCAATAAGTGTCAATCTTTTGGTGCAAACGCAAACAACAACCACAACTAGATTCTCATACTCGGACTTCGGGGGTGTGAATAACATGTACAATATGTTTGGTGCTATGAACAATAAAAGCAGCCATTATTGCTACACTTTGAATGATAAAAGTGAGATGATTATCTTTTCGGAAAGATGCACATTTGCTTTGCTCTATAAATAAGATGACCTTTCCTTTCATTATATCAATCGTCCTGTACCCCCTACTAGATGATGATTAACTTCAATAGGAGAATCAACATGCTTACATCCCAGTTTCTATTAAAAGATCAAGGTCATACTTCCTTTGAGATAGAAAAATCCCACTGGAAGATCTTACAACTTCAATACTAAGAAAATATTTCAAAGGACCAAGATCTTTAATTTCAAACTCTTTGGCTAGATTCGCTTTGAGATTAACTATCTCTTCTCTATGATCTCCTGTCACCACAATGTCATTAACATAAACGATAAGAATGGTAGTCTTACTGTTTATCTGTTTGACAAATAGAGTATGATCTGCTCGGCTCTGTTTGCACCCAAATCTCATCATTGCTCTGTGAAATTTACCAAACCAGGCTCTGGGAAATTGCTTCAAACCATATAAAGCCTTTTGCAATTTACACACCTTACCCTTGGTATTAAATCAAGCAAATCCAAAGGGTATTTTCGTGTATACTTCCTCCTCCAATTCGCCATTAAGGAACGCATTTTTCACATTCAATTGCTGAATATCCAAGCCAAAATTTGCTGCACATGAAATTATGGTACGGACTGAGTTCATCTTTGCCACAAGAGCAAATGTCTCCTGGTAATCAATTCCATGAGTTTAAGTGTACCCTTTTGCAACTAGCCTGACTTTGAGTCGCTCAACTATCCCATCTGGATTCTGTTTGGCTGTATATACCCATTTGCAACCAACTGATTTTTTTCCGTAAAGAAGCGAGACTAGTTCCTATATATCATTCTTTTTCAGGACATTCATCTCCTCTATCATAGTCTGTTTTCAATTCTCATCACTAATTGCTTATTTCCATCCCTGAGGTACATATATTGAAGACAAAGAAGAAACAAAAGAGAGATAGGATGCAAATAATTTATCATATCATAGGCTACGAAATTAGAGATATGATGTTGAGGACAAGCTCTAACCCTTTTTCTAAGAGCAATAAGAATATCAGTATCATCAGATGAACAAGTAGGATTAGGATTCTCACCATTAGCATTATCAAGACTTGGTTCTGAGCAGGGTTGGAGTAGTGGTGCAGAAATGGTGACCTTATGCTTACCTCCTCTTCGAACATAGGTTCTCAACTCAGGCTCATTCTGTAACTCCCCTTGTGTAGAATTATCAACGGGAACAAGGGAAGATGAACAGGAAAAGAGAGTATAATAAAACTTGTAATGCCAACCTCAGGAGGAAGCTTCTCCTCATCAATAACATCCTCCCCCCCTGAGGAGAAGGTGAAGAAGAATAAAAAGGTTCCAATTCCCAAAAGGTTACATCCCAAGTGACGAATACTTTGTTTGAAGGAGGATGATAACGTTCATACCCTTTTTGGGTTCTAATGAAAACACACCGAAGAGACTTGGGATCTAATTTTCCCCGAGTGGGAGATTTATCATGAACGCACACACAACCAAAGACTCGAGGCGAAGAAGAAGGACTTGTCGTGTGTTGAAGCAAAGAGATTGGACTTTTGTCCCCAAGAATTCTAGAAGGAAGTCGATTTATCAAAAAAGCAGCAATCAAAACAGCATCTCCCCATATAAATTTAGGAGTGTTTATAGGGAATATAAGAATGCGGGCTACCTCTAGTAAGTGACGATTCTTTATTTCCGTCACTCCATTTTGTTCTGGAGTTTTGACACAAGAGGTTTGAAGAATAATGCCATGCTGAGAGAGATAAGATGCAAAAATATTATTATTACTATATTCACGACCATTATCAATAGGCTTTGTGTTCCAATTCGACTAAAAGGTGACATGCTTTTCTGTACACCAGACGATACGGGACATGCTTATTGGAGTTTTGTAAGCGGTTAGATGCGCCCACAATGCCTCGTCAAATTTGCTTGCCCAATCTTTTCGCGATGGATTGATAATCTTTTCTAAGATCCGTTTCACTTCCCTGTTCGTGATTTCAACTTGCCCGTTTGTATGAGGATGATAGCCCGTGGCAAACTTATGCCGAACTCCATATTTCGCAAGAAGAGCCGCAAAGAACTTATTATAGAAGTGGGTCCCTTCATCACTAATTATGGCTCTCGGTGTTCCAAACCTTGTAAAAATATTCTTTATAAGAAAATTCAGAACCACCTTGGCATCATTGTTTGGTAAAGCCATTGCATCCACCCATTTGGAGACATAATCCACGGTAACTAATATGTATTTAGTTTTGTAGGATGACGTAAATGGCCCCATGAATTTAATGCCCCATACATCAAATATCTCTACTTCAAGCATGGTGTTTAGTGGCATCTCATGACGACTACTGATGTTCCCAACCTGTTGGCCCCTATCACATCTTTTGACAAACTAATGAGTATCTTTGAAAAGAGTAGGCCAGAAGAATCTGGATTGGAGGACCTTCGTTGCTGTTCGATCACCCCCATAGTGTCCGCCATATAGAGAAGAGTGGCAATGCTATAAGATTCCTTCAATTTCTTCCTTAGGCACGCATCTCCGAAACATCTGGTCGGAACACTGTTTAAATAGGATCGGTTCATCCCACATGTATTGTTTAACCTCTTACAAGAATCTCTTCTTCTGCTAATAACTTATATCATATGGCAGTTCCCCGCTGACGATGTAATTTACAAAGTCTGCGTACCAAGGGGCTTCCATTGCCACATAAAATAGTGTTCCTGGAAACAATCAAACACCTTATCTTTGGAACAAAGAAGATAAATCCAAGTGACACGAGAATGACAATCAATAAAGCTAACAAACCATAACGGGAAACAACCCGAGAGGTGTTTTCCCAATTCACATGGTTCACATAAAAATTGAGTTTTATTACATTGTTTAACTAAAGATGGAAACAAAGACTCTAAAAAGAAGGATGTCCCAAACGTCGATGCCACTGATGGAGAGAAGTCAAACTTGAATCAGAAGTAGAGTGAAGAGCCTGAGTAGGGATCATATTCGACGAGGAAACATCTAAGTAATAGAAACCACCAAGTGCACTATCACTACCAATCTTCTGCCCCGTCACCAAGTCCTGAAAAACACAATGAGATGGGAAAAAGGTTACTAAACAGTGTAAGGATTCAGAAAGACGTTGAACAGATAACAAATTTGCAGTGAATGAAGGAATATGGAGAATAGATGACAATGTCAATGAAGGAGTACAAACTACAGAGCCTCTACCAGAGATAGAAGAGAGGGAATTATCAGCTACGCGAACTTTGTCTTTTCCTGAACAAGGCGTGTATGAAGTAAAAAGGGTGGAGGATCCAGTCATATGCTCAGAAACACCAGTGTCAATGATCCAACCAGGGCAAATTGATGAAACACTAAAAACATAAGGATGTATACCTGACTGAGCATAATGAGAGGAAGTAGATTTTGAATAGAATTTTCGAAAAGTTGAGATTTCCTCAGGAGTGAGTGCAGTAAAAGTGTCTGAAGCACTTAATGTATCAACAAGAGGTGTTGTAGTAGTCACATAGGCCTGAGATCCACGTCCATGACCACTATCAAATCGACCCCCTCGTCCTTTAGGACGTCCATGAAGCTTGAAACAACGATCCCTAGTATGGTTCTTTCCCCCCACAGTAATCACATTTGTGGGATTCCTTCCCAATAGGAGACTGAATAGTGGAGCCAAACTTAGGATATGAAGCAACTATAGCTGATCGGTCAACAAAATTTAAAACCATTACTCGGCGCCTGCTTTCCTCTTTTTGGACTTTAGCATGAGCATCTCGCAGTGATGGAAAAGGTGTCTAACCAATCACCTGTGCTCGAACTTAATCAAATTCTATATTCAGACCAGCCAAGAAATCCACAACTCTATCTTCACTCACAAACTTTTGATAAGCAGCTGCATCTTCTCAACATTTGGCAGAAATAACCCGATAATGATCAAGCTCCTGTCAAAGAGCATTAATTTCTGCAAAATATTGTGCCACAGACTTCTCTCCTTGTCTCAAATCACAAATTTGTTTACGGATATCATACGCCTTAGACATATCATCAGAAACAAAGAAGGTTTAAGAAATAGCCTCTCAAAGTTCATATGCAGTGTCTAAGAACATGTAACTACTCCGTATACTCGGTTCCATTGAGTTAAAGATCCATGTTTTCACCATGGAGTTATCAGATTTTCATTCTTCTTGGGCTATACTTGCTTGTGTAGGCATGGTTGTTGTACCATTGATGAAGTGTTGCATATGGTTAGCTTCAATTGACATATGACATGCTTGAGACCAAGTTAGATAATTATTTCCATCCAATTTAAATGGGTTGAGAACCAAAGCAGAGTTAAGATGATGATTTCTAATTAACTGCCCTTTATTTGTCTCAGTAGAAGCACCGTTATTAAGAGAACTAGACTCTGCCATGATGGTTAGCAATCTCTCAAGCAGAGTCCTAGCAGTATGCTAAATAAATGGGCTAACAAGAAGAGCAATAACAATTTTCCTAGGAAATAGCAGCAAGGATAATTAAAAAGGCTAAAAAAAAAAATCCACTGATGATACTTAAGGACACAAAGTCACTGTATTAGGTTTTGAAGAACGAACAGTAAGCATACTATGCCAAAAACGACACCCGAGTTTTACCATATACGACCACTGTAGTTGGCAAGAGGGGAGAAAATCGACCAGCTTGGAAGAAAACGTGCCTGAAAAAATGGCTGAAAAAGTACTCGCGCGTCGGCGCGTGGCATCGGAAGTCCAGCGAGTGGGCGGAGCATGCGGCGGCGGGTCGAAAAATTGTAAACTTAGGTTGGGTTTCCTGGTCTGTAGAACCCAATTATGATCTCAATTTCTCCATATCAAGTCGTTCAACTAGTTTTCTAATTGAAACTGTGAATGGCAGCGGAAAAAAAAGGAAGAAAAAGAGAAGAAAGCTTCTGAAAAAAGAAACAGGCTTTGATACCATGTAAACATTGAGAATTGTTTATTTCGTTGAATAAATTTTCTATTACATAGATTGATTGTATATATTCACAAGTAATTCCTAAATTACATCAATGTGTACACACTGATTATGGAAGCTATAATTATGGTAAATCTATATCATATCTTTTATCAATATCATATCTTCTAACAATAACGAATTACATTTGTCTAATGTAAACACAATATAGTTAACATCAAATTTTTTGTGGATCATAGATCAAAAATACCTGTCAAAGGACTAGAAACATATCTAACATATTGATATAATTTATTTTTTGTGGTATCATTCTTTTGCATTGTGTATCTCTGGGGATACCTAACATATCTAGCATATTGTGTTTTATATTAGAACAACAGAGAAAAATAAATCATCGACACGAATCCCTACTTCCATTGACATCAATATGCCGAGTCTGTCTTATCAAATACTATTAATTCTTCCCCCTTTCCTCCCTCTACTAGTTCTAATTACTCATCTATTTAGCCTTTTTGTAACTTGAAATATTGTTAGGCTTTTGGTGTCGTGGATTGGAGATATGATTTATAAAGTTTAGAGATAAAGTAAAATCTAATTAGGGAAGAAGATGGGTGGAAAGAGAAAATGAGAGAGAATGTTAAAATTTTCCTTTTCTACCCTTTAGTTTATCATTTATTATCATTATGTTCTTGGTCTTTTTTGTCAATACAAAAATATATATTGTTTTATATCTGTTTTATAGGTTAAATTAATAAGTTTAAAGGTTTGCCTTTTTTGCTCCTCATTTGAACTGCTCTGATGAAGATTTGGCCGAAAAAGGTTGAGGAGGGTGCATTTAATTGCCTCGGTTAAAGTTTAGGGTGCATTTAATCTAAAATTTTGTTTAGGGTGCAAATCGATTTTGAGCGGAAAGTTTTGGGTGCAAAATGGATTTTAGTCTTGATACACAATTTAAACATGTTAATTATGGTGTTCATGAGTTCTCTGTTTTTCATTTTCGTTTATCTTTTTGCCTTTTGCTTTAGATTGTTACGTAACTGACTAACTTACCTAGTCTTAATCAAGATACCACTTAACAACCTTCAAATCCATCTCCTGCTATACATGCAATGCAGGCCTTCAAATCATTATTAACAGCTGCATCCTCAAATGATCAACTTTCAACTCTTGGAGAACTCATGTATCAGGTATTTGAAACTTCCCTCTTTTTGATAACTTTGGGAAAATTGTGGCTCGAGTTTATCAGTTACCAGTAGGAACTTTTGTTCTTCATTGACCCCATTTTCGACCAATGATTTATTTAGTTGGTTGTGAAGCTTTTCAGCATTATCTATTTTTTGTTGAGTTTATCAGACAGATACAAATTTACGAGTGTATTTTAACGGACTCAGAAAGTTCACCCTGACCCCTCTTTATGTTGCAGTGTCACTACAGTTATAGTGCTTGTGGACTTGGGTCGGATGGGACAGATAGGTTGGTAGACTTGGTGCAACAATTGCAAAACAGTAAACTTTCTAAATCCGAAAATGGGACCTTGTATGGAGCAAAAATTACTGGCGGTGGTTCTGGTGGGACAGTTTGTGTTGTTGGAAGAAACTGCATGAGAAGCAGTGAACAAATTTTCCAGGTAAATTCTGTGTACCTGCATTTAGTAAATAAAAGCTTGGATTGCTCCTTTATAGGTGCAAATCACAATTATGGTTGGTGTGCATAAAGAAAGAATGATTTATTTCCCGGCATTTTCACTGATTTGACAGGCTAATTGTATATATTTTAAATTTATTGGAGCTCGTGAATGAACAATCAATCAATTTTACTAATGAGTTTACTTTTTATCTTTTCTTAATTTATTTTTTGTTGTTGTTTTGTCACCTTCATATATGAATATCTAACATCTTCGAATATGTATATGTTTTCAGATTCAGCAGAGCTACAAAGATGCGACGGGGTTTCTACCATATGTTTTTGAGGGTTCTTCACCAGGTGCTGGAAAGTTCGGATATCTGAAAATTCGGCTTAGACCATCATCCCCCTAAGCTTTTCTTTTGTTGTTATTTTGGGCCAAAGAAAATAAAAAATAATAATAATTATTCTAGGTTTTATTCTTTTATTCAAACCACAAATTGGCATATGTACTTATTCCTTTTCAAAAGCATTGAATGTAGAGTTACTTTTTTTTTTATTTATTTATAAATGATACGGAAAATTTATACTAACCTTGGTGGTAGTAGTTATCTTGATACGTGCAGTTTTGAATTTGTCAAACAACACTCAGTGATATCACGTGTGTTTTGGACTTCCAACCGTGACATGCTCTATGCTAACCAAATTGTCTCTCTACTATGTTGATGTGTGATCAGGCAAAAATTAATTCAAATTATTATTTTTAACTCTTTAGTATATTGATTTCTTTAAGTAATGATTTATTTGTGAAAATATCAATTTGTTAAACGTCAAAAGATCATACTCCCTCCGTCCTAAATTATCTGTTGTTTTAGCAAAAAAAATTTGTCCCACAATATCTGCTTTTTCAAGATTTCAATGCATTTTTTCCCTTTGCTTTTCAAGTTTGCCCTTTTACCCTAATTAATGATAGTCATTACTCTTATTCATGCCTCTCCTCTTTTTTAAGCATCTTTTCATATTCTCACCAATAAGGATTAGAAAACAAAAAAGTCAGCACATAAGGGTATTTTAGTATTTTTATCACGCATATTGGTATATGTGTGAAATTCTAAAAAAACAGATAATTTAGAACGGAGGGAGTACTATTTTCGTAAGCAATTAAAAATTGATAAAGGGAATTAATGCTTAATTATGTTTCACCAAAGTCGCTCAACTTTCCTTGAATCTTTTTCTTTCACTTTGAGTATAAAGAAAAAGATGAGAGAATCCGTATAGTATATATGGGCCATTTGCAGATTATTGTGAGAGAGAGAGAGGGTATAAATGAGCCGAGTATTCAGATTTAATTCATAAAATTTATTGAGTATAAAATAAGGTTTGATTGAAGTTCGTTTAGCTATCGAGTTAAACACGATCTCGAATTAATATGATCTGAATATTAATAAAAAATTATAATTTGAGGAGGTTCGACTACTTTATCGAATTTTAAAATTTGTTCATATTTGAATCATTTATATTTTGAGTCGAACACGAATCGAATTTTTAGTCAAACGAATATGAATCAAGTCCAAACTATTTATTTATTTTATAATTGTTTGATCATTTTACCGTCTTAATAGAGAGAGAGAGAGAGGGAGTGGGGTACGTTTGAGTGACTTGATTGACAAACCCCTTGCTTCCAATAAATCAAGGCGCCCATTGTCAAATATTATTATACTCACAAAATAATTAGTACAAAAATAAAATAAAAATATTCATTATTTAATATAATCTTATAGGGGCGATTAGGGATAAATTTAAAAAAAAAAAAAATTCTTAATATGTATATAAATTATAGTGTGCTCATTCTTTTTTAGAGACAGAATGATTAAATAAAACAAATAGTTTTTTCACACCATATATAATTATTCTATTGCTTTGAAAGAATGTGCATTAAAATTAATTTCATTATTGGAGGTTTGTTTATCCATGTAAGACCCCAATCTTTTATAAATAAAGATGAATTTTCTATAAATATCATTTTTGAATATTATGGAGTTAATTTGATATAATGTTATAGTTGTGGGTAATATTTATAAATTTTGCAAAGTAAGCAAGTTGTTATAAAATATTCGTTTGGTCGGAGAATATTCTTTTTGTCGGGGAATATTCGTACGACGGCACAATCATTGGTGGACCCCACAACGGAATTATTGTCGGATGGAGAAAACGACAGAATTATCTTTCTATAAAAATAACAGCTGAGGTATTACGTTAAAATCGTTAAAACTGTTGAACTACTCGGTAGTAAAAGTACAGTAATACGCGTGGTTGCATAGTAGCACACGGTATTGATTATTGATGCTTACGTGAGAAGTCACTCAGCTATACTCAATTATTGCTACAGTAATTGCTGCATCATATCTCTTAAATTATTGTCATAGTATCATCTGTATAATATGTTATATTATTGAGACGTTATGGTAAGTTTGGTTATTTTATGGGGGGCCATATGTCATCATCGAAGAGTCTCTTCGTCAATAGTATTTACCTTGGTCAATAGTAATTACCGTCGTCAATAGTAATTACCGTCGTTAATAGTATTTACCTTGGTCAATAGTAATTACCTTCGTCAATAGTATTTACCTTGGTCAATAGTATTTACCTTGGTTAATAGTAATTACCTTCGTCAATAGTATTTACCTTGGTCAATAGTAATTACTTTCGTCAATAGTAGTTGTCCCTTCAATATTACCAAGAGTCATTTGACCCTTCGTTAAGACCAAGAGTCATTTGACCCTTCGTTAAGACCAAGAGCCACCCTCAGTTTTTCTATAAATAGAGGCATAGGGCTTCATTATTTTTCACGAATTCATTCAAGCTATAGAGAGAGAAAGTATAGAGAGAATAAGAGAGAGAGAATAAAAGTATTCTGCTACATCACTTTTTCAATATCCAGTTCTTTTAAGGTAGGGAATATTATTTCTTTTATATTCATGAAGAGAACTTCTGTTATTCCATTTGTTATTATTCTGTTGGAATAACCAGTATACGCGGTCTACCCTATACTTGGTGACATTCTTCTATTATTCTGTTGGAACATCCTGTCTGTGTGTTTTACACCGGACCTGGTTCCGTTTATTATTCTGTTGGAATATTCTGTCTGTGTGTTTTACACCGGACCTGGTTCCATTATTTATTATTCTGTTGGAATATCCTGTCTGTGTGTTTTACACCGGACCTGGTTCCATTATTTATTATTCTGTCGGAATATCCTGTCTGTGCGTTTACGCCGGACCTGGTTCCATTATTTATTATTCTATTGGAATAACCTGTCTGTGCGGTCTATCGCATGCATGGTGATTTCTTTTGTTATTCAATTCTTTATTGTACTCAGTTGGTTAAGTTTTGACTTCTATACTCCATGAAATTTGTGGAATATCCTTGATAGTTGCGTTTCATCCAGTATCTTTTCAAGAAAATATTCTTCTAAGCATTCTTGAATTTTACTCCACAATGCAGTATCATGTTGACAATTTGGACGTTGTTAATTCCTGGATAAATTAATTCTTGAACTTGTTTTATTGAATTCTTATATCATTGTCATCATCCTCATGTTTATAAAATGTTGAAAGTCATCTGTGGCATGTATTGCATAGATGGACTTGGTATGATTATGACCAGGGATTATTCGGTATAATCATGACCGTAATGTTACAAATGATGTGGTAAAAGTCCTCATTGGCCCGTAGTGCATTGATGGACAGTTGTTGGCATGATCATGACCATTAATGAATATACGAATATCCTTGGCCGTAGTGCAGGGGTGATTCGATGATGTGGATTATTTTATTAAGCTGAGTCTCAGCGATCACAGTGTTGAAAAACTTTTTAAATCATAAAAGATAGTAGAGTTTATTTTCTACTTGACTCTTTTAATGGATTGCTTGTTCCGCTACAGTTAAACTTGATGTCTATTATATTTTATCAGTTTAACATTGTTGAAGGCTAATGATAATTTATTCTGCATTATCTTAGTCATAATATTTCTTACTGGGCTAGTTGAGTTCACCCTTTCTTTCACTGTTCTCTTCAGGAAATGAGAACGTAGCTGGGACAAGTCGGGGTACGGAGTGATGGTCCGAATGATAGTATTAGTTAGTAGTCCTCACTATTCTATGTAATGGTGTGTTAATAAATGTAATGAGGACTCCTTTTGAGTATGAATACTCTCTAGAAGATAATATTTGTATTCAAACTCACAGTTTATGTTTTGTCGTATTGTACACGACAGTTGTATTATTAAGTTGTATTTGTATTCTGTACTATGTATCTGACGACTCAAGATGGGTGATGTATACCTAATTTTGGGGGCGTCACAGTTGGTATCAGAGCTTAGGGATATGATCCCTGGCTAAGATGTGAGAATAGAACTAGGAGGGGAGAGACGGGGAATTCCTTCGCTAGTATGACATACCTAAGTTTATTTGCATGGTATTTAATTGGTCGGTCATAATATAAGGATAATATATGACATATCAATTAATTTTTATTTTGTGGCAGTATCTGAAAATGGCATCCGAGAACGTTGAGAATAGCAATGGAGCACAGACGACTGTTGATTCACCACATATCAATAATCAGGATAATGTGCATCAGGAAGGTGTCGATCCTCATGCAAACAACAACACTGACCAAATGATGAATGATCAAATGTTCAGAGGCTTTATGCAATTCATGCAACAACAGGTGAAAGCGGCTCCTGTCCACAACGTAGGTGGAAATACTGGAAACTCTCTGGCGGTCACCGCTAAACAGTTTAAGGAGCTGGGACCACCGGAGTTTAAGGGAGAACCCAAACCACTTGTAGCTGAAACATGGATAAAGCAGATCACCAAGATATTTGATGTCTTGGGTTGCTCCGAGGAGCAAAAGGTTCCCTTTGCCGCCTTTATGTTGCGAGGAGAGGCAGATTACTGGTGGGAATCGATAAAGCGTACTCAACCTGCCGCACTGAAGATGTCTTGGGAGAAGTTTCAAGATCTGTTTAACGACAAATACTTTCCCGAGAGTATTCGTCACATGAAGGAGGTGGAGTTCATCAAATTGGAGCAGAATAATATGACCGTGTCGCAGTACGAGGCAAAATTTGCGGAGTTATCCCGGTTTGCGTCCCACCTGGTGGATAATGAAGAATGAATGACGCGGATGTTTTTAAGAGGTTTGAAGCCGGAGATACGTCAACATCTTGTTTCTCATAAACTGTGTTTGTATTCAGATGTTGTAAATAGGGCTCAGTTGGTGGAGCGCGATAACGAGATAACGCAACCAAAAGAGAGCAGCCGGCAAAATGATAATACCAGTGAGAGCAGTCATCGAAGCGGTGACAACAAGCGTGGAGGGAATCAACAGGCCAGAAATGGTAACCACTTCGGTGGTAATCAGGGCCAAAACAATAAGAATGGACATTTTAAGAAGAGGAGATTCAACAATGATGGAAAGATGTCAGCACCATCACCTGTCGTTAAGGAAGGAGAACGACCACCTATCATATGTTTCAAATGCGGAGGGGAGGGGCACATCAGTCCAAACTGCGCGATGCCGTCCAAAGCATGTTATAATTGTGGAAGAGAAGGTCATTTAGCCCGATTTTGTCGTTTACCGAAGACAAATTCAGCTAGGATGGAGGCACCAAAGGCCGTCCCAGAAAAGTCAAAACCGGTTGTGCAAGGGAGAGCGTTTGTTGTGACCTCCCAGAACGCAAGGAACCCGAATGAGGTCATCACGGGTAAGCTTATCATAAACTTTAACGAAGTCTATACTTTATTTGATACCGGTTCAACCCATTCTTTTATTTCTCCTACTTGCGCTCATCGATTAAATTTGATTCCGGAGAAATTAGACTTTGACTTAGCAGTTGAAACTCCATTGGGAGAAACCTTCATTACATCCACGGTTTATAAGTCTTGTTTGGTTCAAGTTGGTACCCACACATTACCTGTCGATCTTATTTCATTAAAAATACTTGCATTTGACGTGATTCTAGGGATTGATTGGTTAACTACTCATCATGCAAAAATTGATTGTTTTCGTAAGGTTGTTAGCTTTCATATTCCTAATCGACCTATTATGCGAATTCAAGCAACCAAACCATTAAAATCAATCACTGTCATCTCAAGCCATAAAGCTATTCGTTTATTGAAAAACGGATGTCAAGCTTTCTTAGCTCATGTCACAGATCTAAACAAAAATACGTCAGTTTTGAATGATATTTCTATTGTTAATAAATTCCCTGACGTATTCCCTGAAGAACTTCCTGGCCTACCCCCAGAGCGTGAAATTGAATTTTGTATCGATCTTGAACCCGGTACAAAACCCATTTCCAAAGCCCCATATCGAATGGCTCCTATTGAACTTCAGGAGTTAAAGATCCAACTGCAGGAATTGTTAGACATTGGCTTTATTCGTCCTAGTACTTCTCCTTGGGGAGCTCCTGTTCTATTCGTGAAGAAGAAAGATGGAAGTATGCGACTTTGTATTGATTATCGGGAGTTGAATCATGTCACCATCAAAAACAGGTACCCATTGCCACGTATTGATGACCTGTTTGACCAGTTGCAAGGAGCACAATTCTTTTCAAAGATCGATCTTCGTTCTGGATATCATCAGCTGAAGGTTAGAACTGAGGATATTCCAAAGACGGCTTTTAGAACTCGGTACGGGCATTATGAATTCCTAGTCATGTCCTTTGGATTGACTAATGCTCCTGCTGCCTTCATGGATATGATGAACCGGGTATTCAAGGAATATTTGGATCATTTTGTGGTCGTCTTTATTGATGACATCCTTATTTATTCCAAAAGCCGTGAAGATCATGAGCAACACTTGAGGCTGGTACTCCAAAAGCTTCGTGAATACAAGCTTTATGCCAAGTTGAAGAAATGCGAGTTCTGGCTGGAGGAGGTAGCATTCCTTGGGCACGTAGTATCAAGTCGTGGAATATCGGTTGACCCGGCAAAGATTGAAGCTATTCAAAGCTGGGAGCAACCTAAATCAGTGACCGAGGTACGTAGCTTTCTTGGTTTAGCTGGTTATTATCGGAGATTCGTGGAAGGATTTTCTTGAATCGCTACTCCATTAACTCAGCTGACTCGGAAAGATACAAAGTTTGGTTGGAGCGAAGAATGTGAGCAGAGTTTTCAAGAACTCAAGAGGAGACTCATTTCAGCACCTGTTCTAACAATACCATCTGGCTCGGAGGGATTTGTCATCTACAGTGATGCTTCGAGCAAAGGGTTGGGATGCGTTCTCATGCAACATGGAAAAGTCATAGCCTATGCATCAAGACAACTCAAGGAATATGAAAGGAATTATCCTACTCATGATCTAGAGTTGGCAGCTGTTGTCTTTGCACTTAAAATTTGGAGGCATTACTTGTATGGGGAGAAAGTGGAGATCTTTACGGATCATAAAAGCCTCAAATATTTCTTCACTCAAAAGGAACTCAACATGCGACAACGACGTTGGCTTGAACTGTTGAAAGATTATGATCATACCATTCAATACCATCCTGGAAAAGCGAACGTGGTAGCTGACGCATTGAGTAGAAGATCATATGCGGGTACAAGTGCAATATTAACAACGCAAAGGCCCATTTTGTGTGACTTGCAAAGGATGGAGATAGAGTTAAAGACTCCAGGGACCCATGTGATGATGGCGAATATACGAGTAGAACCGACTTTAATCGATAAAGTTAAAGCTGCTCAAGCTACAGACCTGGAGCTGATGCGTATGAAGAAGAAAGTGCAAGAAGGTTCTATGCCGGAAGCAAGAATCGATGAAGAAGGAATACTTCGAGTCAACTCCAGACTTTGTGTTCCTAACAACCCTGATTTAAAGTATGAAATCATGATGGAGGCGCACAACACACCGTTTGCAATCCATCCTGTGTAGGGTTTCGGCACAGAAACGCACAGCGGAAATTAAAATTTTAAAGCAATTTCCGAAACCCTAAAACAGGATCCATGCGAAAAATCAATTAATTAAGAGGTTTAGAGATTATACCGATTATGAAAACGAGAGTCTGAAATCGACTGCGCCTCGAATCTCCAACGCAATACAAACCGACTGCGTCTCTACGGTATCCACACGAACGCTCCGCGAATCGTCTTACGATCTGCAGAAGAAGGAATCGCGGTACTAGCCACCAAGGATGAGGATTTTCGGAACTATTTTCTCTAGTCTCTCTCTAAGAGCGGCTAGGGTTTTGTTTTGACGTTAAAAACCTAAAGTCTGATATACATCATATATATAGCAGTCAGGAGGAATTAATCAAAACCTAATATTATTAAAATCCGAGTTTATATATATCTTAATTAAGTCTTACTTAATTAATATACATATATATAAATTATCCTATTAATTTAAATTCGTAATTTAAAATTATATCAATCATATTGACATATTTAAATCTTTACAATTTAAATTAATTTCCTTTTAATTACGTTCTTTGTGTGTGACCCTATAGGTTATTATTACGTTGGCAATAACCTTAAAATCATATTATAAAGTTATAAACAGTGAGCGGCATCTAGTAATGCATCACTGCTACCCAAGTAATAATAAGATCGATGATTCGATGCAACCTTTTCGTGACCAATGTTTCAATGTAATTTAATCCTTTTAACCTTAATATCCTAGATTAAACTCGAGTCATGGAATGTGTCATACTCTTCATAATTTAATCTGAGTTTTCTTGATCAATGAGTAGACTATATGAAACAAATCACTATTTGAGCATGGCCATGCATTTCATAGTCCTACTCAATCAAGAGGCCTATGGATATCACCTATAAAATATAGGATGGTTAAATTCCATCTAGATCACTCATATTACTCACACGATTCATAATGAACCCAATAATCACCTTTATAGTCCACCCTATTAAAGGTGACATTTGATGATATCAAAGTACATAAATTCTCGTGTAGTAATATAGCGGTTTCAGGTCGGAGGACCATTACATCATTGTCACTATGAGAATTACTAATGACACTTCGCATAATGCTCCATATAGAATTCTCATGGTGGGTCTGTCCAGTACATTGTTCTCTAACATGTACCTATGCATTGACTTAATATCTCATATATTTATGACCAATGAGATTTGGTCATCAGTCAATCCACATACTAGTCTCAATGCATCATTGTTGTCCCATCAACAATGATACTCGACTAGGGACATTTAAGAACAATGATACTAATTATAATTATATAATCTCATGTTCAAGTCACATACTTGAAACTATATAATTTGTATCACTATTCTAAGGAATTTTATTATGTTAACAATTATATTACGCAGTAATTAAAATCATAATAAAATCATTTATTTATTCAATCAACAATAATATCAAATGTTAAGCAATTACATCAAATAATTGGCCTCTAGGGCATAAACTCTAACATCCTGGAAGTACCAAAATGTATCATGATCTTCGTCATACATTTTGGTGGAGCAATATGAAGAGAGAGATAGCGTTGTTTATCTCAAGATTTCTAACTTGTCAACGAGTCAAAGCGGAGCATCAAGTACCAAAAGGTCCATTGCAACCACTTGAAATTCCAGAATGGAAGTGGGAGCACATTACCATGGATTTCGTTACCGGTCTTCCTAGGGTTTCTCAAGGTATTGATGCGATTTGGGTCATTGTTGATAGATTGACCAAGTCTGCTCATTTCTTACCGATACGAGAAACTTATACACTTGAACGTCTTGCTCGTATGTGCATAAACGAGATTGTAAGACTGCATGGTATGCCAGTATCCATAATTTCTGATCGAGACCCAAGATTCACTTCACGATTTTGGGTTAGTT
Organism: Panax notoginseng; assembly: GCA_016801055.1. Classification (NCBI taxonomy): domain Eukaryota; kingdom Viridiplantae; phylum Streptophyta; class Magnoliopsida; order Apiales; family Araliaceae; genus Panax; species Panax notoginseng. The sequence goes on along the minus strand of CM029018.1, from coordinate 3,173,662 downwards.
TACAAAAAGCTATGGGCACGGAGTTACGATTTAGTTCAGCATATCATCCTCAGACGGACGGACAATCAGAGAGGACTATTCAAACTCTTGAAGATCTATTAAGACTCTGTGTCCTTGACTTCAAGGGAAGTTGGGATAAGTTCTTACCATTGGTGGAGTTTTCCTACAACAACAGTTATCAAGCAAGTATTGGCATGGCTCCATTCGAAGCATTGTATGGAAGAAAATGTCGTTCTCCAGTATGCTGGGATGAGGTGGGCGAAGCAACGTTGTTGGGACCGGAGTTGGTACGTATGACTACAGAAAAGATTCAAACGATCCGACAACGTATAAAAACCTCACAAGATCGACAAAAGAGTTATGCTGATCTTCATCGAAAGGACGTGGAATTTGATGTAGGAGATCATGTGTTCTTACGTGTTGCTCCATGGAAAGGAGTTACAAGATTTGGAAAGAGAGGAAAGCTAAATCCTCGATTCATCGGTCCATTTTTAATCCTCGATCGAGTAGGAACTGTGGCTTATAGACTCGCTTTACCGCCAAGTATGTCTCGTGTTCATAACGTTTTCCACATATCAATGTTACGCAAATATGTGGAAGACCCGAACCACATTATTGAGTTAGAACCGGACGAAATAGTGGAGGATTTGACGTATGAAGAAGTTCCTGTTCAAATCTTGGATAAGAAGGAACATATTCTACGCTCCAAGGTTATACCTCAAGTTAAAGTTTTGTGGAGAAACCACGATGTTGAGGAAATGACTTGGGAGTTAGAATCAGAAATGAAATCAAGGTATCCTTACCTCTTCGACATACCAGGTACGTACCCTAATTTCGAGGGCGAAATTTCATAAGAAGGGGAGGTTGTAAGACCCCAATCTTTTATAAATAAAGATGAATTTTCTATAAATATCATTTTTGAATATTATGGAGTTAATTTGATATAATGTTATAGTTGTGGGTAATATTTATAAATTTTGCAAAGTAAGCAAGTTGTTATAAAATATTCGTTTGGTCGGAGAATATTCTTTTTGTCGGGGAATATTCGTACGACGGCACAATCATTGGTGGACCCCACAACGGAATTATTGTCGGATGGAGAAAACGACAGAATTATCTTTCTATAAAAATAACAGCTGAGGTATTACGTTAAAATCGTTAAAACTGTTGAACTACTCGGTAGTAAAAGTACAGTAATACGCGTGGTTGCATAGTAGCACACGGTATTGATTATTGATGCTTACGTGAGAAGTCACTCAGCTATACTCAATTATTGCTACAGTAATTGCTGCATCATATCTCTTAAATTATTGTCATAGTATCATCTGTATAATATGTTATATTATTGAGACGTTATGGTAAGTTTGGTTATTTTATGGGGGGCCATATGTCATCATCTAAGAGTCTCTTCGTCAATAGTATTTACCTTGGTCAATAGTAATTACCGTCGTCAATAGTAATTACCGTCGTTAATAGTATTTACCTTGGTCAATAGTAATTACCTTCGTCAATAGTATTTACCTTGGTTAATAGTAATTACCTTCGTCAATAGTATTTACCTTGGTCAATAGTAATTACTTTCGTCAATAGTAGTTGTCCCTTCAATATTACCAAGAGTCATTTGACCCTTCGTTAAGACCAAGAGTCATTTGACCCTTCGTTAAGACCAAGAGCCACCCTCAGTTTTTCTATAAATAGAGGCCTAGGGCTTCATTATTTTTCACGAATTCATTCAAGCTATAGAGAGAGAAAGTATAGAGAGAATAAGAGAGAGAGAATAAAAGTATTCTGCTACATCACTTTTTCAATATCCAGTTCTTTTAAGGTAGGGAATATTATTTCTTTTATATTCATGAAGAGAACTTCTGTTATTCCATTTGTTATTATTCTGTTGGAATAACCAGTATACGCGGTCTACCCTATACTTGGTGACATTCTTCTATTATTCTGTTGGAACATCCTGTCTGTGTGTTTTACACCGGACCTGGTTCCGTTTATTATTCTGTTGGAACATCCTGTCTGTGTGTTTTACACCGGACCTGGTTCCATTATTTATTATTCTGTTGGAATATCCTGTCTGTGTGTTTTACACCGGACCTGGTTCCATTATTTATTATTCTGTCGGAATATCCTGTCTGTGCGTTTACGCCGGACCTGGTTCCATTATTTATTATTCTATTGGAATAACCTGTCTGTGCGGTCTATCGCATGCATGGTGATTTCTTTTGTTATTCAATTCTTTATTGTACTCAGTTGGTTAAGTTTTGACTTCTATACTCCATGAAATTTGTGGAATATCCTTGATAGTTGCGTTTCATCCAGTATCTTTTCAAGAAAATATTCTTCTAAGCATTCTTGAATTTTACTCCACAATGCAGTATCATGTTGACAATTTGGACGTTGTTAATTCCTGGATAAATTAATTCTTGAACTTGTTTTATTGAATTCTTATATCATTGTCATCATCCTCATGTTTATAAAATGTTGAAAGTCATCTGTGGCATGTATTGCATAGATGGACTTGGTATGATTATGACCAGGGATTATTCGGTATAATCATGACCGTAATGTTACAAATGATGTGGTAAAAGTCCTCATTGGCCCGTAGTGCATTGATGGACAGTTGTTGGCATGATCATGACCATTAATGAATATACGAATATCCTTGGCCGTAGTGCAGGGGTGATTCGATGATGTGAATTATTTTATTAAGCTGAGTCTCAGCGATCACAGTGTTGAAAAACTTTTTAAATCATAAAAGATAGTAGAGTTTATTTTCTACTTGACTCTTTTAATGGATTGCTTGTTCTGCTACAGTTAAACTTGATGTCTATTATATTTTATCAGTTTAACATTGTTGAAGGCTAATGATAATTTATTCTGCATTATCTTAGTCATAATATTTCTTACTGGGCTAGTTGAGCTCACCCTTTCTTTCACTGTTCTCTTCAGGAAATGAGAACGTAGCTGGGACAAGTCGGGGTACGGAGTGATGGTCCGAATGATAGTATTAGTTAGTAGTCCTCACTATTCTATGTAATGGTGTGTTAATAAATGTAATGAGGACTCCTTTTGAGTATGAATACTCTCTAGAAGATAATATTTGTATTCAAACTCACAGTTTATGTTTTGTCGTATTGTACACGACAGTTGTATTATTAAGTTGTATTTGTATTCTGTACTATGTATCTGACGACTCAAGATGGGTGATGTATACCTAATTTTGGGGGCGTCACAATCCATTACTGTATACGTACGTCAATTATTTAAACATATGCATTACAATTATTTAAACATATGTATTACAAATAAAAATTACTAGAAGAATTTTCAGCACAATATTTATTATTTATTTAAGCTCAAACAATAAAATTTAATCCATTTACTAGTCATCTGGCCCAATTGCCCGCCCCTCTCATAAAAAGTCGAGCACAAAAATGCCTACGCTGTGTTAACACCCGACAAGAAGTACATGTGGCTTTATACTACTGGTTTGGGCCCCACAAAACTTGTAGCCAGCCCTGGTGACCCTCCCTCTGGAGTCTGGACTGGCGGTGATCCTATGGGTCCTACGGATCTATACCATATATACGGATACCAAGAATTTATTTTTTTAATAAGTTAATCAATTGGACAATACAACACTGACACACATACAATCTCGTTTACGTATCAATATTCTATTAGTCAATTAAACAATTTATCTTAAAATAAATTTTATACTAATCACTTTCCATATATACACAGTTTCAATGGATATGTTTTTTTTTGTTTATGTACCACAGCCGCCGACATTGTTTGCCACGTCATTATGCAGAGGGAGAGGAGATAAAAATAAAATATTATAAAGAGGGAGGAGAAAAAGTGTTGCATAAAAAAATATTTTAAGCATTCAACCAGGCTACTATCACATAAAAAAAAGTTCATATATACGTAAATATGTGACTTTTTAATTATTTTTATTTTACATTTGTGTATGTTTTTGATGTCCACGTTGATATATTTTAAATTTTTGAGGACACTCGTTACTGAGAGTTATGAATAAGATAAATACTAATAAGTAATGTAATTAGTTTGTGTGATGAAATTTACAACTACACTATGCAGTTCTATAAATATTTTATAAATTTCAGTATATTGTGCGGAACCGAAGACTATATTAAAATAATTTACTAATTTATCACATCAATAATTTATAAAATATTTATAACATCGCTCTTACATAACAGAATACATAAACCAATTAAATTGCCCACCAATGTCGCCGGACCCACGCCTACAGCTAGTGTTACTGCTACACTCAAATCTCAATCAAGATTCAAAATACTTAATACACATATTAGTATATTATACTAATTCATTAAAATTTTATTTAAATAAATCTTGTCTATTTGTCAAGGAGAATTTAATAATGCCACCGTAATAATTATATTGTTAAAAGTTTAAAATATTATTTAAAATAAATATAAAAATATTGTTAAATGAGTACATATTATTCTGATTAAAGAGAAATTAACCCTTTGACCTCATAGGTTTAATTGGGTCATAATTAACCCATTGGGCAAGCCAAGAGGGCCAATCTCCATAGATGGATTTGAGAAGAGGGAGAGAGTGAAAGAGAAGAGAGAGGAGAGAGACGCAGAAGAGAGAGTGGGATTTTCTGTCTGGGAGATGTAGTGCAAAAAAGGGGCCAATTTTCATTTTTTTTGTTGAAATTCTTTCTTTGGTATCCTCACCTTTTCCGGTCACTACCCTGTTTCCATATACAACACTTTTCCGGTGAGCTTTTACCGGCGAGCATAGCCGGCCGGCTGATTTATACCCTTTTTCCTAAAAGTCTTAAGCTTTTCTTTCTTGAAAAACTTTTTTTCAGCTGTGAATAAAATAAATAATTTCTTTACTTGTTTCATTGAGCTCAGGGGAGCTAGAAAAGTGCTTAGATTTTAGTTATTCGATTCGAGAGATCGACTTTATGTATTGCCGGAAAGATGAAACTCCGGTAAGATTTTCCGATTATTTTAGCTTCAAAACTGAGGGCGCTGAAGGAAAAAAAATATTGAATCACCTCAATGAAGACTCCGGCGAACGCTGCCGTAGCTGCTATGGGCAGTCCCGGAGAAGGTCAAACTCTACTCTGTACTTTTCTCTCTAAAGATAAGCTTAGGAAACATTGGAACAACCGGAGAGTGGGTCAAAAAAGAAGCTGTTTGATCTGTCGTTTCCCCTCTGTTTTTCTTTACCAAGGTTTTTGGTCCCCTCTCAGTAAAAAAAGAAAAGAAAAGCTTAAAAAAATTATTTTTAAATTGGGAAAATGTAATTTTGAAAAGTCTTTGTAATGGTGGGTCAATGAATTTTCAGTGGCCGGTGTAGTAATATTGACTGTCAGAACTCAGATGCATTTTCCTTTGTTTATCAGGTGGAGAAAAGAAAAGCATAATAAATACTGAGCTATGGCAAGCGTGCGCCGGGCCTCTGGTGAATTTACCGGCGGCTGGGACCCACGTCGTCTACTTCCCTCAAGGCCACGGTGAACAGGTTTATTTGTTTGTTTGTTTTTAATTAATTTTTTTGAAAAATAATAGTTGACATATCATTCCATGCTATCATGAGCAGTTGCAGAGTTGCAATATTTATGTAAACCCACCATTTTTTAGTCACCTTAGCATTACTGACTCTTGAGTGTGCTCATGTGCTAAATTTAGTGGGTGGGTTGGTGGATATGAAACCTTTTCTTGATATTGAATTACCCTTTTGACCTAGCCTTAGATTGTGATGGTTGTGTTGAAATTGATTAGCTTTTTAGGTAAAAAGAAATATTCCATTGAGTTCTAGATACTACATTGGTCTTTTGTAGTACAACCAATTCGTTGCCTTTCTTGCATAGCACTTCACCCTGGAGCTGGCTGTATTGGTGTCTTAAAGTAGGAATTGTTTGCAATCCTGTGAAAAATATTTCATATGAAACTAGTAGTGTATATGGTGTCTGTCTCTAAATTTGGAATTACTATTACATACGGAATCAAGTACAAGTGAAGAAGGCAGGTGATACTTTCTATTTTTCTTGCATTTATATAAATGCTTATTATTATAGAGAATGAGAATGCAACTCCATATGGGATCTTCAGTAGTTCTGGAGATGTTTTTGTAATATTATTATCACCATCATTATTAAACCGGTATAAGGTCATGTTGCCCCACTAGTAAAGATGACACTAATTATTACTCACCTATCATTGAATATTAACAAGGACGCAGTTGAGTAATTGCCATCAAAACCTGAAGTTGATAGGGATGTTTGCCAGAAGAGTTCACATAATTTATTGGTGAGCCTGTAAAAAGTATCATCATCTCAATACTCTCAATACACATGCTCTGCTTGTTTGTTTATTTCAAATGCATAAAACAGTTCAGTCAACAATGGAGATATGAAACGTTTTTTTTACACTTTGCCCTCGTATGGTTCAGATATGAAGTTCATATTTAATGCTCTTGACAAGATAGGAAAAGCTTATTTGTGCTTTGCCCTCCTTTTATAAACACTATATATATAGAGAGAGAGAATAAGCCAGTGTTGTAATGGGTGTGTGATTGTAACCTGTGAAACTTTTCTGCTTTAATTGCCCTTTTGATGCTTCTGGCAATAAACTTGTGTTTACTGACATGCGTGTAAAAATGCTCCTTTTCAGGTTGCAGCATCCATGAGGAAGGACGTGGATACACAAATTCCAAACTATCCTATTCTTCCCTCCAAGCTATTATGCCTCCTTCACGATGTCACATTGCGCGTATGCTTCATTTAGTTTGTCTTCCCATTATAGAACATAAACTCCCGATGTTTATCACTTCTCATTATTTATTACGGCTTTCTTAACTTTGTCTTAGGCTGACCCTGAGACGGATGAAGTGTATGCTCAGTTGACACTCCAACCTGTTCCTTCAGTATGAACCGGTTTCATTGTGCACTAGTTTCTGATTTGGTTATTCAAACCTAATATGTTTACAATTGGTGTGCAGTTTGACAAGGATTCACTATTAATATCTGATCTTTCAATGAAAGCTAATAAACCACAGACAGAGTTCTTCTATAAAACATTGACAGCAAGTGATACAAGCACTCATGGAGGATTTTCTGTTCCTCGAAGTGCAGCTGAGAATATTTTCCCTCCTCTTGTATGCAACTTTATTTTGATTTCAATGTTCAAATTTGTTGATTTTAAACTGATATCATGTATAAGAAAGTGTTCCTCTTTCATAGGATTTCACAATGCAGCCACCTGCTCAAGAACTTGTTGCTAGGGATTTGCATGACAGTGTATGGACATTTCGCCACATTGACCGCGGTAAGTTCATTTGGGGCCATCTTTGATCAATTAAAGATGACTGTTATACTATGATCTGCTTCACTTATGACACCAATGCCCTCATAATCCAGGGCAACCAAAACGTCACTTGCTTACAACTGGTTGGAGCCTGTTTGTAAGTGGAAAGAGGCTTTTCGCCGGCGACTCGGTGTTATTTATTAGGTAACATATTGATCATCTAAATTATTTCTTTTTCTGTTCTTGATACCAATTATGTTGTCCTGATGAACAACTTTAGCCTACAGTTCCTATATAATATATTTATTTGAACCTTAATTTTCAATAATTGTGAGCAGGGATGAAAAACAACAGCTTCTTTTGGGTATCAGAAGGGCTAACCGGCAACCCCCCAATTTATCAACATCCATGTTATCTAGTGAAAGTATGCATATTGGAATCCTTGCTGCAGCTGCCCATGCAGCTGCCAACAATAGCCCGTTCACTGTGTTCTACAATCCGAGGTCAGTATGCATTTTTTATGTTAAATCTTTCTTATTAGATGCCAATGTCCTTAAATCATCTTTGCTGGCAGGACTAGTCCATCGGAATTTGTCATTCCTTTAGCCAAGTATTATACAGCAGTATGCAATAGCCAAATATCTCTTGGCATGCGCTTTTGGATGATGTTTGAAACTGAGGAGTCAGGAAGAAGAAGGTATCAATATTCCTGAAAATGTTATTTCAACTTGGGTCCTTTGAATTGGCACATAAAGTTTTTTACTTGGAAACACTGATGACAGTTTGTTGTTTGATAACTGAAAATTAATTCAACTCGTCTTTTCAGTGTCTTTTTTTTTTCTTTACTTCCCTCCCTTCTTTTAAAAGCAGCTAATATCCCCAAATTTGATCCACTCTACTGAGATTCCAGAATCTCTTTTTTCAAAACTATTCGTAATTTGGATTCAAATTATTTATTACTTGATCCGCATGAAAGCTTAAATACATATATCTACACACAACCTTTAATATAACAAATTATTGGCTCTGCAGGTATATGGGTACAATTACAGGCATCAGTGACCTGGATTCTGTGAGATGGAAGAATTCACAATGGCGTAATTTGCAGGTACAACTTAAAGAATATTTCTTGTTGATCTTTCTCATTCTGATGTAATTTGGTTGTTACTTATACAAGCCACTGCTGTAATCACATATAATGCTCGTGTAGGTTGGTTGGGACGAATCATCTGCTGGGGAAAGACGAAATCGGGTCTCAGTTTGGGAGATTGAGCCTGTGTCAGCCCCATTTTTCATCTGCCCCACTCCCCCCCTTTTCAGAACTAAGCGTATGAGGCAACCAGGAATGCCAGGTACATCACTACAAGTGGAACTGCTATCAATTAGCCAGTGAATTATCCAATGTTCTCTCTTGTCTATTTATTACTGTTGCTTGAGCCTGGTTTTGATATTTGACTATAAATGTTGACCCTCTTATCTGAATGGCCCACCAATGTGTTGTGCTCTGTTAAAGTGGATGCAACAGCTGATCTTATTATTTAGTAATAAAGTAACAATGAAAAGAGCCCAGGGCTAATTTATGTTAGATGCTCTTTTTGTCATGCCATGGTCAATCTTTGACCTAAAAGGCAACTTTCTTGTGGTCCTTGAATGTTGCATAGTGTCAATGTGCTGAGATCATGATTTTACCTATAAGTTGCTCTGCCAGAAGAGCTACCCTTTCTGCTGAACAACGATTTGAAAACTAAAACCCATGTTTAATTTGATAGTTATCCGACCCTTTAATGATGTTCTCTTTGCAGATGATGAAACTTCTGATCTTGACAACCTATTAAAGAGGACAATGCCTTGGCTTGGTGATGATTTATGCATGAAGGATCCTCAGGCACTCCCTGGTCTAAGCCTAGTCCAATGGATGAACATGCAGCAAAACCCTTCCCTGGGTAACTCGGTACAGCCAAACTATTTGCATTCCTCGTCTGGGTCTGTTCTGCAAAACCTTGCCGGGGCAGATCTTTCACGTCAATTAGGCCTGCGAGCACCACAAATCCCTGTGCAGAACAACATACAGTTCAATGCCCAGGGGACAGTCCATCAAGCACAACAGCTTGATCAACTTCAAAAGTTAGCATCCTCATCGCTAAACCCATTAAGCTCCATCATACAGTCACAGCAACAGCAGCAACAACTATTGACTGATATTACCCAGCAGCAAAGACAAAATTACGTCAGTCAAACTTTGCCTGCAAGCCAAGTTCAATCCCAACATCTGCAGCCACAGAGTCATGCCCAGAATCAGAAAATATTTCAGCAGCAACCGTCTATCCAAAACCATCAGCTACACGTAAACATTTCTCAGAACCTGCAGCAGCAACAGCAACAGCAGGTTGTGAATCAGATGCAACAACAAAACTTAATTAAATCCCAGCAGCCTGATCAAGCTAATCAACAATTACAGATGTCCAAGAATCAAATACAGCTTCAACTTTTACAGAAGCTTCATCAGCAACAACAGTCACTTTTAGCTCAGCAATCTTCTCTGCAGCAGCCTTCTCAATTGTCACAACTACAAGATCAGCACAAACAGATGTTAGATGCATCTCAGAGCTATTCTAGGTCCACAAAAACTATCCAAGTGCTGGAAATGCCTCAAACAACGTCCACCTTACTCCCTCAAATGCACAATATACCTCAGCTGATGACAAGAAATAATAGCCAGACAAATGTTCGGTTCTCCCATCCCCCCAAGCAATCAAAGCTCCAGGAGCAACCCAGTGTACTGCCCGAATTTTCTGGGCGTATGGGGCGCATTCCAACAACCAATCAGCTCTCTACAGCGGGCAGCAGCTTATTGACGGGAGCTGCAGGTGGAGGACAATCTGGGATTACAGATGATGTTCCATCTTGTTCCACATCACCTTCCACGAACAACTGCCCAAATGTGGTCATGACAACAAGAAATGGTAGGAGCAGAGGTTCCATCTTGGGTGATGAGATAGCTCAGTCTTCTGCTACACTACTGAATTCCAGTGGTTTGGAAACATTTTCGGCCATTTCTAATATAGCTAAAGATTTGCAGCAAAAACCTGATAATAAGTCTTCAGTGAACATATCCAAGAGTCAGAACCAAGGGTTTTTAACCCAACAAACATACTTAAATGCAGCTGGAACCCAAATAGATTACATGGACAGTTCATCTCCAGCAACTTCGGTTTGCTTTTCTCAGAATGACTTTCAGAACACTAATCCAGCGTGTTTCAATTCACAATCAATGTCGTTCAGAGAAACAAGTCACGATGGGGAAGTTCATGTCGATTCCAGAAACAATATTCCATTTGTGGCTAACATTGATAGCCAGTTGGGTCTGCCCATCATGATTCTCGACACTATGATTGCAAAGGGAATGGTTGGATCAGGGAAGGATTTCTCAAATAATGCATCTTCAGGTGGAGGTATGCTTTCCAGTTATGAGAACCCTAAGGAAGCTCAGCCTGAGCTTTCATCATCAATTGTTTCCCAGTCATTTGGAGTCCCAGATATGGCATTCAATTCAATTGATTCCAAAATAAATGATAGCAGCTTCTTGAATAGCAACGCCTGGGCTCCAGCACCACAATTTCAGCGGCTGCGGACATACACAAAGGTATGTTGATTATGGAAAGCCAAATCAGCAAACCAAGCGTATTATATCTTTTCCAATTTTTTTGGTTAATCTTGATTATGGAGTTTGACTTGCATGTATGGTTTGAAGGTCTACAAACGTGGAGCAGTTGGAAGATCAATTGATATTGGCCGTTATTCAGGATATGAAGAGCTTAAACAAGATTTGGCTCGTCGATTTGGTATAGAGGGACAGCTGGAGGATAGACAAAGAATTGGGTGGAAACTAGTTTATGTGGATCACGAGAGTGATGTCCTGCTAGTTGGGGACGACCCTTGGGAGTAAGTTCACAATCTTAAGTCTATTTAAGTTTCACATATATCATATATAAAAATATCTGGTTTATGGAAAACATGCACAAGATTTTGCCCTCAGTTCAAAATGCAGTACAACATTCTTATAGTGAAAAGTCGCCTAGAAAATTCCCTAGTTTATTGCCCACCTCTTCTGTAACTTTTGAACCATCTCTGATTTGTGCAACGTAACTTGGTCAGCTAATATTAGTCATTCTATATATGTCAACTTATATGTGTGTGTGTGTGTATACACACACTGATTTGGTCATATATTGTTGACCAGGGAGTTTTTGCACTGTGTCCGGTACATCAAGATCCTTTCTCCTCAAGAAGTCCAGCAGATGAGCTTGGATGGAGATTTTGGGAACAGTTCCCTTCCATATCAAGCCTGCAGCAGCTCTGATGGTGGATTGATTGTGTAAAGTAGTCGATTGGTCGGTCGGGTCTAGACTTGTAGCAATTCTTCTTCCAAGTTGGTTGCTTACTATTATTATTACCAGGACCAGGAAGGTGCCCTTTATTTGCTCTCAGCATGTCGATTATATTGCCAGCATGGGGTTTTCGTATATAACCATTAGGGGCTTGTTCTTGAAGTTTGGACCAACCTTGACGAGGTGTGTGGAAGAAACAAGGAAGCTTCATCACCTATGAGTTTGGTTAATGGACCAAAGAATGACTGGCAGGGAACAACTATCATTAATGCCAAATTCTGATCGCTCGCCAAATCACCAAACAACGAACTTAAAACCTGCATAGTCAACAAACAAACGCACCAAAAAGCTTGACAGCGCTCTGATGTGAGAATAAGTACATGCCAAAAAGGTCAACATGATGCTAACTAAGGAGACTACTACATCTTGCTCGCGGTATGTATTTATAATAATGTGTTATGGTTGTATTTATAGTTCGATAACACCACCTCAATTTACTACGCCCGTCCCCGAGCAGTAATAGTAGAGGTTCCTTATAAGAGTAAGTCTTATAATTAAATAAGATTTGTCTTCCTCAGAAATAAGAAATCAAATAAGACACAAGAGATCATAAGTTAATTTGGATCGTGAGCCTTTTAGAATATCAAACTCCTCATCCGTCAATATATTCATCCAGTCACGTGGCGCGGGTCCCCCAAATTCTCTGGACCCCAATCACACTCCAACAACTATGTTCAAGTTTATACCACATGTTGACGAGTGTTATTGTAGAAAGTTTAAGACTTGTAATTTTATGACATGGGTACGTAACATAAGGAGTGTACAGATAGTTGTGTAGAATTTTCCTTTTAGCCTTTAATGGAAGGAAATGGCTTATAATGAATTTAGATATTCAGTGCTGGTTGGTGGAATAACAAAATTAATAATTGCAACGTTCTCATTCAACAGCATATGAACATATTCAATGGTGTCTGCTGTAATATCCTAAGAACTTAGATGTCACAAAACTTTGTAAATTTGACTAAATAGTAGGTGACTCAACAAAGACTTGTGATTCTTCAATTGTATCAGCTTTAATCTCAGATTGTCTTTGTTCCAAAATATCACATTTGAACCTCTAAACTTGACATTTCTTCAATGGGCTTTGTAAGGAGACAACTTGTAACTATATAATCTACATGCTCACCGCCATTAATCTTGTATTGTATTAATACGAACATTTTCAGTACCACCATGAAAATCATTCAACTATAACTAATCTTGCAATATATGTGTTACATCAAAGCATTACAAACCTCCTCAATCCTAGACCTAGACCTAGACCTTTTAAATTTAATTGAAATAACACATTAATGCATGTGAGATTGTGATTGAGGTAGTATTATTGAACCAAGGAATCTCAAAAGGAAAATGAATTGGTTCGGGCTACAAATTTATTTCTTTCACAAGTTTAAGTAAAACTATATTAAAATCACTATCTTTATGGTAAAGTAGAAGATCAAGGAATGTTATGTCAAAACTCAAAACTCAAAAATCAAATTTTTGGGAGAATGAATTATGAGGTGAATCAAACCTAGCTTGTGACTAAATTCAAGTTTATGCAAGGGAGTAAGGGCTAAATTTAAAATAGCTACAACTGAAGGGGCCTTGTAATAACAGTGAGGAATCAAATTGATATTTTGCAGCACCAAATATTTAAATCAAATCAAACTCAAAAACCACAAAAAATCAAGGTTTATGCATGTACTTGGTTGTTTCTCGACTACACAACTAACGAACACAGTTTGACAAAGAAGATGAAGAGGAGGCCGGAGGGTACGTACCGAGACAGAACAATGACTGACTACGGCACGGCAGCTCTAATACAAATGTAATTGATTAGTTATCTACTAAATAGGTAATTGTACATACAAGAAAGTAAAACAATTAATGAAATCTCAATTAATTAATTAATTAATTAAACGTTGTTGTAAATAATAAAACCTTCAATTTTTATTTATCAAACACCACGAGATGTCTAACACAAGAATTAATGGAAAGAGAAAACCATTCAAATGTTTAAATATTAATGAACATTCATTCATGCATGCATGCACACTACTAGTTACTTACAGTATGCAATGCAATACTATGACGATGATTGGACGCCATGCATGGTCATGACGACGTGTGTGCTTAGCAGCTACATAACCTAATTAATTTCCCTTAGATATCGATATATTATTCCATGATGGCATTGAATACAACCGTGGAATGTTTTGCAATGTGCAAACTGAACTGCCCTCCTTCCTCACTCACATCAATCTTTCCCAACCCAGCTGCTGCAGCCTTCATTTCAAAATTCATAACAAGTTTTGCAATCACAAGCCCCAGAATTGGCAGTGCAAGTATCATCCCGGGGCAGCTCCGCCTTCCCACTCCAAACGGCAAGTATCGAAAATCAACCTGCACCCTCCCTGCTTCCTCCTCCGTGAACCGCTCTGGCCGGAACTCCTCAGGGTTCTTCCACCACGCCGGATTATTAGCCAGCCACCAGGCGTTAACCACCACCTTAGACTCTTTAGGAATGGTGTAACCCCCAAGCTTTGCCTCTTCAAGATTCATGTGTGGAACTAGCAAGGGTATGGGAGTGTGTAGCCTTAGAGTTTCTTTTACCGTGGCCTGTAGATATGGTAACTCGTGCAGATTGGCTTCTGTGACTGGGCTTCCCTTAAGAACGGTTGAGATTTCATCTCGGATCTTGCGTTGAACGGTAGGATGATTGACCAACTCTGCTATGGCCCACTCCATGGACCATAGCGTTGTCTCTATTGCTGCAACATTGATGTTCTCCACAATATAGAGCACGTTTTCATCACTGATCTCTCCCTTCATTTCAGCATCTATTATGTGATCCATTGCACAAATTATCTTGTGCTTCTCCCCATTGGCAGCCATTATTTTCCTAAGTTAAATCATCAAAAATTTGGAATGTTAAAATTGAATGTAATGAAATAGAATAATCATAAGAATCTTCTTCTTCTTCTTTTTCCTATAATATATAAAAAGTGTTTCTATATCTAACGACAAATTCATGTCAATATTAAACGAGTGTCGGACAAATTTATGCCGATATTATGTAAACACCGACCACCCACATATTAGTGTTAGTTCCACGTTAGTCGTAGTATATACACATTCAACATAAAATTAGTTGTTTATTTTTCATATTAAATATTGTTCTATATATATATATATCGTCTATAGTTTTAGGTTAATCGCAAACATAAAATTAGTAGTATACATATACAAGTCATTAAGGAAATATTGGTACGTACCTTCTCTTCTCAACATAATAATTGTTGAAAAATGCGAGCCTTCGATTCTGCAAATCCCTGCACTTGTTCAAGTACCCCCTTAAGAAGGGTCTAAGCAATGGAATGAAGTCTCCATAATTGTAATCAAAGCTCTGAGCCAACTGGCTCCTCTCGGAATTAAACCGAGTTGCCTCAATGAACAAGGGATCATCTTGTGACTGGAACTTAGTATCAAACATCATGCGATACATGATATTATATAACATCAACTGCAACCGTTTTCTAATTACAATCCCTTCTTCCTTGCCATTTCGTAAATCATGAACAACCAGGTCCATTTCTTCCTCCCACATGTGACTGTATTGGTGCACCACTTTGTTAGTAAAAAATGGGAGTGTCATTATCCGTCGCATTTTGCGCCAATGCTCACCATAAATAGTGAAAACCATGTCTTGGCCATTGCCTGTGAAGATATCGAACACCACGTTGCGTGGGCGGGACCCAAATTCCACGCCTTGTGTGTGTAGAACTTGGTTGGCTAGCTCAGGGTCTGATACAACTGCCAAATTTTTCGAGCCGAGTTTGAGTAAAAATACAGGGCCATAGGTTTTTGACATGGCTGCGAGGAGCCGGTGGTTCAAGTCATTGCCAACTTGAAGCCAATTGCCAAAAATTGGAAGGGAGAGTGGGCCCGGTGGGAGGTTGGACTTGGAGATTGAGCTGAAAAGGATTAAAATGAATGGGAGTATACCTATAATAGCTATAGGGAGAACAAGTGGGAAAGGAGTAAAATTAATACTATAGGGGGAGCAAAGTAATTTGGCTAATGAAAAAAGTGCAATTGTAAAGATGATGGAATTTGCCAATATTTTGGCCATTTTAGAGGGAGAGATAAGTTTAATGAATGGAGAGAGGAGAGAGGTCAGAGGACGATGTGTAGTAGTAGTACGTAGTCTATATATATACTTGGGGCCTTGGGGGTTGGGGTTGCGTATACTATAGACTATCTATGGGCATGGAATTTGGTAATAATGGTTAATGGAGGGTTGGTGTCAAATGGTATTGGGAAAAATTCCATGTGCTGAACAAGGTAGGAGGAGTTTATTTCAAGTCAAAAGTGGTGTTTGGTGATTGTAGGCGAAGGGGTGGGTGGGTAGGTAGGTAGGTATATATGCTTTGCATTTTATTTGTCTCTGATTGAAACAAGTATGATGTAATGTGCAACGTAAATATGGTTTCAATAAATTTTATATTTTTTTTCCTTGCATTTTTTATATTTCTCATGTCTAGTAGTTATTTTTTGCAATCACGCTCACCGAATAAATAAATAAAGTTAATCATCACATATAAGAATAATGTTACTATCACATAAAATCGTTCACATACATATTGATATGATCCGCATGACTTGCTCTGCACGTGTACATACGGTACCTAACCGGTATGTACCGAGCTATGTACCCAATTGATTTGAGGAAATCAACAATCGGAAAAGAAGAAACTATGTCAATCCATTTCAGTATTTAACAAGGATTAAGAACTGTCGTCTCAATCCGAAGAGAGATTGTTATGAAAATTTGTCTAATCAATATCTCAAAAGGAGGGAAGGCTCATATACTTGATTTTAACCATTAAACTTAACCCAACAGCTTCTAATACATGGGGGTAGAATTACTAAATAAAATAAGAAATCCAGAACAAACAGAATAACAATAGAAACATCAGTAAGATGGGAGGTTGAATGTATCGATACTCAAGACGCCATAACCCCAACTCTTTCTTTCATATTCTTAATATAATAAGTCATTATTCCAATAACATTTAGGCTTTCAGGCTTTGGAATTTTGATACAATCAACACTAAATAACAGCAATATTATGCAGAAACTTCCCACTGTTCCCTCATTGGGCCACACTAGAAGGGCCCATTGATTGGGTTGCAATATGACCACATTACAAAATTGGTACCCAACCGGTACCCGGTACACCGGTATAACTAGTACCGGTATCGGTATGTAATTTTGGCCATTTTCAATAATTAGTTCGGTACGGTTCGATTCAATTCGGTTATTTACCGATGCACAGTCCTACCTCCGTCTCCTTCCCCTTATAGAATTAGAATTTCTCATTAGGTATGATTCTTAATCGGATTGAACAAAATCCCTTTAAAAAAAAGAAAGTCAGATTATATAGAGTTGGAAATTAAACGCAATTAGTAATCTTTGATTTCTTTAAAGTATTATGCGCCAAATCAAACTGTACGTGGACTTTGGCTCACCATATCAATCGGGCCCAAATAATCAAGGATGAATTACATATTCTATTATATTTTTAAAAATAATTACAACAATAGTGCACTCATAAAATATTTACAACTTATATATTCAAATTAGCAGGGGACATGACCCATCTGGTTTAATATTGTTGGGTTTGTGAAACATAATTTTTTTAGGTATTTTATTAGATCAGAAACTCAACCTAAATTTTGGGTAAATATTTAGAGGGTTAAAACTATAAAATACCGTTACTCAGACATTTTGAAAAGATTAATTATCAAACAATATTTTTTTATTTAGATACAATTCTAAACAAATATTCTACATTACTCAGATACATTACTCAAATGTTTAAACTGTTCAGATCTTAATATTCAGTTTTATCAAACACAGCCTAAGAGGTAAACAAATATAGAATTGATATTTCCACATGATCCCTCTCACATGAATAGTGAGTGAATCCCACCTCCATGAGAGATACTTATGTGAAAAGATCATTTTAACCTGCTAAAATATCAGTTTCCAAACAAATACCACCTGAGATTTGTTGCATGCCTACAGGAGGGAAAATTTAGAATTTAAGACGTGAATAAAAAGGAGCTGAACAAACACTGCTCTAATTCATTGAATCCTGTCCGTCTCATATTTCAATACATATAAGCAACAGCAAGTACTCAACCCCACTTCATAACAGTGAATATGCAGCACAAGTATTGTAAGAAATAAATCACAGCTATGGAAACAAATCTGCTATTATTTGCCTTCATCCATTGGATCATTCTGGTTGCAAGTTTGAGATCTTGAATCCTTGTCATCTGCCCTTGATGATTCCAATTCTGATGTTTTTGAAACAGAATCTTCAAGTGCTTCTAGAAAAGATAGAACGGTGAATTTATCTGCAACAATAAGGGGGGAAGGGGGGGAGGGAAAGCAGCAGCAGCATTTTCAGCTCCCAGTTTAAAGGAATTATGTTCAGTACCACTAAATCATAAAATGCCAAAATTGATGTAGATATGTTTAAAATTATAAATCTTATAATCAATAGTAGCTTTTAGATAGTTTACAACATTAATCGTAGAGTTTACTAAAACGAATGAATCTATATCAAATTTTTTGTGCTTTAAAATGTCCACTTTAAGTCAACAATTGGAACAGAGGGAGGATAAAGATATATTTTTCTACTTTTTTTTGTGAGTCTCTCAAGAATTGAGTTGGCAATTGCCAGCAAGGAAAAGGTTAATCTAGGAATATTACAACATACTAGATCATTCAAATCTCAACAGCCAAATGTATAACATAAGACATACCATCATTTCCCAGGACATAATAAAAGTGAGAAGATTGTGAAGAACCTATGTCACCAATTAAATAATTCTTTTATGTTGGGATTTAATATTGAGATTTTTGACTTCTTATTTCTGAATACTTACATTTACTTGGGTCAATTCCAAACTGAGTAAGATCAATCTGTCCAGTTCGAAGCACCTACATATAAGCAGGAAATCATTCAAAAACTGGGGCACCCAATTTAGGGAGCAAACGAGGAATAAAACAATTGAGGTTTAATTTTCTCACATAAGTAAAAGAATCTACTTGTTGGCGGAAAGGAGGGCTCTGCAGAATCTCCATCAAATCCTCTGGAGTCCATTGCCCCTGCAACAGCGCAACAAGTCTCAAACATATGCACCAATATAATTTTAGTGAAAAGAGAAACTTGGACACCATATACTGACCTCAGGTAAGTGCGACACAAGCCCTTGTTCGAGCGATAATGTCTCGATCAAAGGCAATATCAACTCGGGCTTCAAAATATCACCTAATCCCAAGCCTAAAGAAAGAGTAGGTGAGAATATTCATAGTAAAAGCATAGATATAGTATCAACCAACAAGCTAATGGCTATGTCCCAAGACAAACTAATCTTTACTTAATAATTAAGTTAAATGATTCTTAATGACCTGTCTATAGTTTAAGAAAAAGAAATATAAAGAACACTTTCCTTCGGATGAAAAAAGATGATAAACAACAACTATAAGGGTTTAATCATTAATGCAAAAAAGGAGATTATTATCCTAGCCCCTCTTTTTCACCTGTATTTATATATTTGCTTTAAAGGTAAGATTTTTTAACACCATTTAAGAAGTGTTTCCAATATATTCAGGTGATACAATAACATCTCTACTCAACCACAAACAGTTACAATCTCAAGTCTGCCCGATATTTAAGGTAACAAATAAAAATTTTTGTTATTTAAATAAGTGACACTCAACTCAACAATGCTTTTTATCCCAAACTAGTTGTAGTAAGCTGAAAATGAATCTAATATGCAAGTGCAAAAATAGAAAAGCAGGAAGAAAACTTAAAAAAAAAAATGAATCAAATAATAGCAAAATAAAATAAAAACCTCTGGCAATGTAATGCCAACATAAAGAAACGTCTAATAAATACTGAACTGGAATGTATCCACCTTTTGACCAAAAATCTCATTATATAGCTTAAAACGGAGGCTACACCAAATTATAAAATCGCAAGTAATAATTACCTGCATCTGGATCTCCAGCTTCATCTGGACATCAAGCATGAAGTCAGATTGATAAAGAAAAGATTAAGCATAAAGTTATACCAAAGGACGGACCTAAATTGTACCTGCAGACCCAATGTTACTTAATATTCTTTGCAGATCCGCCAATTTCACGGGCCCTGAAGAGGTCACATCACCTGATACTTCTGCACCAATGCCTGGGCCTACCAAATTCCCAGCCCTGAAAGAAGTAGAATTCTAATTCAATTATAATGCACACAGCCAAAAGTAAAATCAATCTTGAAAGGGCAAGTCTGAAAGCAAACGCTATAAGGATAAATACAAGTCAGCCATGTAATAAATAACAGCAATTACAGTTAATCCCCGAGGAATTTGGAATACTATACATCCCTATGCTACAAAAGTAATTACTTAACAACTTTATGGTTTCTATAAAGGTGTATATTACTGTTTCAATTTAAACAAATTAACAAAATGACCAAAAGCCCGCATTTCTCTTTCATTTTACTTGTTTCCATTTCTTTTTATTTATTTTCTTCTTCAGACCCACCACCTGCAAAACTCTCTCTAAATACATATATCATGAGATAAATATACACAGTTATATACATAATTTAATAGTCAGAGAGATGAGAAATATAACTACTATTTGTTCTTTCAGACAAATGTAAACACCTTGCATCGTTCCCTTGACTCAAATTTCTGGATTTGCCCCTGATATATATAATAATCCAAATAAGCATGCACTTTGTGGGCATATCTTGGCGGGGAAAAAATCTGCCATAAACAATGCACCCTTTTCTTTAATGGAAATATGTAACCTTCTTAGGGTGGGACTAAGCGCCAAAATGAAACCATTATATTATTATTTTGAAAGAAATACTTGCAAGATGAAAGTGGCATGGGATAATATTACTCTCCCTACCTCTGAGGGAGGTCTTGGCATTAAAAATTTGTTGGATTGGAATAAGTCTCTTATCCTCATTCACTTATGGCAGATTATTCAACCCCAACCCTCTAGCATTTGGGCTACTTGGATCCATTCCAATATGCTCAAAGACCAAAACTTTTGGGTGATTAAAATTCTAAATGAGTGCTCATGGATATGGAGAAAAGTTATGAATTTAAGAACTCTTGCACAACAACATATTTTTTCCAAGATTGGAAATGGGGCAAGCACAAGTCTATGGTTTGATCCATGGTATAATGGCGTTCCTATAGCTGCTTCTCCTACGGCCCCTACTGTTCGTATTTCTAGCCTGGGCCCCATGGCCAAAGTTAAGGACATTCTCTCGGAGGATGGTTGGCAACTGCCTCAATTTAATCACAACATCATGCTTCAATTCGACAAACTTTTGATTTCAGCACAAATTTCAATATCTCCCGTGAGAACTCAATTCAATGGGGGACCATCCAAAAAAGTCCAATCAAAGCTTCTCTGATCTAGCACTCGATTAGATCCAAAAGAACTTCTGGCACAAGCTGATATGGCATAAATTGCAGGTCCCAGGTTCTCCTTTATTATGTGGATGGCAACTTTACAAAAGCTTCAAACCCTTGATCACATTACAAATTATTCTCATACTATGGATCTCAGATGTTGTCTTTGCACTCTTTACAATAAAAATCATGCTCATCTTTTCTTTGAATGTAAGTATTCCCTCGCTCCATCCTTTTGTCTTCTCTCAATTATGGAGGCTGGGCTAATGTGTCTACTAACTGGCATGCTTGGCTTATTTGGGCTATGAGTAATTCAGCAAAAAGAGTTCACAAGCTTATTTTGAAATTACTTATTGCAAAGACAGTTTACTTCATTTGGGCTAAGTGCAATTCCAGGCTTCACTCCAACTCAAGGCTACCATCCGAGTTCGTCTTTTCTATTATTCTTAATAGAGTCAAATGCAGACTAGTTTCTTTCGTTAAATTTCATAAAGTTAAGCTTGTTGACTCTTCTTGTTTGGGATGTCTAGTCTGCTTTTGATTTCCAGTTGGCATCTCATATGAAATGAATATGAAATGCATATGAGGTTCCCATTATTTTGATCTGGGGTATGCCCTTTTGCTATGGGGTATGCCCTTTTGCTATTGTAAATATTTTCTTTTTAATACAGTCTTAAATTTAGCAAAAAAGAAAGAAAGCAGGCCTTTTTAACTCATTTAGGGAGGGAGGAGCTCTGGCCTTAAATAGCTCCACTCCATGATGTGCTAGATAATAATATAAACACATTCTTCTTCCTTTATACATATATATTAAACGCGTATTCAAACAAACTCATAAATATACATGTAAATTGGGTAATACGAGACCATGAACACAAGATTGGCACCATAAATACTGCAAGCTGCCTAAGAAGCCAAGACCGGAAATTTCTTTTCCAAGACCAGTCCCAAATGAAAATCTTGGCAACTGGTGAAGGAAAAGATGGTTTACACTATCTCAGTTCTACACAATTCAAGTCTCTCAGTTTCAGTATCTTGTTCTGCTGCTAAGGTTTCCAGCTTCACTTGGCACCAGAGTAATAAAGCATGTAAAGACTTGTGTCATGTGTGTCCTTTGGCCAAACAGACTAAGTTGGCTTTTCCTTTAAATAGCTCTAAGACAACAGTTTTGTTTGAATTGCTCCATTGTGATCTTTGGGGTCCATATAAGACTTCAACTATTCATGGATGCAAGTCTTTTCTTACTCTAGTTGAAGATTGTTCTAGAAGTACATGGGACTTATCTGTTACCTACGAAGCAACACGTGTTCAATACTTTGAAATCTTTTCTTTCATATGTTATTACACAATTTCTTACATTTGTTAAAACTATTAGATCAGACAATGGAACAGAGTCAATGCTTATAGAAGGCAACATTTTTCACAGAACTTGGTATTGTCCGCCAAAGTTCATGTACATACAGCAAAATGGTAGTGGATAGAAAACACAAACACTATTAGAAGTTACTAGAGCTCTCAGATTTCAGTCAGGCTTTCCAGTTCATTTCTGGGGTTATTGTCTTTTAACTGCCACATATCTCATCAACAAACTCCCTACACTTATTATTTCTAATAAAACTCCATATGTAATTTTATTCCATAAAGCTTCTGATTACTCGCATCTTAAAGTCTTTGATCATACAAGCGATAGGAGGTTCTTTTGGAGATGTGCTTGTTTTGCTATTTTGTGGGGGAATTGAATTGAGAGGAATGCTAGAATTTTTTGCGATCATAGTACAAATATTTAGTTACTTTGGGATAAAATATCTTTCTTTGCTTCTCTTTGGCTCATGCAATGGGAGCTTTTGAGGAATCTCTTTATCCGGTCTTCAAAGAGATTAGCTGGTGGAACTTCATTAATATTAAGTTTTTCTCATTTTTGTTTTGCTTATTTTCTGGTGGGAGGACTCCTTGTTCTCGTCATGTGTTGTAATTTTCTCTTCTAATAATAAAGTATTCTTCTTTTATCAAAAAATTAAAAAATAAAAAATAAAAAATAATAATAATAATCTTTGGATGTTTGTGCTTTGCCTCTATTCATGACACTAATAAATTAGCCCCTAGATCTATGAAGTCTGATTTTCTAAGATATCCTCGTACACAAGAAGGTTACAAATAACTTAATCTTGATACCAAACAGGTGTTTGTTTCAAGACATGTCTTTCACGAGTCAATTTCTCAATTTAAGCAATTATCATCTCATGATTCATCCAATTCTATTGATTCACACTGGTCATCATCTTTAAATCCTTATCATGTTTCACCTAATAAACCAGATAATACTGCTAATTGTTCTTCACAGCAGACAAATGTTGACAATTTTCCATCCCATAGCATTTAATCTGATTTACCAGACACAAATTCTTCTTCTTTGCATATACATAATGATGATGGTTCCCCTATCAATCCTAAGCCACATGTTAATGTCTACTGAACAGAAAAGTAGACCAACTTGGATGAATGATTTTCATGTTCCAGGAATTTCTAAAGATTCTGATGATGTAGTTGATGCACATGTTTCTAAATATCCACTGGCCAATTATGTCTCATATGAAGCCTTTCCTGCATCTCATAAACATTTTATAGTCAACATTGCTGCTTGTAAAGAGCCCTTGCACTATAGTCAAGCAGTGAAAGATACCAGGGTGGATAGAAGCCATGAATAAGGAACTTTAAGGCTTTAGAAGATAACAATACATGGCTTGTTCAACCATTACCTTCAGGAAAAAAGGCCATACGGGCAAATGGGTGTATAAAATCAAACATCATGCTGATAGATCCATTGAGAGATTAAAAGCAAGACTAGTAGTAAAGGGATACATACAATCAGAAGCGGTAGATTATCACGAGACTTTCTCTCCTATGGCTAAGATGGTAATTGTTAGAACTTTTTTAGCTATTGATAATTTGATGCCTCTAATACATGGCCTATTTATCATGTGGATGCAAATAATGCATTTCTTCATGGAAATTTAAATAAGGAAGTCTACAAGGATTTACATCTTGGTTACATCATCAGAATTCTCCTACTCTGGTTTGTAGGCTCAAAAATCCTTGTATGACCTCAAACCATTGTTCTAAAAATCCCCGCCTAGGCCCCGCCTAGGACCTAGGCCCACCCTTGGTGCCTCTAAGCCTTCCAGGCGACAAAAAAATCCCTCTAGAAAATTAGGCGGGTTCTAGGCGGAGAGATTTTTTTATTTTAATAACTACCCAAACCAAATCTTGATATATTTATTTTTCTAATGATTTACCATATTCATAATATAAATTGTAGCATATTAAATCACAACAAGAAGTGAACAATATCAAATCAGAATGGATAATTTTATTATAGTTGTAATTTTTTAAACTTGTACCAACTTCAAATTATATAAATGAGGACACATTTGTAATATTTAGTTTAATTCAATTTTATAATTCTTAAATTTATGTTTAGTTTCTTAAGTTTTAATATTAAATTAAATTCTTAAAATTTTAAATTTTATTATTTAATAGCAACCTTGTTTATAAATAAAACTAATACGTAATGTTTGTGTTTGAACTTTAACATTAGCAATATAGATGTGTTTGAACTTTAAGAAAAGGCCTTTATTATCTTTATTATAGATTGTTTTACTTTATGTTATTATTTTGTTTGGATAAATGTAAGATAAAATATTAAAATTGCCTTAAAATAAAAAATCCCGCCTAGACCCCCTAGGCGCTAAGCCCGCCTCGGCCGCCCACCTCCCGCCTAGTGTCTTTTAGAACATTGCCTCAAACAAGCAAGTGGATAGTGGTTTTCCAAGTTAACTTCAGTTCTTCCTGCTCTTGGCTATGTTCATTTTACTGCAGTTTTGGTATATGTGGATGATATTTTGTTTACTGGTACAAATGCTTCTCATATTACTGCCTTAAAGCTGTTCCTTGATAATAAGTTCAATATAAAGGATTTTGGTCTCATAAAATATTATTTGGCAATTGAAGTGTTGCACACAAAGGCTGGGCTGTTTTTAAATCAAAGGAAATATACTCTTGATCTAATTCAAGATGTTGGTTTATTGGAAGCCAAACCTCTGTTTATTCCCATGGACACAAATAAAAGACTGAAATCAGATGAGGGTGATCAATCGGAAGATGCTTCCTTTTATAGAAGAATTGTTGGCAAGCTAATGTACCTTACCATTACAAGCCTACCTCAATTTTGTTGCTCAAGTACTTGAGCCAATTTCTTAACTTATCAAATCGTCACTTAAGCGATGACAACCATCCGGTCGCTGCTAGAAGTGCAAGTCGACAGCTCAATTTGGTTGTCGTCGCTAAGTCGTGCGACTTGAACATTTAGTCGTCGATTAGTCAGGTTCAAATTGACCATTTGCCCAACTTGGTATATAGTCAAACGACTTGAGACCAAAACCAAATTTTAACTTACCCAACTCAATTCCAAATTCCAATCGACCCATAACCCACCCAATTAAAGATCCAAACAAAGATACCCAAATAAGTATGCGACCAAGGGTTTACTTCGGTTAAGAAAAAACATCGTCAACAAAGAAGAAAAGGGAACATATACGATCTAAACATCGGCAGGCAAAAAATATCTGCCAACAGCTTAATTCATCTTTTTCTTGCACGATCGGCGACCTTCAACAACTTAATTATCAATGATATTTAATAGTTTTGATTATAAAATTGTAGTTTTCTTTATGTTAATTGTTTTTTAAAAATTTAAATGTGTGTATACTCACACACACACATTTATGTATAAATAAGTATTGTATATAATTTGTCACTTTAACGACGACTAGCCGACTAGTCGTTTAAACAGTTGGCTAACAACTTGCTTCGACTTAACGACTCCTCATTTGAATGCTTTGTTAAAAATTAAAAATTATCAGATATGTTACAAGCACAATTGATCAAGGTCTACATTTTCCTTCTGGCAATCCTCTTACTTTGACTGCCTAATATGACAATGATTGGGGCACTTGTAAAGCTTCAAGAAGATCTATTATAGGTTACTATTTTTTCTTGGGTTCTCTTATCTCATGGCAATCCAAGAAGCAAACATTAGTGTCCAGTTCCTCAACAGAAGTTGTGTACAGATGTTTGGCAATGACCACTTGTGAATTACTCTGGTTACATGCTCTTAAGGATTTCTTACTTCCAATTTCTTTGCCTACTATGGTAATGGTTGATAACCAAGCTTCTAATCTAGTTCAACATGCTAGAACCAAGCACATTGATCTGGATTGTCACTTTCTTAGAGACAAAGTTCTTGAAGGAGTTTTACAACCTACTTTCGTTCCTACTACATCTCAACTGACACTTGAAGATATCTTCACTAAACAACTGTCTAGACATCCTTATCAGCACATTATCTCCAAGTTGGGAATGCACAATCCCTGTGCACCTCCCACTTGTGCGGGGATAATAAGGATAGTGCACCAGATGGTGCACATACTGATGATACCATTGCAACTGGTGCTGATGTACATTGTGCACATGCTAGTAAACAGTGTTCTAAAAATCCCCGCCTAGGCCCTAGGCCCCCCTTGGCGCCCCTCCTAGGCGTTAGGTCCTCCTGACACCTCACCTAGGCCCAAGGCGGCAAAAAAAATTCTCCAGAAAATTAAGCAGGCCCTAGATGGGGTCTAGGCGGAGAGGTTTTTTTATTTTAATAACTACCCAAACCAGATCTTGATATATTTATTTTTCTAATAATTTACCATATTCATAATAAATGTTGTAGCATATCAAATCACAACAAGAAGTGAACAATATCAAGTCAAAATGGATAATTTTATTATAGTTGTAATTTTTTGAACTTGTATCAACTTCAAAAATTATAAATGATACATTTGTAATATTTAGTTTAATTCAATATAATTCTTAAATTTATGTTTAGTTTCTTAAATCTTAATATTGAATTAAATTCTTGAAATTTTAAATTTTATTATTTAATAGCAATCTTGTTTACGAATAAAACTAATATTTTGAACAATTGCATGTTTGTGTTTGACTTTGATATTAGCAATATGGATGTGTTTGAACTTTAAGAAAAGACCTTTATTATCTTTATTATAAATTGTTTTTCTTTATATTATTGTTTTGTTTGGATAAATGTAAGATAAATATTAAAATTGGCTTAAAATAAAAAATTTCGCCTAAGCCCCCGCCCAGGCCCCCTAGGCGCTAGGCCCCCTCCGGCCGCCCGCCCGCCTCCCGCCTAGCACCTTTTAGAACATTGCTAGTAAACTTACCAATATTGCACTTAGACATCAAGGGGAGATGAAACATTCTCAACACAAGAGCATATATTATTACACAGTTGTGCCGCAAATTGTACAAAGGCAAACATTGGACACCAAGAGTCCACATGATGGAGTTGAGAAACACTGGAGTATGTTGTTGCACCTACAACTATGTTTTCTGTTTCAATGTAACTGACTTATTAATTATAGTTAGGTTAGTAAATCATGGTTAGGTTAATAGTTAGCATAAATGGTACACCAATATAAATAGTGCTTGTATACTTCATTTCTTGTAAGCTTTAATTTTGTAATACAGAGATGCTAATTTTCTTCAATGAAATCTAGTGTTCATTCGTTTTCAAAAAACAACAGCTAGAGATCTAGACTGACTGACCTTTAAGTTGGTCCTATCGTTGAGACCATCAGCATGTTTAAAATTAATCGCTAACGGAAATAAGTAAATAACCAAAAACTAGAGCAGGAGGGGAAGCATTACCTAAAGAAAAAGAGACTCAAAAGTGGAACTAGCCATTAACAAGAAAATCTATGTGGCAATTTAATTTGAGAAACATTATCATTGAAGGATCTCTACTTTCAAGTTTCAAAATATTTGAGCGTTTATTTCTCAACTATAATAGAATTATTAAATGTCAAATAAATGTGTGAACAAATACACAAAAAAAGAAATAGCTACTAGGTACTAGATCCTATTAGTTGTACTAACATTACCTTGATGAGATATCTTCTTCGATCATATCTTCAGAATTCTGCAGGGGAACTGAAGCATCAGGTTCTTCTTCATCAGGGAACTCTGCTAAAAGTAGTTTCCAAAAAAGTTCTTACGTTGGTGAGAGAAATTAATAAACCACTAAGCTTGCACAAGGGTCTAAATTTTGAAAGCAAATTCACAAACACTACACAAAGAAAAAGCCAACAAAATTTTGAGCAGGTAAAGCTCAACTTAAACTGAAGTTCAGTCAATTCAGAATAAGTAAATGAAACTCAAAAATGGTAATATTCAGGTCAGCCACATCATTGGCAGACACAACAAAGAAGTTGAGCCTTGAGAAGATGAGCATGGCTAAAACAAGGGTGGAAGATTGTAAAACAAACTTAAATATAATTAGATACATACTATATGATAGATGTTCCACAAACTATACAGCGCATAAGATGTACACAGCTAGTTATCAGCAGCGAGAAGGATATCGCTAGCTTAGAAAATTGTTTAACTTCATGGTAGGACAATGATACAAAACGCCTAGCAAGGAACCCCCCCCCCCCCGAGGGGGAAGCGTAGCAGGGGGGAAAGGCCTCTATCTGGTCTAACCAAGGCCGCTATTTCTGATAAGGAATAGAGTAAGGCCTTGCCCTTTCCATTACCGACTTTAGGAGGTAATTGAATAAAGACAGTCCTTATCTTCTCATATGAGCTCTGAGCAACTGAGTTAGAGCTACGCTCTTAACCTAATTGAATGGCCAATATATAGGCCTTTAAGGCCCCTTCTTAGCTTCTTTAATGTGTTTATCTTCTAAGGTCTTTTGACGTTAGTTAAAGCCCCTTATTTGTGTAAGTGTCTAGGGTATGCAATACAGATAATGAATTTGTATGAATGATTCAGACATCCAGTATGAATGGGTATTCATTATGTTGTTTAGCAAGCTTAAGATTAGAGAACTAAATCAATTTCAAATACCCAGAGGCTGATTTATGTAGAAGTTGACCGAGCTACAGATTTGGTCATCATTGTCAGCTTTAGGCTCCTGGAACCAATTAAAAGAAAGTGAGTCAGTATCTTAAACCAATTATGCTTTACCCAACAATGAAGGAAAAAAATAATCAGTGCTGGCCTGCATCCAAAAGAAAAACTTTCTATCGTCTGTCTGGAACTTCAAGATGTAAACCCTTCCACATGCTTGATTAACCTGGAATATTCAAAAATAATGAAAAGTAAATATAAAGTACATGTATCTATATTTTTTCAGAACAAAAAGCTAAGCAAGTCTAGAGAGAGAGAGAATACCTTCTCAAATACTCCCTCCTCAGGGAAAATAATCTGATCCTACATTTATCAGGAGTCAGGGAAAAACACAAATTCTAAACAAAGTAAAGCTGATATACTACTTATCTGAAAATAAAAAAAATGGTGTACAAGAAAAAGAAAATTATATTTTGTTGCAGGAACTTAATACTTGGGGATTAGCTATTAAGGATTATTAGTTACAGGTTACAAGTAACGAGAAGTGAGAACCGCAATCAATAAGAATATGTTACTATGTTGGTGAAAAATCTTAAAACAGAACCTAATATCAATTTACAAATTTCAGCTTTGACCACACAGTTACAAATGCATGAGTGTAACAGCTTAAGAATGATGTTCAACAAATAAAGGAGGATTGCAGCCACTCATGACGTCATGACGAGAGGCTTGCAGAAACTCATGTCAGGCATATACCGAAGCACACCCACTTAATTCCACAAATGCTTACCAGAATAAAATAGTCCACCAGCTAAAACACAAAAAGAAGTTGCACATTTTAATTCAAATTATTAGCAAGAAAAATGTCGTGTAAGAAACACAAGAAGAAAAAAACAAGGAAGAAAAGATGAGGTTGTGCACAATACACACCGTCAAATATTATTGGTCCCAAGAACACATATGCAATGGAAAAGTAAGACTCCACACAGGAACGGATTTCTCACCTTCCATGTTAAATGTCCATGGTATCATCTGATTTCTAAAATTAATTCCTTCAATAAAACTCCGTATTTATATTTATATTTGACGTCAACTCACTACATTCTGGACGGAGTTAAACCAGACGCAGTGCAGTAGAAATGTTGTTAATGTGAAACCCCACCAGAAACAAGAGTAGAAGTAACCAAATGGGCAGGCACATTCTATCTTTGTTCCGGGGCCACTGCTGACACATGGTCCTCATGGATAATATTCGAAATGGTCAAACCTTTGATGTGTTCTTCTTCCAATACGCATGATTATACTAGGCAACCCTTGCGTGGCCTTTCACCTTCATATATTTCAAGTTACTGAATTAACACTCAGCAGAACTACAGAAATGAGATAATCTGACATATATAACTTAGCACAAAAAATATGTCCACATAATGTACATACAGAAGCTTATAAATATATTATTAATTTCTTGGTATCCAGTTGTAAATTTGTGAAAGAAATTACTGGAATCAGGATACATCTTCAACAACATTATTGGATCGATCAAGCCACTGAAAATGGACTAATCCTTCTTCACCCTAGCAAAAACATTGAATGTTAATTTCCAGTAAAAGATCTCAAACTTAATTTTCATTCTATTTTATTAAACTTTTGATAAGTATCTCAACTTAAAGTTATATTATTACATTCTATTTAAGTTGAGATTTATCTTGGAATATTTAGAGTAATAAAATAAAACAAAGGCTCAATTAAAAAATAATAATATGTTTTAAGTCCGTTTACCCTTCCTATACGAACAAGTCCTTTACGTGAATCAGGAAGAACTCGTTTTCCTTCCATAAGCATTTTGCCTGCACGAAATTCCAGTAAAATTTCCTGCGCAACGATTTCAAAATATAGATTTTTTTTATTAAGGGTAATGTAGGGCAATGTTTGAGAAATTGGGATATTAATAATTGCAGGAAATTAATTGAAATTTACTGGAAACTGGTAACTAGATGCGGAGTGCAGAGTGTGGAGTTCTGCACTCCACATCTCCACCAACACTTACACGTAGGATCCACACTCCACTACACTTGGATCCTCAACCGCAAAGAGTAAATTGATCACAATCAATAACAATAATGTCTCAACATTAATAATCAATAGCATGCCCATAGCTTGTGAAGATTACACCACTATTTAAAGAGATTTCAAACCCTAATATTACTTGGGAACAATAAAAAGTACCAAATGGCTAAAATACCTAAATAACAATATTTCCTAAGTTACCCTAAATTCCCAAATATGATATAAACATCTTAATTACATCAATTACTACCCAATCAATATAATAAAAATCATATAAAGTAAAAAAAATAATTTTTACTTTGGGCTAGTGGTCCCCATCGAAGGAGTATCTTATATGTAAAAAGGTATTATATCAATTTAACTTTTCCGGCATTGACATTCAAAGACAAACAGATGTCAATAAATGTATTCAAATCATTTGATGTTCCAACTCAACATCTCAGGGACACCCTCGTATTAGAGAACAACTAATTCAAACAGGCATAACCACATAACTCAATAAATTAACATGCTGTACATCAGAAGTTTTAATAAAAACATTGGAACTTTATTAAAGCATAAAGCCAAAGACTTTCCTGTATAAAAATTGAAGGGGGAGATGATGGGAGCATAGGTGAGTCTCTAGATACCTGAATTGCAGGGAAAGTATCTGCTGCTGTTGACGAACTCATGAATCAACCTTTTGCTTTTCTCTGATGCAAAGAACTACATACATGTATGAGACAAGTATCAATTAATCAGTGAATCTCCACAAAGGCTGAAATTTATTTATACTAGTACGAGTATAAATAAATAAAGTAATGCTTACCAAAACCACCCAAGGGCTCATTCAAGCACTTTAATTATGCATCATACAAGATCAACAATAAGGCAATACCCATATATGTGTATATTCAAACAATGTATCTAGTTGATGAAATCCATGAGCAAAATGCACGAAAAGGGATATTTAAACTCTATAAACACATATAGCACAAATAAAATTCTAGTATCGAATCAAAGAAAACTTATATATTTCAGATAATGAGCTCAAAGAACATATAAAACTCGAGCTAAGCATATAATCGAAGGATTAAACCCTATTTCATTTAGTTTTTCATCGAAACAGTATATAACAGCAATAAAATAGTAAATAAGGTCAGTGATAATTCGTACCTGCTTGTATGTTACGAATCTTAGGACCAATTTCAAACACTTATTATTCAGATAGAGGGGAACGGTTGTTTCGGAGAGAAGACAGGGAAATAGTTTGATTTAGTGTAATTATAATGTTAAGACTGCGGTACATATAAATTGACAGGCTGAGATGGGCTTTTAAGGCCCAATATCAAATTATTAATGGAACTGGATTGATTCGCAAGTGTTGGTGGTTATTTTAAGGGTCCTTAACACTAATATACAATAATTAGAAAGTAATTATAAAAATAAAATATATACAAAATAATTACAAAAATAACGCAATTCATATTAATAAGAAAATCTAATTAAGGAGAAATATCTGCCATAACTAATCATTCAAATTCAAATATCTGAGATCTAACCACAAAAACAAATTCAAATTCAAATTTTATAGGAAAAACTGCACAAATTTTGTACTTTGCAGGAGGTGGCGGAGGCAAATTTCAGAGGAGGTGGAAGCTTTGGAGGAGGTGACAGCGTCGAAGGAGGTGGTAATGGTGGCTTCAGAGGCGGCGGTGATGACTATGGAGGAGGTAACAATGGCGGTGTGGCTAAGATGGCGGTGGTGGCTCAAGTGGTGGTTACAGAGGCGGTAGAGGCTGGGGCGGTAGTGGCGGGAGCAACTATTTTCTGGTAGTAAAAGGAAATTCTCAAGATACTGCAGAGGAGAAGATCGTTAGTAATGTCATGGTAACCAAACTTTTATAACAAGATAACCAAAACTTTTATACTAAGGTAACCAAACTTTTATACCAAGGTAACCAAACCTTGATAATTACCAAGGTAACCAAACTTTTATACTGAGGTAACCAAACTTTTATACTAAGGTAACCAAACTTTTATACCAAGGTAACCAAAACTTTTATACTAAGGTAACCAAACTTTTATACCAAGGTAACCAAACTGTCATACCAAGGTAACCAAATATTTATACCAAGGTTACCTTGGTATGAAGGCTTGGTTACCTTGGTGTGAAAGTTTGGTTACCAACTGCACTATGAAAAAACTGATGGTGTGGATGTGGATTGGTTACCTTAGTATGACAGTTTGGTTACCTTAGTATAAAAGTTTGGTTACCAAACTTTTATACTGAGGTAACCAAACTTTTATACTAAGGTAAACACCAATCAACAAAAAAAGTGATCATAAATTCATAATCAAACGCACATTTTACATAAAATTAAGATCATAAACCCCAAATGAATGAAATTAAAGAGAAAACCTTAAAATTGGTGCTCGAGAGAGAGAGAGAGAGGTAAAATAGAAGTACTTACAAAAATAGAGTACAAAAAAATATGACGAACAATTGGAAGAATAAAAGAGAAAAAAAAATGACATAATAAAAGAAAATAGAAGAAATGACGTCTTCATCTTTTATACAGAAATGACAGAAATGGCGTCTTCATCTTTTATACAAAAATGGCAGAAATGACGTCTTCATCTTTTGAAGAAAAAATGACAGAATAGAAGAAAATGAGAGAGAAAATGGCAAAATATCGTCTTCATCTTCTCTCTTCACTGTGTCTTCATCTTCTCTCTTTACTATTCAGCTTTTGTCTTTAAATATAAAAATAGAAGAATAGAATTGCAGTGGTGTACATAAAATGGCAGTAGGAGGAGATGAGAGAGAAAATGGCACCTACCAAAACTAATCCCCTAAATTAAGGAATCCTAATTACACTGATATTGTCATGTCAGTCATTACATATTAATCCCTTAATTTAAGGACCTTTAATTATGTTAAGATTGAAAATAAAAATAAAAAAGTGTAATACTTTTGTAATTATTTTACAGATGTATGATTTTTGTAATTATTTTTAAAAATGTACTACTGTATGTAATTTATCCTTATTTTAACTTTTAATGGTTGAGTCCTACAACAAATTTATGAAAATATTTAGGGTTATTTACTGGGAACAATTACACATTCTATTACGTTTTTAAAAATAATTACAACAATAGTTCAGTCATAAAATATTTATACAATTAATACATTTTTATATTTATTTACAATATTAGTGCAATTAGGATTCTTTAATTTAGGAAATTAGTATGCAATTAGGATTCCTTAATTTAGGGGATTAATATTGATTTACTTATTAAATTAAGTAATTAATAAGTAAATTATATAGCACACCTTCTCTTTCCTTAATAAAAATAACGCTTCATTCGCCTTTGTCAGTCTTCCCCTCCTCCACCATTAACAGTCCCAACTTGTTAACGCCATCCTCTGCCCTCCTCCACCATTAACGCCCTTCTCCTCCGCCCTTCTCCTCCGCCCTCCTCCACCATTAACGTCATCCTCCACCATTAACCTAGATAACTCCAACTTGTTAACGCCATCCTCCACCTGCGATCTTTTCATAGTACAATTGCTGTAATTTTTTTATAGTACTGTTGGTAGCCAAATATTCATACCAAGGTAACCAATTCAGTGTTATTAGGTTTTTAATTTGTTTTTAAAAAATCAATTATAAAATTTTTTATTTAATAGTGCAGTTGGTAGCTAACACTTTATACAAATGTAACCAATTCAGTTTTATTGGGTTATCAATTAATTAAAAAAAATCTATTTGTAGATTTTTTTTTATAATGCAGTTGGTAGCTAAACCTTAATACAAATGTAACCAATTCAGTTTTATTGGGTTACCAATTAATTATAAAAAATCTATTATAGATTTTTTTTTTCATAATGCAATTGGTAGCCAAACTTTAATACAAATGTAACAAACAAAAACTAAAATTGTTACCTTTGAAAGTTTTGGTTACCAACTGCACTGAAATTTCTCTTGGTTACGCACAAATACTAAAATGGTTACCTTTGTATAAATATTTGGATACCAAATGCATTAAAATTTATATTTTTCTCCTTTTAATTTATGGACTAAATTAACCTTCGTCACAATGTCAGCTATGCCCGTAATGGATGAAGAGATCGGCATCCATGGTGTTGAAGCGGCGGTGAAGGAAAGGAGGAAGATGACCGGCGAATGTGAGGAGAAAGATGACGTTGCCAAATTTTGAATATTTGAGTTTTAATTATTATTTTTGAATTTGAATTTGTTGTTAGATCCAAGATATTTGAATTTGAATTATTAATTATGGTAGTTATTTCTCCTTGATTTTAAGTTTTCTTATTATTATGAATTGAATTCTAATTACATACTAATTCCCTAAATTAAGGAATCCTAATTGCACTAATATTGTAAATAAATATAGAAAGTGTATTAATTGTGTAAATATTTTATGAGTGCACTAATAGTGTAATTATTTTTTAAATGTTGTATATTACTATAAAGGACCATTTACTACTATATTTTTAGAAAAAATTAAAATAAAAGTACATCTAAAAAATATTTATAGAATTAATACATTTTTAATATTTTATTTATAAAAAAATTAGTGCAGTTGTAACTTCACGATCAAACTCCTCATGAGCACCCAAAATCAGAAACCCTAACCCATTACACCTCAATCAAATCCTCCTCCACATATCTAATCCTTAACATTCTCAAAATCTTGCCCTACAGTTTCCTTTGCCCACCGCGCCTCCGACTGAAGCTCCCATCTTTCTCTCTTCCCCTTGTCATGACTGTCTACTCGATCTTTCATCCTCCTCACTTACTTCATGACCGTCTTTGGTATTGTTTCTGACGTTATTATGGAGCCACCTGGCATTAGATCCACTCAAAACTGAGCTACCGGCGCCGTTCGCCCCATCGTCTTCCTTTTTCCGACCGCGTCAACACCCAATACATTTTTGAAGGCTTCTTTAGTTGAAAATTCTTATTTTCTGATTTGGAAACTTGGAAACTAAATTTCTCTTA
This sequence comes from Panax notoginseng, assembly GCA_016801055.1. Taxonomy (NCBI): domain Eukaryota; kingdom Viridiplantae; phylum Streptophyta; class Magnoliopsida; order Apiales; family Araliaceae; genus Panax; species Panax notoginseng. The sequence continues at coordinate 3,137,356 of CM029018.1, read as the reverse complement.
TTCCCTTTTTGATTTTTGTCGGCATTCTTTTCGTTTCTTATTTTTTTATAACTATTTGGTTAACCACAAAAACTAAAATGATTATATTTGTATGAAAGTTTAGCTACCAAATGCACCATGTTCAAAATAAATTTATTTTAAAAATGTTATTTATAAGTAACTACCAGTTACATAAATGAGAACTCTTACATGACACTGACTTTTATTTGATTTCAGCGTTTCCTTATTTCTTTGAAACTGAATGATCGTGGTTATTGTGATGTATTCTTTTTGTAATTATTTTGTGGATGTACTAATATTATAATTATTTTATAATTATTGTATAGTAGTGTAAATAACCCAAATATTTAAGAGAACTAATCCATAACGATAATTTGTTATGTTACCATTCGAGTATTTGTAATTGTTCATAGTTAATTGGACGATCCAAATTAAAAAAAAATTAATCGATTAGCTACAAATAATAGCAGATTACAATTCAAAAAAAATTAAATTGTCCATGTCAGTTTGTGGATGGTCAAAGACCGAATAGAGTTATATCATATATATTAAAAAAAAAAATCACACACTAATATTATATAATCAATGAAGGAATGAAATAAATAAAAAATAAAATTAAGACGGGATGAATCATTTCATTATAATTAGAACGGGTCATTCCAAATTTTAATTGCATTTCAATATTACAACCAAAGGCCTAAACATATTTTTTTTTATTACATAGAAATAAGTTATTCAGTTTCCAAACTTATCATAAAAATGACCAATTCTGTTACACATTTTCATTAAAAAATATTATTAATATTAATACTTACTCACGTAGTATAGGAAATTTTAAAATATAAATTTGTAATATATCATTTCCTTTGCTTTTATTTCTTTTGTGAATGAAAAATTTGAAATTTATTTTTTTGAGGATAAGATTAAAACAAAAGAAATTCATACTCTTAGAGCATTAACAACAGTTTCCCTAATTAACTCTTTATCCCTAATTTTGAAAAATGCATCAACAAATCATTATCCAACAACTTCCTTATCCTTGTTTGATTCTCTATTTTAATCCCTATATAGGATTTTAACCATTCTCTATATATACAAAATGACAGTTCATACCCTCATTTAAGTGGACAACTCATCAATCATACACATCTTGACATTTTTTTACTACTTTATTTTCAAATTATAAACTTAATATTGACTTATATTTTAAAAATTAATTTCAAACATATTCAAATTTAAAACTGATATAAATTTATTTAATTTATGTCAATATAATTATAACTATTATAAACGTAATAATAATTATAAAATTTAGTATTTTTAAATTTTAAATGAATCATATTAAATTTAAATTTAAAAATATCACAAATTAACTTTTTAAAAGTTAATATTAATCTTATGTACATTTGTAACTACAATCCATTCAATACTCACTTCATAAATTACTTAAAATATAAAATAAAATAAACATTATTTTACAGTGAAATATAATTGATAAATTATACTCTCTTTTATAAATTAAAAGATTATTATTAATTTGATATTTTGGCTATTGAAAATTTTAATTTTTAATTTTTTAATTTTAAATTTCATTATTTAAAAAATCACCTGTTGAATACATAATAAAAAAATTGAATCTCTATTTTATAAATGATCCAATAATAATGGAGAGTAGGAATAAAAAAGGAAACTGTCACGAATACTCTTACAAAATAATCAAAACAGGATATTAAAGTTGTATATTGACCTGGGGTCAAAATGGGTAAGGTAGTGTACTCCTTGTTATCTTTGCCAAAAGCCATAAAACAAAAGGAAGGTAAAAGCTCCTATAAAACAACATGAAGATAAAGCTCAAGTTTAACAGAGGAGATTGGTATTTGGCAGCTTGTTGCTGGCAGAAAGGACTGGAATTATTTGGATTCAGGTTTTAACGATCGACAGAGGAGAGAGATGGATATCATATCAGTTGACAATCATATTATTTGGGATGGAATCGAGCGTTCCGAAAGGTAATATCATTTTTATTATTTTAAAATTCCTTTACTGAGAATTTGATTGTTAACCAAATATGGTAGAAGACCAATAAATTTTGACTGAATTCTGAGCTCTCTGATGAACCCGTTGTAGTTTTTTGTAATTTTTCCAACAGTATCCGCACTAATAATATATACATAAAATACCCGTGTCCTTTTTACAATGGAAAATAAATTCATTAACTGTGGTTGTATCAAACAATTAATTATCCAAAAACCAGTTCGTTATACAGTATGTTATATATCATTTGAAGAGAAAGTAATTGATTATATAAGTGCCAATATTTGGGTTTGGGGTTGTTATATTTATCAGAATATGGAAGATTGTACAATTACATGAGACTGAAATCATATTTATTTTGCAATAATTTGACTGACTTGCAGCTTCCTTGTGTGCTGTATGTTTAACGAAGCGGCATCATTAGCGTCTTCTGTTCTCAGGCGTTTATGCGACAAAGAATGCACTGAACCAATGATGGAAATTATTGAATTTAATGACATGTTGGAATCTGCTGGTATGGTGTTTGTTCAGTCCTTGAAGGAACTCGGAAGGTACACATATTTTGTATTTGTGCTCTTCTTTCTAAGATATCTTGCATTTCTTGTCGGCATATGTTGTTTTTCTATGCATAATTTGTCATTAGATGGTTCATGTTTATTGTCATAATTTTGCAATAGTAAAATTTTACACATGATATTGAAATTTGGCAGTTTCTCATGACTGTTTTATTGTCTTTAGTACAGAATACTATAATCAATCATACTCGTATGGTGATTCTCTTTAGGCTTTTTCAATTATAATTTAGCCACTAAAGAGGAAGATTTTCCTCTATAAATTCTTTTATTTTTTTCTTCATAAAATAAGAAGTATCACTGTCAATTGCCAGCTCGTGAGGGAGACCTATGGATATGCTAATGCTGACTATTTGTTTATTCACTTCTCACGAAACTGTATTATTTAACTTTTGCCTCCCAGGACTACAATTTCAACGACTGTTTGTTCAGTATTGTCCAGTAAAGGTTGACACTTTACAACTTTCCCATGAATGTTTCTCTTTTCAATGCATATACGAGCTTACCACAAGCCCAAATTTAAAAGAAAAATGCAAAAGAAGGGGAAAGTGAAAACAAAAGGGTAACATACATGTTCAGATATTTTATGATTGTTGAGAAGCAGAATGCTTAATTGGTTCTTAGATTTCTTTGTAACTGGACTGGTGATGTTTTTATCAATATCACTATAAAGCGATCACTGATCACAGATAGCTCAATGTGATTTACTTTCAAACTTGGTTGATATTTAACTACTATTCCAGTGCCAATAAGAGCATCTTGATGAGCTTGAATTTTTGTGTTATGTATATGAATGCATATGCATGGAGATACATTTAGTATGTTCGATCTATATAGCTTCATATCTTATTTTTCTAGCACAATAGAACTCTTGTCATATATATGATCTGCTTGGCTGACATGCTTGAACAGAATCAGATACACACACATTGTAGTGCACAAATATATGTCATACTCTCTGTTTTTACTATGCAGAACACTGGAAATTCTGAAGGAGCTTAAACTGTTGTTTGGTTCGGTCACTGCCATTCCTATACAGGTTTTCCTAACAGGGTATGCAAATATCTTACACGTTACTTTCCATATCATTTTAAATTCTCTAACTCAACATAATTCCACACATCTTCTGAGTAAAATTATCTCCATAGTTAACAAATCCAATGTTCCAGCTCGAATAAGAATTTCTATAAATTGGTTATAGCTGGGCAGTTTGTATATGTTTTAATGTTGTTTCATCAACCATTTGACTTTGCAATCTAAGGACATATTACAAATCAAACCTTCAGAAATTCAATATGGTTCTCCTTTTTACTGTTAAATTTATTTAATCTAATGTGTTAAATATAATAAAGGGCTTCATGCTTCAATCTCTCCTTTAGTGATGATCATATTACGAACTTTATACTCTCCTATTGTTCCAGACCCCAGTCCTCCATCAACAATATAAACACAATATGTATATATATATTAGAAAGAAAAAAGCGTACATGATCCAAAACTTCCAATTCATGAATTTCCTACACGAATCCTTTCTTCGAAGGGTTTTGTTTTAACTTTCTCGGTTTCTCCTGAGATGCTTTGAGCATGTCATGGCATGACTTTTTGATTTAGTTGTGGTTCCACTTTGAAAATGTTAGTGTTTCTTCTTACTTCTTTTTGCACTGAATGATGTCGCAAGCATCCTAAGTTTTCAATGTAACCTTTTCATTTAAGTTATATATGCTTAAAGGAAGTAATTTCTCTTGCAGAGGTATTATACAAAATTTTGAAGGCAATAAAACTATGTCATCCTTCTTTTTTCCAGGGTATGTTTTCAGATAGAAGAAGGTTCTTATGATGTTCGAGATTTTCTTGAGGAATTCCTTAGTATGTGGAGATGTGTGGATGACAGATATTATGTTCTTGCAAGTGCAGAAAAAAATATGGGTAACTTGGGAGGATATGACAATCCGTTTGTAATAGGAGTTGATAAGTACCTTGAAGTTGTGGAGGTGTATGTAGTAACACTTCTTGCAAAGCTTTTGAAGGACATGGATCTTGCCATCTCTTGGGTTGAGAAAGCTGCATTACCTGAAAAAAAGCGACAGGTAACCATAGTTTCCTCATCTTAGTTTAAACTAGGTCATTGTTTGAATTAAGTAAATCTATTGTGTAATTACCAAATATCACACATGTATTTTACTTTTTGAATTTTGCGTGATTTGGAGTTTATATCTATCATTATCAAATCCTGATTTAAATCATTAAATTCCTTCATTTTGCAGTTTTGTACCTAACCTTTTACTTCAAACCCAATTTGAAAAACTTAGAATAATGATACTTATAAAAAAGGAACCTTTGATTAATGGATCTTGGACTTGGGATATATTGTACTCCCTACATTGTCCCTAAATTATTGCCCTTTTGACTTTGAGCACAGGTAGGTGAGATAATTGATTGCATTGAAAATTATATATTTTCTTTATTTCTAACTTTCCCCCCATTTTTTTGATTGATATTTGAAAAAGGAACATTACTTTATTTTGGTAACAAATTTCACACAAGTATATGAGATATGCATTATAGACTTAAAGTGCATTCTGATTAACTCATTAAATATTAATGAAATGGTACGTTTTTGTTTTCCTTCTTAGTACTGTAAGACCATTACACTCTTGAGTTTTCTCTATTTTTCTTTTAGGAACTCTTGAGACAATTACAGTCGATATATTCTGATAAGATCACCAGCTTGTCGCATCAAAATAAAACTCGTACTGCTGAAAAAGAAAAAAATATGCACGAGGGATTACCAAAAATCCTTGAAGCCCAGAACCCATCTATTGGAAATAATGGTGCAAAAGAAGCAATTATGAATTTGTCTAAACAGAAAGCTCCATGCTTCTGGTGGTTCAGAACCATCACTTTGAAGTTTGGAAATGGCCGGTTGGTCATATCAAAGGGAAGTATCCTGCTGGGATGTTTGCTGTTTCTCATGTATTATACTATGCGGAGAAAGCAAGCTAATTTGAAAAGGTAAGATGTGCTTTTCCAGCTGTTTTCTCTACAAGTCGTTATCTCCTATGTTTTCTTCGAAGTTGAAAATCCGTGTCTAGTTCTATTTTCAATATTTAGTAAGAACACTTGTGTATTTTGAGTACTCAATTTTCTTCCTATTCAATTCATTTCTCTCAATATTTTTCTATTAAGAGACAGACTCCTAATAATTTAGAAAAGGAAAATCTAAAAAATGTGATAGTACCATGTTAATAACTAAAAAGATATGGTCTAATTGTCTAAGGCTCTAAGCTTTGAGCTCGTGACTCAGGAATCAGACCTTACATATAATCACAGAGACAAATAGACAGTTTAATGTCGCTTTCAGGCTGCGTTTGATAGCTCTAATTAGATGCAAAATCCATGACTTTGTTAGAATTTTATATTAACTAGGATCCCATCATAGCCCTAATTTCACGGAGGTTTCTCTCATAAGTAATAAGCTAAACTGAATAAGAAGCTATTGGTACTGCATATCTGCATTTGGAAAAGTAAGTGGTATTGGACAAATTACACTTTCTTTTCTCTAATTGAATCTTCTTTTTTGTCTAAAAAGAAAATGTAGAATTGGAAAAAGGTGCGTCGCATGACAGACCCTTTGGTTATAAAAGAAAAGGAAACTACTATTTTATGGCTCTAACTTTTGTTTCTTTCTCTCTCGATCTCTATATATACATATTGTGTGCATTGAATCCATAGGCCGATTCGATATCCATGGCCCGCTACCTACTTAAGTTCTGTAGCGACCTGAAGGGTAGAAAACTTTAGGTCCGTGATAGGCCATGGACATGTGTCAACCCATTCCGTTATGAGCCATTTCGGGTACTCACAGAAATACCTCGGACGGTGCCACAATCTTTTCGAACAATCTCTTTACATCTTTGTACTCAGTTTCTGTATAGTGTTTTGCTCGTCTTCTTTCCACTTTTCTGATCTCATTGTATAGTTGTTGCCGTAATCAAATTGGACAGTGTTTGGTATATCATGAGTACCTCATTTGTACCACCTGGACTGCACACGCTACAAACCCTGCTTACAATAAACAATTGAAAATGAAGTGGTGCCATAAATTATCCTGTGGTTTGCTATTAAAAACGTAGGATCATTTGTTTGTTTCTCTTTTTTAAGAATGTCACTAATGTTGATGTGAAACAACATAGGGGAAATTTTGTGCTTGGTAAGTTCTAATATATGGTAATATCAAATGACTTGCATATCTGAAGATGAATGTTTTCGTTGTATTCCCTGTTTTCTTGGAAGATGACTTCCCAAATATTTGAAGTTGCGAATTTATTGCCACTAATTTATCAGTATCCAGTGGTGGTAAGTTTCTGAATATCATTTCAGTCATAAAAATGCACAGAATTACTCAGGATGGTATGAGTGGACTGAAAGAGGACAAGAAATCATCTTACTTTATAAGAGCCGAAGGATAGACATGATTGTTACTGATGTTTGAATTTAAAGTTCACCGAAGATTCTTTCTATCTTGCAGCGTTCTTAAGAGACGAGCCCTGTCTGCAAAGAAAGCGGTGATGGACTTGTGGCAACTGGCATTCTCATACCAAGTGAACCCTCTAGCTGCTGTTCAACCCCTCCCACTGGCCTTACGAGGGAGCCGGTGAGGGAGAATCCTATTCCTTATTCTCAAGGGTATAACCACTGCTGAGAAGTTTTATGTTGGAGCCCTTATTTCTCCCTCTCTCTCTCTCTCTCTCTCTCTCTCTCTTTGTGTGCTAATTTCCGCACACACCCACCGCCAAAGAATTGAACCATGAGGCCAAGAGTTAGTTATTGTTGGGCCAGAACCATACGACCTTATTTCTCTCTTTTAAATATAGTAGAATAGGGACAATGTTGTATTACATAGTGATTTCAAGTCGTATGTGTCTATGAATGCTGGTGGTATTGAAATATTAAGTAGAAACATTTGAAATGGATAGTATCATAATTCAAGTCTGCATGCTGGTATAGTGGAATTATTCCTCTTCATTGATGCTGTCTTTCTGATCACGAGGATGATCAACTCTTGTTACTTTAATATAAACTCTTTTATAATGAAATATGAATTAGAAATTCAAAAGGAAATTGTTGTTATTATATCGAAGGAATTTAATTATCACAAGTGCAAACTTTTAATCGGATTCATTTGTTTCAAATTTAATCTGATAAATCACATTTTTAATATTTCTACTACAAAATTGTCGATTTTCGTTGTATAAGGATATTTTTATTGTGAAAATATTGGATTTTTTCATATATTATAAAAATATATATACATAGTTGTGTAGTACAGATGTAATTTAATCGTAGTCATAGCACCGATGTGTATATTATATTATATATATACTTGGTAAAAAGCCTACAAATGTCAGAAGCCTGATTTGGTGAATATTTATTTGTTTTTCCTTAATCAAAAAGTTACATACGAATTAATCCAATCTGTACAACAAAGAAAGACACGAGGAAAAGAAAGGAGGGTAGTTTCGTAATAATCGCGGAATAGCGCGGCTACGTCAAGAGGGGTGATGACAACAGCGTACCCGAGAGTAGAGCAGACGGCGGCGAGATACATAATGGAAATCCAGGCTCAGAATAAGGTTTATTTACACTACAACCACACTGATGCGTGCAAGTTCTCCAGGTGGAATGCTAGGTGAATTACTGTTACTCATCAGCTGAATTCCATAGTTTCTTTCTGCTAATTAATCGGATTGGGAGGGCGACTTATATGATAAAAACAAGTTGATTCGTGTTCTGAGAAGCTCTTGATTTTAGTTTAATATTGACTTAATAAGGTTTTAAGTCTACTGAGTTCAATTCCTGAGAGGGAATTTTACTTTTTACTCTTTAGTTAGCTTAGCTAAAGTTATTTGTTTCGTTAGATAATGTAGAATTCACTTGTTGTGGCAGGGAGTCTTACCAGTTCATGTATGCAAGGCCATGGCAAAAAGTTGTAGATTTTTACTCGAATTTGGTGAAGAGTAACATATCTTTATCGGGAATATTTGGAACTGAGGTGGGTTATTGGCAAACATTATTATGTATTTAGTTTTTGGTTTTAGGAAAATTATGGCAATATATGATCCTATTTGAGTTCTCAGATCACTTTTTCCCCCTTTCTTTATTTAGTTAAAAAATATTTCTAAACATGATTGGAATATTGTAATGAGCATGCTTAGACGATCAATGGGAAAATTGCATAAATTTTTAAAGTAACCACTGATAGTATAAACTCTCATTGATGCCTTGTTGGAATGGTGGATATCAATTAAATAAATTGATTGTAATTTCTGATAGGTAGGTGCTTTTTGTTATTTGTTTTGTACTGTTGGGACAAAATGAGATACATGTTAAAGGAAATGCAAAATCATAGCTAGATCGTACTAAACACAATGGGCATGTGCTCGATTTGTCAAGCAAGACCATGCAACAGGAGTTTTGGTATAGTTCACCGTTCATAAATCCCAAGTAACAACCTTGATGAATGAAGACCAATAACTGCTAGCTACTTGTCATATTTACCATATTTGTTAGGATAGAGTGAATCATTATTCCATTGATCCATTCTATGTAGTGGCTGTTCTGAGTCAAGGGTGAATCAAGTTTCACTGTGGATTGTAGGCTAATAGTAGTGAATAGATATGATAATCGATGTAAATCGTAGATTTGAATCTGGGCTAACCATCGGGCCTGTTTAAAACTAAAAAATATTCATTCTTTTTTTACTTTGTATTTCCCCCCCCCCCAAAAAAAAAAAAAAAAACCCCAACCCAAGGCTTAGTACCGAACAAATCTAAATGTCAGAAATAGTGGAATTTAGTCTTAAAGATGGATAATTCGACATGTATAAGCTAAGTCAAAAGTGTCTAGAGGTGCTCCATTATTTCTGCATTTTACTCTTTTATGACATTTTAGAACATAAAACCTTGGTATGAACTTGGTTATCTTAGTGATTTAATACAGAACTGCTATGATTATATCTTCGCTTCAAAAGATTTTACAAGTTCTTATTATAATTATTTTCTGTTATTATTATCATGGACAAATTTCTTACAGACACGTTTTATTCATGATGATGCTGACAATCTAGAGGCTTCTGATGAATCTGAAATGGTGAGTTTTCCAACTAGCAAAAGGACTGGAAGGTGGGCAAGAGCAACATTTAAGATAGTCTTGTCATATAATGGAGGTTCCTTTGACGGGTGGCAGAAGCAGCCTGGCCTTAACACTGTTCAAGGGTAATATTTGCCTGACTGTTAATGAACTATAAGTCAACATTCTACAATGTGCTTCAGAATGAAAATCAGAATATAATAATACTTCGCCACCGTTATTAGTGATACTTGGTGGTAAGTGGAATCTTTTAAATATTCGTTGGTCAAATACACATCGGTCACCTGGTGTTACTTAACTCTATTATGGACAACATCTGAAAGAGTAGGTTTTATCTTCACTGGTATTTGAAATTAATTTACTTTTTGCTCTTCAAGATTTTTGTTTGTGTGATATTACTGTATAATTACTAAAACTTGTGCAAATGACTACAGTCTAAACTTTATTTTTGTGCCTTTGATGGGTCTGGTTAACATAAACCTGCGCATATACTTTACACATAAATGCATATGGACAGTTCTAAGTTGGAAATTTTATTCTGTAACGTGAAATTGAGTCGCTAAGTTAAACAATGTTAGAACTTCCTTGCTCAAGTTTCTGGCAGACTGGCACAATAATATAGTGACAATACGAGGGGTTAATTTTTTGTTCTTATTCCTAGATTTGTTTGGTGTCTGCTGTATTAGCTTCGTTGAAAGGTCTCTTGGAAAGTTCGTTGATGAAAAGAAGTTTGGATTGCTCAAGGACAAGGGTTTACCAATAGAAGGCTGTGCTGTAGTTGCTGGTCGTACTGACAAAGGGGTGACAGCTTTCCAACAAGTCTGTTCTTTCTGTATGTTATAAGTCACACTCACAATTCATTTTTTCAATAAACGTACAAATTACAATACAGTCTTGTATGGTGGCCTTGTCTGCTTGTCATCATATATTTGATCATTTCCGTGTTTACTTTATTTTCTTTAATGGCAATGACATGTGTGGACTGTATCCAATGTTCTAAAAGGCGCCAGGCGGGGGCCTAGGCAGGGTCTGGGCGGGCTTAGGCGGAAATTTCTTATTTTAAGTCAATTTTAATATTTTATCTTATATTTATCCAAACAAAATAATAATATAAACAAAATAATTTATAATAAAGATAATAATGACCTTTGTTTAAAGTTCAAATACATCCATATTGCTAATGTCAAAGTTCAAACACAAACATGCAATTGTTCAAAGTTCAAACATATTTTTAACGTATTAGTTTTATTCATAAACAAGATTGTTATTAAATAATAAAATTTAAAATTTCAAGAATTTAATTCAATATTAAACTTAAGAAACTAAACATAAATTTAAGAATTATATTGAATTAAACTAAATATTACAAATGTATTATCATTTATATAATTTGAAGTTGGTACAAGTTCAAAAAATTACAAGTATAATAAAATTATCCATTTTGACTTGATATTGCTCATTTCTTGTTGTGATTTGATATGCTACAACCTGTATTATGAATATAGTAAATCATTAGAAAAATAAATATATTAAGATTTGGTTTGAGTAGTTAATAAAATAAAAAAAAATCTCTCTGCCTAGACCCTGTCTAATTTCCTGGAAGGATTTTTTGGCGAGGCACCAAGGGGGACCTAGCACGCCTAGGCGGGGCGCCAAAAGGAAGCCTAGCCCTTAGGCGGGGCGCCAATGGGGGGCCTAGCCCCTAAGCGGGGCGCCAAGGGGGGCCTAGGCGGGAATTTTTAGAACACTGACTGTATCCACAAAACTACGAAAATTATAATATACTCCCTCCGTTCCTTAATATAAGTCGTTTTAGAGAAATGTTTTTGTTCCTAAATATAAGTCGTTTGAGAATTTCAAGTAAGCATTAATTGCTTAGTTTCCAATATTACCCCAAGTAATAAATATAACTTTGGTTCTCTCACTATTTTTTGCTCAATAAATAATACTCTCTTTTTCCAATACAAGGGCAATATAGACAATTGATAGTATATTTAATGTTTTACAATTATTTCCTTAATACTTGTGCATAACTCAAACGACCTATATTAAGGAACGGAGGGAGTAAAGTTTTTCCAATTTCTTGGTTTTTTCAAATACACTGTTAGATCTGTTCACAAACTGGCTATATGTCTAGATACATGGAGGAAGGACGTTAAAACTCAAGATATTGAAGAAGCCATCAATGATACAGCACCAGGAAAGCTCAGGGTCATATATGTTTCTGAGGTAATGCTTCCTCAATTTTTATGTCAAACAAGCACAATTATTCGAAACACTCCTAAGTGCATTTTACTTGCTTGTTAGGTGGTGAACGGTTTCTGTATATTTGCTACAAATGATTTTCTTAGGATGTACTGATCTGGGTATAAATTCCCTCAGGTATCACGTGCATTTCATCCTAATTTCTCTGCCAAATGGAGACGCTATCTGTATATCTTCCCTTTCAGTAGTGGAGACGAACAAAGCAGTCAGAGTAAGGAGGACATTGAGGACACTGAATATAATGTAAAAGATGGCGGCCAAAGAAATGAATATGGCGATATACACATTGCTGAGGAAGATTCTGAATTACAACATGACAATGACAACTTTGAAACAGGAACTGAAAAGAAATCAACCAGGTTCAGTGTATACAAGGTTAACCAACTTTTATGTCAACTAGAAGGGAAGTTATTATCCTACAGGATGTTTGCGCGGGATACTAAAGCGTCGAGAAACATGTAAGAATGAAAATCCTTTTGTTAATTTAACTGGCAATGCCTCAGTTATAGGCATCTGCCAATGTTGGTTTAGATATACTGGAGATTCAGGTACTATGAATATTTTAAAGGGATTTCTGTGCACTATTTAGGTGCTTTTGGTATGTTTGATAGTCAGACATGATTTTGCTCATCTATTCTAGTATCAGTAAAGAGCATATAGGAGCAGATGAAGTTTTAATCTAGACATTGTTTTTGTAATCAACATCCTCAATATTAGCTGCATAAGAATTTAGTTTTCTTGGAGCAGACATCACTTACTAACTGCATTTTTACTCATATTGCAGTGGCCCACCAACCGAGTGTTTTGTCTTCCATGCTCGAGCAGCTGAAACCACATTACCTTCTGATGCAAAGGTTTTTCTACAACTACTAACCATGTTAACTTTGACTGGACAATACCAAATCGTTTTCTTCTTAAAATATATTAGCTTTTGACTTTCTGTCTATATATGCTTGATCTGTCTTATACTCTTAATTAAAATGGAAGGAACGGAATATATGCTGATTTTTAACAAAAATAGTGTTTGGAAGCTTTTGATCACCCTATCCATTCTTTTTGCAATGCAGCGTACTTGGGAAATGTCTTTGTATTGCAATCAGACCAATGTCACAGGTTAATTTAACTAGAGATTCACAACAGTATGTAGAGAACCCAGTAATTTTTGTACTTGCAAATGTAATAAAATAATATATTGCGTTGGGAGTGCAAAAAAAGTTACCACTTGTAAGAAGAGGAAAAAAATTGTACATTTAGTCTAGCACTACAGAAATGTATGATCAGTTTTATAGAATTTGATGTATGTGGGAAATTAGCTTGGAAGAGTACAGATTAAATAAGAGAGAGTTTCAGGCTCTAAGATCTTAATGAAAAAGTTGGAAAATACAAATTTTAGGAAATAGAGTAACTTTGTCCTTATGGTCTTGCCTTGTTCTTGTCCCGTCTATGATGTACATGCAGTACCATAATTTGATATGCTCGTGTGTTCATCTGAATGTTTTCCTTCTTATATCTGCATTTTAGGATCAACTAATGCTTCTAGCACTACATCTGGGCTGCATATGAACAAAGTGAACAGAATTCATGTAACATAAAAAATGTGTGATAGGAATGATGATTGTGCCAGCTTAGGCACCACTTGAGATTAAATGCAAACTTTCTTTTTGCTCAAGCATCTTCAGATTTCTTGTTCTGCTTAATGTTTCTTATTCTTTTTCTTTTCGAGTATTGGAATATAGAAACTCCTGTAGTCAATTTTATCCACATTGATAAGTGATTTACTTATTTGTTTGTGTTAATTGAGATAACTGGAATACTAATGTTGTTGCTTATTGTTTGTTTTAATTAAAGGATGGAGAAGGTACAAAAGCAATGTGTATTGAGTTGGTTGCTAACCGCTTCTTACGCAAGGTAATTACCCTTTTACAAATTATGCATCAGTGTATCATGCTTGTATTGTGAAATACCCTCGTCGTCCAACATACTAGGCTTTCATAACTTTAAACCTTGCTTCCAATTGCTTGGAGCCGCTACGTATTTCGCTTCAATTGTTGGCTCATTTTTCTGTTAGAATTTGAGCTTTTAATATAGTTTTAAACTTGGGTTTTAAGCTAAAAATTAAAGTGAGTTCCATTAATCATTTGAGATGAATCCACATATCAATGTGTTTTATTTCATGAGAATATTAAAATCAAGTATTAGGAAGCTCAAATCCATGGTGAATGAGAAATTTACTTCCAAAGATCACCATTGAAGAATGAAGATGATAAATGAATGTTTGTCCCACGTCGATTGAGAACTAAACTTTAAATGTGTATATATACAATTAGATTACTCTTGGTTTTGGACCCCAAGGGGCACCCCACTTTTGTAAAGGGGAGAGGACCTAAGGCTTGGTTTGACCACGCGTCGGCGTCACCGTCGCCGACCGGCCTGCCGGGCAGTAGGTCTTGTATCACCCTATAAATATGTGACGAATTTAGGCATTCATTTTTTGCATCATCTTTTTCAATTATATTCATAGTCAAATTGAGAGAGTTCAAGGTATTGTCTGGTTCGTTGAGTGTGTTATTTGAAGTTCTGCTATAGTACACGTTGTCATTGTATTACAAGCGCTAATAACTCTAATCACCATAGGTGGAGGCTATAATTGTACCAAGTACTAGCCTTAACATACTACAATTCTTTTCTACATTTTCTGCATTAACTTTAAGTTGCTTTCTGAATTATATCAGATTGGAATATACATTTTACTAACATTTTCTAGGCATATACTCCATAAAATCCTATGGAACCACACATTAAAATATACTTTCTTCTATAAGCACACTGGAATGGCAATACATAAAATGAGATACTCCATACTTGTTAATGGTTAATTCTCTTAGTTGTTCAAAGTGGCATGCATTTAATGCATTCACACTTGGTCGAAATGCATATTTTTGTATAATCCAAAGCTTCTGAATTTAGTAGATTCACTTGTAAATTATGTGTGAACTTTAAGATGCATCCCTATTAAAAGCGTGACAAGTTTCAAAGACTAGTTCATTATTTTTTTTATATATATAATATGGGTTCTAACTTTGGAACACCTAAAACAAACATGGAAAATCAATTTTGTGGAAGGAGGTAATAGAGGAAAAATTAAACCAAGAACATGATTTTCAGCTGATCCTTGGGATATTGGATATGTCTGCTATTAATTGTTAGTAGACTGTCTTACTTTGTTTCTCGCTTTTCTCCATCAAAAACTGAAAGTCCATGGTGGTCGTTATGAAAAATATTAGATAAGTATTTGACTGAGTTCTCTATTAATTGATCAGAGTGGATGGTGTTCATGAACTTTTTGCATATATTGATCAATAATAATGTAATTTCTAAACGAACCCCCTTGGCGTCCAATCTAAGGTATTCTAGTTTGCACTCTTATTCGATTGTTCTGTGAAATCATGCTTGGCAGATGGTTCGTGTTCTTGTTGCAACATCAATAAGGGAAGCAGCTGCTGGTGCAGAAGATGATGCATTAATAAAGCTGATGGATGCCACGTGCAGGCGCGCCACTGCTCCGCCCGCACCCCCCGATGGACTCTGCCTTGTTGATGTTGGGTATACAGAATTCGATCCAAAAATTTGCCTAATCCAATGAGAGTCACTTTTTGCCAATCACACATTTGCAACTTTCCATGATCAAAGTGAATCATCATATATATACCTGAGGTACGGACTGTAGACATGTTCAGACCAAGCAAGAAATGTATTTGATTGGATACGAACAAAGATCTTATCCGTCATGTAACCTAAACGGTCTGTACTTCCAACTCCTATTCACTAAATTCTAGTGTTTAACTGCCTTTCCTGCCTCCCTCCAGAGTCCAGACCACATTGTTTTCTCTTGGACCAGTCTTATAGATAGATATTGGAATCCCTCAAGTGTAATGCAAGCTGATATTCCAATCTCTTTTCTTGAACTTACTTTTCCAGGTGTTTGTTCTTTTTTCCTTCAATTGAAGTAAATTTATAAGCTGAAACCCTTTATATATATATATATATATATGCATTCTGGAGAAAGATTTTACGAAAACCATACTAAATGTAATAAAAAGATTTTGAACAAGTAATGTTTTTTTTTATATATGTAAGAGTGAAAGGTCAACCGCTTATATCTCATGCTAGTCTACATATCCCATGCATCGTGCATGCAGAATTCAGACAGGAGACGGATGAAAAAGACGTACAAAGACTTGGTCAAAATGATCAAACTCCCTTCCACTCCAACCTCGCCACCCCTATTCTATTCTATTCTTGGCATTTCTCTCTCTCTCTCTCGATCTATGCCCACACAAAATTCAATTACCTTAATTTTAATTTTTCTAAATTAATTCTTCCCCCGGAAAAAAACCATAAAAATCTCATATTGCAGCAGCAGCAGCAGCCCTTCCGGAGGGCGAGGCGCGCACGCACAAGTGCGCGCACCACCCACGATCATCATCACATCAACAACATTATTTGTATTTGTCATGGCCCTTATCAACAGCAATCATCGTCTTCGGACTCTCATCACACTGTCAATCTTATTAAACATTTGCCTAACCACATTTTCAGACAACCCTTTATCAGAATCTGAAATACTTCTCAAATTCAAAGACACCATATCTAACAATTCCGCATTATCCAGCTGGAACGTCTCTAAACTGCCCTGCCCAACCGGGAATTGGGTTGGCGTTTATTGCTTAAATGACAGAGTTTGGGGACTAAGACTCGAAAGAATGGGACTCAAGGGCTCCCTTAATATGGAGGCTCTTAAGGATTTGAAAGGGTTGAGGACGATGAGCATAATGGGCAATGAATTTGAAGGGGAGTTTCCCAATATAAGGTTTGTGAGTGCGCTAAAATCCGTGTATTTGTCGGATAACAAGCTTTCTGGGGAAATAAAGGCGGACGCATTCAACGGCATGATTTTGTTGAAGAAGGTACATGCTGCTCGGAATCAGTTTTCAGGTCCAATTCCGGTGTCCTTGACTATTTTGCCGAGGCTTTTGGTGTTGATGCTTGAACAGAATAAATTCACCGGCGAGTTGCCCAATTTTCAGCAAGAGAGGTTGTATTGGTTGAATGTATCCAACAATCAATTGGATGGTCCAGTCCCCAAAGCCTTGCCAAATTTGATGCTTCCTCATTCTTGGGTAAGTAAGTGCTATATAATTAATTGTCTTCTTTCTTTATTCATCTACATTTTTAATTTTTAAAATAATTCGTTAAATTATTTTCCTGCATGCAATTAATTAAGTTTTTTTTTTTGGAAAATAATGTGTTATACCACATTTATCTTCTAGTAAAATTTATTGAAAAGTTGACAAATAAAAAGGAATAAATTATTTTTCAGGCAACAAACATCTTTGTGGTGGGCCACTGCCTCATTGTAATCCGTTGGCCAAATTACCAATTGGAACAATTATCCTCAGTTTAATAGTGGCGGTGGCAGCCCTGGCGGCAATAGTTGCAGCTTTCATGATCCTCCGCCACCGTAAACAAACCACCGAACCAGACAATCCAAACTTAGGTGGGCCCACGTTGCATGGCCACAAAAGAATGGGGTCTACCGATTTGGACAAAATGGATGTAGGGGCATCACCTGTTATACATCATCCTCCGTCGGTCCATGGAAGAGTAATAGTAGTAGTCAGAATAATAGTTTGAAGCTGACATTCTTGAGAGATGATCGGGAGAGATTTGAGTTGGCGGACTTGCTGAGGGCGTCGGCTGAGATATTGGGTAGCGGGGTGTTTGGGTCTACTTATAAAGCGGCCATCGGGAGCAACGGCCCGGTTATGGTTGTGAAGAGGTACAGGCAAATGAATAATGTGGGGAGGGAGGAGTTTCAAGAGCATATGAGAAGGTTAGGAAGGTTGAGACACCAAAATTTGCTTCCACTTGTGGGTTTTTACTACAGGAAAGAAGAGAAGCTCTTGGTCTCCGATTACATTGACAATGTAAGCTTGGCCGTTCATCTCCATGGCAACCGATTACCAAGGCTGGACTGGCCAAGCGGTTGAAAATCGTGAAAGGAGTAGCAAGAGGGCTTCTATACCTTTACAACGAGCTTTCGGGCCTAATTGCACCACACGGTCACCTGAAATCTGCAAATGTGCTCCTCCTCAACGATTCGTGGGAGCCTCTGCTCACCGACTATGCATTGTCTCGATAGTGAATCAAGAGCATGCACAAGATCTCATGATCGCGTATAAGTCGCCAGAGTACAGGCAACTTGGGCGCATCACAAAGAAGACGGACGTTTGGAGCCTGGGGATATGATACTGGAGATCCTAACGGGGAGATTCCCCACCAATACTAATCAACAAGCTGGGAATGGGAAAGGCAGCGGCGATGCGGATTTGGCGACGTGGGTTCAGTCGTGTATTATTAATGTGAGAGAAGAAGACTGGATGGAGAAAGTGTTTGATAAAGATATGGGAGGGATTGTGGAAGAGCTGTGAAGAAGAAGAGATGGTGAAGCTTTTGAAAATAGGTTGGGTTGTTGTGAGATGGATGTGGAAGAGGTGGGATATGAAAGAGGTTGTGGAGAGGATTGAAGAGGTGAGCTAGGGAATTAATTAATCATGATCATCATCATCATTCATACTGGTGTGGTAATAATACAAACTCCTCATCAACTTGGAATTAATTAATATTGGAAGAATGGAAGATTGATCATCCATCCATCAGTAGTTTTTATGAACACTAATTTTCAATAACATATTTATATTCATCACTGTGTTTGGGAATCATGTAAAAACCTAGTTCTAGTTTTGTTTAGTTAATTATAACCTACCTGCCTTTTTATTGGGGTTTGATTTTTCATTAATCAATCCACCATGAGGGCTTTTTGGTTAATTAATCAAAGATTAAACCATGTTATATAACCTGATGATCGCTGTTGAACAAACATGATTGTGAACTTTCCAGTTTTCTCGTTGCTAAATAATAATCCGTTCTACGTGTGCCATATCCAAAAACATACATTTATCTCTATTTTATTTATTATTATTTTACTTTATGCGTGTACATTATTGAGATTCGGTACTAGTGCTCAAATTTACCTAACTGATGAGTATTTTTGAGACCCAACTTTTAATGTATCTTAACAACCCACATTTTTGTATTAAGAGATCCTTTGTATTTAGAGGACCTCTTAATACAAAGATGTGGGTTGTTAAAATGTTATTAAAAGGTGGACTGTTAAGATACATTAAGATGTAATCAAACACTACTTAAGAGTTTTCTACGTAGACAGGAATATGGGACATGAATGCTATATATAGTCGATCAAAATGCAATATGGTATCAAAATTTAGGACCCTATGCTTAATTCTTTAGTTGAGGTTCTATCCTCGGCTTTCACTTTATCAATTATGACATGTTCTTTTAAGCCATGAACACAGGAGTAAGAGGACTAGGCAAGAGCTAATGAACTAGTACTGCATTTCACCATTTGGTTCAAAAATTCAAATGTGCACATAAGGCATTTCACCATTTGGTTCAAAAATTCAAATGTGCACATAAGGCTTGAGCTCCAAAGCCCATCCTCACCCAACTTGAAAAAATATGGTCTCTTTCTGTCCAACAACCTCTTCAACTATTTTGGGATATTCAAACAGGTGAGTCACATCACAAAAATTATTTACAACAACTCTTTAGTAATCAAATCTGCAACCTCATTCTCTCTCTTCAAAATATTTATGAAAGACTAAAAACATTTATTTCGCTTGATGAGTTTGATGTACAACACATTGAATTGAAGAGAGCAAATAATTACTCGTCAAATTGCCACGTTAAATTTGAAGTTTTTTTTTGTACTACAGTTGAAGATGCTCTTACGCTTTCAGCTTAAATAGGCTTGAAAAATTAGGCTTTTTCTTTCTTTTAAATATAGTTATTGAAATACCCTCTCTAATCACCTCTCTTGGCTATACAAAAACTTCTTTAGAGGGTTATTTTTTGGTCCACCAAATTTCAATAAACTACATTTATATTTGTTTCGTTTTTTATATCACACAAATTTTTTATTATTATTATAATAGGAGCCGGAGAAGAAATATCAAAAAATCTGGAGTAAAAAGTTGAAAAATATTAAAAATCAGAAGTCCAATTTCCAAGCCCCTCTTAATAATATCAATAAACTTTTATTTATTTTGTAAAATAACAGGCTTACTATCAATAAATAAAAGTATAATCAATGATGCAAGTACTAGTATATGTTGATTGTTTAATTGCAATAAAAAAGAGGGGACAAAAAAATGTCTTAGAGATGAAATTAAAAGATGAGAGACACCAATGAATAATGCAAGTAACCTGAATCATATATAAGGAGTTTTTATTTATACACTGAGTTTGGGTAGGACTAGGAGTAGGACCCATAAAAATTCAATTTTGTCAATTTTTTAACGAACGAACTTGAAGGAGGTTAAAGCTATATTTATAGGGGGTGGATTATTTAGAGCCTCTCAAAGGTTTAGAGAGAGAGAATACATTTTAAATTAAATTAAAAAAAAAAAATCCAAAAAAGAAGAAGAGAGAGTTTGGGACCTCCTCCTCCTCCTCCTCCTCCTTCTTGAGGACCCAAACAATCAGGAACAAAATATTAACTGAAGGAAGGAAGGGGAGGATTCGGCTAGCTGGCTGGCTGCGCTGATTGTTTATTTTATCTGTCTTTCTTTTTTTTGAAAGAAAAGACAGATCAATTGCTGGCTGCTGCTCCTCCTGCGGAATATAAATATATTGTTTTAATTTAAAAAAAAAACATGTCTTCTAACCAAAAGGGGATTAATAATAATGCAGAAATGGCAACAGTGGCAATAGACAAGGATAAAAGGAAGCCAATATGCTCTGAAATGGGCTGTTGATAATCTTCTTGGGAAGGGCAAAAGTGTCACCCTCCTCCATGTCAAACAAAAACCATCTTCTGCCCCAGCCCAGCCCCAGCCCCAGGTATCTACCTATCTATCTATCACACTTAATTTAATGTGTGTGCATATATATATTTATATATATATATATATATATATATAATATGCATATTCATTCACGAATCACAATACCCATTGATTCATGTAATGTAAATAAAAGCAAAAACAATTTTTTTTTATTGATGAAAATAAATGAATTAATATGTAATGGCTAATATAGTGTCAATTTGCACCACAACTCCTGTTTTTAGTGTTGTTATCTACGTGCATGTCATCATTCAGAAACCACCCAGGACCAACACAAATTCCAGAAACAGGAGAAGGAAATAATAATACTAATAATAATCTTGTTTCTAAAACCATAATGGGACCAATTATTTATGGATGCATGGAATCCATATTATTTACTATTCTGTTCCAAAATATAGGTTGAACTTAGACTTTCTATAGTCAATTTGAGATATATTTTTAAAACTCAAGATTGACGTGAATTCATTTAGTTTTTAGACAACATAATTATGAAATTTGTGAAATATCCAAAAACTACTACTACTACTACGATTACTACTTGTAAGATTTATTGTTTTCAAAAATTAAATAAATCACATCTAAAAATATCTCAAATTGACTGTTAAATTGACAGAAGTATACTTTTGTGTTTGATATATAATGAAAATCACTTACTATGTCGTAGGCTACATTAATCTCAAAAGTTTGATGGAAATCCTTGAAATGTTCTTTTTTTCTGTTGCAGCAACAAACAGCCAGGCTGATAAGGAGTTTTTCCTTCCCTTCCGTTGCTTTTGCACGCGTTAAAGATGTAAGTCTTTCTTCTTGCTTGCTCCAATTCTTCATTTTACCACCTGCCAAAATCAACTTTTTACCATTCTGCAAGAAGAGCCGTAAGGAATGTTATTTAGGCAAAATGAAAAGCAAGCAGTAAGCGAAAGAAATCAAAGTAGTTGTATCCATTTAAACTACAACCAAATGCAGTAAGAATCATTAATTATACTACTAACTTTTGGAATTTTCCCCCCTTCATGAGCCAGATAAAAGTTAGTGAAGTCATAGTCGAGGATACAGATGTTTTCAAAAAGCCATTTGTGACTATGTTAACGCCAACTTGATTCAGAATCTGGTGCTTGGTTCCCCATCAAGGGGTCTTGTTGGGTAATTTACCTGTTTTCTGTTTACATGCAATTTCTACTTATTACACAAATAAAAAAAAAATGCAATAAGGGAACTTAAAAACAACTCCTAGTGTGTTCTGGGTAGCTTTGCAGCTCAGCTCGCTTAAAAGCATTTACCTACGACTTTTACTTTTAACAAAAACCCACACACACACATGCACTCGTATGAAAAAACTCTAAATTAACATGTAGTAAAAGGTATTTCATTCAATTTGGGAGTATTCTTTCTATTTCAAGCAGTTTTGAAATCCTACACCAACTAAAGATATGCAGCCAATCTGAAAGTTTTTCAAAAGATTATTGTAAATAAAGGGAGGTATCTAGTTTTCCTACCAAAATTCACATCTACTATGTCACAGCTATAGAGTAATTAAAACACTGTATGTAAAAATAGTAATTCTTTTACAAGTTGAACACAAAGTAAATTCAGAATTGTTGCCTGCACAAATTAAACAAATGATCAGACTACTTACAAATCCCTTGTCTCAGTAAATTCAAAGCTCCAGATGTTCCTAGCAGTGTTACAAAGGGGCTCCAGAGTTCTGCACCATATATATCATCTCTTAAGGGAAATTTTTCATCTCTACGGTCTGCCTCTGCTTCAGTCCCAAACCAAGCCCCTCGTATGCAATTGCAACCCCCAGCAGTGCCATTCCAGAATCATATGGATGCACGATTCATGCGGCAACAATGCACGAGGTCTGACTCCATCCTAGCCTCATGCTACTTTTCCCTGTATTCGAGCTTTTGTCACTACTCACAAAAATTATCTCATTCCATTTCAGCATCTGAGAAGATTCCATTTGCACCTCGCCACTTCACAGATGA